>JAAGEH010000045.1:9971287-10156798 GCA_011751065.1 Lasiurus cinereus | reverse complement strand
AGAGAGAGAGAGAGAGAGAGAGAGAGAGAGAGAGAGAGAGAGAGAGAAAGGAGAGAGAGAGAGAGTTAGCTTTCTGGTGTTTCTTTTTGTAAGAGCCCTAATCCCTTATGAGAGCCCTACCCTCATGAACTCATCTAAACCCAATCCTTGGCAATGGTCCCATCTCCAAATACCACCATATTGGAGATTAGTACTTCAAAAAGATGAATTTTGGTGGGGATACAATTCACTTCATAGCAGTCATTTTCAGATATATAACTTTTATTTCCACTAAAGTTTAGCAATGATAAGCATCTGTATAGGCAGTCAGTTAAATTATGCTCATTTGATTGTAACCACATCCTATATAGATGAGCATATATTTTTTAAATATTGAATAAACGACTTTCTATAAATGTGGACACTAGCCACTTAAAGTTTCTGTCTCATCAATTAAACATATATTATCTTATCATTTCTGGTGCTCAAGTTAGCATCTGGAGTGAGGGGAGGGAAAGGGACTGCGAATAGTTGCACCACTGAAAGCAGTCATGCTCAAAGGTCAAAGATTGCATCAGAGCGACCTTTAAGATTTGCTTGAAAATCTGAAATAAAGACAGATAAATTAATCTAAAATAATTCCTCCACCCTGTGTCTTATTCATTCAGGATTTTTCCCTATTTCTGGTAAAACATTCAATAGCTAAAACAAATCAATGAAAGAACAGCATGTCCTGATCAAACCCTATGTGCCAAATTCACTTTGCTGCACTGGGAACGAATTGAATTTCCTCTTTCAGAAAACCCAGTTAAAGTTCCCACTTGTTTAGGGGGCAGCTAAGAGGGAGGAGTTAGGGTATCCCTTAGCCCAGTCATATACTATGTACAGACCATATGGAAACAAAAACCAAAGGTCTACAAAGAGCCCTTCCTTGATATAAAAAGAACTATCTTTTTACCTGCTTACACATTTCAGGAAAGAACTCCAAACTGTCTTGTCTTCCACCATGAACACTTAGTTCATCATGTAGTAGGGCTCAGCTTTCCCTAAAATATAAACTATGGATTCTTGAACAAAAACATTAAAAGTTCTATCAGATTAATACAGAATTCCAGATTACCCTCAAAGGATCTTTACTATCTTTTCTAAAAAAAACTCAATGTCGCCGAAACCGGTTTGGCTCAGTGTAGAGAGCATTGGCCTGCAGACTGAAAGGTCCTAGGTTCGATTCCGGTCAAGGGCATGTATCCTGGATGCGGGCACATCCCCTGTAGGGGGCGTGCAGGAGGCGGCTGATCGATGTCTCTTTGTCATCGATGTTTCTAGCTCTCTATCCTTCTCCCTTCCTCTCTGTAAAAAATCAATAAAATATATTAAAAAAACACACAAAAAACTCAATGTCATACTCTCCTGAATATACGCTGAGCTCCATTTCTTCACTGAGGTTCCACAGATACCTGAAAAGCCTGGCAGCATTTTCATCATCTATCATCCACACACTTAATTTTAAGTTGTTTTTCTCAATATTATGAGACTAGTGATTTTTCCCCATTTCTTATTAATATATTACATGTGTACATATCTTCCTATTGTCCCCCATACATGCCCACACCCCCCCTCCAGTGTCTTGCATCCATTGGTTATGCCTATATGCATGCATACAAGTCCTTCGGTTGATCTCTTATCTACCCCACCTCTCCCTAACCTTCCTGCTGTAATTTGACAGTCTGTTTGATGCTTTACTGCCTCTGTATCTATCTTTTTGTTCATCAGTTTATAATGTGCTTTATTATTCATAGATGAGTGAGATCATGTGGTATTTTTCTTTCATTGACTGGCTTATTTCACTTAGCATAATGCTCTCCAGTTCCATCCAGATTGCTGCAAAAGGTAAGATTTCCTTCTTTTTATGGCAATATAATATTCCATTGTGTAGATGTATCATAGTTTTCTGATCCAGTTATCTGCTGACGGGCACCTAGGCTGTTTCCAAATTGTAGTTATTATAAATTGTGCTGCTATGAACATAGGGGTGCATATATCCTTTCTGATTGGGGTTTCTAGTTTCTTAGGATATATTCCTAGGAGTGGGATTACTGGGTCAAATGGGAGTTCCATTTTTAGTTTTTTGAGGAAACTCCATACTGTTCTCCACAGTGGCTGCACCAGTCTGCATTCCCACCAGCAGTGCATGAGGATTCTTTTTTTTTTCCACATCCTTTCCAGCACTTGTCATTTGTTGATTTGTTGATGATAGCCATTTTGACAGATGTGAGATGGTATTACATTTGCATCTCTCTGATAATTAGTGACTTTGCATCTGGAAAAGGATCTTCCTTTCATGTGTCTCTTGGCCTTCCTTCTGTCTTCTTTTGAAAAGATTCTATTTAGGTCCGTTGCCCAAATTTTTGGATCATTTAGCTTCCTTTTATTAAGTTGTATAAGTTCCCTGTAGATATTGGAGATTAAACCTTTATCAGTGATAACATTAGCAAATATGTTCTCCCATACAATGGGCTTTCTTGTAGTTTTGTTGATGGTTTCTTTTGCTGTGCAAAAGCTTTTTATTTTGATGTAGTCCCATTTGTTTATTTTTTCTTTAGCTTCCATTGCCCTGTGAGTGATATCAGTGAAGAAATTCCTTTGGCATATGTCTAAGATTTTGCTGCCTGTGGATTCCTCTATTATTTTTATGGTTTCCCATCTAATGTTTAAGTCCTGTATCCATTTTGAGTTTATTTTTGTGTACGGTGTAAGCTGGTGGTCTAGTTTCATTTTTTTGCATGTATCTGTCCAATTTTCCCAAACCATTTATTGAAGAGACTGTCTTGACTCCATTGTATGTTCATGCCTCCTTTGTCAAATATTAGTTGAGCATAGTGGTTTGGGTGGATATCTGGATTCTCTATTCTATTCCATTGGTCTATATGTCTGTTCTTGTGCCAGTGCCAGTCTGTTTTGAGAACAGTGACCTTGTAATACAGCTTGAAATTTGGTATTGAGACCCCACCTACTTTATTCTTCTTTCTCAGGATTGCTGTGGCTATTCGAGGTCTTTTTTTATTCCTCTGAATCCGTGTGTTTGTGCCAATTGGGGACCAGTGTTCTGGGGTTTGCAGCTGCTCACTGGGTGCCACAGTTGTAGATTCTCAGGCTTCTGATAACATCCACCCTCCTCTTCAAGATGGTGGGGTCTCCGTGTCCAAGGTGGTGGCTCTGGGAGGGAACCCATCAGCAGTAGGGGCTGCCTGATCAGGAGAACCCCGTCCAGCAGTCCCCCACCTTCTCCTGGAGTATAGCTATCCCTCAACTCGCCAACAAATACTCCCTGTGAGACCCTCAGCTGTTCCCTCTTCTGCTCCAGGACAAGGCTCAGGACACATCCATGTATTCAGCTGCCATTTTTTTTCCTTCTGAGACTAGTGATTTCTAACAGCAGCAATCACATCCAGATTTCTTCTGGAATTGTCAGCTGTGTATCTAAATGCTGTATGTTATTTTTCTGCTATTTTTTCTTTTTTTAAAAGTATTACATTTTATAATACATTTAGATTTATAGAAAAGTTTCAAAGATAATAGAGATTTGTTTACATATACTGCACTCAGCTTTCTATAATGTTAACCTTGCAACATTTATTAAAACTAAGAAATTAGCACTGGCAAAATTCAATTATTAAGCTCCATATTTTATTTGGCTTTTCCAGTTTTTTCACTAATGTCTTTATCTGTTCAGGATTAAATCCAGGATGCTGTGTTGCATTTAGTCATCATCTCTCCTTAGTCTTCTTAAATCTATAACAGTTTCTCAGTCTTTGTCTTTGATGACCTTGACACTTTCTGTTTTTAAAGCTCTTTCCAAATACACCTTATAATACATGCAAAATATCTTATAACCATTGAATAGAAAATCTTATTTATTTATACTTAAATAATTTTCACATTGTGAATGTAGTTATGTTTTATACTCAAAAGAACCTTGAAAGATAGGCGCATAATAAGTATTTGTTGAAAAAAATGAAAGAATTATCAAGGGAGACCTCAACCTTTGGTATTTAACTAGCTTTCCTGCTTTTGTTATTACCATAATCCAATCCAAAGGATGCATCTCAAACATTCAGAATAATCTTTTGATGTGTGAATTTATCATGTGGTAATTGTATTGGAGGCCCCCTGTTCATTTGCATAAATACCAGATTCATTAGCATGGAATATAAGGTCTTTCATGATCTGGCTCCTACCCATCCCTCAAGAAGCACCTTGATCTATTCCTGATTTATCTGTCAAGTCTTTTAATCCCTATCTTCTTTTGTTAATGCCCCTGTATAATCTCTTTACTTTGAGTGTGGGTTGGATTTACTGACCAAATTCTAAGGAATAGCATATGACAAAAGTAAAGGAATGTCACTTCTGAGATTTTAAGAATTCATGTTGCTTCTGTCTTGGGTGCTCTTTCTCACTCTCTCATCCAAGAGAAGCCAGCCACCATCTGTGAGTACTCTTAATGAGAGGCCCACTTGAAGAGGAAGTAGCCAGTGAGGACCTGAGTCCTGCCAATTGCCATGAATGTAAGGCTGGAAGCAGATTCTTCTCCAGGACAATCTAGGGATGAGTGTAGCCCTGGCCCTCTGTTTGATTGAAGCTTTGCCAGAGACCCTGAGCCAGAGGACCCAGTTGAGCCATTTCTAACTTCCTAACTCACAGACCTGACAAGTTAGTAAATGTTCATTGTTTTAAGCTACTGAGTTTTGGAGTAATCTTTAGTATAACTAATGCATGTTTCATCCAGATGGACTAACTAGCGTTTCCCACATTAGCCACATTTTCTCATACGTTGCTGCCTAGATGTTTAGTCAGACAGTTATTTTGGGATTTAATCAACATTCATTAAGCTCTTGAATACCAGGCTGTGTGCTAGGTGCTCAGAGCAAGGATGCTAAAATATGGTTTAAAAATCCACAATGGGTTAGAAAACATTATAACACGTATTACTAGTAATAATGTGGTAAGTGCTGTAGTTGAGGACTGAATGTATTTCTGTTAATTTAGAGAAGTGTCATTGTTTGAATTGAGACTCAATGGGGTACCAAGAAATGTTTGAACTAGATTTTGGAGGTTTGTGGGGTTTTATTGCATAAGAAAGGCAGCAGTGGGAAGAATGTGAACAAAGTTGAGTGTTAGAATACATGTTGTTTTGGGGGATGGAAAAAATGATGGTGTGGTGGGAATGGAGGTGTGCAGAAGGGGCCCTGTAGTGAAAGAGAAAACTATTTTCTCTTCTTTTTAAAAAATATTTTCTTTTATTAATTTCAGAGAGGAAGGGAAAATAGAGAGAGATAAATAGAAATGTTAATGATGAGAGGGAATTATTAAGTGGCTGCCTTCTGTATGCCCCAACTCTACAACCCGAGCTTGTGCCCTGACCGGGAATCAAACCATGACCTCTGGTCCATGGGTTGATGCTCAACCACTGAGCAACACAGCTGGGTTCATTTTAAATATTTTGAGGTAACACCATACTGTTTTGCACAGTGGCTGCACCAACCTGCATTCCCACCAACAGTGAATGAAGGTTCCATATTATGAAAAGATGCTAATGTCACTAATCATCAGAGAAATGCAAATTCAAACCACAATGAGATATCACCTCACACTTGTCAGAATGTTACCATCAGTAAATCAACAAGTTTATCAAAAAGGAAGAGAAAAGACGTTGCAACTTTTAAACTTGAGATGACAAAAAATTTGAGGTACTGGTTCAAAAACTGTTGTTGAATTCTAAGGATGTGCTCTATCGACACATCCACTTTAAAGATCAGGAGTTAAAACTGGATAATGGCCTGAATAATACATTTAGGGCCTAGTAAGGCTCTACTCCTTTTCAAGGCTGAGCAGATGAAGGAATAGGAAGGGTGTTGTGATCAGAGTTCCCAGGAGGATGGGGTTTCATGGGAAGCTTTATTGATAATATAAAATTAAGGAGGTTCCCCTCCAAGGTCCCATATCTGTCCATCTTGCCATGGAAGAAGTCCAATCCTGTCTTCAGTAGGGCCAGGATGAATGCCACTGTTCAGAGTTTCTGCTCCATATTAAACTCCAGTCTGGTCCTGCATCTCGCTGGTTTAGCTAGTGGTTCTAGCTATAGTCCACTGCATGTGGTAAGGACATTTGGCTATGGAGAGAGAACAAGCAAGTGCATGGGCAGGTGTGGGTCATGGAGTAAGAGCGAGCAGGCACAAGAGAACAGGAGCTAGTGAGAGGAAACTCTTTGGGGATTTTAACTTTCCAAGATTCTGTGTGCTTCTGATGGGGTCTACCCCCAACCAATCCATTATTCTCCAGGCTAGATGGACAGGCATCACCCCAACTTGACTGTGCATGTGTCCATTTCACTTTTTTAAAAAAATATATTTTATTGATTTTTTACAGAGAGGAAGGGAGAGGGATAGAGAGTTAGAAACATTGATGAGAGAGAGAGACATCAATCAGCTGCCTCCTACACGCCCCCTACTGGAGATGTGCCTGCAACCAAGGTACATGCCCTTGACTGGAATCTAACCTGGGACCTTTCAGTCTGCAGGCTGGTGCTCTATCCACTGAGCCAAACCAGTTTCGGCCATTTCGCTTTTTATTCATCCCCTCCTCCCCTCTCTCAAAGTGATCTGCAGGGAATGGACTGCTGTTTCCCTGGGGATTGTGAAGCTGTAGCTTCCTGGTGAGACTGCTCAGGTGACCATGCTTATAATGCCTGGCCTCCCCTTTGCTTCTTTTCCTATTAGTAATATTAATAAACTAGCTAATTAGATGAAAAATTATTATTATTATCCCACACTTGATACTAATAGTGCTTTGACAGATAACATACCTTGTTCAAGGTCACACAGCTAAATAAGTGATAGTGTCATATTCTAGAGCCAGACTAGTCAGATTCCAAAGTGTGAGTGCTGTTATGAAAAATTTCTCCACTGATTTGGCCCTGACAGATTTATAATTTTCCCTGGGCGTGAGTTTTTATAAAAATTAAATGTGATGACATATATGACAAATGTTTTATAAACTGTTATACAGGTGTTGGTTTAGTTGGCATTTTCCTGGCACAAAGAAGATTTTGAGCAAATTGCTAGGTGATTTCACTTTTGATGGCTATAACTATTTTTTTATTCCTCACATGAAATTTTGTTAATTGGTTCTTACTGCTTGCATTCAAAGTGAACGATCCCTTGCTCTATCACTTTTGTTCTTGTACTGTTTACATCTTTATGTGCCAAATTTCCCCTAATTATATAGTCTCCCTCTGAGACCAGGTGGATGAAGATGAGAAGGGACCCAGGCCACCTGAGGCTCCTGTTCATTTTACCGCTGTCCCAGGAGCCCAGCACTGGAGAGCTTCCCTTACTAAACAGTGCATATTTTCCCCCCAGGGGCTTTTAAAATAAAAAAAAAATCATGGCCCGTTGCGGAACATATATCTAGAAACGCTGTTAGTTCACAGGAAGAACTATGGCAGAATGTGGAAACTTTGTCCTAACAAAATTTCATCTGAAATTTTATATCCTTTGATTCTCTGGGGGAGAAAAAGAAAGGAAATAGAAGTAAATGAGAGAATGGGAATGGATTTGAGCAGGAATCCAGTAAAACAGCAGGTTGCCATACAGCAACACAGACCATGGTTTCTGCAAGTCAAACAAAAGCCTGTCATAGACCCGGGAATCGGAGGAGCTGGGCCTGAAGACAGGTACCACACATCGTAAAAAATATGAATCAACGGGAGAGGGAGGAAAGTAGGACATACATTTTTTTCCCTTGTTAGCTGACTTGATGACTACCTTGGACTGGCAAGGAAAATTGCTTCTTAGTATTGGTCAGTATAATGATAACAGCTCACCAGAAAAATAACCTCCCTCCTCTTCATTCTCTTTCTCATATTTTGAAGGGGAAAAAATAGATACTAGGGAGAGAGGGGACAAAAATCTGTGACACAAAGAGATACTTATTTTGAGCCAGATGTTAGGGTAAACTATGAAATACATAGCCTAGAAATTTGAAGACTAACCTGATTGATGAAAATAAGTTCAATACATCAGACCTAGAGTTCAGTGGCCCATAGGCATATCTCATCCTATATAATAAAGAGGTAATATGCAAATTGACCATCACTCCAACACACAAGAGTGTTGTCCCCATGTGGACACAAGATGGCCACCACAAGATGGCCATCAGGGGAGGGCAGTTGGAGGGACCAGGCAGGCAAGGGAGGGCAGTTGGAGGTGACCATGCCTGCAGGGAAGGGCAGTTGGGGGTGGCCAGGCTAGCAGGGGAGATAAGTTAGGAGTGACCAGGCTGGCAGGGGAGGGCAGTTAGAGGCAACCAGATCTGCAGGGGAGGGCAATTAGGGGTGACCAGGTCTGCAGGGGAGGGCAGTTAGGGGTGACCAGGCCTGCAGGGAAGGGTAGTTAGGGACAATCAGGCCAGCAGAGAAGGGCGACTAGGGGTGACTGGGCCAGCAGGGGAGGGAAAGTGGGGGGTGACTAGGCATGTAGGGGAGGATAGTTAGGGGAGACCAAATGAGCAATTAGGTGTTGATCAGGCTGGCAAGGGAGTGGTGAGGGGGTGATCATGCTGGCAGGTAGAAGTGGTTGGGGTAATTAGGCAGGCACGCAGGTGAGCGGTTGGGAGGTAGCAGTCCTGGATTGTGAGAGTGATGTCAGATTGTAGAGGGTGCAGGCTGGGCTGAGGGACACATACCATCCACCACCATGCATGAATTTTGTGCACCAGACCTCTAGTAATTCATAAAGAGCATCCAACAAAATAGTAAATTTTTTAAATTTGTCATATAATAGTTGTGTCACATCTTTGAAAATAAAGGATACCTGAATGTAAAATGTATAGAACTCAAATATACTCCTTTCTTCAATGCTTATTATAGTAAGACACAATGTTAAATCTGTAACTCAGATTGTGTCAGTTCTTTGAAATCTTCAAGTGTCTTCCCTTGAACTTGGAGTTTAGTTCAAAACTCTGATACCACTGGCGCTGTGTGGTCTGGCACCCAGGTTCCCCAGCTTCATCTGTATGACTCTCACTCCTGCTCACTGCTTTCCAGCTGCCCTGGCTTTCAGGTGTCTCAAACCTTTCACGTCTTTTGCCTTTTTTGGCTCCTTCCTACTTGCAGTTCTTCTGCTTGGAATACTCAATTTCCTCTGTGTGTGTGTGTGTGTGTGTGTGTGTGTGTGTGTGTGTGTTGGCTGTCTCAGAACACTTCAAGTCTCAGTTTAATGGCATATTCTTAGAAAGACTTTCCATGTTTCGCCTTTATAAAACAACTTTCCCATCCTCCACCCCACTATGCCCCTATTGATGATTGTACAGCATCACCTTCCTTCAGAGAACCCCGCATGCTTTATTCTCTTGTTAATTTTATTTATTTATTTATTTATTTATTTATTTATTTATTTATTTATTTATTTTTATTTATTTATTTTGCTTCCTCTGCTATACTCTAGGTTCCATGAGGGTAGAGACCCTGTCACTCTTCATTTCTATTGTATTTAGTCCTAAAATGATGACTGGCACACTATGCATATGCTACTAATTTGCTAAATGAATTAATGAATGTGGGGAATGGAAACTAAAATTTATAGAACCCCCACTTTTATGCCAAGCATGGTGTTAATTATTATTGTATTAGTTAACATACTTATTGCAAAATACATATTATTTTCTCCAGTTCACTAATGAAAAAGTGGGAACTTAGGTTTTAATAACGTACATAAGTCCTTAAGGAATGCCCAGTCTAATTATAGTAGAGTGAGCTCATTATGTAATGACTCCAGATTTTGCCTTCTTCCACTATGGCATGTTGAAACCTCATAGAGCATATTTAAATTGATTGCATCTAACCCTGTTCTTCATGCTTTCAGTGCGTTATGCACGTGTTTGTGGGTGTGAATATATCTTTATGAAATAAACATCTACTGAGTGCAGACACTGTCTCTCTTGTTCCCTTAAAAGTGAAATGCCTATTATATAAACATGTGGGATTCTTTAATTACAGTTCTTTACATTCATGTAGCTCTCTAGCAAAGAACTTTCTGACATGTTAGCTCTTTATATTTCCTTTCTCATCTCCACTAGGCAAGCAGGGTAGGTGTTACTTTTCATTATCTTCCTGCCACAGCTACTGCTCCAGCTGAAGTTCTGAGACATTGAGTGGCTTGTTCAAGGTCACATAGATGCTGGTGGTGGAGAAGCCTCCTGCCCTCCATTCTCTGCCCTCAAAGTAAAATTTGGTTGTCCCCAAAGCTACTATCTCTTCCCTGGTTCTCCTGCTCATCCTTCTCACCTCAAGCATTCTTTTCTCCTCTTTTTAAAAACAACAAACAAATAAACATGTTTTTTTTAATTGATTTCAGTGAGGAAGGAAGGGAGAGGGAGAGAGAGAGAGAAACATCAGTGATGAGAGAAAATAATTGATTAGCTGCCTCATGCATGCCCCTTATTGGGGATCGAGCCTGCTATCCGGACATGTCCCTGACCGGCAATTGAGCCATGACCTTCTGGTTCAGAGGTGTATTCTCAACCACTGAGCCACACCGGTCGGAGGTGTTTCTCCTCTTTGAGTAGTTCCTGAAAGTCAGCACAATGATATACTGAGAACTGTAATCATAGGTGAGGATGAAGGGGTTCTTGGTTGGGAAGAAAGAGGAGCAAACAGATTTTTTTGCCTGCTTTCTCCCTGATGCTCTTCTGCATCCCCCCCCCAAAAAAAAGCAGAGGGAGTGTCACCATAGAGGCCTTCAGAATACTGTTCCAAAATACTTGAATGGTGGTAGTGAAAAGATAAATGTATTTTTTCTCTGATCATTTGACCAGGTGTTCTGATGAAGCATGTTCCAAAATGTCTCTCAAATCATTCCCTTTTTCTTCATTCCCACTAGCCCTGCTCTAGTTTCAGTGATCCTAATCGCTCTCTATCCTTCAATATTCTTTGGACGTTTCTCCTTCCGGCTTGTCACCATTCATTCTGTTCTCTGCACTGCAAATAAACATTCCATTCTAGAGCACAGACCTAGTCATACTGCTTTTCCTCTAACAAGTAACCAGTGGTTCCCCAAGGATTATAGCCCAATTCCAAAATCTTCAGTGTATCTCTAAATCCCTTGACAACTGAGTCCCTGGCTATTCCAGCTTTCCCTCCTGCTCTATACTATACTGTCATTTTAGAATACTTCTGAGTGTTGTCCATACAGGCTACAAAATTTTTTACCCTGTACCTTTTCCTGGAGTGTCTGCTTCCAGAATGCCCGTTCCCTACTTCTCCATCAAGTTCAACTCAAAAATAACTTTCCATTGGAAGCTTCCCAGACTCTCCATTATTTCTTTTTACAAAGGTGTTTTTCTGATTCCAGCCTTGTCCCAATGGCTTAGACATCTATTAGGACTAGCACTGTGATGCTGTTGTGACGACATGGTTTGTCAACAGAATAGAATAGTTTATATAAAGAGGATATAGAAGTTTTTTACCTCATCCCATCAGCATCTTAACTTCACGAGAGAGGTCTCACGCAGAGCAGGGCCATTAGAGCAGCTGCCATGGAGCCTGTTATCCATGTCTGTTGGACTCCAGGCATTGCTCTGGGCGCTTTGCATATACTCTCCCCTTCTTACTGCAGACCTCTGAGGTGGCCACAGTGTTGGCACGCAGAAGCTAGGAAAACTGAGGCTGAGTGGAATTTTTCACAGGGATAGCATTTAAACTGATGTATATGTCTAAATTGTGTTATTTTCCATTATGTAAGCTATTTCCTTATGTAAATTGATCAAACACGAAATATCATCTCCCCTTCAACGTGTAGAAAACATCCCCTCCCTTGAGACTCATGAACGCTGTTAAAGATGGGTGAAACTCTAGTACCTTAAAGTGACTGAGCAGGAAAGCCAGGGAAAGGAGATTGGAGAAAAGGAGTTTTGAGGGGGAATGAGATTAGTACACGGAGACTACCTGGGATATATATTAGCAGAGCCCCATGGAAGGAAGTAAAGTAGGTCCATGATTTACTGAGTTACCTTTCTAGCACCCAAGTCAGTGGTTCTCAACCTTTCTAATGGTGCAACCCTTTAATACTGAGTGCAGACTTGTATTGTGGTGACACCCAACCATAACATTATTTTTGTTGATACTTCTTGACTGTAATTTTGCTACTGTTATGAATCATAATGTAGATATCTGTGTTTTCCGATGGTCTGAGGCTCCACAACAGTGGTTCTCAGAGTCTCCTAGGACCACCAGAAACCACATTACGATTCATAACAGTAGCAAAATGACAGTTATGAAGCAGCAACGAAAATAATTTTATGGTTGGGGTCACCACAACACGAGGAACTGTATCAAAGGATCACAGCATTAGAAAGGTTGAGAACCACTGAAGTGAAAACTTATCCTAAATGAGACACACAGGTTGAAAATGAAAAATATTGCAGTTGGCAAAGATGTAATGCGGCATTTTACAAGTGCTTTCACATGTAACCCTTGAGTCCTAACCTTGGTTACAAGGTTGGCAGAGAAGGCAGTCTTCCCGGGTCTGATCTACTGCCTGTGGTTTTTATTCATTCTCTGTAACCTCCAAACCATGCAATATTAAGCAAATTCAGCAAACAAACCACAAGCAGAACCACAGCATTTTCTCCTGAACATCTGCAGCACTCTCATTTGGCAATAGGAAGTACAAAAAAAATCAGGTGGGACCCTGGATGAGAGGTCATAAAAACCCCTAATAAATTCTCATCCATGCTGACATTGTTATGAAGGTTTTTGCAAAATACCTCCAGGTTGGTTTGGGGATTTTCAGAATTCTCAATATTTTAAAAGGAACAATACATTTCCTTTTTGCAACCAGGACATTTCTGACCAAGGAAGCTACAATGACACACTTTTCCGGAGATGAGAGAATAGTGCACATATACGTGTTCACCAATAATTTTAGAAAAAAAAATGAATTATATGTTGCGGCAAATGCTGTTCTCTTAACTTGAGAATAGTTATAAAGGGAACGGAAAAGGTCTTATGTCTTTAAAGGAAGCAAGCAACCTCACACAAGTTAAAGAAACATCTGGCAAAGCCGATAATAGATTGACTTCCTGAAATGTGGGTTTGACTATAATGAGTTCAGACAGGAAGCTTAACTTTCTTATCATAATATTGGGAAAAGATATAAAATTACAGAGTAAGACTGCTTAACTTCATGCAGAATTGTAATTCTCTAGAACAGTGTGTTTTTTAAAATTATAGAGGTTTAAGGAATACCTAATAGCTATCAAACATTTTCATCTATTCTCATTCATAAGGAATAAAGAAAAATATGTGTATTTGTGTCTATTACATCCAAATGCTATAATCTCTTTAAATTACTACTTCATGGAGGCAATTTTAATAGAAATGCTATTTCTTTTCTCTAAAAAAGAATTTTGATGTAAAAAGTTTTAACTAAATAAAGTTGAAAGCACTAACGCAAGGAAAATTAATAACCAGCAAAGAAATTAACCATGTTTTTCAATGATATGACTATTGGACTTTCTCAGGCCTTAAGGCAGGGCCATAAGAATAATCCTAGGAGTTATCAAATATATGTGCAAAGTTTTTTAGATTTTATACACACACATGTTAGTACTGTATGTGAATATAAATTATTCAGGGTATCCTCTCAGGAGAGAGAAAAATCCTTTAGCATCATATTCTACCATCTTCTTTCTATCTCAGCTACCCCCAAAACTACATTAAGTAGTTCTGTCCAAACAACTAAGCAATATTTAAACATTTTTCTTTTTTTAAGTGAAGAAAAAACTTGAAATGTCTGCCACTCTTCCCTGCTACTGAATATAGGGTTTCTTTTTAAGAGTGAAGAAAATGTTCTAAAATTAGATAGTGGTGATGGTTGCACAACTCTGGTAATATACTAAAACCATTGAACTGACACTTTACACGGGTGCTTTATATAGCATATGAGTTATATATCAATAAAGCATGTAATAAAATAACTGACACACTTAAAAATTATTTTTAAGCATTGTGGGTTCTTGCCCTGGCTGTTTGTAAAGGCAAATCAGGATAACACTGCCAGAGGCTTTTTTACTCGTGAACCGTATATGCAAACAGGTCTGGTGCCAGTTTTCTGAATCAGTTAAACGATTTTGTGCATGAGTAATTTTAATATTAGAGGCAAACTTTTCAACTAATAATTTCACTAAGAAGCTCTCGCCTTTGTATTTCTAATGCTAACAATATTAGGTTGTTATTTTACCCAGCATTTTTTTTTAATTTTTATTTTTAAATATATTTTATTGATTTTTTACAGAGAGGAAAGGAGAGGGATAGAGAGTTAGAAACATCGATGAGAGAGAGACACATCGATCAGCTGCTTCCTACACACCCCTTACTGGGAATGTGCACGCAACCAAGAGTACATGCCCTTGACTGGAATCGAACCTGGGACCTTTCAGTCTGAAGGCCGACGCTCTATCCACTGAGCCAAACTGGTTTCAGCTACCCAGCATTTTATACAAATGCTAAGTTGCATAGAAACTCTCTGATCAGCAGTCATATTCTGATGGGAAAAAAAAACACAAAACAACAACACTAAAATTGGATGTAGGTCAATATGACCTTCTTCACCAAAATGTCTTACCACATTTTTTTTTTAAATAAAGAACTCACACTATATCTTATAAAGGCTCATCAAGAGTGGCCCCTTAACACACAGTCAGTCATGGAGAATAAACAATGGAGCTGAAATGTTTCACATCCACTGGTGTCCTCTCTCGGAAGCGCAGATTCCTTTGTAATGGCTGAAGTGAAAATCCAATTTTATTTTAATTATCAACTTATTTGGCTGGTGATTGCTGGGGCTCACAGAGCCTAACGGAAAACCTTATGATTTTTACCACGACGTCCTCTTCATGCTCCCTTGTCAGCAGCGATGATCTCAGTGGAGACTGCCAGCGCTCTGTGTGGAGATACCATGAGGGTTCTGTTTTCCGCTCTGTGAGCCCGATGGCCAGCAATGCCAGGCATGGTCTTCTGATGATAAAACTTGTGGAAAAGTGTACTTCAAACTATTTGACTATTTCCTGTTTTTAAACTCTACTCGCGTTTCCAGTTCTTCAGTTTCTAAGTCTTACAGAAACACATAATTTCCTGTAAAAACATCTATTTGTACATTAAAGTCAATGTACAATGGGGCCTGACAAAATAGTAAGAGTTCAATAGTGGCCCATTGAATTCTGTGAACAATTTCAGAATATCTCACGTTACAGAAGTAATTAGAGACTGGTTTAGTATATGCCTATAAATAAAAATAACTGACTGTATGAATTAGCCAGCTTCTAAATCAACTCGGTTGTCTTATTTCCCTCACACAGAACACACCTCCAGTGAATCGGATCCAGTTTGGGTTTAGACTTCATGAGGTTTTCTGCTCAGATCCTACTCTTAACTTATCATCGTCTATAATGATGGGAGGGTCTGGGCCTCTCTGTCCTTTTGTAGGAATAGAACATCATCCAGGCCTATGTGTGGACGTTAGGGTGCTCACTAGTTGTCCATCCCCTTCAATTATGGCTGCTGTGACTACGACTTATGTCATTGTTTCTAAGCAAGCTTACTTACTTACTACTGCAATGCAGCCACTATGGTGGGAGAAAGACACATGGCTTGCCAGGCTCATTGCACTGACAACTTTTCATCACTTCATTTTTAAAATCGGTATTTTGAAAGGAGACTTCTGTAATACTTCCAACAATTTAAAAGATACATTTAGAAGATAAAAAAGAGGTAGGACAACCTTTAAACAAAGACATGATTTCAGGTCATGCTAAGAAATGTGCCTGTCTCTATTCAACAGAACTATAAAGAAATCTGAACATAGTCAATGTTATAATTACAGTGCTTACTTAAAACTAAAAAGTTAAAAAAAATCAATATTTTATTTAGTGTTATGGCTTTATAAATAACTAGAGGCCTGGTGCATGAAAATCATGCACTGGGGTGGGGGGAGGTTGTCCCTCAGCCCAGCCTGCACCCTTTCCAATCTGGGACACCTCGAGGGATGTCCGACTGCTCATTTCGACCCGATCTTACCTACCAGGATTGGGTCTAAATGGACAGTCAGACATCCTTCTCACAATCCAGGACTGCTGGCTCCCAACTGCTCACCTGCCTGCCTTCCTGATTGCCCCTAACTGCTTCTGCCTGCCAGCCTGATCACCCTAACCATTCCTCTGCTAGCTTGATTGATGCCTAACTGCTCCCCTGCCAGACTGTCCCTATCTGCCCTGACCTGCGGGCCTAGTCACCCCTAACTGCTTTCCCCTGCAGGCCTGGTTCCCCCCTTTCCCCCTGCAACAGCCCTTCCCTGCAGGCCCGGTCACCCCCAACTTCCCTCTTCCGCTGGCCTGGTCACCCTTAACTGCCCTCTCCTTCAGGCTTGATCACCCCAAACTCCTTCTCTTGCAGGGCTGGTCCCTCCCAACTGCCTTCCCCAGCTGGCCTGATCACCCACAACTGCCCTCCCTTGCATACTTGGTCTCTCCCAACTGCCCTCCCCTGCTGGCCATCTTGTGGTGGCCATCTTGTATCCACATGGGGGCAGGATCTTTGACCACATGGAGGCAGCCATCTTGTGTATTGGATGATGGTCAATCTGCATATTACTCTTTTATTAGATAGGATAGAGGCCTAGTGTATGGGTGGAGGCCATCTGGTTTGCCCTGAAGGATGTCCCAGAGCAGGGTGGGGATTCCCTTGGGGTATGGGGCCGCCTGAGTGAGGGGTCTATGGTGGTTTGCAGACTGGCCACACTCCCTCCTCCCCACCACCTTCCCCCTGTCAACCCAAGTGGAGGCCTTCATATCTGGGATTTATTTATCTTGTACAATTAAAACTTTGTAGCCTGGAAGGGAGTCAAGCCTTCTGCTCTCTCTGTGGAGGCAGCCATTTCTGTTGGGATTTATTTATCTTCTGTAATTGAAACTTTGTAGCCTGGAGTGGAGGCCTGGGCCAGCCAGGGTGTGCAGAAGTCTTGGCTTCCTTCATTGCTGGGGAAACCCAAGCCTCCCTCCTGCTCTCTCTGTGGCTGCAACCATCTTGGTTGGGTTAATTTGTGTACTCGTTCCTGATTGGTTGGTGGGAATGACTTGTGAGCATGGCTTGTGGGTGTAATGAAGTGATAGTTAATTTGCATATTACTCTTTTATTAGATAGCATATCCGCAGCTGAACCATGTATTGTGATTGCTGTGATAATTCTTATTTTCTATCATGTCCATTCCCCCCTAACCCCCCCCCCCAGTTAATAATTGACACTGGTTTTGATTGGTTGTTTAGTTTCCTGCTTACTTGACACTCAAATCTTATTTGTTGTTGTTAGTATTGAAAATCTGATTCTAGAAGATTCAGACATCAAGTGATCTCATGCATTCTCTCTCTTATGCTAAAGTTAACTGATTTTCCACTTCAGTGTGTATTGATCCATCTGTAGATAATGCTGTACCACCTAGAAAAATCTCTTTGCCACCATCCTGTCTCCTGAATTTCATGTCTTTTTTCTTTTTAATTTACTCCTGCACTTTGAAATATTATATTCTCTAGCAGCTTCCTAAAAATAGAAGTTACATTTTGAGATATTGCATATCTGGTAATTCCTTTATTCCACTATTAATTTGATTTTTTGCCGAGATATGTAATTCTGTACTGGAAATGTTTCCTTCAGAGTTTTGAAAGCATTGCTCTATTTTCTTCTTAACTTTCATATTTGCCATTAAGCAATCTGATACTGTTCTTATACTTAAGATATGTGTCCTCTCTTTTTTTTAACTCTTCACTGGAAGGACCTAAGATCTTTCCATTAACCCTAATACTTAGAAATGTTATAGCACAGTGACTTTTAAACTGGAAATTCATGTCCTTTGAGGAGAGGAACAGGGAAGTTCTGTGATGTGAATAAACTTTTTCTTACCAGTTCCATTTTCTGTTTTTGGCTGTATGAAGCCAACTACTCCTCTTGAATCTGTTTTTCTGCTTCTAAAACTTTGTCCTCATTTCTCACCTGTTGTGATCTTGTCTCCCATTTTCCTTGACCTTGTAGATTTGTAGCTTTTTAAAACTTCTTATCTGCCATTATGTGGAGTTTGGGAAAAGAATGAAAATAAATGGAAATGGGAGAGAGGTGTTTAAATTATCATGTATAACTGGAA
Source organism: Lasiurus cinereus (assembly GCA_011751065.1). NCBI lineage: Eukaryota > Metazoa > Chordata > Mammalia > Chiroptera > Vespertilionidae > Lasiurus > Lasiurus cinereus. The sequence goes on along the minus strand of JAAGEH010000045.1, from coordinate 10,138,574 downwards.
GCTTAAAATTTATATTAAATTCTATGAAATGCAATCTTGATGGTTCTAGCTTGTCAGGATCTTCCAAACGCCAGTACTGCCATCTATCACACTGTATCATCATGATTTGTGATATCTATAAATACACCCTTTGGGGGAGGCTGGGATGAATATAGCTATTTAATAATTTTTCTAAGGTTTTCAGCACAATAGATATTCAGCTTTGTACCCCTCATCCAAATTTGGCTGTTCTGTGTGAAAACGTCCCCTAGTCACCTTTTGCTCTTGAGTTGTGACCAAGATGAAATTTAGAAATTTATCCTAATATTTGAAGCAGATGTGCCCCTTAATAAATCAATTCTGCCCCCTCTCTCTCATGCTCCTGGCATGCATGCATTCACACATAGTAGTTATTCATCTATAACTAAAGGCATCTATAACTTCTGAATTTTGAATATTAGAATTATGGGTCTGTGATATTGACTCATATGGCTAACCAGAATATAAGTAGCTGATAATTTTTTAAAATGTTTTTATTGATTTCAGAGCGAGTAAGGGTGAGGGAGAGAGGGATCAAAACATCAATGATGAGAGAGAAAAATTGACTGGCTGCCTCCTGCACACCCCCAACTAGGGATGGATCCCAAAACCAGGACATGTACCTTGACCAGGAATTGGAATGTGACCTCCTGGTTCATAGATCAATGCTCAACCCCTGAGCCACATCAGCCTGGCAAATAGCTAATAACTTTTATTTTATTTTATTTTTTTAAATATATTTTATTGATTTTTTACAGAGAGGAAGGGAGAGTTATAGAGAGTTAGAAACATCGATGAGAGAGAGACATCAACCAGCCGCCTCCTGCATGCCCCCAACTGGGGATGTGCCCGCAACCAGGATACATGCCCTTGACTGGAATCGAACCCAGGACCTTTCAGTCCGTAGGCCGATGCTCTATCCACTGAGCCAAACTGGTTTCGGCACTAATAACTTTTAATAGTATGTTATTGCCTCATACTTTTTAGACTCTTCTATGTCTGCTGATAGCATCTACTTACTAAAGATTAAAGAGGATCCATAAGGCATACAGAGTTTCTGTTACATACCTTACGTCTTATAGGGAATGGGGGTTAAATCAATTTGATGGAAGATGACAAAATATTCTAGAAAGAAGCAAGACTTCCTCACAAATTCAAGCTAGGTCAAACTGGATCCGAATAAAAGTTCTGTAAGTAACATCAGATTCCATTTTATTCAAATATATAAAATTAAATTACATAAAAGTTAATAGCTACAATTTAACATATTTGTTTGCAAATTCGAAGGTAAAGTATTTCTGAGTTTGTTTACTTAAAAACTAGTTTTCTTACCATAGTTTAACACCTTATTCCAACTCTCACCTCTTTTAAGGTGCTATTTATGAATTCTTTTCATTGTTGTGGAAATAATGATTTATATACCATTTATTTTTCTGCTCTTTTAATGAGACTAATTATTTGTCCTCACAGGAAGGCACAACACCTAAAAACTGAATATCACAAGTGGTCACACTTGTCTTTCACATTCAAGGTACAACGGCATCTGCCCAATTAAATTATATACCAAGAGACTTAACAGTTTCCCCGAGAGGGAAAAACTTGAACTTCATTTTTGTTTTTAGATAGCCGTTATGCATTTTATTTTCATTCAATCATTCAGACTTTTAGAAATCATAAGTAGGCTGATGAGGTTAAAATAAAAGTTGAGAAAATATTTAGAAAGGTTTACAATAGTCCTACATAGATACATCAACTCTAGCCGTAAATGGCAGTGAATTCGATTACAATGCACAGTACTCTTTCAGACTTCTTTAGTTCTGATAAATCTTTCCTAAAATAGAGCCTCAGAAAACCCAGGAGCTGGGCATACCCGCCAGTCAGCTGCCTTGCTGTCCGTCCCCAGGAGAGCATCTTGCCCTGCTGATAATCAGTCGTTTCTCTGAGCAGGCACTCTGCCTTGTAACATTAGCTCATCATTTCTCTTGCACATAAACGGAGAGGAACTGGTCCTGTATGGTATCCAATCAGCAGCAGAGGCCGTGTATCTGAGCAACAATGCAGGAAAAATGAGGGAGATTCATCACGATGCTTGATGATGCCCTAAATATTGTGATGTAGCCAGCACTACTGTTATTACAAAGGTTTCACTCCCCGTTTCTTAATACTAATAGTTTACTCGATACATGCATACTGTATTTTTTTTATCTAACCTCATGAGAGGCATTAGGTACTTAAACAAAATGTTCTAATTGTCTAGCAGTCTGTAATTATGTATTACCATTAGGCCAGGTCAGTTAAGGTGTGATTCATTATTTCACTAATAATTCTATTTTTTTTTCCATTTTAGTAGGAACTCTTCCAATAGTGGCTAGGGAGATGGGGAAAAATAAGTCACTGACATTTTTTTATTCTTTGAATCAATTTAAATACACACACACATACACACACACACACACACAAATTGCAGCAAAAGCTTAAAATGAATTCTAGCAATACTAGATTAGGCTAATCTGAACAGAAGTATTTATGTAGCAAATGCAATTAAAATATCAGCACAATAACTAATAAGAGCAGACATTTCCATTAGCACTCAGAGGATGTAGTAAATGTGCACCTAATGTTGAAAGATACTGTAAATACAGATGTAGTAACCGGTACTTCCTCCAGAATTGTATCTTATAATAACTGGGTTATGTTGGAAGGACACAAATATTGCATTTCCAGAAATAGTCCAAAAAGTTGGCTTTACACGTTCAAATGCCTGAGGCGGTAAATAGGGGGGGTTGGTTTATAAGGACTTGAGATATAAATTCTGTCTTGGGAGAACGAGTGTGGGGGTGGAATCAAGATTCTCGCCTGAAGGAGAAAAACAAAACTGTTTTCAATGACATAAAACTGAAGTGGGCATATGACAGAGCCTCTGAAGGGAAGGTGATAGATGGAGGAAGCTCTGGATACTCACAAATCTTGAATTCCTGCCCCTTCTCCCTTTGGATGCAATGCATTCAACCGGGTCACGTATGCACCGTCTGTGGTGACTCTTAACTGCGGTGTTATCTCTGTGACTGCTCTTCTGCTTGTTGAAATTTTTTGCCTAAAATGTGCCTGCAGAAACAGAGGAGGATGTGTGGAGGGTTCAATGGCATGTCACATAGTTGGAAAACGACTTTGAAAGGTTCTTAATTTTATTTTCCTTTCATGTAGTCCCATTATTGCCTATGTTCCTCCAAAGCAGTTCTTAGCTTAAAAGCAGCAGATAAAGGAGCATTTCTCTCCCATGAAACTTTAATTTGGGTAATTTTTAAAGGAGAGTCTATATTTCTTTGATAGTAACACCTCTTTCTTCTTGAACTTTTCCAAGCAAATATGAAAGCTGAAATAAGAATGTTTATAGAGACAGGGGAAATTATAGTTTTAACTTTTTTTTTTTTACCATCTGCTGTAAAATTACCACCCAAGTCACTGAATTGCATATTTATTTATTCTGGGACACTTACTCAATTGAACACCTATATTTAATCTGAAAATCAGAGCACAGTGAAAGGTCAAAAGCGATTACCCATAAAATATAGCGTGGAGCATAAGGGTTGGTGATGCAGGTAGGAGAGAAACCCCCATTGCAAATGATCATACTAGAGAAAAGGTGTTGTATGAAGGGAGGACATCGGCCAAGATGTCATCAGCTTCGGTATAATTCCAGAACTGAAAGCTCAGTCACCCCTGTGTGGATCTGAGATGAACTTCCAGGGAAGGGGACTGCCTCATGTTTACTGGGTGTCTCTTGCCCACGGTTCAGTCCAATGATACTTTTTCTACATAGTTAGAAACTTCAATAAAAAAATAATATTATCAAAGCATTTATTAATTCTTATTTTAATATCATTGGTTGCCAATTCTATTTTTTTGTCAAGCCGCCATAGAAAGATATTCAAAGAAATAGGAGCATCTGGAAACATCATAAGTCAACTATCGTTGTTTGCTTATGTGGTCTTCGGGTTCTTGTGATCCTTGTTCTGTGAAAGATGCTCATCTCTGTAGCCATTGATACGAGGGAAGAAGACAGGGCGATGGGGAAGGAAGCAGGGAAAGTATGAAAACAGAGGAGGAGTGAAAGGATAGGATTTGAAATGTTTGGATCGGGAAATGCCACATAAACCTTTCCACTCCTCAGCTCCAGAGCCCCTTGGAGATCAGAGGTGCATCCTCGTGTCCACAAAGAACCTTTTCGAGACTTCCAACTTGGGGGACACCCAGTGTATCTTCTTACCTGAGTCAGGACTGACTGTGGCCATTTCCTCACAGGGTCATTAGTATTCCAGGCGCCACTTGAAATGTCAGTGGTTTTTAAAGATGTCGCATGGCCTGAAGGGACTTCTGCATGTAACTTCAAACAGCAACAAACTTTATCCTCTCTATCAGCTCACAGGCTGGTCTATGAAAATCAAGAATCTGAAATTACTATGCCAATCGCCCCCTGTCCCCCAAAATGTTAGTTTCAACTTGTATTTTGCTCTTTTGCAGAGAATTTTCATAACAGAAAACCTTCAGGAAAATGTATGGCACTCTCTCAAATCTGCATACACACCTCCTTCGGCTCCCCAGGAATATTTACCGGTGTATACGCTCTTTCTCTTTTGTGGTTTCTTCTTCAAGCTTTCATTCATGTGGGCCACGTTTGTAGACTCATATGTGGTCTACTGACACAGAGAGCCAGACCAGTTCGTTTCTGGTTTCTCTAGGTCAGTGGTTGGCAAACCGCGGCTCTTTGGCCCCTTGAGTGTGGCTCTTCCACAAAATACCACGTGCAGGCATGCACGTATACCGCGATTGAAACTTTGTGGCCCATGTGCAGAAGTCGGTTTTTGGCCTGGGCGAGTCTACAGTGGTACCTCGAGATACGAGTTTAATTCGTTCCGTAACCTTGAGGCGTGGGAAACTATGAGACGCTGGAATCGCGGTAAACTGGTGGGTCGTGTGCAGCCGGCAGATCCGAGAGATTATTCCTATCTCAAATGTTGCTCATATTTCAAAGCAAAAATCGCTGGCCTGAAGGCTCGTATCTCAAAAATCTCATATGTTAGGGCACTCGTATCTCGAGATACCACTGTATTTTGAAGAAGTGACGTTAGAAGTGGGGTGTCGGTCGGTGGGGCGATGGGAGACGTGGTGCAGGCGAGCCCTGGGATGCTCAGTGCAGGGGAGGTTCGCATGATCCATGCACGAGTTGAGTGAGCCAGGCAGCCAGCAGCCTCATGTGCAGTGGTTAGTGCCAGCTGGCGGCTCGCTGTGCAGTGGTTAGTGCCAGCCGGCGGTCTCGCTGTGCAGTGGTTAGTGCTAGTCACGTCCGCAAATCGCATGCGGGTGACAAAAGTACCTACTGGAAGCATAAAGTTACCTGTGTTTTTCCAACCAGCTGCAAATCCTGCGGGTATTTTTGTCATCAATGTAAGAACTGTAATTATTTTGTGTTGGTGGCTTTATTATTATAAAATGAAACTTTTTTTTAGGTGCCCTGTTTGACATGGCTACAAAGAAGAAGCAAAGAAAAAACAGAAGATGAAAACTGTGAGTTTAAAGTTGAATGGACTGAGACTTTTCATATTTTATTTAAAACTTAAATGGCCTTCCGACCTGTCTTATTTGTCAGGAAAAATTGGTGCATAACAAGAAATTAAATCTGGAGAGACACTTTACAACTTAACACGTGTCATTTAGTGCTAAATATCCTGTTGGTGATGCAAGGAAGAAAGCAGTTGAGGAACTTCAGAAGAGTCAAGGAAAATCAAGTTCTGTATTTAATTACTGGATGCAGTCTTCCAACAATGTTAATATTGCAAGTTTGTGGTTAGTCAAGAGAATGCTAGGAGAGGAAAACCACATACAGACGGTGAATACATAAAAAGTTGTTTTATAAATGCATCTGAAGAGCTATTTCGGGATTTTAAGAACAAAGCAGATATTAAAAAAAAATTAGAGTTGCCATTGTCTGCTAAAACAGTGAAAGACAGAACAATCAAAATGTCTTCGAATATAACCAACCAGCAAGTCGAAGATCTTAAATTGGTTTCAGCTTTATCAATAGCGGTTGATGAGTCTTGTGACATAAATGATACAGCGCAAGTTTCACTTTTTGTATGATTTATTTCATCGACAGGTCCTAAAGAAGAACTTTTAGGATTATTGCCACTCAAAGGTCAAACACATGGAGAGGATATAGCAAATGCTGTAATTGAGTGCATTGAAAAACATCATATTCCACTCGATAAAATTGTCTCAATTTCAACAGACGGTGTGAAAGTATGACTGGTGTAAGAAACAGGTTTGTTGCTATTTTGAAAGAAAAAATTAATCACACGATACTTACTTGCCATTGCATCATTCATCAAGAAGCGCTTTGTGCGTAGACATTTCCAGAAGAAATTTGCAAAGTTATGGAATTGGTGATTAACATTATCCATTATAGCTAAAGCTCTTAATCATCGCCAATTTAAACAATTTTTAGTTGAAATGAAGAGTGAGTACTCAGATCTTCTGCTGCATAACAAGGTATATTGGTTATCAAGAGGAATCGTTTTGAAATGTTTCGCTTCCTTATTAACAGAAATTAAAGCATTTCTCCTTGAGAAGGGTGTTCACTATCCAGAACTAACTAACGATCAGTGGATCCAAAAATTTTATTTCATGATAGATGTTACGTCTTATTTAAATCAGCTTAATCATAAACTACAGGAGAAAGGAAACACAATTTTTTTTATGTTAGAATTAGTTATTTCATTAAAAAAATTATCTCTTTTTGCTCAAGATTTTGAAAGAGAAAGTTTGATTCACTTCCCAAGCCTGTTGACTCATCTCCAAGAAAATAATTCTGATATTGACATTTGCTATTTCAAGACAACACTTTTCAAACGAGGGAAGCTTTTCTCAACAGGTTTCAGGAATTCAGAAACAGCAAAGCAATGTTGGCCTTTGTAAAAAAAAAACCTCTTAATGCTACTGTAACAGAATTCAATTTTTCTCCCTTTAATATTGACATTGGCAATTTTGAAATGCAATTGCTGGATTTAAAAAACAAAGAATTGTGGAGCTCGAAATTGGAACGTCTTTGTGCTGATATAGAAATACTGGAGAAAAACAAATGTGAACTTCGTTCACAGCACAAGTGATCTGCTTTGAAAGACCTGGAGAAGGAAGATGTGTTGATTTTTAACACCTGCAATAGAATTCCTGACTCATATATCAACTGAAAAAACTAGCGTTTGCTATTCTTTCCTTATTCGGGTCTACATATTTATGCGAACAATCATTTTCAAGCATGAACCTTATCAAGAGTAAATTGAGAAGTTGTCTTATTGATGAGAACCTGGAATCACGCCTAAAATTAAAAACAACAACATGCAAACCTGACTTACCCAAACTTTCCAAGGAGATGCAAGGCCATTGTTCACGTTAGTGTTTGTCAGTCATTGTCATGATTTAATTTTATGGATATTGTAAAGTAAATTGTAAGGACTTTAATTTTATCAATAAATAATGTCGTTATTAAGTATGATACCAAGTTTTATTCAACGTACCTATAGTTTAACTATGACTTAACACTTGAAGTAAAGTTTATTGAGTTAATTTTAGGGAATGCTGTGGAATGAAAGATGTAGTGTCGAGGACTGAGAAAGGTATGTTGAGATGGTTTGGACATACAGAGAGGATGAACGAAAGGACATAGATGAAACAAGTATACAAGACGAGTGTGGATGGGGGAGTTGGAAGGGGTCGGCCTCAACAAAAGTACTTCAATCAGATTGAGGACGTTTTTAGCAAAGGCAAGTTTAGTAGGACCCTATAAGTTAATAACAATGTACCTACCTATATAGTGTAAGTTTAAAAAATTTGGCTCTCAAAAAAAATTTCAGTCATTGTACGGTGGATATTTGGCTCTGTTGACTAACGAGTTTGCCGACCACTGCTCTAGGTGGTTAGAAGTTTCTTATGGCCAGGGCCCTGTCCTGTTCCTCTTCGTCACCCCTACACCAGGACATGGAGCCTGACATCTATCTAATGGGTGCTTTGCTGGTCCTTTGGTTTTTATAATGGAGTTCCTTTTCTTTCTTTCTTTTTTTCTGTAGTACTTCTATTTATATTCTTGGTATCAGTACTTCTGTTGTTGTTGTTATATGTATTGCATATATCTTTTTCCAATATGTGGCTTTATTTTAACTTTGTAAATGGGGGCTTTCAAAATTAGATATTTTCAAATATTTTACTATTTTTATATTTAAGCTTTCCCATTGTGTTTTGTACTTTTTCTATCCTATTAAATAAATAATTATTGAAAGGCATTAAAATATTTTCCTGTATTTACATACAAATGTAGAAAGTAAAAAAGAAAATGTTATGCCTTTAATCTGTGCACGGTAAGTTCCTATACTACATCATTTAAGCACAGTAAGTTCCTATACTACATCATATTTTCTCCTGTATGTATGCTCTCTCAACATGGTTGAATATTCCACCCTTCAGTCACTGATCTATAATGTCAACTTTTTCATATAGCAAATTCTATATTGCTATGAGCCTTTGAGAGCTCTTTTTCTGTTCCATTGGTCTTCTTGTCTATCCGTGAACCATGTCAGCTCAATTTATTCTTTTATGTCAATATACCCATTGCTATTTTGGGACCTTGCTTATTATCTATAAATTTTAGAATAGAATTATCAAGGTTTGTGAAAAATACAGCTGAGATTTTGATTGAAACTACATTGAGTATGAAAATGTCATTAAGAAAATAGTCATTTTTTAGCTGAAACTGGTTTGGCTCAGTGGATAAAGCATCAGTCTGTGGACTGAAAGGTCCCGGGTTCGATTCTGGTCAAGGGCATTTACGTTAGTTGTGGGCACATCTCCAGTGGGGGGTGTGCAGGAGGCAGCTGATAGATGTCTCTCTGTCTCATCGATGTTTCTAGCTCTCTGTCCCTCTCCCTTTCTCTCTGAAGAAATCAATAAAACATATTTAAAGAAAAAAAAATTGTCATTTTTATAGTAGTATATTTTTCATCAACATTAGATGTAGCAGCCCTGCCTTCTTATTTTTAATTTTTTTTCTAAAGTCTAGGGATGCAATTTTAAAATAGTACATATAAAGATATATGTATTAAAGATATATGTATTTATTTATTTATATATACATATATATGTGTAATCTGTCAATATCTTTTTAAAGAAATATGTTTAATCTGTTTATATGTACTTTACTGATTATATATATTTTACTATTATTTGTCTGTTTTGTGTTTCTATCTGTTTTCTTCTTTTATAGATTTTGTTGAATTGATTTGAGTTTTATTATTTAATTATTGCCTCTGACTTAAAACTGGTTTGAAAGTTTTAATTGTATTTTATTTTGTTGTAGTGTTTAACTTTGTAATATGTACTTAAAGTAAATATGTTTAACTTCCTCTTAAAGTATATTGGGAAACTGGAGAGATTATTCTCATATCTGCAGTCTTCAATTATCTCTGTTATTGTTGAGCAGTCTATCAGCTAATGCTGCAAAACAAACCACCCAGAACCGTGGTAGCTTAAAACAACACTGTGTGTCATTGTTTCAGCTCTCCCATGTAAGCCTTTAATCCATTTTGATTAACTTTTGTGTATGTTGTAAGATAGTGTCATTCCTTAGCATTTGGCTATCCATTTTCCCAACACCATTTATGCAACAGACTTTTTTCTCCATATATCCTTGGCTTGTTTGTCATGAATTAGTCTTACATATATATGTGGGTTTATTTCTGTACTCAGTTCTGTTCCATTGGTTCATATGTCTGCTATTTATTATTATTATTATTATTGTTGACACTATTACAGATTTCCTCATTTACCCCTTTGGCCATGCCCACCCAGCCCCTGCCATCATTCCCCTGCTTCACCATGCTGTTTTCTGTGTCCATGGGCTATGTATCTGTATGGCATTTGGCTACTTTCTTTGCCTCCTTTTATCCAGTCATGCCCCATCCCTTTCCCCTCTGAACTCTGTCAGTCTGTTCCATATATCCATGGCTCTGGTTCTATTTTGTTCATCAGTTTATTTTGACTACTATGGCTTTGTAGTATAGTTTGACATAGGGAGATTTGGTGAATTTTACTTCAAAGGCAAGGAAAACAAAAGCAAAAATCAACAAATGGGACGATATCATATTATTCTGCACTGTAAAGGAAACCTGCAAAAAAGCAGAAAGATATTCAACTGAATATGAGAAGATATTTTAAAAGGGTACTTCTAATAAAGAGTTAATATCCCAATATATGTAAAAAACTTAACAACAATCGATAAAACAACTCAATTTAAAAATGGACAGAGTATAGGAATGGAAATTTTTCCACTTAAGATATATAGATGGCCAATAGGCATATGAGAAGATACTCAGCATCACTAATTATTAGGGGAATGTAAATCAAAACCACAAATTAAAAATAAGCTCCATAAATGCAATTGGTTGGTATTTCATAATCTTGCTTAATCTATAGATTCTTTTTCTCTCTGTTTGTTGATAAAGTTTAGTTATGCTTCATCACTGTAGTTTGTTTTAATACTTTGATAGTTATATCTTCATGATGTCATTTAACATGTGCCTATCTCTCATGTATTTCCTAGAATTAGATGCTATCAAATGAAAATTCCATTATTAAAGGGTCAAGTCTATTTCACAGATAATGTAATATATATTTTCATCAGACATCCACAAATATGTAGTCCAATTTGCATGATTTTTCAGCAGCCCTCAATCTATTACATTCACTAGGGGTTGAAAAACATTCCAGTTCTATCATTCCATATTTTTTATGAGGCAAGATATTTCTGTCAAGTGAAACGTCACTTCATTAAACCATTTGGTTGCTCTGAGTTATAGTTGGCATTAGAAAGGCAATTTAAATGCTTGATTCTCTCCTTTTATTCATCATTTCTCAAAATGATCAGGTTCCCCCCCCCCCAAGCCCTTAGCTCTTCAAGTCTAAACTGGGGATTAAAATACCCATGGCACTATGGTCTTTGCTACAGATTGAAGTTCTGGCTTCACTTTCTTTCTGTATTGTACCTAGGGATTTTCCTTTATTTTGAGCTTTGTACCTGCCCTCTCTCTAAATAAATAAATAAATAAATAAATAAAATTATTTTTGACCAGCATTTTCATGTTTTGAATTGGAGGCTTTTACCCAACTCTCTAATCCAGTGGTTGGCAAACTCATTAATCAACAGAGCCAAATATCAACAGTACAACGATAGAAATTTCTTTTGAGAGCCAAATTTTATATACTTAAACTTCTTCTAATGCCACTTCTTCAAAATAAACTCACCCAGGCAGGATATTTTCTGGAAGAGCCACACTCAAGGGGCCAAAGAGCCGCATGTGGCTCGCAAGTGCAGTTTGCGGACCATGGTTCTAGTCTGTCATATTGCCAGACATTCTTTCAGCTTCTCCCTCTCCCTTCCCCTCCCCTTCGCCTTCCTCTTTCTCCTTCTCTTTCTGCCTCTCTCCCTCTTTTCCTCCCTCCCTCCTTTCTTTCTCCCCCTGCCTCTCTCTTTCTTTCTTCCTTACCTGATAATATGTTTTCATTGATTTTTTTTTTGAGAGAGAGAGAGAGAGAGAGAGAGAGAGAGAGAGAGAGAGAGAGAGAAAGAGAGAGAGATATCAACTGGTGGGCTTTCCAAAGGCACCCCAATCGGGAATTGAACCTGAAACCCAGGATTATGTCTGACTGGGAATGGAACCCGCAACCGTTTTATGTATGGGATGACACTACAACCACAGGTTGAGAACCGCTAGCAGGGTTGCCTAAGACCATCATAAAACACAGATATTTACATGATGATTCATGACAGTAGCAAAATTACAGTTATGAAGTAGCAACAAAAATAATTCTATGGTTGGGGGTCACCACATCATGAGGAACTGTATCAAAGGGCCGTGGCATTAGAAAGTTTGAGAACCACTGCTCTAGATGTTTCTTCCTCTAATTTGAGGACATGAAAGGACATTGGAGTCTTTGGTTTGAAGAATACAATATAATTTTCTCCTCTGTTATCACATGTTTAAGTTTTCTTTTACTTAATGGGGCAGAATCATCCTTTTTTTTCTATTGTCACACAAATCAGAAAATACATCATTTTATTCCATAATAAATTGTCATGTAATCGTAGCTTACCGCCATGTTCATAAATAAATTTTATCAGGCCTTTCCTCCAGTGAAAAGTCTCATTTTTTTTCAGATTGTTAATCCATGTGTAGATATCCCGGGTGTTCATAATTTTGTTCACCACATTATTGGGAGGAAAAACACGCACATAGTCTTTAGTAGCAAGTGCTGGTGAGGCTCTGTCAGCGCATGTGAACAGAGCTGATGACTCTTTTACACATTCCTGCATTCCCAGTTCCCCGTGTGAGCCTGCGCCTTACCAGTACCAGGTACAGAGATTCTGCTGCAGGTGTGCTTGGGGGCTGATGATACCAGCTTACCCGGTGCTATGTGCGTGGGCATAAGGGAAATGAACACTGCCTTTTCAAAATTTTACTATGGATGTTGAGCACACTTGTCTCAGGAAACTTCTCTTTCTTATCAATGGAAAAACACATGTCTGTCAGATACATGTGCCTGCCAAACTCAGCTTAGGAGACAAACGTAGCCAATAGAAAGATTTCACTATCACGGAGGATTCCAGAAGCAGAGGCTGAAATCGTGTTCTCAGTCCCATGAGAGGCTCAATAACTGCCACAAAGGGACTCATCTGGGAACACACAGGTATTTTCAGAATTAAAAGAATGCTATAAAATGTAAATTTGTTTAAATCTGCTCAATAGAATATCACTTTGAAAGATATCCCAATTAACAGCTCTTCTTACCTCTACAATTCGAAGAAAAATTAAAAAATACTGGAATAAATAGATTCAAATTCTTAACTATCAAAGAATATTTCTGAAAAGGATACTCACTGTTCATTGGAAAAGAAACAAATTTGATTGTATGCTAGTTTCTGGGGAATATGTGTTTAGGGTGGTAAACGGGGAGAAATATTGTTGAGGGCTTTATATACAGTAAACTTTATAATTCTTTCAAGTAAGCAATGAAGAAGCTATCATCACCTCCATTTTCCAGATGAAGAAACGGAGGCATGGTGACCTAAGTCAATGACTCTTACAGTTAGTAAATGATGGGGTTAGGATTCAGCTTTCTGGTGTGAGTGTCACATTGTCAGAGTTAAGGAAGAGGGTGCAGGTTTCACAGAGATTCCTATGTGGTTGAGGTAGGAGTTAGTCAAGGATTTTCACAGTTAATTGTAAAGATACCTACACACACAGAATGTCTTTTCATCTCTTCATCTTCATGCTCCCCCTTTCCTTTATTTTTTATATTCAAACCAGAGATCTGGTCCATGAAAATTCATGCACTCAAGAAGGTCCCTTAGCCTGGTCTGCGCCCACTCTCAGTCGGGAACCCCTTGGGGGATGTCCGAGGAGCAGGCCTAAACCATAGTCAGACATCCTTAGAGCTGCCAAGGAGACAGGAGAGGCTCCTGTCAACCCAGCTTGTGGCTAAGCAGAGCTCCCTCTATGGGAACACACTGACCACCAGGGGGCGGCTCCTGCGTTGAGCATCTGCTCCCTGGTGATCCCTGTGGGCGTCATAGCAACCAGTTGTTCCACCATTAGAGTCAATTTGCATATTACCTTTTTATTATATAGGATTATTATAAAGGATTAATTTGAGGAATCGATTGGATAGAATGTTAATGATGCTCACAATATCATTACTAGTACACTAGGTCAGCCCCTATCAGAAAAAGGGCACCCTGGTTTCAGGACTGCGGTCAGATACAATTCTGAACTGGTCCTCTGCACCTGTGGTTCATGCTGCACAATCTAATGTAGTGATCGAATCTCTTACTTGTCATTACTCCTCTATCATTAACTTTTCTCTGCAGTAAAAGCTCCAATTGCTTTGGGGTGCAGAACAGGGAGCGGGGGGAACACAAATAATTTCTCTTTCGTTTATTTTTCTTATGTGTAAATTCCATATCTTACCCTAAGAAGAACTAACATTGGTTCTCCGAATTTAGTACGGAATGTCTTTCAGTGCAAGAAACGCTGGCTTGTCATTACCTCTGTGACAAAAGCAAAAGCAATTACAGAGTTGTCTCTTTCTGTCTTCAGTTACCACACTACGTAATAGCTATAATCTAGCCTTCTATTTTAGTATAGAGGCATTCCATGGGTCACAAATAGACTCATTTCCTTTTTAACATAATACACTACTTGTGTAATTGTTAGAGTTTGTTATTTTCTTCATTAAATTGAATTGAAATCTTTATATCCCATGAGGTTGATCTTGCCTCTGATATCATCTACCTTAGATTCAGGGTGGCCTTTTTCACCTGACAGCCCACTTAGATATTTCCAATTAGCTATAAGGTAGCCTCCTGTTTATTTTTTTTTCTTTATTTTCTAGTGACACTTCCCTAATTTCTTTAATTATTCTATAAAATGTGATTTTCTTACCCTTACAGCTCATGACTTCCTCTTAATCCAGCCTACTTTTCCAACTGCCCCTTAAGGGTGCTTCCCAGGTACAATGCAATTCTGCAGATTTGGTCTGACCGACTGGAGTGCACAGATGCAGGACTTGTTTTGGGTGGTTCTTTCCTATTAATGCATTTATTTATGCCATGAATTCCCTGAATAGACATTCTCCTTAGGTAGAGCATGCCGAAGAATGGACCGAAAAGGCAGACAGGAAGTAGAACTGGCTCTTCAGATATTTAAGTATCAAAAATTTAAAACAATAGTTTGTTTTTTCACTAGCAGGGGGGGCCAGAAAGAGGATATTTATCTTCTAGGAACTAGACATTGAATGCTCACATCTCCTTAGTTTTCTCTGCAGGGAGTGTTCTCTGTCTTTTCCAACTACTTTGGCATACGCCTCCTCTTCTTTCCAGCTCCTTCTTTGTGAGGATTTCTTTACTGCCTAACACTTTGCTAAGTGACTGCCTTGCTCCCAGCAGCCTATAGTCATAGCTGATTGGGTGAAGGCAAGTAAGATGTGACTCAGCTAAAAAAAGATGAACGAGGTCTGATAGACTTCTCTGTGGGGATTGTGGAAAAGAGAGAGATGGGACCTTAGCTATAAGAACAGCCAGGTCATGGGTTATTTGGAGCTGCAATGCCTCATGCAAGTTCAAGTCCTGGGACAACTGTCCATAGAAAGGAGAATGGAGGAGATAGGCAGAGACACAGACTCCATGAGGGAGAGGCCATTGGCTCATGGCAGTGCTGGAGCAATCTTTGGCTCACCTTGTTTGTTTTCCATCTCTCAGGGCTCATGGCCGTATTCCTCATGTCTAGTGTCTTAGAAACTTTTTAAAAAAAAGTATGTGTTTTTTCTTGTTGTTTGAGGTGAGAGGATAAGTCAGGTGCCTGTTATTCTATCTTGGCTGCAAACAGAAGTTATATAACTTGTTTGACTTACTATTTTAGGTAAATTTGATTAAATATTATAGTCAGTGTACTTGCTGACACTCTGGAAGATTTTCTTTGATTTCTGATTAGGATCTGAAAGAGATTTGTGTTCATTCTCACCATCTTAAACAGGTCCTTTGTGCTATAAGCATCTCTGACAAGAGTATAACATGTTTAATCTTCGGTTTCACTGCTGCTCAGAAATCAAAGCTGAAGTAAAAGGCAAAGAGTTAATAATGGATTAAGATGTTACCACATTTTCTTTAGAAAAAAATCCATTCCAGCGAACCATTTGGGTAAAAATAGTTTCCCAAGAGGAACTCAATTCTGGAAAGATAATGATCTGTTTTAGATGCCTGTAATTTGCAATTATGTTTGGTTAGCTTCTGAATTTTGCGTATGGAAAGTTGTTGCAAGACATAGAAAGCCAGTGGATATGTAATTCATGCAATTCATTTCCAAAGCTCAGGGGAGACAAACATATTTAGAAAGGGAGTGCGGGCCTGCATTCAAGAAAACCATTCAAAGATAAGCATGCAGGATGGCTGTGTGTGCGTGGAGCTATAGGAGAAGCACTACTCATGTGATCAGAAATAGCAATATACTTAGATTTTCCTAAAAACAAGGAACATGGCAAAATTATGTTTACCTCTATCTAGATTCTAGAAGAACATCTACTTATCTGTGAAGTCCTGAGGGAAAGGACTTCCTTCCTCATGCCAAATGCTTATGCCTAAAGAATGGACTCTAAAGTGTCACAGTTTCTATAATGGGGATCCTTCTGTAACCAAGTAGAGCAGAGAAAGTCCTTCACCTAGGGCAGCTCGTAGGGTCTGCTCTATGGAGAAAGGCCCACTATTTAATGGGCTCAGCTGAAGCATTCCCCTCTTTGCATTCTGTGCTGAAAGAAGTCTGGCACTGCAGGCAGAGAGGAAAGAAACCTGCATTTCTCCAAGCTTCCTTACAAGTAATTCCATGAGAGAGGAGCCCAATGATTAGCAAAGGATACGTAAATAATATTTCTGAGCAAAAAAGCTTCTTATTACAAATAACCAAATAGCTCCCCGGTGATAAGTATTCAGAGAAAGCCTTGGAGTTTGAGCCCCTGCCTAATCTCACTCTTTAACATTTTATTGCAGATCTTTGCTTTGAGCATCGTCTTTGCTATAGCTTTCCCTCTAGGGATCAGATATAAACATAAAAACAAAGAGTTATTGGATATATGATTTATATCTTTTAGTAACTCTCGAGCTAAAAACCAACTACGGATTCCTCTAAGTTGATGCATAGTTCAATGTCCTTGATTCTGGTGGCTCAGAAATGAAAATCTAGGTCAGTTAATATAAAAAGTCACAGTGGTGAATGTTCCAGCAGAGCCGACAGGGACTTATGTATATATCATAGATCAGGAAGCCAGAGCCAAGGCTGGAGGCAGTGTTCTCCAGGGACTCTGGAGACCTAAGGAGCAGCAGAAGCTAAGAAGTGATTCACTCCTGGGGACTGGAAACCACAAGGATGGCCAAGGGACTTTGCTGACCACAACTTCTAACTTAGGTGCAAAGAAGTCTGACCCTGGGCAGCAAAGTCAGTGTCGGGTTACAAATTGAGGGTGAGGTCCCGGGTGAACTATTTCTTCCTTCAGATTAGTGAACTGGCAAGACCAGCAATGTGCTTTGTGAATCTTATCTGTGTTTTCCTGAGGACGTATTTCTGAATCTGATTATAGGAAAATCTCCCAGAAAACTTTGCCTCCAAGGAATATCTCCACTGACTAACTCGTAGAATTAGAGTATTCCCCATTGACTTTAGATACAGGAAAGATCACAGTATGTAAAATACTTTACTTAGCTTTGGAATCCTAAGACAAGGTCACAGAAGCAGTGTACCTATATAATTCACATGGGGAACGGATCAGGTGAAACCAGTCTCTTAAATCAGAAAGTTGGGTCGCTACCCAATACCAGAGACCTCGGGGACCTCGTATAAAAGCTGCCAATGTAAATCTGACTATTAATATATTATGCAATAGCCTCTAGACACCAAGGAAAGGTTGAAACCATAAAATTTGATTGAAACAATAAAATTTTTCATAAGTAACTGACATATGAATATGTAGTTAGATGTAATTTATGAGGGACTCGGTTAGGTTTTCTGTGACCAAGTGTGTGCAACATTTCTGCTGTTTTTGCCTAATGGTTTTGCTAAACCTGTCAAAGGTTTATTCCAACTAAATGTCTGAATCCTAAGAAGTATTTCCTAGGGCAGGATTTTTTCACCTCAATACTACTGGCATTTTGGGCCAGAGACTGTCCTGTGCATTACACGATGTTTAGCAACATCCTTGTTCTCTACCCACTAGATGCTAGTAGCACCTTTCCCCTCACCTTCCCCACCCCCCATCCCCCACCTGACATTGCCAAATGCCCCTTGAGAAGCAAAACTATCCTGGTTGAGAACCACTACTCTAGAGCCAAAAAAGAAATAAGTCCTTTCTCCCATCTCATTTTCTTCCATTTCTCTTGGGAAGACACTGTCTCAGTGTTATTTAGCATCCTGCATAATTATTTGAGAGGGTCATATTCCATGTTTCTATAAAAAAAATACAGTTATGCCGAAACCGGTTTGGCTCAGTGGATAGAGGGTCGGCCTGCAGACTGAAAGGTCCCAGGTTCGATTCTGGTCAAGGGCATGTATCCTGGTTGCAAGCACATCCCCAGTAGGGGGTGTGCAGGAGGAGGCTGATCGATGTTCCTCTCTCATTGATGTTTCTGATGTTTCTGACTTTCTATCCCTCTCCCTTCCTCTCTGTAAAAAAAAATCAATAAAATATATTTTAAAAAATACAGTTACATTTTACTGAGGGCTCAGGAACCACCATTTTTACTAGTAGCTTGGGACAATGTCTTTGATTTTAATTAAAAACTAACCCAGTTGATTTTATGCAAGAATAAATTTTCCAAAGTAGTATATAGTACATCACTACTTTACTTGTGCAGAGGGCAACTGGATGGCTACTCAGAAATTTAGCTGCTTGAATTCAAAATAGGAATATTGGAAATAAATGTGTCACAAGAATACATAGAACTAAAATGTCTTATATATCTTTTGGAATACAGTGTATACAGCTAGCTATTCATTACTTGCTTTCTTCTTTTCGTTTTTGATGTGTGTACTAGACGTGTTTATTGCAGGTGACAGAGATCACAACCTATTGTCTAAAGTCAAGGGCAACACTAGCTTTGGGCCAACTCAGAATAGGAGGGAGTATGGCTCCCCGAGCCTCTGAATGTGGGGTGTTGGCTTCCTTTCCAGATAGGCTCTCTCAGCATGCTTAGTTGAAAGTCTTAGGTTCTTTCAACTTTAGATTCAGGAGGGAAGAGAAGGCATTTGTGTCTGTGGGTGGGGTCTGTTTTACCCAGAAGACATGAACTGTAATGGATGGGAAATAATTGATAACACTTAGTTGACTGAGAGAAAAATTGTTTTTGAGGAAAAAAATAACATGCAATAATTTCTGTCTTATTTCACTAAAAAGAAAATAAGGCCATTGAGAGCAGGGATCATATTACATGCTTTATTTTATTCCCCTGGAATCTTTATAACACTTTGTATTCACCAGACATGTAATGCAAAATTTGTAGGTTAAAAAGGGCCTAGAAATCACACACCTTATTCTCACAAAGAGATCAAAACATTTTTTATATTTAAAATAAGGCAGAGTTCTTAACAGACTTTTCAGAGAATAAGAGTACCAGGGGAGAAGGATAGTATCCTATTTTAAAGTAGTTCTTCAAATGACTTACCTGAGGTCATAGATAGTAAGATGATAAAATTTTCACTTACTCACACAATGTCTTTCTGAGAGAAAGGAGATCAAAAAGCAGTTCCTACAGAAGGGAAGAGGAGAATGCAAATACATGTTATTATTAAAGAATTTCTTTCACTAACGAAGTTGTTTTACCGCATAATATAAAACCACAAGGTGGGCTTAATGAATTTCTGTATTCCAAGATACAGAACAAAAATATGTAGATGCCTACAATCTGATTAAGTAAAGAAAAATAAAACTTATTTATATCATGTTTGCTTTGAGATTTATTTGGATAAGAAAATTAAGCTTCAGAAATGTGTAGGGCTTCCAAAGGAGATATATTTGGAGACCATCTTCAGAAAGAGAATACAAAACAATATACAGGTACTTAATGCATCATCAGCAAGGGTCCCGGTTTTGATCAATACCACGCTTCATTCACCCCCAAAGAATGGTACCATGGTGCCCCCATTGTGCTTCCTAATGACACAGCTCTGTCTGTGAAAAATGTAATTGTCATTTCTCATGACATGAAGCACATTATGTTAGATGAGGTCTTACATTTTTACATATTTTGACAAAAGCAAGAGCATTCTCATTTACACAACAATGTGTCTGGTTTTAAAAACAATTACTTATTCTACAAAGAAGATGGGATTTGAAATAATTAATAGTGAAAGCTGTAAGTTTTACTTGTGGTAAAACAACATAATTCTAAATTACTTATGTAAATATGCTCAGATGCAGTCTCTCTATACACCAAATGCAATTCATTGCAAACAATACACTTAATTTTTGCCAACTCAAATAATGATATATCTGATCTTGTAATTTTTTCAAAGGGATTCCTTTTTCAAGTTTACATATTTATACTTGAAGATTATGTATTTATAACTTAGAAAAGCAAATATTAACTTAGGTAAACAATTTAAAAATAAAAATTCTATTAGAAATATTAGAAGGAAGAGTTGTAGAAGCACCTTTTGTATAGTTTAAATAGCTTTGACTTTTTGTTGCATAAAGGCTATTGAAATCTGCTTTACCTGCTATTTTTGCAACAGAACTGTTAATTATCTGGGAAATCTTTATTTACAAAGATTATTGCTGTACTTTCGGTCTATGTAATTTGGATGATTTTGATAACCAATAAAAGAAGTCCTAGATTCTGAGAAAATGCCCTAGCATTTACCTTCTTCACAGAGTTGGTGAACCTATGGTGTTTAGTGCTTGGGGAAATGTTCTTCCGGCAGTTAAAATTTTAGTGATATCTTCTCGTGTAATTTTTTTTTTTTTAACAAAGGAAGTTGGTTGTTTGAGGTGCTGCTACTTATCAACAGCTGTAAGGAATTTGGCTTCTCTGATTCTAGATTTTCTAAGCTGTAAAGCAATATACTGATAGCTACTTAGAGACTTGTTGGAGGGAACCTGGAAGAAAGGGGAGTGAAAGAGTTAAGCAGAGGGCCCGGGACCCTGGAGGCTCCGTGGGTGTTTGTTTCCCTTCTTCTCCCCCAACACTCCCAACGCCCGTGCCCCATATTCTTAGGTGACCTCCAGCTTCTCTCTGATTCCCCCAGCCTGAACCTGTGTTACCATTGTAACTAGTTAGTTATTCATATTGATAGGAAAGGAGCAAAAGGGAGACCAGACATTACAAGCATGTTCATCTGGGCAGCTTCACCGGGAAGCTGCAACTTTAAAGTTCCCCAGGAACCACCAGTCTATTCCCTGCCAATCACTGGGGAAAGGGGTGCAACCAAGGTGGAGGATACTCACATGTGCACTTCAGTTGGGATGATGTAGGGAAGGTGCTTGTCTATCAATCTGGCCTGGGGGATCATAGACTGCCTAGAGGGGGTGGTGCCAATGCAAGCCTGTGAAGATTTGTAAATGCTAATCCCCCAGAAAAATGAATTCTTGCTCTCTTGGCTCTTAGCTTTCTTCTTTCTTGGGCTTTGCTTCTGTCCTTGTTCCCTCCATAGCCATGTGGCCCTTCACACATATTGGACTGATGGGAACACAAGCTAAGCTAGCCTGATGCCCAATGGACTATGCAAAAAAATGGAGCAGAACCTCTGGATACCATCTTTGATCTTAACCCTGCTGGAGATAAAATGGAAGTCTTTCCTTGTTGCGATGAATGGAAACGGGACCTTGGAAACTCAGAGGTTTGATTCCACAGAAATAAAGTTTTCTACAATAGCTCCTTCTTCCGTGCAAGTCTCAGAAAATTTCTTTTTTTGTGTGTGACATTGCAAGAAGCCCCCCTCCCACCAGCAGCAGGTGGGATGTGGAGAGTTCCCCACCAATAACACCTGCAACCATAGAAAATGTTCTCTTCTTTGGAAGTATCTCTGATTCTATCTTAGACCAAATTTTCACTGAATGGCATTAAATTTCCAGAGAAGAATCATAGGCATCATTATATTCCCAAACAAAAAATCCCACCTTGGTATTATATAACACTAGAGGCTTACTGCACAGAATTCATGCACTGGAGGGGGGTTCCCTCAGCCCAGCCTGCACCCTCTATAATCTGGGACCCCTTGGGGGATGTCCAACTGCCAGCTTAGTCTCACAATCTGGGACTGCTGGCTCCGAACTGCTCACCTACCTACCTGCCTGCCTGATTGCCCCTAACCACTTCTGCCTTCCAGCTTGATCACCCTCTAACCACTCCCCTGCCAGCCTGATTGATGATGCCTAACTGCTCCCCTGCCAGCCCAGTTGCCCCAACTGCCCTCCCCTGCTGGCCTGATTGCCCACAACTGCCCTCCCCTGATGGTCATCTTGTGGCAGCCATCTTGTGACCACATGGGGATGGCCATCTTGTGTGAGGGAATGATGGTCAATTTGCATATTACCTTTTTATTATATAAGATACCTCGAGCAGGATAACAAGCATCCTCTGACTATGATCCTCCAGAAACCCAACCTTCCTCATCTTCCTGGCATCTCCATTGACCTAGTAGGAAAGAATGTCTTTAAGTTCAGTAAAAGATTTAAAGATGTATTTTGGGGGTACCGGTGATATGTCAATTTAGGCCATTTCCTGAAAGAAAGTACTAGTTGAATTCCCCAATTCCCCAAAAGAATGATGATAAGTATAAAGAGCCAAAATATAGTATAGGGCACATAACTTTGCCAAGGGTTATGGAATTTCTACAAACCCTAATGTCCTATAAATACGTTTTGTGAATAGTTTATAAGGGTATTCCTATCCTTTTCTGATATAATTAAAACAATGACTAAGAAGTTGGCTAATTAAAAGTTGTTCATTAATGAAAGACAAAGGAAAGAAACATGCTACTATTAACCATTTGAAAATAACCTTCAGTATAAAAAACACAAATGAAATAGTTATAGCTCCTTGTATAGCTACTTTCCATAGTTTTAATAGGTAATTAATCATAGACTTTAGAAGTAGTCAAAAAACAAATTAACATTAAGTATTTTGAATTTTCAGTTGTTACATAATCTTAGAACAAAGTAATATTTATTAATTGCTTAATGACAAGTGATATAACAAAATATTTATATTTAAGGGTTTCTAAATGTAATACAATAAATATAATGCAAGTATGTGAAACTAATTGAACTTAAACAGAAAACATAGATACTAATTGCTATTGTTTTCACTGAATTTAATAACAAATTTGATTTTTTATAATTAGTAAATGTGATTTTTTCCCATGCCATTAGCAATTTTATATTATGGGTCAACTTCACAAAAGCAAAATCAGAAATCTTACATATAACCTGAGAGAGGAGAACTCTATCCATAGTACTTCCATAAAAGATAGAGCTAAAAAGAATCTTTTCCTTTTTTTTTTTTACTTACTAACATAATGGTTTGGAACTCCTAGATAGGGCATAGAAGCTCTGTGCCCTTTCCCCATACTTTGTTTTAGGAATGAAAAGAATATTAAAAGATCTTTCTCTTCATTTTCTTCATGTTTTGGGACCCTATGAGACTTCAACCAAAAAACATTCGTATTTGCCAAGTTCAACATGAGCCCAGAGGTCCAAGCAAAATTATACTTTGGTGGACATTACATATATTTTAACCTTCCATAAAGAGACAATGATGGAAGAAGGATATATATATATATATATATATATATATATATATACTATTTGTAATACTTTAAACAATAAAATTAAATTAAAAAAATTCAAACACATACAAAAAGAGAGAACTTAACTTCTAATAAGTTAAAAGTAAACACAGACAAAACGGAGAATCTGAGACTCTTACATAAAGGGTTATGGATAGGGGGTATTTTAGACAGAACCTGCTTTGACAGAATGAACTACCAAATTAAAATATATCTAGGCAATAAAATAGGAACCAAAGGAAACAATATATTAAGTAGAACACCAGAAAAACCTAACGATGTGAAGAAATAATGCCATCAGAGAGACTAATGGTAAAACACTATATTTTCAAGTAATAAAAGGCAGCAACATCTCCTTCTGGGACTTCATAAAATGGGTTTTAGACCTACTGTTTGTTGGCAATGAAGGTAAAAACAGAAGAGAAGCAGCAACTTAATGTTCCAGGGTTGCTCTAATAGAAAGTATTGTATTCTCTCAAAGGGATCAAAAGAAACATATGTTAGAAAAAAATCACTGCACATTCACCAAGAGGTTATTTCTAGCCTCATAGAAAATAAGTGAGCATGGTGAATGCAAGGTTTGAGATTCTAGAAAAATTGTGCCAGGAAAAATAGCTAAACCCTCTCCTCCCTAGTCTTTCTATCTGCTGACAGAATGTGTAGGCAGGTTGTTGATGGACTGGATGGGGCAAGGCTGAAAGCAAGGACAGGAAAGAAGCTGTTTGTGACAGTCTAGACAAGAGATAATGAGCATCTTGGCTATGGTCGGTGGATGAGCTGAAGGAAGGTGAGAGGATGGATTACGTGGTTATTTAGAAAGTTAAATCTGAATAAATGGGGAGCAAGATCAAAACAATAACAACAGCAACAACAAAAAGAAGGTGTCTAGTATGACACTAGATTTCGGGTTTGAACAGGAACAGGTTCTAGCCTGTGTGAACTGACTTGCAAATACTCAGCAACACGCAGTATGCAGATGGTGTCTAATGTTGACCCTACCTTTGCACTATAAGCACCAGGGATGTCAGGTGATGTTTCTTATTTAATCTCTTTGGCATGTATAATGCATACTCAGTGGTTAAGACTTCTCCTAGGATTTCACTTCCGAATTATTTCAATCAAGAGACAGTGATGGGGCGGGGGAAGGGCTACAGAGGAATAAATAGGTAGAACACAGGTATTTAGGGCAGTGTACTTACTGTATATGATGTTCTCATGGTGCTTACATGCTAATTTATCCAAAACTAAAATGTACAAAATCAGTAATGAACCCAACTGTGGACTTTGGGTGATAATGATGTATCAGTGTAGGTACATCAGGGGTCACAAATGTACCACTCTGCAGTGGATGCTGATAATGGAGGAGGCCGTGCATGAGTGGGGCCAAGTGGTACATAGGAAATATGTACATTCTGCTCAATTTGGCTGTGAACATAACCTGCTCTAAAAGTCTAATTCAGAAAAAATTATATAGTAATTGGAGCTGATGCAAAGTGCTTATCCACAAATCAAAGATCTTAGACCAAAGTAAGGGGGTGAGAGGGTAGGTGAATGGCATGAAGTAGAAAATAGGTTATGCCATATGTTGGGATGCTCTAATCATTGAGGTGCCACAACATTCTGTTTAGGGATCAGAAAATATAGAAAAGAGACACTTCACCGAGAAACTGAATGACACCAATTTATTTTTTTATCTGAGTATAAATATAAGATCTCTGTGGAGACCACACTAATTCCAATGTTCAAGAAAGCTCAAGAGAACATGCACACTAACTGCCCTTTCCCAGGATTTTTTAGGCTTTCTTTCTTTCCTTTTTGTTTTTAGGGTGTGTTTTTTTTTCTTAGTTCCTAGAACATATCACATGTAGGCTGGAAGTAATATATGAGGAGCAGGTTTTCTACTTTGAAATTGAAATTCTACTAGGAATTGAAAAGTAATTCATTCACCATATTTTAATTGAACACTGTAATGTTTCAAATGCTATCCTAAGTGGGGGGGAGGGCTAGACTAGTAAGTAAAATAAATACAATCTCCATCTTCATAAAGTTCACATTTAGGTTAGGGAAGAGAGAGCATAAACACACAGCTAAGGTTAAAATACACTAGAAGACTGGTGCACAAAATTCGTGCTTGGGGGTATGGGGAGTGTACCTCAGCCCAGCCTGCATCCTCTCCAATATGAGACCCCTGGAGGGATGTCTGACTGCCACTTTAGGCCCCATCCCAGTAGAATTGGGCATAAATGGGCAGTCGGACATCCCTCTCACAATCCAGGACTGCTGATTCCCAACTGCTCACCTGCCTGCCTTCCTGATTTTCCCTAACCGTTTCTGGCTGACAGCCTGATCATCCCCCAAACACTCCCCTGCCAGCCTGATTGATACCTAACTGCTCCCTGTTAGCCTGTTTGCCCCTAACTGTCCTTCCCTGCAGGACTGGTCCCCCCTCAACTACTTTCTCCTGCAGGCCTGGGTCCCCTCCAACTGCTCTTCCCTGCAGACCCAATCACCCCAACTTCCCTCCTCTCCCAGCCTGGTCACCCCTAACTGCTCTCCCCTGTAGGCTTGATTGCCCCCTACTGCCCTCCCTTGCAGACCTGGTCCCTCCCAAATTCCTTCCCCTGCTGGCCTGATTTCCTAAACTGCCCTCCTTTGTAGACCTGATCCCTCCCAGATACCCTCCCCTGCTGGCCTGTTTGCCCACAACTGCCCTCCCTTGCAAACCTGGTCCCTCCAAACTGTCTTCCCATGCTGGCCATCTTATGGTGGTCATCCATATGGAGGTAGCCATCTTTGACCACATGGGAGCAGTCATCTTGTGGGTTGGAACAATGGTCAATCTGCATATTACTCTTTTATTACATAGGATAGAGGCCTGGTGCATGGGTGGGGACCAGCTGGTTTGCCCTGAAGGGTGTCATGGAACCAGGGTAGGGGTTTCCTTGGGGTACGGGAGGGCCTGGGCTAGGGGCCTCTGGTGTTTTGCAGGCTGGCCATGCCCCCTGGTGTCCCAAGTGGAGGCCCTGGTATCTGGATTTATCTTCTACAATTAAAACTTTGTAGGCTGGAGTGGAGCCAAGTCTTCTGCTTGCTCTGTGGTGGTAGCCATTTCTGTTGGGATTTATTTATCTTCTATAATTAAAACTTTGTAACCTTAAGCAGAGGCCAACACAGGCCAGGGCTGCAGAAAGCTTGGCTTCCTCCATCACCAGGGGCAACCCTAGCCTTCTGCTCTCTCCAGTTTCGTGGCTGCCACCATTTTTGTTGGAATTTATTTATCTTCTATAATTGAAACTTGTAGCATTGAGTGGAGGCCTGGGCTGGCCAGGGTGTGTGGAAAACTTGGCTTCCTCCATTGCCGAGAAACCCAAGCCTCCCTCTTGCTCTCTCTATGGCCAGAGCCATCTTGGCTGGGGTTAATTTGCATACTTGCTCCTGATTGGCTAGTGGGCGTGGCAAAGGTACAGTCGATTTGCATGTTACTCTTTTATTAGATAGGATTAGTGGCCTGGTGCACACAATTTGTGCACAGAGGGGTGTACCCTCAGCCTGGCCTGCACCCTCCCCAATCTGGGATCCCTCTGGGATGTTCAGTATTGGCAGTTGGATATCCTTCTCACAGTCCAGTATTGCTGGATCCTAACTGCTCACCTGTCTGCCTGCCTGATCACCTGTAACCACTTTGCCTGCCAGCCTGCTCACCCCCAAATGTCCCCACTGTCAGCTTGATCACCTACAACTTCCCTCTCTTCCTGTCCTGATTGCCCCTAACTGCCTATGCCTCAGCCCTGCCACCTTGGCTTTGTGTGGAAGGACATCCAGAAAGTCTCCTGGTCTAATTAGCATATTACCTTTTTATTAGTAGAGATAAGTGGTGACAAGAGGAATGGAACAGAAGGGGCTAGAGAGTGATTGGGGAGGCGGGTGGTTCCCCTTGTCCCCAGAGTGGTAAGCAGACCTTAGTGAGTGAAGGAGTCACATGTAAACTGGGAGGAAAAGGGCTTCACGCAGAATGAAGAGCAGGGCATGCTTGGTAGGTTGAGGAATAGCAAGGAGGCAGAGTGGTTGAAACAGGGACGTGGTCAGTAAGTCAGGGAGGTGCCCAGTGGTTAGATCACCCAGTGTCTTGTAGGATGTTACTTATTTGTTGCTAGAATGCAAATCACACCATAACCTAGTGGCTTAAAACCGAGTGGTCTAGGCTATCCTCACTCGCTTGTCCGGGGTCTCCCTGACATGGTCTCTACCTTGTGCTTCTTGACACAGTGACAGAAGTATTCCAGGAGGCTGAGAGTGGGAACTCCAGGCCTCTTAGACCTAGGTTCAGGACTTGCTCAATTTCCCCTCTGACACATTCTAATAATCAAAGGAAGCCACAAGTTCAGCCTGGATCCAGGGGGTGAGGAAAGGGACTGTGCCTCTTATTGGGATAAGCAGCAGAGCATCTGTGGCCATTTAGAAACCTCTGACAGGCTGCAGTAAAAAGACTTAGCATTGCTTTGTAAGAGTCATGAGAAGCAATGGGGGGATTTTGAGTAGAGAAGTCAGATGAGCTAAATTTGTCTTTTGAAGATCACACTGGCTTCTGTATGATGGATAAACAGGAGGCCAGTTAGGAGGCTAACGCTGAATAGTATTCCCTCTATTATCCATTAAACCTACAGAAAAAAGAAGACAGCTTTTAATAGAGTTGTTATGGTTACATATAGTCTATGGGTTCCCTTAGGTTCAACTTGCTACAGAGTAGTATAAATTGGTTAGGATGTATGTAAAAGTAAAGCTTTCTTTTTCAGAAAATGACAATGATCTCCCTGTGTTATATTTTCCCTTTCATTTATTTTTGATTAAATGTTGCTTTCCACATTAAAAAATCAGAAGCTTTTGCATAAATACATTTCTGGTTGCTCTTGAAAAATCAAGTATAGAAATGGCATGAAATTCTCTATGTTGCACTGGAATTTTGTCATTTAAAATAAAAATCATCAAAATAAGAGACAAATACCATAATAACATCAAACCAAGACACTTACATCTTTGTCCAAAGAACTTCAAGCACTGTAAAAATATTCTGTAGTAGAAAAAATCATTTTTAGATTATTAACTGTGGAAATCCTTGTATCACATGCAAATTTCATGGATGTGCATAGATTATGCAGGTTGTAACCACATATAGATTTCTAATTTCAGATTTGCTGTCAGTTTCATTTCATCTTCTTTTTATTTTGTTTTTTTTTCATCTCAGTAAGTATAGGAAAGAAGACCCTATATATATATATATATATATATATATTTAATATATTTTGTTGATTTTTTTTTTAACAGAGAGAAAGGGAGAGAGATAATCAGAAACATCAGTGAGAGAGAAACATCGATCAGCTGCCTTCTGCACACCCCCTACTGGGGATGTGCCCGCAACCAAGATACATGCCCTTGACTGGAATCGAACCTGGGACCTTTCAGTCCGCAGGCTTATGCTCTATCCACTGAGCCAAACCGGTTTTGGCAGAAGGCCCTATATTGA
This sequence comes from Lasiurus cinereus, assembly GCA_011751065.1. Taxonomy (NCBI): domain Eukaryota; kingdom Metazoa; phylum Chordata; class Mammalia; order Chiroptera; family Vespertilionidae; genus Lasiurus; species Lasiurus cinereus. The sequence continues at coordinate 10,109,609 of JAAGEH010000045.1, read as the reverse complement.
ATGACTTTAAATAAAAGACTAAAGAGAAGTTGCCAGAAGATGTGCTGGTTAGGAGGGAGGAGAGCATAGAGTCGGAGGCTGCACTGACCAGCAGGGAACCTTAGAGAGGGTGGACCTCGGTGATTATCCATTTCACAGAAAGTGAGCATTGGACCTGCTGTCAGGGACCCACCCATTCTGAAGGCCTGTGGGCAGAATGCAGCCTGCAGATATATCTTATTTCACCCTTACTGCGTTTTGTTTCTTATTAAATTTAGCTTTCCACATTCAAAAAATCAGGAGCTTTCACATCAATCTATATTTTTGGCTTTTCTTGAAAAAATCAAGTTATGTCAGAATACTGGATGTTTCACAGCCTTCCCCACCAAATCTGCCTCAGTCATTTCAAATCCCGCCTGAACTTTGGTGACATTTTATCACCACCTCTGAGGCACAGAGATTTGATGGCAGAGATGAGGCTAGGAGCTCTGATCACACGTTCTCCCCGTTCTTTCTTCATTGCCTTTGTGATTCGAGTTTTATTGATAATTCATTCCAGACAGCATCCATTCAAATCTTGTTTTCTGCTCCGAATTGGATAAAGAAATTTGTGGATATTGCATTTTAATAAAGCTACTCCCCATCTTTTTAATTAAAAAAAAATCTGTAACACACCGAACAAAAGGCCGACAGGCCATCTCAGAGTTAGGACCATGGGGGATCGGAGCTGACAATGAAGGGCCGGGGGGAGTCCCTTCCTACAGAAGGCACCGTGGCAGTGGCTCCAGCTGCGCAGACGCCATCAGCGAGCTCATCATAATCAGACCAGGTGCCTGCTCACTTCAGGTTTTATTCATTAGAAAGCATCCTGTATTTTAGCCTTTTATTAGTTCGCTTAAAAAAACCACCCCTTTCTGTGAGCAGAGGTGAGTTAGGCATAGAGTGGAATGATTCCCGCTGCCAAGCAACAAATTAAAACAAAAGCTTCCAGACTATGCATCAGATGCCTTAGATTTGATAAATTCGGCCAAAGCATTGTACGCATAGGCAGGTTCATTGTTAGCTTTAAAAAGTTGTTTTAATAACTGATGGAACTCCCTAAATAGTGTCACATAGTATCCTTTGATAGATCTGGATGGAATGCTCGCCACACTTTTTAAACATTATTTTGAAATAACTGTCTACTTGTCCTCACTGTGGCTACTCGGCATGTCGCAGGATTGTTTATAATTAGCCGTTTTGTGTCTTTGACTGACACTTGTGTTAAATAAAGCAAGAAATTCAAAGAGCTACTTCATGCCTCATGCAGAATAGCGCTTCCCAGATATTGTAACTGAGGGAATTAATTGCCTATTTCTGAACATTAGCACATATGGGTATCAAAATCAGCACACCTACACACACACTCGGCAGAATGTCTCCAGATTTCTTCTGAAAAAACCATTAGCTGGCACCCAGAAACTATTAGAGCCGTACTAAAAGACCAGTAAGTTTTGTAAGATAAAAACATATCCTGGCAAAAACGTTTATCATTGAAATTTATATCACTATAATTGATATTAGAATGAAAATATTGTCAGTCATTGATTGTCTTGCTAGAATTAAAGGGACTCATAATAATTTGTAAACATCTGTCTCAGAGGGTGCCTAAGATGCCTTTGGACAATTATTATTTTTTTTTATTGACCTCTTACTTGGCATATAATCAAACTATGTTGCCCTGGAAACCTTACCCCAGGGATTTTCTCACTTATCCCCACTGTCCTGCTAAATATGAAGCTTAGAGTCTTTTTCTGTACTCTGTTATCTGAATTTTCCTCTACATTATAGGCTACAAATCAATTTATATCTAATTGGCAGGGTCATATCTTTACATTAAGTTTTTCAGTAACTCCTGGCCTATCTCTGAGTGCATGGGAAGTCTCAAGGAGAATAAAAACATGAATGAGCTCAAATTACGTCAAAGGAGGATGAATATATTCCTCTGTGATATTAAAGCCCTCCTAAAACAGACCTATCTACCTTTTGAATGGTCTCCATTTACCTCTCTGCTCTAGCCAAACTGGTCCAGTACTAGGGTCTGAACATCCCTTCGACTTCTCTGCTTTCTGTACCTCCTGAAAGTGGGAGGGGAAAGTGGTGAGAGATGCAGATAGGTAGACGATCAGGAGGAAGATGATAAGGACCCCGGTGTACTATGTGAAAGAGTTTGAGTTTTATCCTGTGTTAGCAGGAAGCACAGCAGTGGCAAGAGAGATCATCTCTGAGATCTCTTCCAGCTCTGAAATTCTGTTATTTTCTGACCCCAACTCTCTTGTACTTAACACAGCCAAAAGCTAACTTGAATAGCATGGTATTTTACTTATATCTATATTGTTTACTCAATAATGGACTTTGTAATTGAAGTTAATTAAAATGGCTTATTAGTTTTCTCTGTTTTCTTTTATAAGTGTATTCTGGGAGGGCAGAAACCGCATCGTATTTGCTGCGTATCCCCACAGTTTCTAGGACTATAAATATTTACTGAATGAGGGAATGAAAGCTCTGGTGGTACCTCAGCCTGAGTCTATGGCATCGTCCTTTCAGTAGCTTCAGGCTTAATTTAAGAACACGAATGAAAGACCAAAACCAAAACCCATTTTCCTGCAAAGTACAGAAAGCTTCTGAGGACCCAATACCCGGACATACAGTATTAGACATGACAGTTACCCTGACAGACCTCGTGGATGTTATATTCCACCCTTTCTCTTGCTTCTCTATCTTTACTCCTGTGGTTTAAAAGCTTCAGGAAAATTAGAAGACACTCCTTCCACAAAAATCAAGGGAAATTATTTGGGAGGATCTGGAAGCCCACCTCATAGATGTTAGCTTAGTGAAAAGAGCATGGGCTTCCTGCCAGACAGCTTGGGTTTGAATACCCATTCTGCCATGAATAGGCGCACCTTCTTGCACACACTGCCTTTCTTCTCTGAATCTGTTTACCCATCAGAAAAACTCACTAGGGTAGCGCCTGGCATTTGTTAGAAGTGCGGTAGATGCTGATGTTCGTTTTTCCATCCTCCTGTTGATTTTCTGGAAGGGCCTGGTTTCTTCCTGGAAGCAGAGGGGTGAAAGGAGCCTGCAGTAAGCCATTGGAGGCCTTCATCTCAGATGTCAAGGGAGCACAAACTCACTTCCGGCCTCCTAGCACGCTGTGCCGGGACGGGGAAATGCCAGGCACTCACGGTCAAAGCACAGGACTAGTGAGAATGCAGCTTTTCTCTCTCCTTTTATCCGCATTATGTTTGGGAACTGTTTTCTCAGCGTTTGGTACATTCCAGAGCCTACCAAGCCTAATCTGAAGTCAGCTGAGAACCAGAACTTCAGGACCAGTTCATAGAGGTGACAGTGACTTTAAAGGCTGCCGGACAGTGATTCCGCCCTGCTCTGCTGGACGCCAGCAAATAATTAATCGAGCCATCACTCATTTTAACATAGGAATGGCATCCCTTTCCACTTGCTTACCCCCGACTCTGCCTCTCAATTTGAAGCATCCTGCGAGTTCAAATTCTTGACTATAGGGAGAAGGGGATTGGGGGAGAGAAACTAGAAAACTGTGGTACATCTACACAATGGAATTCTATGCTGCCATTAAAAAGAAGGAATTCTTACCATTTGCAGCAACCTGGTTGGAACTGGAGAGCCTTATGCTTAGTGAAATAAGCCAGTCAATGAAGGAGAAGCATCACATGATCGCACTCATTGGGGGATAATAAAGAACATTATAAACTGATGAACAAAAGGATAGATACAGAGACAGTAAAGCTTCAAACAGATTGTGAAATTACAGCAGGAAGATTAAAGTTAGGTGAGGTAGATAAGAGATCAATCAAAGGACTTGTATGCATGCATATAAGCAGAACCAATGAACATAGACACTGGGGGGTAGGGGTATGCCTGGGAGGGAGAGGGGGCATTGGGGAGATATGTATAAAAAATTAATAAAAAAATTAAAAAAAAAGAAAACAAACCACCTTTCTAGTCTTCTAGAATCTTCTAAACTGCCTAGCTTACAATGCCCATTGCACACTGTCTGCAGGGTCCTATTGTGTTCATCACCTCCTCCTCCTCAGGCCACACACACTATATGGGGCCGCGCTGCTCTCTGCAGGCTTTTACAGACCATTCACAGGGCCTCCCACAGGATGCCAGCCTGGGGCTGCAGAAGGGTTCTCTGTCAGCAGGGTTCATTTACATCCTAACTGACAAGGTCTGGCTCTCCACATCGGTTTTATACTACGGTGTCTGTTCAAAACAACAGTAAGCTCAGTTGTGCTCTTCTGGCCAGGGGTCACATTCTCATCTGGTGACTTGCTCCGAGCGGGTACAAGTGGCATTACAACAAAGACCTTGGTTGTTAATGTTCTGTCTTTTATAAGAGAGTATTAGAATCTACTTGGGGCATAAAAATTATTCCCTTGATTTGTGTTTGTGACCACTGACTACACCATTGACAGCCATAACTACTTTCCTCTTTTTTTTCTTCTTCTTCTTCTTCTTCTTAGTTAGATTGCAAAGTCTATACAAGAGTTCGGGACTTTTTGAAACTTGTCATCAGATGTCATTTATTTAAACAATAGTTCACCGCAAGTTGCATGGTGATCTATTTTACTTGATCCAATATGTCTAGGGGATTACTGTGGCTTCAATTCAGATGGTTCTGATTCCGCCTTCTGAGCTAATAACTATGTGATTCCCTACTAATATCGTAATCTGTGCCAGCATAGTAGGAGTTGAGTCTGCACATCCAAGGCAGATATGTGCAGGGCAGAAGGCTATGCAATTCCTGGGGTTATTGATAAGGGGAAGGGTGAAGAGCTGTGTGGGTAAATCCATGGCCTCTGTAATTACTGATATTTGTGACTTTTAAAGATCTCCAATGCCAAAATCTTCTCTGAACTTCAAATGTATAACTTGACCCATTTGTAAAGGGCCAAATCACTTGCAAATTAGCAGAATAAATTTCTCCTATTTAAAAAAAAAGTTTAATTTTAAATTTAAAAAACCCTAAGCCTAGAAAAAGTTGGAATTTAAAATTTATATATTTTTTATTTACTAAATGATAAGTTGCATTGAAATCATGTTTCCATTAATTTGTTTTTAAAATCTTTATTTTTTAATTCAATAATATCCTGTGCTAAGATTTGTTTTTATAATGGCCGAATTTGCAAATATAATGTTCTGTTTGCAAGGGAGCCAATTACTTTCTTTCTTTTTTTTTTTTTAATATATTTTTATTGATTTTTTTCCATAGACGAAGGAAGAGAGACAGAAACATTGATGAGAGAGATGAGAGAGAAACATTGATCATCTGCCTCTTACACGCCCCCTACTGGGGATGTGTCCACAACGAAGGTATATGCCCTTGACTGGAATCGAACCTTGGACCTTTCAGTCCACAGTCCGACGCTCTATCCACTGAGCCAAATCAGTTTCGGCCCAGTTTCTGTCTTAATATGGGTTGACCTCTCTGTCAATTAGGATGGATATAGATATGACCATATATCATATATAGAGCAAAGCTCATGGTTCAGAAAGAGTTTCTGTTTTGCTCATGGTCATTCGTAACTGAGTCTCTCAACTTGAGTTTGCTAAGTCTTCCATCTTATGTCAAGGAGACCTGATGATTTAATCACTAAATTTATATGGTAACTGGTGAAAAAGCAGAACCATTTTCCTCATCTACCTGGGCACCACTAAGTCACATACCTCAACATCTCCCGAGTGGTACGTGACCGCAGCAGTCTCAGTGATGTTTTCCACTTGTGTGCTATGAAGAAGCTGTTACATGTTTTTTCCTTTCCTTCTGAGCAGCTGGCTGCACATGATAAGGCCCTGCAGACCACAAAGCCACAAAATGCAGGACTTTGTCTGAATGACTGAGGAGGGGGGAATCATCTTTGTCAACCACCTACACCATCTAGGACTGTTAGATGAAGGAGAAATAATGTTCTGTTCTATTGGAACTCATATTTTTAGAAATTTGTCCCATATGCCAGGCATTTTTATACATACTTTCTCATTTAATCTTCAGATAGAATTGCAATGATATAAATATTATTATTCCCAGTTTCTAGATGACTAGAGATTGCCAGTGGCCATACGGCAACTGAGCATCAGCAGTGGAATTTTAACTTATATAGCTCATAACTACCTTGTAACACTTTATTTTTTAAATGTTTTCTATTTTTAAAAAAATATATTTTATTGATCTTTTTACAGAGAGAAAGGGAGTCAGAAACATTGATGAGAGAGAAACATTGATCAGCTGCCACCTGCACGCCCCCGACTGGGGATGTGCCCTTGACCAGAATTGAACCTGGGACCTTTCAGTCTGCAGGTTGACGCTCTATCCACTGAGCCAAACCAGTTTCGGCTATTTTCTTATTTCTTTAGAGCGTGAGGAAGGGAGAGAGAGATAGAAATATCAATCAGATGCCTGCTGCATGCACGCCCATGAATGGGAATTGAGCCCACAACCCAGCCATTTGCCCTTAGTGAATTGGTGAACCTTGGTTTATGGGTCAGTGCTCAACCATTGAGCCACACCTGCTGGTCACCAAGTAACACTTTAAACCTTTAAAAATTAAAATCTGAATTTTTCTACAATTAAAATCCTGTTTAATGTTTATTGTTTAAAAATTTCACAAACTGTATTTTGATTTAATTTAGCAAATTAATAAATTTTTAAAAGATAAATGTCCACCCAACATTATTATATCTTTTCAAGAATATGGTATCCTATTACTAATGGTCTGGGCACTATTTTAATGCAGTAATTTCATGTGAATTACTGTGCATAACTACCAGCAAAAATTAATGATATACATAATAAAGATTTAAACAACTGTTCTGAATTCATCAAGCATTTAAAAGGAATTTTTAACTATTTGAGAATTCAAAATATTTAGAAATATTTTGCCAAATATATTATTTTGATTATAAAATTTTTAGGAATATTAAGCCTTTTCCTTATATCTAATCTCTTTAACATTAAACATAAGAATGTTTATATAACGGTTATTTTTGATGTTCTTAAAGCCTTTGGAGTCTTTTTGTCCATCAAAATGTCTATAATTTATGTATTACCCAAAAGTATTTCATTCTCACAATATGGCAGAACATTACACACCAGAAAAGGATTCTGATTTTCACACTTGAGAGACATTTCTGCTCCTCCTTCTACAATCACACATTAATCTAAAGATAAGACATGCCTCACCATTTGGAATTTATTCTACAAAATGTCATAGTTGAGCATTAACATTATATGCTTCCAAAAAAAAATCACCCCTTTGAACATGAATATCAGTCTAGATGTGCACTTTTCGACATTATTTCTTATCCTGGGGTTGCTGATTTAATGTTACATTAATTCTCCAACTATTTGTAAATGAAATAAGAACACCTTTTCTAAACAATGACACACTGTTATATAATTTAAAAAATTTGACAACTTTAGCATTTGCCATTATCACCCCACCCTTCTCTTTGGGCACTTATTAACATTTTTTGGCGTTCTCAAATCAATCCCATCTTGCTTCATTTGCTTGAGTGACAGCAACATCATGAAGTAAGTTAAGTTGGTCTCTCAGACACCCTCCCACTTATTCGTGACCTTGCTTCTCCTTCTTGACATCTCAAACATTTGTGGGAGGAATGAAAAAGGGTTATGGCAGCAACCCAGACGGCGAGTTTCAGTGACTGACAATGTGTAGTATTTATTCCTTTTCTAAGACAACTGTCCAGGATGGATTGAGGGGGAGGGGAAAATTTCATCACGGCGACATTTGCTGTCACCACCTCTAGAAACTTGTGGGAGGATACAATCTTCTAAACACTGTAATTCTGTTTAGATTAAAATAATTTTTCTCCACTGCTATGTGAAGAAATCTCATGGCAGCAATGATTATTATACTGACAGTTGTTTAATATTTTATGGTTCATAAAATCTTCCACAAATCATTGTAGGAGGATTATTAGCCAGTGATCAAGAAGAAGTCCCTCTTCCCTGTAAGATTCTGAATTAATCAAGCTTTTTGTTGTTGTTATTTTGATCTATTTTTAAATAAGAAGGGAAAGGAGAGATTCAGAATCCCAAGGGCCATGTAACAGTGAAAAGTGTTTTTTGTGTTTTTTGACCAAGATGCTTTCTTTTAACATTTTCTCTCAAGATAATATTGATTGAGAATCAAACATTCTCCTCAGCTCTTTGCTGAGTGGTGATGCTTTTATTTCAAGAAAAAGGAAGAGTGAAATGTCCCATCTTTTATTAGGAAAGGGTAGAGGGATAGAACAGGGAGATTCAGCCATGGGTACACTGTCCTTCTATAACACCTGGTCACCATTTAAAAGAGGAAAGGTGACACACTTCATTTCCTGTGTCCTAGACAACAGTGGTTATATTCATTATAATTTTTCTCATTTGGGAGGCACTTAAAGATGGATACTGTTATTCTTGAATAGGAAAATGACAAAAGGTTAGCATGCTTAATTTCTCAAGACGGTAGGAAATTAGAAATGTTTGCAGAACATCTCAAACTTCCGTTCTTTTGTTTTTGTAATGCATAAAACATCTCTGAGTGATGAATGGCCCGATCTGTGGGGAACTCTGCCCAAGTATACTAATGATATTTATCAAGCCCCCATTTGCAAAGATAAGGAAAGTCTGTCATCAGCAAATAGTCAGGAGGCAGTGGAACTGAAAGTACATAATTTTCCAAGCCATTCATAGCACTTTGCCACTCAAAGTGGGGTCCCTGGACCAGCAACATTAGCATTGACTGCACACTTACCAGAAAAGCAGAAATTTCTTATAAGCAATATCCCACCCCAGACCTACTAAATTACATATTGCATTTTAAAAAGGCCCCAGGTGATCTGTATGCACATTACACTTTGAGAAGTATTACCTTAGGACACAGTATTTGGTAAAAGTCTTGCAACAAATCTATGAGGCAGATTATTATTATTATCCTTTACCACATGGTTATGAATAAATTGAGGCTTTGAAATGTTATTCAGAATAATCTTAACATTTCTCAAGACCATAGCCTTTAGTAGTCATTAATCATAATCCTATCTGATAACAAGGGGATATGCAAATTGACCATCACTCCATCACAAAGATGACAGCACCCATAGCACAAGATGGCAGTGCCCAGTCCTCTCAGCCCCGCCAGAGTGCCCCAGTCCTGGGGGGCGTAGCTGCTGAGAGTGGGCAGTGTGAGCGACCTGACAGAATGCTTGCTTTGCCGCCATGGTAATGAGGCAAGCATTCCACCCCGGTTGCAGAGGTCCTCTGGGCAGTGGGCATGGGGCTGCCAGAGCAGAATGCCTGCTTCATCACCCTGGTGCTGAGGCAAGTGTACTGGCCTGCCCATGGACGGCCTCTGGACAGGCTGGGCACAGAATGCTTGCCTGGCAACTAGGCAAGCATTCCGGCCCAGGCATCGGGGTATAGAGAGCACATGGGCATTTCTTTAAATTGTCACCTGAACCCAAGGTGATAGGCAAAGCCATGCCCTGGGAACACGCTTTGCCAAAAGGGCAGGGGTGTTATCAGCTTGACCATTTCAGCCCAGGTGTCCGGTAGTAAGTTTTGATATGTAAATCCAGTTAAGCACCAGGAATGCTTGGGCCTACTCAAAAATGCAAATAATGTTCTTTGTCTTGACTTTTGGTGAAACTTCCTGGTATTTGGGGGTATAAAATAAACATGCTGCATGGGCTCTGGGTCACATCTTTCCATCAGAAGAGGACAGCGGTCCCCACTGGTTCCCAGCTTTTTCCTTCCATTTTGTGTCATGTCTCTTTCTTTCTTTTATTTCTCAATCCCCAGCTCCTCTACTCAGGAACTGGCCCTGCTCTCTAGCTACGCTGGATGTAGAAAAAAGAGAAATATTTTTACTTTAGAGGGTCTCTGGGCAAGCTTGGCCTTGAGCATCCAGGCAGAATGCTTGTTTTATCATTGCCACCGCCATGGAGACTCTGACAACAGGGAGGAGGAAGTCCCACCCCCACAAAATCAGCCAGAATCAGCTATTGGTCAGACAGCTCTGAGCGACCTGACAGCCAGGACTCTCATTCACCTACATCTCAGACCATGACAGCAAGGAGGTGGGACTATGTCTAAAGAGCAACTACTGATACAACATAGCTCTGCAGCTGAAAGAAGCCGGCATTATTGACAGAAAATGTCTGAAGACCAATGTGTGTCTGATGTTGAAAGAAGGTGGTGCCTACGACAGAATGTACCTGAAAAGCTACTATTGGCTAAATGAAAAAAGCTGGCATCATTGACAGAAAATGTATAAAGACTAACGTGCCTTTGAAGTTGAAAGAAGGTGGTGGCAATGATAGAATATGTCTAAACAGTCATCAAAAAGTATTACCAATACTGGTAGGAACTGCCTTCTCAGAAAAAATGGAGTACATGAGGATGCAATTCCCAAGCATAGTTGTGGTAGAATGACTGTTAGATGTCAATTTTGCCTATCACTAAATTTCTCTGATGACAATCCATCCAATGGGAAATTTACTCAATGTTGTAGCCAAGGTAGAGTCTGTCTAAATGATATACATTTTCCAGAATACCCAGCATATTTTAAAAAGATTAATGACAAACAAAGATTCTGACAGTAAAAATTTCATGGAAAATATTCATCCCATAAATAGTTCTTTTGCTTTTGCTTTCATGGGTGCAAATATTGCATCGCCATCAGGATATGGACCATACTGTTTTAGAATACATGGACAAGTTTATCACCATACTGGAACTTTACATCCTTCGGATGGTGTTTCTTGGAAGCAGAGGAGAACAGTTGGTGTGTGTGGGGGGGGGGGACCAGGCCAGCAGGGGAGGGCAGTTGGGGGAGATTGGGCTGGCAGGGGAAGGGAGTTGGGGGTAATCAGGCCAACAGGAGAGCATTTAGGCATTGATCAGGCTGGAAGGGAAGTGGTTAGGGATTGATCAGGCTGGCAGGCAGAAGCAGTTAGGTGTAATCAAGTTAGCAGGCAAGCAGTTAGGAGCCAGCAGTCCTGAACTGTGATAAAGATGTTCAGTTGAAGAGGGTGCAGGTTGGGCTGAGGGACACCACCCCTCCCCAACCCCTCCCTGCAAGTCCTATATAATAAAAGCATAATATGCAAATTGACTGAATGGCCAGACAGCAGAATAACCATCCAGATGACCATCTGGGATCATGTTATGGTACCCACTGGTGCCAGGTCAGCCAAGGCGGGTATGACGCGATTGGTTGGAGGCCCAGGTGGGTGGGAAGCCCAGGTCCCAGTGCCTGAGGGAAGCCGTGCCAGCAGCCAGGGGAAGGAAGACCTACTCTTGCACGAATTTTGTGCATTGGGCTTCTAGTATAGCAATAAGAAAAAACAGCAGCACAACACATAAGTGGTTAAGTGGGCTATCTTTGGAGTCAGACTGCCTGGATTCAAATCCTGACGTTACTTCTCAGCAAGTGTAAAAACTTGGGCTAGCTGCTCAATGTATGTGTGTTTAAGTTTTCTCAACAATACGGTAGGGATTTTGAAGGAGACTACCTCTTGGTGTTGAGGAAGGGGATGATTAAATAAAGCCATTCAAATAAAATGCTTAGGATAGCAGTTAGCATGTAGTGCAAATTTGATACATGTTCGATATTAGTAATAGTAGGTATAGTAAAGCTTGCAGGAGTGACTAACCATTTTTTCCATCACTAACCACCCGTTTCATTTGGCTCAATCCTCCTAATACACCTATGAGATAGTGAAAGCTATGCCTATCACCTCTATAGGCAGAAGGAGTAAGGAGTAGTTTTACCAGAAAGCACACAGCTGGTGAATATGGAACTGGCATTAAAACTTCAAGACTTCCCTCCACATTATAATATGACACTGTGCTCTGAGTACCTTAACTTCAGGTTTTTTGAATGCAAGCCCTCTATTTTTTCTACCGATCTGCACTTCTCTCCAACCATCAATCAAAAGAGCATTTTCAGATGACAGGTGAGTCATTAATGCTATTTGATTCAGAAAGCATTTATCAAGCCTTTATAGCAACCTCTGTTTTGCTCCAGGACCTGTTCCTTTTCTCTGCCCAGCCCTGGAGAGCACTCTGTCATTTTTGCTAGCCTGGGGTTCAGATCAACATCAAAATATTCTTAGAAGCTAAGCATTCCAGCTTCCTTAGGATTCTTTCTAATAAACAGCCTCTTAGCATGTCTGTTTCTAGCGCTTGTAGGGAAATTTGCATTTTGATGGAGAACCTCTGAAGATGAAATGCCTCAACCTACAGAATGATTACCCTATTTAATAAAAGAGCAATATTCAAATTAACCATCACTCTGCTATGTCCACCAGCCATGCCCATGAGCCAATCAGGAGCGAGTATGCAAATTAACCCCAACCAAGATGGCTTCAGCCATGGAGCAAGCAGGAGGGAGACTTGGCTTTGCTCCAGTCTACAAAGTTTATTGTAGAAGATAAATAAATCCCAGATCCCAGAGCCTCCACTTGGGTTGCTGGGGGGTGTGGCTGGCCTGCAAACCACCACAGGCCCCTTGCCCAGGGCCACCCCATGCTCCAAGGGAACCCCTACCCTGATCCGGGAGATCCCTCAGGGCAAAGCAGCTGGCCCCCACCCATGCACCAGGCCTATATCTTACCTAATAAAAAAAGTAATATGCAGATTGACCATCACTCCACCACACAATATGGCTGCCCCCATGTGGTCAAAGATCCTGCCCCCATGTGAACACAAGATAGCCACCACAAGATGGCCAGCAGGGGAGGGCAGTTGGGAGGACCAGGCCTGCAAGAGAAGGCAGTTGTGGGTGAACAGGCTAGCAGAGGAGGGCAGTTGGGAGGGATCAGCCCTGTAAGGGAAGGCAGTTGGGGTTAATCAAGCCTGCAGGAGAGGGCAGTTAGGGGGACCAGATTGGCAAAGGAGGGAAGTTAGGGGTGACTGGGCCTGCAGGGAAGGGCAGTTGGGGGAACTAGGCATGAAGGGAAGGGCAGTTAGGGGTGACCAGGCCTGCAGGGGAGGGCAGTTAGGGGCAAACAGGCTGGCAGAGGAGCAGTTAGGCATCAATCAGGCTGGCAGGGAGTGGTTCAAGGGTGATCAGGCTGGTAGGCAGAAGCATTAGGGACAAACAGGAAGGCAGGCAGGTGAGCAGTTGGGAGCCAGTAGTCCTGGATTGAGAGAGGGCAGTTGGACATCCTCCTAAACAGGCAGTCGGACATCTCTCAAGGGGTCCCATGTTGGAGAGGGTGCAGGCTGGGCTGAGGGACACCCCCCCCTTCCCCTGTGCAAAAATTTCATGCACCAGGCCTCTAGTCTAATGATAGTTTATCAGCTACAAGAGGACAGTGCTCTCTAGTGTAAGACACAATTTAAAAAGAATAAATATTCTTTTCTACAGAGTCTCTGGTCTCAGCCTATTGGCAAATAATATCCCAGATAACACCCCACCTACAGAAGTGTCTTCTAAGCAGCAAAGGAGAACATGATGATCTACATACTTTAGGAGATGGCAATTCTGATTCCTAATTTAACCTTACCCATTCTTGGCATTACTAAAAATTTGAAAATTATCTATTATGGCCTAGAAATATGAATCTCTTCCCCTTTTACCCCACACACAAGCACAGGCTTGAACATGGTGTGTGTATGTGGATGGAAGACATAATAAATACTTTTACTTTCTGTCTCAGGGAAAGGCCATCTAAATTGAGAAGGCAATACTTCTGGGGCTTAATTCTGTATTACAGAATATATACCAACTTTAGGAAATTTGGAATTATTGGCATACTGGAAAGATACACAACATGTGAAGCACTTTTTCTATTATTTTAGAATATGAAGGACTTAGTGGTTTGCGAGAATATGTACATTTGATTGTTTTAAATGATGCATGTGTACAAGAGGCTTGGGGTATGTTGGAAGATCCACTTAACAGTCTTTGGAGTATTATTGAAGAAGAGCCTTTTGTTTGAGTAAACTATTGAAGTCTTTGACAAGGTTAGAATTCGAAGTTCTTGAACATGATAAAAAATAATAGCTGTATCTTGACAAAGACAGAAAAGCCATATGGATGCTTTGTTGTTTGAAATGGAATGGAATTAGAAATGCAATTTCTAATTGGAAAAAATTGAATTAGGCTAGAGGCTTAAGTTTTATAACTATCCCTATTTAGTACATTAAAGGTTTCTTTCTCTTAGAAAAAAAAGCAAAATGAATATTACACATAATATAAAAGTAACAAGAGCATGTGTATGCTTAGGGATCAGTATTCCAGGAAGGAATACAGTCTAAAAGGTCTAGAAGACTTCTAAAAGTATATATGCAAAAAAAGAAGAAGCAGGAAGTGGAGGAAGATGAAGAGGAGGAGGAGAAGGAGGAAGGGGAGGAGAGAAGAAGAAAAGAAAAAGGAGGAGGAGGAGCAAGTGAGGAGAAGAAAACCCAGTCAATCTGATTTAAAAGAAAATGGAACAGAGGCTCCAAGAGACTATGTGTGCATCAGTGGCTTTACGTGGTAGCTCAACATCTGAAACAATGGAATATCACGACTGGTTTTTCTTTTCTTTTGCCTTAACTAGGCAGATTTTGTCATTTTTCTTTTGCAGAAGTGAGAAGGGTGTGACATAGAGGTTGCTATAGTTACTCATTTTTAATGAGTTTGAAATTGTTCAACCAAATTGCTCTCTCTCAAACATTCAAAGATGTTAGAAGGCAGTGGAGGAGAAACCTGTGACTGAAAAATGACTCATCACAACACAAATACAGAAAAACGTTAAAAAATAAGGAATAAAATTATAATTTACTGAATCAGGGTTTATTGTTTGAATCTGTCTTGTCAAGTGTGTGATTTGAGGACATTAAAATAACTTATTTAAATAAAATGTATCTAATCCTTTAAGCCAATATTTTGCTGTTGCAGCTTTATAACATTTAACACATCTATTAAAAATCAAGAAGAAAAGATGGCAAAAATATTCAAATACAATTTATAAAAGTAAAAATATATTATCACTTTAAAAAGCAGAAATCGTTTTTGAAATATTTATCTTCCCAAAACTTTAAATTACCTTTCATGGTAAAAAAATAAATAAACTTGATGTAACTATTTCACAGTTATAAAAGGAGATCATGAACTTTCTAGTATAGAAGTGACTGAAAGATGTTCAGAGAAAATGTCAAAATCACATTGGTTAGGGGACCAAAAAAGGGACCAGACCATTCAAACTAATAAGGATGACTTCAGATATCTTTTGTACTAATGATAAAGATGTTCAGGAAGTTGAAGATATACAGAAAAATTATTGAGAAAAACAAAAAGAGGAACATTTGGCCAAGATAGGTTTGAAATATTTATGGCTGTAGGCGTTAGCTTCTTAAGCTGGATTCCCAGTAACAACTAGGCAAAATGTCATTTATGTCTCTTTTAAAGTCAGCCCAACTTGTGGTGACAGGTGGGTACTTGAAATATTGGGGGGATCACTATGTAAAGTATATGATTTGTCTAACCACTATGCTGTACATCTGAAATTAATACAAAATAATATGAATGTAAACTATAATATATAAATAATTTTTTTAAATGAGATTAACTGTAAATGCCACTGTAATCACGGGTTAAGTCATCAAAACATTTTTAACTAGCATGACATAGAAATATTTACATCAATATTATGTTGCCTAAAACAGTTCTAGAGCTATAGCAATACAGAAAAATGACATTTAGGCCCTCTGCTAGTGTAGGACACTCTAAAACAAATTTAGGTATATGAACAGCTACCTTAGAAACACAGAGTTATAGAAAAAAGAGCAATTCTCTCAGCAACTTAACACATCCAGGCAAACAAAAATATAAAGTCTTCCTACACTTTGGTTCTATGAAAGGAGAACAGAAAGAAATATATAGTCTTTTATAATAGAGTTTGATTTTGTGAGTGGATGTGTTAATTTGGATTTTAATGTTTTTCATATCTCAGGAATAGCAACTTGCTGTGAGGGCATAACTTAGCATTTTACTAGTCTGAATTGAGAGGTGCTGAAAGTGTAGACTGCATGCCAAAGCAGACTGACTGTTGTACCAAAAAATGATGTAAAAATCTTAATAATTGTATATTGATTATATTTTGACATGGTAATATTTTGGATGGACTAGATTAAATAACTATTAGTCCTTTTACTTTTAAAAGAGGCTACTAGAGAATTTGAAATTATACTTGTGGTTCACATCATATTTCTACCGAACAATGGTAGGTTAGACCATAGACATCCTTACAAGTAAAAAGGAATTTTTTTGTTGGTGAAGTTAGTCATTTGAACATGTTTTTTTCTCAGAGAAATGATGTTAGGTAAGTCTATGGGGTTCCTAAGATAGTAGCTAAAGCCTGCTTAACCCATCTGGCACCTGAAGTATAATATTTCATGTCGCTGCCAGAGCACACTTGATAAGAATTTTTCTATAGGGGCAAAACATTACCAAGCATGGTTAGGGACACCAGCACTCATGTTCCTGAGTGGGAAATGTTTTGGCCAAAGAGTTCCATGTACATACATGTGCATGTGTATGGCCATGCATTTTTTGTTTTTTTAGACACAACTAGAAAAGTAATTTGTGAAAAGATAGTTGCACCTGGGTTAATAAGACAAAGCTTATTATAGTACTAGAGGATCAGTGGACAAAATTTATGCACGGTGTGGGTAGGGATCCCATGGTCAGGCCTGCACCCTCTTGCAATCCAGGACCCCTTGGGGGATGTCCGACTGCCGATTTAGGCCTGATCTTGCCTGCATGCCTGATCACCCCTAACCATCTCTGCCTCGGCCCCCACCACTGCAGTTTCACACAGAATGATGTCTGGAAGATCGTTTGGCTGTCCAGTCTAATTAACATATTATGCTTTTTTTTATTATAGATTTGTAGAAAGAGTATGTCCTTACACTACCATTTTGCTAATAGTATTAAATTTAACATGGAAGCTTTGGGCAGATTCCATAGGATAGGATCTGCTGGAAGAATTGTACTGTATCTTAGCATTTCAAAATGCATGAGCCATTAAGAAATGTATGATTAAGTGTGAGGAACCTGCACTGTTCTGATTAGGAATTACTTAGAATCATTTTTAAGTTCACAATCATCTAGTCAAGTTCTTTGGCATACATGAATATCGAGAATCAGAATTTCAAGGCATTGCAAAATGGACTGAATGGGAAAACACTGAATAAGAAATTTAGATTCTTGTTAATGCACATAACAGTAATTAAAGTTCATTGGAAATTGCTAATCTGGTAGGAAATGGTCTAAGTCAGTAGATCTCAAGCTTTATTGTACATCAGAAATATATGGAAGGTTTATTAAAACACTGACTCCCAGGCCAGTATTTCTGATTCTAAGGACTGGGACAGGGCCTGAGAATTTACATTTCTGAACTTCCCAGGTGTTGATGCTGGCTGCTGTTGGTATGGCAACCACATTTTGATAGTTATTGGGCTTATTTTTTCCTCAGTGATTAAAACATATCAGTAAACATTCAATATTATTTTGTATTCATTTCAGGTGGACAGAATAGTGATCAGACAATCATACACTTTACCAAGTGGTTCCCTTCCTCCCCCGATATTTCAAATATTCACTTGGCATCATACACGGTTATTACAATATTATTGGCTATATTCCCTATGCTATACTTTACATCTCCATGACTATTTTGTAACTATCAATTTGTAGTTTTTAATCCTTCACCTTTTTCACTTCTCTCTCAACTCTCCTCCCCTCTGACAATCATCAGTCTGATCTCTGTATCTGTGAGTCAGTTTCTATTTTGTTGTTCATTTGTTTTGATTTTTAGAATCCACCTATAAGTGAAATCATATGTTATTTGTCTTTCTCTGGCTTATTTCACTTAGCTTAAAAAAAACTCGAGTTTCCTTCAGGCTGTTGCACATGATAAGATTTCATTCTTTTTTTATGGCAGAGTAATATATATATATTGAGGCCCAGTGCACAAAATTCATGCATGGAAGGGGCGTTCCCTCAACTCAGCCTGCACCCTCTCCAATTGGGAACCCCTTGCGGGCTGTCCGACTGCAATTTTAGGCCCGATCCCAGGGATCGCAGCCAAATGGCAGTCAGACATTCCTCTCACAATCTGGGACCACTGGCTCCTAACTGCTCACTTGCCTACCTACCTGATTGACCCTAACTGCCCCTGCCTGCCAGCCTGATCACCCCTAACTACCCTCTCCTGCAGGCCTGATGTTGACCCAACTGCCCTCCTCTGCTGGCCAATTTGGTTCTGATCGGTTGGTTCCTATGCCAGCATCAAAAGCTTCATCTTCTCTTGCCGAAATCGATGTTGCTCAGTGGATAGAGCGTTGATGTCCTTAACTGCACTCCCCTGCCAGCCTGATCACCCCTCACTGCCTCTGTCTCAGCCCTTCCACTGTGGCTTTGTCCAGAAGGTCATCTGGAAGATATCTAGTCTAATTAGCATAGTACCCTTTTATTAGTAGAGATTCTTCAATGAACATAGGAGTGCATATATTCTTTAGAATTAGTGTTTTGGGTTTCTTTGACTATATACACAAAATAATATTGAGTTCAAGTTGTAATTGAAAAATATTTTTTTTATTAAAAAAAGCATTCTTAAATAAGCACTGGGCACCTTGTAAACACTAAGTCCTCTGTATGTGTATGTGATCTCAAGGTGCATTAAAGAAACTAGATCACTTCAAAAAGAAAAGAAAAGAAAAGAAAGAAAGAAAAGAAGAACCATATTAGTAAAAACAATTTTCTTTTAGATTTACATAAAATTTCAAAGAAAAGCCTGGCCAGCATGGTTCAGTGGATAGAGCGTCGGCCTGCAGACTGAAAGGTCCAGGGTTCGATTCCAGTCAAGGGCATGTACCTTGGTTGTGGGCACATCCCCAGTAGGGGGAGTGCAGAAGGCAGCTGATAGATGTTTCTCTCTCATCGATGTTTCTAACTCTCTATCCCTCTCTCTTCCTCTCTGTAAACAATCAAAAATATATTTAAAAAATTTCAAAGAAAAATTATATAAACATCTTTTCTAAAACCAAGGATTATTTTCCTAAGAAAAATTATTTTTAAGTAAGGAATTCATATCTCAAAGTAATATGGATATAGTTCTTTATTCTCAACAATCAATGTGTTTTATTTTTTAAAAACTTCCTTTTATTTTTACATAAAAGTGATGCTGGATTGATTATTTCTACTTTCCGAGAAAAAAGAAATTAGTTTTTAAGATCCCATGTTCAGGCAATATTTGATTTTATCATCATGTGAAGGGATTACATTTCCTAAAGCAAAGCAAAGAATCAGTGTATTTCAGTAACTAAGACTAATGATACTTTTTCCTTCAGGACTTAATAACCATGTTAGCACTTGGAATTGAGGTTTTTGTGTTAGTCTAGTAATTCCGTGGTAAAATCATTTAAATATTTAAAACCTATGAACAACATAAATCTATCATCTTTAAATATTAAAGTCATGAAAATCACAATGTTATGCATATTTAAATGCATTTCCACTAAAAAAACACACACAACCTTTAATTTTATTGTTAAAATATGCTATTGGGAAGCAATTTGTATCCCATATGTTTTCTATTAATAAGCATCATTTTGACAATCCCTCCATTTGTATCTAGGTCCAGTGTTCAATATTTAGTACTTATCTTTTTTTTTTTACACCTCACAAATATTAATACTTAAGGCATACTGACGAGCATCTACTTTAAACTCAAACTCCTTTGTTCTCTACAATTTGAGTCTAATCCATTTGCTCAAAATTATCTTCTTAACACATACCTTTGGCAAACTTTTAGTGGACAGACCTTCAAGTTGCCCTGTGTTTTCCTTCCTCTGAGCTTGAACCTGAAATTCTTTGCTTTTTTTCCTATAAATCAAACCAACCTCTCTAAAGTCTTTCCTTACTGAGTCAGACCTCATTGGACACTTAATATTAGGCAGGTACTATTAGCTAACTTTCCCTGTTATCACAATTATCACTTGTATTACTGTTCACCAGGGGCCTAAAGCAAGCCATGTACCATAACCATCAAAAGTATGTAGCTACTTTTTTTTTTTTTTAACCAGGAAGTCATGGGTGTTTTTTATTTTATTTTAATATATTTTATTGATTTTTCACAGAGGGGAAGGGAGAGGGATAGAAAGTTAGAAACATCGATGAGAGAGAGAGACATCGATCAGCCGCCTCCTGCACGCCCCCTACTGGGGATGTGCCCGCAACCAATGTACCTTCCCTTGACTGGAATCGAACCTGGGACCTTTCAATCCCCAGGCCAACACTCTATCCACTGAGCCAAACCGGTTTCGGCTGCAGCTACTATTAACATCCCTATGTTAATATTGAAAGCTCAAGCTCAGAGAGATGGGAATAATTGCTCAGTCAGGTAGCTATTAAATAACAGAGCTGAAATTTCCTTCCAGATTTCTGTATCTACAATGCTATGTACATGTAATAAAGGCATAATATGCTAATTAGACTGGACAGCCAAATGACCTTCCAGACATCCTTCCAGACAACCTTCCGGACAAAGCCGTGGTTGCCTGTGGGGGCCAAGCCCATTGTATGAATTTCGTGCATGGGGCCTCTAGTGTACATATAACCAACTGCTACATTATATTGCATGACAGCATTCAAATTAAATGGGTTATCATGTTTTTATTGTATAAGGAGTATTTTGGTATGAAAAAATGCATACTAACTATTATTTATGCTTTGATTGGTATTCAGCTTATAAAGTTGCATATTTAAAGAGGTACCTAATTCTTCGTAAGTCTTTAAGCTCAAATCATTAAGCCTCTTATTTTGTTTGTGAATCTAGTAATTCTTGTTAAAATAAATTCATTTTCTCTTTGATAAATGCCCAATTAATTTGACTGACTAAATTCCCCTAGGTATTTGATAGCATTTACAGTAAAGTTTAATTAATTATTAGTCTTTAGTCCCAGAATTTTCTGATTTCTTCAAGTTCTCTAAACAATTAACAGGCAAATTGGTAAGTCAGTATGTCTGCATTCTTCTAAGCATGTAAGCAACCCTTGGAAACCTGTTAAAACAGACTTAAAAATTCAGTAAATTCATTTTCCCCTGAATAACATGTTCTCTAACATGTTTCAACAATAACAAAGC
Organism: Lasiurus cinereus; assembly: GCA_011751065.1. NCBI lineage: Eukaryota > Metazoa > Chordata > Mammalia > Chiroptera > Vespertilionidae > Lasiurus > Lasiurus cinereus. The sequence continues at coordinate 10,088,409 of JAAGEH010000045.1, read as the reverse complement.
ATTCTTTAAGCTGCACAGTGATTTCAAATATGTTACCACATGTACTTACACCCTGCAATGATTTATTTTTATCACTTATTTTATTCTTTATGGTGGTAACAAGATTATTTATGGAGATAGCATCTTATTAAAAACAAGTTCCGGGAGGAGGGCTAGCGAGGAAGCAGAATTGCTATTTTGGCAAGACCAAGGCCACTTGGTTCAAGATTCAGGAGGGATTCTGTGATATTTTAAAATTAGTGACTGGGACAGTGAAGCAGAGACTGTTCCAAAAGGTGACTGCAGTCTGTCCTACAAGCAGACCCAGATCCTTTGTTGGACAGAGAGCGCTAGCTTTTTTATCTATCATTGTTTTTTCCTGACTCTAAGCATGAAGTTTCTGGGTAAGACACGGACTGATTATTTACTGACAGAACAATCTTAGTGTTCTTTCCCTGGGCCTCATTTTCCTTTTGGGGCAATATGCTGAGGGCTTATGTAATCCTGTCTGTAAAGAGTAGATGCTCTTTACTCTAGGTCAGTGGTTCTCAACCACCTTCCTAATGCTGCGACCCTTTAATACAATTCCTCATGTTGTGGTGACCCCCAACCATAAAATTATTTCCGTTGCTACTTAGTAACTGTAATTTTGCTACTGTTATGAATTGTAATGTAAATATCTGATATGCAGGATGTATTTTCATTGTTACAAATTGAACATAATTAAAGCATAGGGATTAATCACAAAAACAATATGTAATTATATATTGTGAAATATTTATTTCTCATTACAAATAAATAAAATTTCATCTTGAATCATGGTGTAGCATGGGCAACAGTTTTCATATGACAACAGTAAACTACATTGCTACACTTTACTACATTGAGGAGCCGTCTGTTTGTTCCTAAGACCATGGGAAATATGTATTTTCTGATGGTCTTAGGCGACCCCTGTGAAAGGGTCATTCGACCCCCAAAGGGGTCGCGACCCACAGGTTGAGAACCGCTGCTCTAGGTGAAGACCTGAAAGTTACCCATCTTGGAGCTTGTATAGGGACTGCTGCAGAGAGATACCTGTCCTCCCCTGCTGAGGAGGGAGAGAAAGCTTTGCTCTGTGATGTAAACAGTTTTTGAAAAGGGAAGAGGAAGGTTCCTAGGTTGTTACAATATCAACAAACTGGTCCAGGAAAGAGAAATGCATAAATCTCTCCTGAATATTCCACTGCCTTTCATGTCTAAGGCTTGTTTTCTAGTATTCACTCACCTTTAAGCCACGTTGCCAGTAATGTTTGCTGAGAAAACATGACCATACAGAACTATGGAGATCCCGCCCTTCCTTTATTGCTGCGGGGCTGTCTGAAGTCCGGTGGAAAGCAGCCCCAATTCCATGTCGCTGGTTACTGCTGCACAGGGGTACTGCCTTGGGGGTCTCAGCCACAATCAGTGGGGAAGTATAGAATTCAATTCATCCGTGTTACCCCCATACCATGTCATTTTACCCACCCCGCTCTGCAATTATGGTAATAGGGGAAGAGATAGAGTGGGAGCAAGGGACTGTCCCCTCTACCTGTGGGAAGTAGTAAGGCAGTTAGTTCTCTTTCCATTCTACTAGTACTTACTCCATGTGGTGGTAAATTACCTCAAAAATTTAGGAAGTAACTCAAATTTGGAAAAGTGAAAACAAAGTTCAATAATTCAACGGGCTTTCACTATGAAAACTGAACTAAATAAAATGCATAACTATTGAATCAGTTAAAGCCTGGTTTTACGTTAGCATTTCTTTTAGTTTTTAAATATATTTTATTGATTTTTTACAGAGAGGAAGGGAGAGAGACAGAAAGTCAGAAACATCAATGAGAGAGAGACATCGATCAGTCGCCTCCTGCATGCCCCACAGTGATGTGCCTGCAACCAAGGTCCATGCCCCCGACCAGAATCGAACCTGGGACCTTTCAGTCCACAGGCCGACGCTCTATCCACTGAGCCAAACCGGTCTTGGCGACATTAGCATTTCTTTTAATGACATCTTCTTCATGTATTTGTTTCCTCTGTGAACAAATATTCAATTTACTGAACAATCTTTTACATGTAAACTCAATAGAAATGGAACTCAAAGGCATGAATTTAAACACTAAGTACAAAGAGTGTGCACAGTGAATAATGATCAAGACAATGAAGCTACATTATGGCTTAGTGAATAAAAATAAGTGTCATCTATGGAAACAATAATAGCAACCAAACACAATTTTATTGTGTTAAGAAAAAGTAGCATGTTTTTTCTAATCAGAATTTCATGTTAATCACAGTAAAGATGTTGAAATACTCCAACCTCATAGTACTCCAAGCAACACAGTGATAAATTATTTTAAAATCATATTTTTATATTATTTCTAAAAGCTTTAAATGATAATTGGGACATTTTTAAATTTTTATTTTTTTCTATTATATATTCATGGAATAAATACTTAAAATAAAAAATATGCTTAAGACTTTAATGTTTCTTAGATAAAGAAAAATATTCAGTGATAGTTAATGCAGCAGCTTATATTTCCATGAGAATGGTGAAACTGAACAATTTTTTATTCTGTATTTGAAAGATTTGATTGTAAGTCAGTATGTCTGCATTTTTCTAAGCATGTAAGCAACATATAAACAATCTCATCACTTTAGTTATAAATGCATATGGCTTTACATTTCTTCTGACATAATGCTGGATTTGGGGACCAAGCATGACTTCTTTATCAATTGTTGTTTCTGAAACATAACCTTTTCTTTAAATTTGGTAGTGACACGTGTTATTACTGTTTTTATGTGTATTAAATTTTAGCTTAAGCTTAACAGATCTCTACTTAAGCAGATGGTATAGTTATTCCTGTATACATGTATTTGTAAATGACATTGCAAAAAACTTTTTGATGCCATAGAGCAAGCATGTCAAACTCAAAGGCTAACACGGGTCAAATTAATGAGGCGTGCGGCATGTGGGTGGCAAGTTTGACATGCTAATCATAAGATAATATACTTTGTGAAAATTCTGTAAAGTTGGATATAAAATTGGTATCTATTTGCCAACTAGCATGGCATCTTCATAGATTTTCCTTTTTATATTTTTTGCTATTAAGTTTTGTTGGGTTAAAATAATTTATCAGTGTGGGTTATATACTTCAAAGGAAGATCAGCAACTCACAGGCAATAGAATAGATACAACTGAACCTCAGTTTTCTTTGGCTAATCTAATAATGTTTTTATAATATAGCATATAATTGCTTAAGCTATAAATACATGTTTGGCAAAACAATCTTTTCAGAGTCATTGAGCTAAAGCAGTGATCATTCAACTTTTAGCCAACATGAGGATCATCTAGATTTTCTACAGCAAACTATTTTGGGCAAATTTCATGTGTGTGAAAAGGATGATATAAACTGGCAAAATACATGTGTAAAATGTTGGAACCATCAGCATAAAATTATGCAAATCAGATGCTAATCAAAATGTAACATGATATATGCTGGGGAGTCAGTATTTACTTTTTAAGGTATAGGAATGGTTTTAGACAAATTTAGTAGCAGTTGGTTTGTTTTTTCTATTGGCATGTGTGTTTTTATTTAAGAAGCATGCACTTGTTACTGTTGTTAAACTCTGGTTTAATCTTGAGAAATATTTTCCATCTCTTCCATTTTGATCGACTTGTTGCCCATAAGAACTTTTGGGAATGATGGATGTTGATTTTTGAATTGATGAAATCTGATTGCTGTGTCAGTGAACTGTTTCCTAATTGGCTTCATGCTTTCAAATCCTTTCCTGCGTACCGTCAGCAGCTATGTGTATCTTTTTTTATTGCATGGAACTAATCTATTAATGCTCTTTTCCTCCTGTTATTCTCCTGGGGGAAAACTGTAACAGATAAATACATTGGTGTTTTCAAGATATTTACTAAGATAGGTTTTAAATCATATCCATATCAACTGTCATTTTTTCTCACTTTATAGTTAGCTTTATAAAAATGTATTGTCCTTTCTTACATCAGATCAGATACAACATGGTGAAAAGAATTGATGGAGAATAATGAGAAAAGATTGCAAAAACAGTGAATTGCAAACTAAATAATCCTTGCACTGTCAGCAAGCATCTGAAAGGTGATGACATTTATGAAGCTAATTAAAACAATTGGGATTCAAGTTTGTAGTATATATTTACTCTATGTTTTCTGTGAAGTTTCTCTGGTAACTTGATTACGAGGAATATTTCCGCAAGAAGCAACTGAGAAGAACTATCAATTAGCAGGAACTTTAACCTGAGCACAGTGATGCCTTTACATCAGATTAAGTTATGACCTCAGAATTAGGATGACCACAGACAGAAAGAATAAGGATAGTTGGGAGGAAACATTTCTCATAAAGAAGTTAGTCAGACTTTGCAATGGTTAGGCTGTGAAAATGTACCTCTGAGATCATCTCAGTTCAGCAGACAAGGGTAATTTTGCTCTGGTGGCGAGATGGCAGAGCTTCTCAGTTCTGTATTTTGTCACACCGCAGTGCCTCGGACGGTTACAGTTGTGACAACATAGCGCTCCCTTCAGCCTTAGCCATGCATGTGGAGGCCTGGAACAGTGGGACTCAGCAGTTTTCTCCTTCCTTCTTGAGCAGGCCCTGCCGCTTATCTCAAGTTGCCTAAATCATTGCCATTTTCTGTCTGGTGTTTGGTTTTGTTTTTAAAGTAGAGACAGTGACTCTTTGAGGATTGTTTTCTTGGAGTCGAGCCAGTCTACTCGCCGTCCTCCACCAGCTAATGATTGCTTAGTGCTAGGCTCCCATGTGTGGAATGCCCTCCCCTTTCCAAACTGTTGTGCAGAGTATTTCTTTCATAAGACACAAGAAATACAAACCATAATGGCAAACTCTTAACTGAATAATAGTAAACACACCTTCAATGAAAGATAAGAACATCTTGCTAATCATTTTTCAAATCATCCAGTTTATAATACATCATCTGCTCTGTTTTAAGTAATTGATAAATTATGTTAGGTAGAACAGGCTAAAACTTGGGAGATTAATGATGTTTGAGCATCCTGTCATGTCTCTGGTCCCTATTCCCAGAAAAACTCACAGGGACATGAGCAGTAGGCCCAAACAAAGTGAAAAGAATTGCCTTAGGCTGGAAAATTCATGAAAGAAAAAATAATAAATATGGAGAAAGGAAAGTAACAGACAATTCACAGAACAGGAGTGGCAGAAGATCAACAAACCTCTGAAAGGTGATTACATTTATGAAGCTAATTAAAACAATAATGAGATTCAAGTTCATGGCATAAGACTGGCAAAGTTTATTACCCCAAATATAGATGAGGATGTGAAGAAATGGGATGTCTGCTATACTGGTACAAACAGGTTGGAGAGCATTTGACATTAGCTGGTAAATTTGAAGATGTGGACATAGCACTTTGTCTTCCAGGTACCTGTTCTAGAGGACATTTCACACCTGTGCAAAAGCATGTTCATCTAGCAAAATTATAAAAACAACCTAACTGTTCTCTAAGCATAGAAATGGGTTACTAGAATACTCTGTAATACTTCAATTGGATGAAATAGATTCAAGTGTGTTAACATCCAAAACTACCAAAACAATGAAAATTATATGTACTACATGATACTGTTTATGCAGAGTTGTGAAAAATCCCAAAGTTCATTTTTTTAGTAATGTGAAGCACAGGCAGTACAACCTCATAGCCAGGCATGGGAATGAGACACGCTAGCTTTGGGACAGCATTTGTCTTTGGGGAGTGAGGGAGCTGTGGGGACAGGGAGTAGCTGAAACTGTAACATTTTGTCTCATTTCTTTTTTTTTTTAAAGACATCTAAACAAAATATGCCAAAAGTTAATATCGATTTAACTTTCTTATTGGACATTTTACTGGTACCTTATCCTATCTAATAAAAGAGTAATATGCAAATTTACTATCATTTCAAAACACAAGATGGCTGCCCCGATGTGATCAAAGATAACTGCCCCTATGTGGACACAAGATAGCCACCAGGGGAGGGCAGTTGGCAGGGACCAGGCCTGCAAGGGAGGGCAGTTGCAGATGATCAAGTATGCAGGGGAGGGCAGTTAGGGGTGACCACGATGGCAGAGGAGGGAGGTTGGAGGTAACCAGGCCTGCAGGGAAGGGAAGTTGCGGGGGAACCCAGGCCTGCAGGGCAGAGCAGTGGGGGGGGGCAGGCCTGCAGGGGAGGGCAGTTAGGGACAAACAGGCTGACAGGGGAGCAGTTAGGCATCAATCTGACTGGCAGGGGAGTGGTTAGGGGGTGATCAGGCTGGCAGGAAGAAATGTAGGGGCAATCAGGAATGCAGGCAGGTGAGCAGTTGGGAGCCAGCAGTCCTGGATTGTGAGAGGGATGTCTGACTGCCCATTTAGGCTGATCCTACTGGGATTAGGCCTAAATGGGCAGTTGGATATCCCTTGAGGGGTCCCAGATTGGAGTGTGTGTAGGCTGGACTGAGGGACACACCCCTCCATGCATGAATTTCATGCATTGGGCCTCTAGTATACTATAATTGTGTGTTTAAAATTTTTCATAATTTAAATTTAAAAACTTTTAATGAATGAGAGGTCCAAAACCAATCTTAATATAACCTTAGTTGATTTGTCTGTTTATGTATCTATGAGACTTCATGATTACCTCTTTTTGAGCAGTGTATTTCAATTTTCTGCCAAAATTATGTATTTTTTTAAGGGATCAGTATGCAATTTCAATTTCTCTTTTGTTCCCTTAGTGACTAGAACTCCATTAGGCATTTTGTATATAAGTTATAAATAATTATTACTGGAAATATATGTTAAAGAGAATAACACAGTATTTGCAAACTCATCAGAGCCCAAAGAATGAGTTTCTGAATAATAGTTTTTTTACCTTCCTCCTTTTATCCTGTCTGCTTCTTTCTCCATCTCCCTCAACTTTCTCCTTCTGCCCCCACAACATTCTTCCAAATCCATCAAAATTAAGGAATGCATGGTTTCATTACAAATTAATGAGGTACGCAGTGTTAAGCACCCTTTGTTCCACCCTCCAGTTTAATAAGTTGAAACTTTGGGATGAAACTATAGCAAACCTATAAATGTTGGTTTTGAGCCAGAGGCATGTCAGATCCTAGATCAGATGTCTTTGCCAGAGGGAAGGAATGGTTAGAAAAAACACCTCCAATTAAGCAACTTATTATCTAGTGTGGAAGCTAAACAACTTTAGGGACCATCTAGGATAAATGAATAATTTTTGAGAAAAATGACTACAAAAGGTGGGAGGTGTGTGCACAGAAGTAACATTTTGCTAATTGTTTTCCAGGTCTTCCAGTTTATAATCCATCAGTGTTCTGAGATCTGCTTTGTTTTAAAATAATCGATAAATCATTTTATGTCAATCAGGCTAAACCTTCAGGGAGATTAAGAATGTTTGTGAAGAGAGATAAAGTGGCCACTGGCAAGAAGGTAGGGAGTGAGAGTGTGTGAGACAGTGAGGGAGCGATAAAGGAGTGTGTGGATATGTATGGTCTTTGTGTGAGAGCTAACCGGACAGTCTTAGACGGCAAAACACTCCAGGGAGGACACTGCCAGTACAGAGACCACATCATATTGAAGAACAGAACTGCTTGAGACTAGGATCATAGCTTCTCACTTCCCAATCTGGCGTCAGTTGCAAACCGAGACCCTAAAACCACTTGGGTAAAAGACATGTGACCATGCTGCAGATCCACAAACACCAAGACCCCAGGCACCCTGGCCACAGATTTTTGTGTGTCACTGAACCAATTTCTCTTCCCGCTGGCCCACAGCAGGGGTATAGGAACTGCCAGACGATCTCCATGCAAAAAGGCCTCTTCTCAAAACACAGCAGTGGTGGTTTTATCTGAATTTGAGCCTGGGTGTGCAGACATGGGAAGTTTGTCTCCTGTCACCAGACCCCACGTCCACACAGGAACATTTCACTAAATTTGAGCCTAGGCACACAAACTTGAGGAGTTTGTTTCCTGTGACCAGACCCTACACCCCCACAAGGAGGTTGAACTGAATTGGAACCTGGGTTCATGGACACAGGGAGTTTGTTTCCCACAGTGCACACATGTGTGACCAGACCCTGGGTACCCACAGGAAGGCTGCACTGAATTTGAGCCTGTATCAAAGAAACAAGGAGTTTGTTTACTGCAGCGTGCACTCCTATGACCAGACCCCACACCCACACAGGGTGGCAGTTCCACCTGACTTTGATTCAGGACAAGCACACATGAAAGGCTGTTTTCTGCAGGGCAGGAGTGGACTTCCTGCTGACATAGTGCAACTATACAAACCAGTCCCCCAAGCAGACCGGGGACCCTGATTCTTCAAGCAAGAGGCAGCACTGAGCATCAGTGACTTGACTGTTTCTCATTGTGAGCACCTGGGATCCCTAATTCTGAGTGCATTCACACTAAGAGCCAGTGTCTCCAATTCTTGGCACATGCACACAGGGACCCTGATTGTTGGCATGAGGCTGCATCAAGCAACAGGGACTCTGATACTTGATTCTCGGTGTGGGTACAGGTGGTCTCTGACTACCGACACATGCTAGGGGACTCTTATTTTTGACACATGCAAGCAAGGTCTCAGTTTCCACATGGCGCAGGCTCTAGGTATGCACACGAAGCCACACTAAGCACTGATGACTCTGATCCTGGGCAAGCATGGCTCTAACCACCCATGGCAGCCACACGTCTTGGTGTCAGAGCTCTTCAGTGATACTTGGTGGGGGGGGGATGCAAAGCTCCCACTGCACATGGCCCAGGCCCACTCAACTCAACACTTGAACCTTCTGGTAATAATTAGAATGGGGAGACAACAAAACAATCCACAGAGGAAAGAAAATGAGGAATTGCCAAAAAAGAAAATAAGTGAAACGAAAGCATGCAACTTGACAGAAAAAGAATTCAGAATAATGGTCATGCATTTCATACACTGGATGGATGAGAAAATCAACAACCTATGCAAAAATCAAGAAGAAATAAAAAGTGATATAGCTACAATTAAAAACACTATGGAAGGTTTCAACAGTAGACTAGAAGAAGCAAAGGACTAAATTAGTGAGTTAGAAGATAAGATACAGAGGCCCAATCTGAACAGCAACTGGAGAAAAAAAAATAGGAGGAGAGCCTAAGGGAGCTTTGGGATAATGCAAAACAAAGTAACATACGTATAACAGGGCTGCCAGAAGGACAAGAAGAAAATCTATTTGAAGAAATAATGACAGAAAACTTCCCTGATAGAGTCCCAAGTAAGATGAATCCCAAAAGATCTACACCAAGACACATCATAATTACAATGGAATATGTTAATTACAAATAGAGAATCTTAAAGACTGCAAGAGAGAGACAGAGAGTTACCTACAAAGGATCCCCCATCAAATTATCAAATGATATCTCAACAGAAACACATCAAGCTAAAAGGGAATAGAAGGAGGTATACAAAGTGATGCAAAGGAAAGGACTAAATCTAAAAATACTCTATCCAGCAAGACTCTCAATTAAAATTGAAGGGAAAATCAAGACCTTCACAGACAAATAAAAGCTAAGGGAGTTTATCACTATGAAGCCAGCAATGCAAGAAGTGCTAAAGGGAATGTTGTAAAAAGAATAAATAGAAAGGGAGGAAGGAACACAGGCATAAAATACAGAAATGGCTACAAACAAATGCCTATCAATAATAACATCAAATGTAAATGGATTAAATGCTTGAATTAAAAGACATGGAGTGAATGAATGGATAGAAAACATGACCCATATATATGGTATCTATAGGAGACCCATCTCAGAACAAGGGTCTCCTATACATCCCTTCAAGGTCGAAGGGATGGAAAAATATCTATCAGACCAATGTAAATGAAAAAAAAAAAGCTGAGGTAGCAATACTTATATCTGACAAAATAGACCTCAAAGAAAAGACCATAACAGGAGACAAGAAAAGCCACGTCATAATTCTAAAGGGACGGATACAACAAGAGGATATAACTCTGGTAAACATTTATGCACCCAATGCAGGAGCACCCAATACTTAAAAAAAACTCTTGGAAGATATCAGGGGTGAGATTTATAGCAACACAATCATAGTTGGAGACTTTAGTATCCCATTAATATCACTGAATAAATCCTCTAGACAAAAAATTAGCAAAGAAACATCAATCCTAAAGGACTTACTAGATCAAATGGACTTAATCAACATCTTTAGAACATTCTACTCCCAAACTACAGAATATACATTCTTCTCAAGCACACAGGGGATATTTTCAAATATTGACCACATATTGGGACACAGGCAAAGTCTCTCCAAATTCAAGAGGATTGAAATCATATCAAACATCTTCTCGGATCACAAAGGCATGAAATTAGAAATCAACTACAGTTAAATTAGTCAAAAAATTCAAACACTTAGAGGCTGCATAGCATACTATTAAACAATGAATGGGTTACCAAAGAGACCAAATAAGAAATAAAACACATCCTTGAAAAAAATTACAATGAAAACACAACAATCCAAAATCTTTGGGACACAATGAAAGCAGTCCTGAGAAGGATGTTCATAGTATTGCAGGTCTACCTCATAAAACAAGAAAAAATGATAATAAACCATCTAACTCTGCAACTTGAAGAATTAGAAAAAGAGCAACAAAAAGCCCAAGGAAGAAAGGACATAATAAAGATCAGAGCAGAAATAAATGACATTGAGACAAAAAAACCAACAAACAAATAAAACTCCCAAAAAAAACAATACAAAAGGTCAGTGAAACCAAGAGCTGGTTCTTTGAAAGGATAAACAAGATTGATGTACCTCTAGCCAGGCTCACCAAAAAGCACAGAGAGAGAACCCAAATAAACAAAATCAGAAATAAAAGAAGTGAAATAACAACAGACCCCACAGAAATATGAAGAATCATAAAAAAATTCTATGAGCAACTCTACTCCAACAAACTGGTCAACCTAGAAATAATGGACATATTCCTAAAAAAATACAGTCTTCCAAAACTCAACGAGGAGGAGGCATTTCGAAATCATAGCTATTTCCAAATCATAGCTTATTATAAATTGTGCTGCTATGAACATAGGGGTGCATATATCCTTTCTGATTGGTGTTTCTGTTTTCTTAGAATATATTCCTAGAGGTGGTATTACTGGGTTAAATGGAAGTTCCATTTTTAATTTTTTGAGGAAACACCATACTGTTTTCTACAGTGGCTGCACAGTCTGCATTCCCACCAGCATTGCAGGAGGGTTCCTTTTTCTCTGTATCCTCTCCAGCACTTGTCATTTGTTGATTTGTTGATGATAGCCATTCTGACAGGTGTAAGATGGTACCTCATTGTTGTTTATATTTGCATCTCTAGGATGATTAGTGACTTTGAGCATGTTTTCATATGTCTGTTGGCTTTTTGAATGTCCTCTTTCAAACATGTCTATTTAAGTCCTTTGCCCATTTTTTGGTTGGGCTGATGCTCATCTAAGGGCCTCCATTATGATTCTGTAGACTCCTGAATAGATCCTATACAGTTCCAGTAGCTACCTGCCTAGGAACAACTTACAATTATTATTTGTTAGCCTATTTAATAAAAGAGTAATATGCAAATTTACTGCACCTCCACTATGCCAACAAGCCACACCCACCAGCCAATCAGAGTGAGTATGCAAATTAACCCAACCTAGATGGCAAATCACAGAGATAGCAGGAGGGAGGCTTGGGTTGCCCCCAGCAGTGGAGGAAGCCAAGCTTTCTACACACCCTGGCAGGTCCAGGCTTTGCTTAGGGCAACAAAGTTTCAATGGCTTGGTAGCAAAAGGCTTGGCTCCACTCAGGGCTACAAAGTTTCAATTGTAGAAGATAAATAAATCTCAGATACCAGGGCCTCTGCTTGGATTTCTGAGGGGCATGGCCATCCTGCAAACCACCACAGGCCCCTTGCCCAGGCCACTCCATGCCGCAAGGGAATACCCAGCCTGATCCAGGACACTCTTCAAGGCAAACCAGCTGGCCCCCACCCATGCACCAGGGTAGAGGCAAATTGAGCATCACTCCAACACACAAGATTACTGCCCCCATGTGGACAAAAGTTGGCCACCACAAGATGGCCAGCAGGGGAGGGCAATTGGCAGGGACCAGGCCTTCAAAGGTGGGCAGTTGAGGGTGATCAGGCCAGCAGGGGAGGGGAGTTGAGAGAGACCAGGCCTGCAAGTGAAGGCAGTTGGGGGTGATCAAGCCTGCAGGGGAGGGCAGTTAGGGGTGACCAGGCCTATAGGGGAGGGTAGTTAGGGCCAAACAGTCTGACAGGGGAGCAGTTAGGCATCAATCAGGCTGGCAGGGGAGTGGTTTGGGGGTGATTGGGCTGCAAGCAGAAGTGGTTAGGGGCAATTAGGAAGACAGGAAGGGGAGCAGTTGGGAGCCAGCAGTCCTGGGTTGTGAGAGGGATATCCAACTGCCTGTTTAGGCCCAATCTTTCCTGGATCAGACCTAAATGGGCAGTCAGACATCCCTCACGGGGTCCCAGATTGGAGAGGGAGCAGACTGGACTGAAGGACACTCCTCCCCTGCACAAATTTCATGCACCAGACCTCTAGTTACTAGATTAAAACTGGTGATAATTACATAGATTGTTCATGATTGACTGAAAAGGATTAAATGACAGTGTCATTCTTTTCAGATTGGTGAGAAGCTCCTAGAAACAAATTTTTACAGATAATTCTGCAACATTTAAGTAAAGAGGAAGAAACATGGATTCTTTCAACTATGTTTCTGACCTTTAAGACTTCATTTCTGTTTACTATTAACACAATTTTGCCAAAACAGAAACACAGTGCTTTGTCTTCTTTTAGGATCATTGCCTGGTTTTACTTAGACTTGGAATGCAGGATAATTAGCAATACCGAGTTTGAATGAAGCCAGCATAAAAGAAAATCACTGGTTTTTAATCATAATACCACTGCTGCCTTGGCTGAGGTCCCCAATTAATACAATTGTATTACTTATTCCTAAACTGGAAACAAACAGCCCTTTCCAGCTCAGACTTCCTCATCAGTACCCTCTTCTTGCTCTTTGTCTTCTGACCAATGGGTTTACCCCTTTCCTCCTCCCTGCTCCCCTCTCTACAGAGTCCCCCTGGACTCCTGTTTTTTCTTTCTCTGTTGCTTTTTGGTTTCTCATTCACTTGAATGCCAGTCTTTGACTCCCTGACCACTGATTCTTCTTCAGCCTAGTCCATGGATCATTTCTCCTGATTTGTTCCTTCTAATGCACTAGTGAGTGGCCTGGTGCATATGTGTGTTCTCGGGTTAATTCATGTAGTACAAATTGTCAAAGGACCTAGAACATCTTATGATATTACAATGTGTACAGTAATGATAAAGTACTGGAGAGCAAGAAATTAAACATAGGGAGCTATGGTGAATATCTGTATGTAAGTAAGATCTATGTAAAAAAAAACCATGAAGGGGCAGAAGGAAACCTGGTGCTGTGATGGGTGTAAAAACTTGAATTCCTAACACATTCTTTTATCCTGTGAGAATCATTAGCACAATATATTATCTAGCTTTCTTTAGAAGTTGTCACCTATCAATGAGAAGGTGATACTGCTGATGATGATGACTAATATTTATTTAAGCGCTTGTATGCTAAGTACTTTGTGAGCTGGCTCTCATTTAATCTATATAATAGTTCTATGAGGTAAGTAACTATAGAACTACCATTTTACCTATGCTCCATGGTCAAAGAATCAATCCGTGCTGATACTATGGTTTGAACTCAAACACTCTGACCACCATTTGTATGCTATTACTCACTAAGCTCTATTATCTACCTCGTGGGGAATTGAATCCAATAGTTCTGCTTTCCTTTTCTGTTCTCTAAGTACTTTGACTTTTTAGGTAATCTTACCTACTATTTTGAATTTGCATTCCATCTATATTTTGACAATCACAAGATCACTTTTTAAGCTTGGATCCTTCTATCTGAATGCCAGACTTCTGTATTGAAAATTCCAATTGGGTTTCTAATAGACATTTCAAATCTGTCATATACAAAACCAATCCTTTGGTTTTGTCTTTCAACTCTGCTTCTTTGACACGTTTCCTTGCCTGATAAAAATGCCAACTCTATTAACCTAATTGTTCCAGCCCAAAATGTTAGAATCATTTTTTACCAAGCTCGTCTTCTATATCTAAAAAATATACTTTCAATTGATCACTTTCCCACCTCCATTAAAACTCCACTGATCCCCGCTACTATTGTCTCTCTCCTGGATGATTATAGTGGCCTCCTAATCCATCTCTCTGCTATCAATTTTACCGCAATATGGCATACAAAAGCCAAAGAGAGTGATTTTAAAAAGTCATATCATTTCTACTGAAAAACCTCTTGAAAACAAAAAGCAGGGACTTCCCATCTCACTTAGGCCTAGACCCTGGCATCATTTCTTATCTGTCTCCTGCATTCACTCCACTTAGCAAAATCAGCTTCCACTTACCCCAGGCCTGCTCAGACCTCAGAGCCTCTGCATTTCCTATTCCTTCTATCTTGAGGAAACTTTTTCCAAATATTTTCATGGCTAGCTTTTAAGCTTCCTTTACAACTCAGCTCAAATGTGTTTTTCCCTCACACACTAAAATAGCAAAACCGTTTTTCAAACTCTGATACTCCCCCTCCCCATTAACTTTATTTTTCTCCTTGGCATATTTTTTTTTTACTATATATATATATATATTTGTATCTTTCCAATTAAAATGTAAGTTCTATAATGGCAAAGATTTTGTTTGGCTCCCTGCCATATACCCAGCATTAAGAACCTTGCCTAGCGGAGACCGGTTTGGCTCAGTGGATAGAGCGTCGGCTTGCAGACTGAAAGGTCCCAGGTTTGATTCTGGTTGGGGGCATGCACCTTGCTTGCGGGCACATCTACACTGTGGGGCTTGAAGGAGGCGACTGATCGATGTCTCTCTCTCACCGATGTTTGTGACTTTCTATCTCTCTCCCCTCCTCTCTGTAAAAAATCAATAAAATATATTAAAAAAAAAGAACCTTGCCTGACATATAACATTTGTTGAATGAATTAATAAATTTACACTTCCTATTGCAGTGTATAAGAGGGCCCATATCACTAACTCCTTCCCAAGGAACATGTATATGTGCATGGGTGTGTGTGTGTGTGTGTGTGTGTGTGATATGTTTATCCATGAAAAATAATTCCCTATAGAAAGCAATTATCCATATAAAAGCAATGACTCAGGTAAATATATGAAATTATTTTTGTTTTTATTTCTGACCTAACAACTAATGTAACATATACATAAAATTCCCTTAATTAGTGTGATGATTAGTATAAAGTGGAGAAATTGAAGCGCACAGTATTTTTAAGAATTTAGCAGTGTTCCCAACAGTCATTGGTAGTTTCACCTGCTGCCATTTACACATCTGCTCAGGCCTTTCATTACTTTAGATTCCAACAGTAGAACAGATGTTCAAGTGACTACAATCTGTCTGATACTTGTTTGTAAAGAAGTCTCACTCTATTTCAGCTTCTCCTGAAGTCTTACGTCCTGTCTAATAAAAGAGAAGCCTTACTAAGAATATTAAAGGGGATGGAGAAACTCAAGCATAAATGATATACAATCCTCATAATTCATTTTTCCCAACACCACTCTTTGGCATGAAACAATCGGAGTTTTTTCTTTTTCTTTTTAAGGTTCTCAATCTTCATAGTTGAGAAGTAGGGTTAAAGATTGTTAAATCAAGAGTAGAAAGAATTTAACATCTGCAAAGTTAGGCTCTTTTAGAAAAAAAATGTAAGTGTAATAATAATGAGACCATACTGTTAATGTTCATCTTAGAAACTTAAATAAGATTTTTTAGCAGACTCCTTGCCATACACGAAACCTTGTCCTAAGGCCTATACCCACTTCCTGCTTCATGGAGCCAACAGTCTAGCAAAACACAGTTATGTCAATAATTGATTAAATTAAAATAAACCACATTGAGACCCACAAGAGTAAATACTGGTTCCACCAATAAATTATATTGTGAAAGTTGTATAATATGTAATATGAAGTATAATAATATTAAAAGGACTTTGGATTATGAAATCTGTCACTTAAAGTTGACACATTGATAAACATGTGTTCAAATAGCATACATTTGAAAAGTGTATTAAATTACTCTCAGAAAAGGAATAGACCTATAAAATATCAACACAAGGAAAAAGGGAAAAAAAAACACATAAAACATTGTTGTTAGAAAGGACATCCTAATTATAAACATTACTTCCTCAGAGAGGCCCTTTCTAGCCAACTTTCCAAGCAGTTCCCTTCCAGTATTCTGTTATGCTCTACCACTGTGCTCTGTTTCATCCCGAACACTAATCATAATATTTATCTACCTATATATGAAATATACACTGAGTGCCCAGATTATTATGATCTCAGAACGCATAATAATCTGGTTACTCAGTGTATATCCTATATAATAAAAGGCTAATATGCAAATTGTCCCCTCAACCAGGAGTCCGACCAGCAGGCAGGCTGGCCAATCGTCCATGTCTCCTCCTCCTAGCCAGGCTGGCCGGACCCCACCCATGCACAAATTCATGCATTGGGCCTCCATAGACACACACACACACACACACACACACACACACACACACATATGTTTATATATACACACACACAACTGAATGGCCAGATTATTATGCATTCAGAGATCATAATAACCTGGCTACTCAATGTATATATACATGCATATATGTATGTGTAATGTGCTATCTGTTAATGTTGGCTTTTCTTACTTATTGAATCTCTGTCCCTGTGTATCCACTTCTCAAAGGCAGAAACATTGTTTTCTTTGTATTTTTATCATGATGAACAGGGCTTGGCATATAGTTGATGTTTAATAAATATATTTTCAATAGATGAATTATCATACATGCAAAAAGCAAGCTGTGTCAGATTCCTATTGTGCTCTATTTTGCTGAATATGTGTCAAACATTAAGGGCACAATGCCTTCAATTTGTTTTTCTGTTAACACATAGATAACAGGAAAGGGAAGCAATGATGAGTAGATTCTCAAGTAGGTGCCTGTTTTCAACACTTAAATGGTCCTACTGACCAGTCAGTACCTTTAAGAGGATCGGTTAGTGAACGTCACTTGTGTTTTAAATAGTGCAAAAGACAAATCTTCCTTTTACAAGTTTTACCTAGCGTTTTCAAAACAACTTTTATATTTAATATTCTTAGTATGTTTGACCAGTGTGCCTCCATATAAATAGGGACACAAACATAGGAGAAATGAGCCATAACTGTTTTTACTTCTTCTTATACGGAACACACATTTTGGATATGCAATATCCAATTGGAAAAATGTAACACAGGAAGAAAAAGGATCTATTTGAAAATGCTTGACTAACGCTCAATGACATTAGAGCCTTACTCTGGGTGTTCGTATTAAACAAGACCATGGCGGCCTTGACCTTGTGTGTGGGAGGAAATGGCAGGCTCAGGAGGATGAGCTTTCACAGGTGTGCCCTTGATAAGGCATTGTCAAGCTACATGCAGCCACACAGCTGTTAGAGAGCCCAGGATCCGAAAGAACTGCCAAACACTCGTGGCTCAGGGGTACTGTGACATTGCCGCGATAAATTAATACCTTCAGGGAAGGTGTAGGGGTGGAGAGATTACTGTCATTTGACAAAGAACAACTTTTCTTGTCTCAATACCTTTAGTGCATTAAATATAGCTTATAAATTTAACATGGCTTATTTATTTTATAAAGAATCCCTTCTTTCCAGAAATGTTTATTTTAGGATTCCTTTATATAGGAAAGTTTTCTAGTACGTGTTTAAGGAAACAGACAATAGGCCTCATTATAAGATAAGACTATATTCATGGAAGTTTCCTGGAACATGCCTATTATGTTAACTTGTTTATAAGAATAAACTATAACTGTGCTACTTGTTAATATCAGAGCATTTGCATCACTCTGTGCCTGTTTTTCTGAAAGCAAAGCTTTGTGTTTTAAAAGAGAACTTCTAAACATATGGAAAAAATGTTCCAATAACTTGATACTCTTTATTAGTGACAATGAATGAAGCATAGCTCATACATAAATTGTGAAGAAAAAATCACTGTATATATTTAAATATATTTTATTGATTTTTTACAGAGAGGAAGGAAGAGGGATAGAGAGCTAGAAACATCAATGAGAGAGAGACATCCGATCAGCTGCCTCCTGCACATCCACCACTGGGGATGTGCCCGCAACCAAGGTACATGCCCTTGACCGGAATCAAACCTGGGATCTTTCAGTCCGCAGGCCAACGCTCTGTTCACTGAGCCAAACCGGTTTTGGCTATATTTTGAAAATCATAATATGGATCAAGTGCAGACCTGCCTCTACAGGGCTCACTCTTTTAGGAAAGACAGAAATTAAAGTTTTAAAATAGTCATAGATAATTACAAATGTAAGGGATGCTAATAATAATCTAAGAAAGGGAAACAATATAAAATGAACCAAAATAAATTAAACTATTTCTTTATTTGTATTTTTTTTCTATATTAAACTCTTTAAATTTCAGGGATTTATTTTTTAAAAGCACACTGGTTTTCTATAACATTTGCCATTTTTTTTTCTTTGTAGTGTTTCCTCTTAGGAGGAAAGGAATAAATATACAGTGATGATGTTAAAGGAAAAATGCGTGAGAATCATACAGTGTGAAGAGAAAATGAGGTGGGAGACTTGTGAAAATAGGAGGCAGAGAATGAGAGAAGTTGATATAGCATTGTGTGTGGGATGGATGGCCTTCAATTTGTTATTCTCTACATGTTTCACAGAAACTCAGTTCAAGGATCTTAGTTTATGGAGTTTCCCACAGTTCACCCCCCACATAAGTGTGATCTTAAGTGCACTCACTAATGACCCCAAGTGAAAACTTAATAACATGTTACAATGGATCATTTATCAAATGACTTGGAGAATTTAACGCAATCATGATGTAAGTTAAATTGTTCAGAAATAATTTTTCAAATATGAAACATTTTATTTTGAAATGTTTATTTACATGTTCATGTAACCACTGTTGCTATTCATTATATCCATTTTGAACATCCCTCCCTCTCCTCAAATTTCATTCTGAATCAGTTCAGAAATGAAATATTAACATCATCGATTATACTTTGCTTCCCTTTCCTGTTATCATAGGGTGTATAAGCCTAAAGATAATTCTTGGAATTTTTAACTGAAACTTTGAATCAGAATGAGTAATGTGTGCTTAAGAATAACCAAACATTATATTCTACAATATGCATTCATTATGCATTAATGTTAAATAAAAGTACTCGGTCTAATTTGATAACTAACCCTAGTCAATTCCAGCAGCTAAATGTTTCTTTGATAGTGTCTGGGTCCTGCTCCTGATCTGTTTCTGGTTCTGCAGGAGGACAGCTCAGCCAGAAACGCATCTACCCAGTGTCCTACTGCCTGTCACGTGGCTAAGACTTGCAGTGTGTTCCCTGCCATTCCCTCCAGGTTTACTGTCCCTTTGTCTTCTTTCTTTCTATGGTGCTTTATCTCACCTGAGCATCTCCACATGCCTGAGCTGTTCTCTGCAGACCAGAGATCTCCTGCCTGTGGTCACAATGCACTCATGCACCTCCCCACCCTGTTAGCATCTCAGCACCCTGAAGCCCTCCCCCTTCCCATGAGTGAAAGCTGTGCACTCTGTGACCTCTGCCAAATGCCAAGGACATCATTGAAGAAGGTCCCCTGCCCTGTAGTAGGGACAGTTTTATCTTTTTATGATATGTTTTTTTTTCCCAGCGACATATTTAATTAAGAATTTATCAAGAAGGTTAGGGAGAGGTGGGGTAGATAAGAGATCAACCGAAGGACTTGTATGCATGCATATAAGCATAACTAATGGACACAAGACACTGGGGAGTGAGGGCATTTATAGGAGTAGAGTGGGAGGGGGGGCAATGGGAAGATATGTACACATGTAATACATTAATAAAAAAATGGGAAAAAATGTATCATGTGTCAGACTGTTCTAGCTTATTTAAGCCTCACAGTAATTCTCTGAAGGAAGTACTATTATAAGAATTTGCAAATAATTTGTTTTACAATAATTGTGGCTAGAACTGACAGGATTAAAATGACATCAAATGTTTTGGGTAAATTGATTTCAGAAATCAACAGAGAAGATTTATCACTTCTTAAATTATATTTTTTGCTATTTATTTCTTTTCTTTCTACTTTTTAATTTTTCAGGTATATATTTTGAGGAATCTAAAGATTCAGAATAAACACAGGGTGTCCCGAAAAGTTATACACACTTCAACAACTGATTCTATTACATTTTTTATAAATTAAATATATTTTAATAATCACTGCCTTTATAATTATTCAAGGTGTATGTGCATTTTTCTGGTACACCCTGTATGTATGTGGCTTTTTTGTCATTTTATGGTATATAATTAAGTTCTCATTAATTGAAAAAGTACAAAATTAAAAAAAAATTAATGACAGTACTAGATTTAACCTGAAACAAATGAGTAAGAAAATGAAATTCGAATGCAAATATAATGTTACGCAGCTGTACAGGCTGACTCATTGGTATGCTAATTACAAAGAATTTTTACTTATTAGGCAAAATATATAAAATAAGACAACTGAGCCAGGTGTAGGGAGCCTATTCAAGGAACAGTGTAATTCTGACAGTGGCAGTGGGGCAAAGGCTGAGTGTTTAAAACTGCATCCTTTTAATGTTTTACTAACACTGCAAGTATTAGCCTTAATTAACTAGAATGCTGAGTTTTCACTACAGCATCGATTAAGAAAGATTAAAATGATAATAAAACAATCAAAATGAAATTGCATATAATCCAAAATGTTTTAATATAGGAACCGCTATTTTCTTTTTTCCTCTCTGTACTTTTAATTACGATTCCTCTTTCAAGCAGTAGTAAGCAGTAAGAATATTCAGTACTTAACTCTCCTCTGGGGAGGGATAAAACAGCAGAAGATATTAGTTTCAGTAACTTAGAAAGAAATTAACCGTTGTAAATCACAAAAGACTGACCTCCTAGACCAGATAGTGAACCCTTAGGCCAATTACAAGTCACGTGCAGCCCTTTGGTGCTCAGAGTGTTTTATTTCAAGTGCTTTGCCTACAGATGACCTCGAGTTGTTTTAAAGCAATGGATATGCAAACCATCTAAGAAACAGGGGTATAAACATTTACATGGATGACAAGTACATCAATTATAAAGGAATGTGATTGAATTTAAATTAAATTTCACACACATGAAAATATTCCATAGCACTATGGAATATTGGTGTGGCTACAGAAGAGATAAGCTAATACTTGTGGAATTTAAGACTAGTAGGAACAGAAAAAATCAATAAAGACTTGTGGTACAATATGATACATGCTTTATAAAATGTGTTCCAGCAAGAAAGGAAGGAGGGATAACATTATCAGATGTGCTTGTCCAAAAGTTCACTCCATAACTGATACGTTATTGAACTTGAGGAAGACCCATGATTGACACAGGCAGGAAGGACAATAGGAGTCTATTAGAATTGTCCATGTGGAAGACTTTGATAGTGGCTGTGGAGGGAAGCAGGTAGATGTGAGAAGAAGTCAATGATTGAACCTGGTAACTGATTTAACTTTGAAAGGGAAGAAGAATACAAGAAATTCCCAGGATTTGGGCATTGGCCACTGGGTAGAGGTCTTCAAGATATCCAGGTGGTGCTGTCCGGGAAGAAATCATCTATATGGCTCTAGAATTCACTCTACCTGTTGGCCAAATGGGAGGTAATTTTGGGCATTTTGCCATTCAAAGTTGGAGTGTGAATTTAATTAAGTTATAGTCTGTGGTCCGAATAGGGAAAAAGGGTGGTGGAGGGGAGTAGTTTAGGGATTAAGAACCTGTGCCTGAAAAACAAAAACAAAACAAAACCTGTGCATTGGAGACAGAACACCTGGGTCCCAAACCCCTCTCCAAGACTTACTAGCTGTGTAACTGGAGGAATATTTCTAACCCAATCTCTGGAT
The DNA here is from genome assembly GCA_011751065.1 of Lasiurus cinereus. Taxonomy (NCBI): domain Eukaryota; kingdom Metazoa; phylum Chordata; class Mammalia; order Chiroptera; family Vespertilionidae; genus Lasiurus; species Lasiurus cinereus. Next base: position 10,066,323 of record JAAGEH010000045.1, on the reverse strand, counting down.
TATTTTAGTCATCCATAAAATGAGGATTACTAAAATATCCACCACATGGCATAGCTATTGAATACATATTAAATCCTAATGCTTAATAAATATTATATATTAATATTGGTTTGAAAAAAAACATGGAGTTGCCATTTTGAAAATCAGACAGCCAAATATTAGCAATGTCATAAGATTTAATTTTGCATCTGTCAAAGCATGAAGCTAGTGGTATTTGTTCTGTTTCCCTGATGTAAACAGGTGTCACAAATTATCTGGAAATATGATTGACTTAATGAAGTAATTCTTGGAAGAAAATTTAAACATTATGTCTGAATTTCCCTGTAACCTCCAAAATTTTTCAAGGGTGGAAGCCAAATGATACTTATTTCTACTAAGAAATAACAAGAACAAAAAAAAAATCCCGACAATTATTTTTGAAATATGTGCTTTGTTTAAATGCAGTTGTACAGTGAAGATAATAATTAGTATCAGCCTCTTTGGAGAGGATTCAGATATTCTATCTCTGAGGGGGAGGGAAGCCCACTTTACCAACTGATCTCTAGGACTTAGAAAGCTAAATAATTATGGAGTCATAATTCGTCTTTATTCACCCACTTACCATCTGCTTCCTTGAGGCTATATTCTAAGTAATTGAACAAAGAGATGAAAAACATGAACCCAACCTAGAATGATCGAGATGATTTGAAACAGTATGCATTGCAATATTATTATATTTAAGGAAAAAGTAAATTTGTATACTGGTGGTTTTTCTATAAACCTGAAAATTTTGATGGGATCATAACTGCAAATTCGTTGTGTAATAAAACACTACAGTTTGAGGGTCTATTTAGAGCAGAGATCGTATAAATTTCAAAATCTAAATTAGGTAGCTAATACAAATCCTGTCTGTGTCATCAGACGATGTGGAGTTGAGGTGCCAGCATAAATGGCCAAGAAATTCAGATGTAAGTCTTAAATACCACAGACAAGTCCTGTGTGGGCAGACATTTTTCTGGATTTTAGGAACTGGTGATTGCAAAGTATTTGCACACAGCATGAAAAGTAAATGTTAGAATACATTTATAATACCGGGTATTTGACTTCTGAAAAGGAATCAAAGTTGTGAGATCACATCTAATTGCAAAATTACCTGGGAAATGCAGTCTTTTAGAAGAGTCGTAGTGTGCCCAACTGAGAGTTGTCATTTGCATTAAATAGCAAGATATCTCTGACAGAGAAAGGGGGAGAAAGTTCCATTTTTTCCAGATGTTATGATTGTCTGGATAGAGAGCTGCAAAGGTACTCTGATACACACTTTTAAAACAAAATCAGATAGAAAAGTGCAAGAACCACATGATTTCACTAATATGTGGCATATAAAAAGCAACAAACAAAAAACAAATGCACAGATACAGACAATTAAATAGTGATTACCAGAGGGCAAAGGGGTCAAATATATGGTGACGGAAGGAAACTAGACTTCAGGTAGCGAGCACACAGTAGAGCATACAGATGTGTATCATGTCATATAAAGTGTACATCTGAAATGTATATAACGTCATGAACAATGTTACCCCAATAAATTTAATAATAAAATAATTAAGGAGAGACTTCAGCAAATTATATACTAGTGTGTGTGTGTGTGTGTGTGTATGTGTGTATATCTATATCTATACACACATACACACACACACACACACACACACACACACACACTAGTATATGATCAATAGGGGATCAATTGCTATATAAGTAATTAGAAGATTGATAGAGTCCTAAATGGTTTAGCTCAGTGGATAGAGCATCAGCCTACAGACTGAAAGGTCCCAGGCTCAATTCCAGTCAAGGGCACATACCTTGATTACAGACTCGGTTTCTCTCTCTTTCTCTCTTCCCCTCCCCATCCCTTCCACTCTCCCTAAAACTCAATGGAAAAATATCCTTTTATAACCAAAAATAAAAGGAGATTGGTAGAAACAAAGATATAATTATTGCAGGCAATTAAACTATATTACATCTAGAAATAACTTTTTAAATATAAAATAATTTTATGAAAAATTACAAATATAATAGATATAAATGGCCTAAAATGGTGATATGGCATTTTCATGAATAAAAAAATTCACCATTATGAAGTAATCTACTGCCACTAAATTTATCCACAAATTTGAAATAAATCCATAAAGGCCTCAACAATGTTTCTAATGTTTCATGAAAATTGATGAATAGATTTTTAAATTTTCATTTGGAAAAATGAATGGCAAAGAATATCCAAGAAAAACTTGAAAAAGAAAATAAAGAGTGGGATTTGCCTACCAGACTTCAAGACTTATTATGATACTAAAACTTGGTTAGGTTTTATATTAAATTGGTGGTGGAGAATAGTGCAGAAACAGATGACTATACATAATTGGTCTTGCTATATAATACAGTTAATGTTACAAATCAATTAACAGTTGATGCCGAGTTAAATGATTATTCTAATGAAAAAATGATATGGTAGCAATACCACACTATACAAATAAGCAATTATAGATGGATTAAAAATATTAATAATCAAATTCTAAAGTTTTAGGACAAAATTTAGGAAGCTGTCTTTAGTATATCAGGATGTAGAAGGATTTACTGAATGATTCACATAAAGCATTAGCCACAAAGTTTTAATGTTATGTATGAAAAAAATTACAAAGTTAAAAAGTAATCAATAGAATAGAAGAAGTCAATTATGATTTATATACTAGTAAGTCACAAAGCACACATTTACATAATAAAAAACTACATATCTCTAAGACAATGTCTATCAACCCAGTAGAAAAATGGATTTGATCGGGATGTAAAAAGACAATTTGCCACGGAGAATCCTATGAAAGCATGCTTTCTTTCGCTGCTGATTAAGAGAGAGCAAATTAAACAGTGTGTGAGCATTTCAAACCCATCAGAATTTGGCCAAAATTAAAATATTTTTTGATGGTAAGACTGCAGGGAAAAAGGAAGATTAATATACTGCTCTTAAGAGTAAAGATTTGTACACTTACATTTGGGATATAAATCTGATAATCTCTATATGATAAAAGCCCAATATGCTAAGTGCCTCATCATCTGGTCAGCCATTCACCAATCAAAGTGTAATATGCTAATGATATGCTAAGGTGGCTCAACTGTTTGGAGCCAACCTCTCCGTGCTCCCTCCCCAGCTAGCCAACCTACTGCACTGGTGGGGTTCCTTGGCTTGGCTTGCGCCTTCTCACAACCTGGGACCCCATGAGGGATGTCAGAAAGCTGGTTTTGGCCTGACAGTGGAATGACCAGTTGCTGTGATGCACACTGACCACCAGGGGGCAGACACTCAATGCAGGAGCTGCCCCCTGGTGGTCAGTGTGCTCCCACAGGAGGAGCACCGCTTATCCAGAAGCCGGTCTCACAGCTGGCAAGTGCAGCAGTGGTGGCGGGAGACTCTCCTTCCTCTGCGACAGCACTAAGGATGTCTGACTGACAGCCTGTGGGAGCAGGCCTAAGCAGGCAGTCAGATCTCCCCCGAGGGCTCCCAAACTATGAGAGGGTGCAGGCTGAACTGAGGGATTCCCAGAGTGCACGAATTTTGTGCACTGGGCCTCTAATAGCTAATAAAAGTGAAGATGAGCTTATTTCATAATCCACTTCTAGACATATACAATGGAGATAAACTATTTCTAAACATATCCTTTAGAGATAATTTCATGTGTACACCTGAAAATACGATTAAATGATAGTTTTTGTTGAAATCAAAAAAAAAGAAAACATACTAATGTCTGTTATTGGATGACTGGATAAATGAAGAGTTGCATAGTTCATGTTTATGAAATATTGTCAAAATGAATAAAATACATGTAATGTAGTAACATGATTACATTTCAAAAATACTTATTGAAAATAAATGGCATGGTAGTATATAGCATATACATGTACTATTTAAAAATATAATTAAATAGTATTATATTTATTAAATTTTTAAAACATATACAAAATTGCTAGCGGTCTTTACAGGTACACTCATAGCTGTTATCATTATTGCCTGCCACACATGCATTTTGGATCACTACAGTACCTAGGAATGCTCTAGACTAGGTCCTAATTCAAAAAAGTTTTCATGGGGTTCTTCCAACCATTTTCAGAAAACTTCATGCAAAGGCAAGAAAGGTAGAATTGTTTGGACAGGCAAACCTAAGGAAATAGAATTAATGAAAGGCCATATTTCAATTTATCAGATGATTACATGGCATAGTTCCTCCCTGCAAACATTCACTTTTGGAATAAATTTAGCCATTTTATTTGGGGTAAGAAGGAAGAACAGGAGAATTTGTTTCAACCACTAACACTGATAAAGGCCCAATCTCAAAATGCAATCACACTGGGAATTAGGGCTTTCACTTGTAAATTTGGTGGGGGAACATAATTCAGACCATAACAGATTATAAACTAAGTGAGCTAGGAACTGTGTCTTTTTTTTTTTGCAAGTCACTATATGCCTAGTATTTTGCATACCAAAGCTAATCAGCATCTCCTCTTTTAGCCCAATTTTAAAGATGAGGAAACTGGGACTCAGAGAGATTAATGAACTTGCTCAAGGTCATGTAGCTACTAAGAGCTGGGAATCAAACCTGAGTCTGGAAATCCTAAAGTAAACAACTTCATGAAGCAGAATTTCGTTCTGTTCCCTGCCACAAATCTTTCATCTCTAACAAGGTCACCAAGGGCAGCATCCATTTAGAACGGTCCCTGATATTTGCTAAACAGAATACGTCTCAAGGTAAGATTAGTTCAATAAATTTGCACAAGGGTTAATGAAACACGTCAAAAGTCTGTGAGAAATGACAGGTATTTCTCAATGGTTGGCTAGAAACTATAAAAAGCTAGGGATTGTTCAGAGAAACAGTGTTTAATAGGAAATTTCTTTAGAAAGAACCACAGTTGAAAGAGGCAGGGATGAAAAGTCCCAACGTGAAGTTGCCTGTGGGGCTAAGTAAGCCCAGGACATCCAGGCTGGAGGCTGAATCAGTGTTTCACCTTGTAAAGCAAACACTGATGTCGCTGGGTTGAAAGCTCAGGATCAGACAGGACAAGGCCACTGAATACCTAGGGAAATGTAGTGAATTGAATCCTGAGTCTCTTCTGAGGTTACAGACCTACAGTTGTACCGTCCAATGATCCTCTGCTTCTGTTGAGAGGCCTGGGGCAAAGTCCAACGCACCAGACTGGGAGTCCCTCTCGGGTGGACCCCACACCGCTCATGTTTCTCTAAAGCAGCGGTTCTTAACCTTCCTAACGCCGCGACCCTTTAAGACAGCTCCTCATGTGGTGGTGACCCCCAACCATAAAATTATTTCCGTTGCTACTTCATCACTGTAATTTTGCTACTGTTATGAACTGTAATGTAAATATCTGATATGCAGGATGTATTTTCATTGTTACAAACTGAACATAAGTAAAGCACAGGGATTTTAATCACAAAAATAATATGTAATTATATATTGTGAAATATTTATTTCTAATTACAAAGAAATGAAATTTTGTCTTGAATCGTGGTGTAGCATGGGCAACAGTCTTCATATAACAACAGTAAACTACATTGCTACACTTTGCTACACCGAGGAGCGGTGTGTTGGTTCCTAAGACCATGGGAAATAGGTGTTTTCCAATAGTCTTAGGCAACCCCTGTGAAAGCGTCATTTGACCCCCAAAAGGGTTGAGACCCACAGGTTGAGAACCACTGCTCTAAAGCCTGGTAAAATGCAAAACAACTGGTCAGTGCTCAACAAATGACTGAGTGGATAAATAGGCCCCTGATCCAATTTATTATTTCCTCCTCCATACTTGCAGACTGCTTATTGTTCATTACAGCCATGGATCAATCAGAGGCCTTACCATCTATTCAGCTGGGACACCCAGAGTCATTCTGAACTCCTTACTCTTTTTTTTGTAATGTTTCCCTTTCATTTCTAATTTTGTTGATTTGAGTTTCTCTCCTTTTTCCTTAGTGAGCTTGAAGTTTTGCCAATTTTATTTACCTTTCCAAAGAACCAACTGTTAGTTTGTTCATCTTCTCATTGTTGTCTATTTTTTATTTCACTTATTTCTGCTCTAATCTTTATTATTTTCTTCCTTCTGCTACCTTTGAGCTCAGATTTTCTTTTTTTTTTCTAGTTCCATGAGGTATAAGGTTAGGTTGTTTATTTGAGATCTTTCCATTTTCTTGATGGATGTGTTTATAGCTATGAAATTGCCTGTTAGAAGTGCTGTTGCTGCATCCCATAATTTTTGGTACTCATGGATTTCTTTTTTTTTAATATAATTTATTGATTTTATACAGAGAGGAAGGGAGAGGGATAGAGAGTTAGAAACATCGATAAGAGAGAGACATCAATCAGCCGCCTCTTGCATGCCCCCTACTGGAGATGTGCCCACAACCAGGATACATGCCCCTGAGCGGAATTGAACCTGAGACCTTTCAGTCCGCAGGCTGAGGCTCTATCCACTGAGCCAAACTGGTTTTGGCACTCATGATTCTTAAAGTCCATTTTTTAATTTCTTCTGTAATTTCTTCTTTGACCCATTGATTTTTCAGGAACTGGACAATTTTTTTTTAATTTAGCTGCTATAAAGATATAGTAAGAAGATTTTGGTATATTCCTCTTTAACTGAATATGGGCTGAATCTGAATGCCGATTTGACAAATAGATTATGACAGAAAAAACACAGCCAGTTGTGACCCAATCATAAAACGAATGGCAGATTCTAGTTTGATCTATTAGAGTCCAAAACTACCCTATAAGATTTTTTGCTTTCCCTAAAACCAATATTCTGTAAAAGAGTTCAAGCTAGCATGTGGAGAGGCAGGGTAGAGAAGGACAGAGGCCCTAGATGTATGGCCTCAGCCATCTCCACTTATTGAGCCACCCACCTCAGGTGAGGTCCCACACATGACAAACCATTCCTACTTTGTCCTGCCTGAATTGCTGACCCATAGAACTATGAGTTCATAAAATGGTGGTTGTTATGTGCCACTAAATTTGGGATGGGCTGTGATGCAGCAGTAGATAAATAGAATGATCTTCCACATAGAAGGATATTTTCTATTCTACGCCTACTTCATTAGCTGCTATGATCTCACATTCTTTCCCCATCACCTAAATACTGAGGGCTCAGATCTCCAACTCTTTTCTCTCTGTACTTATTTCTTGGAGACATTTTCTTCACCTTTACGCCTCAACTCCCTGATTTATGTTTGCAGTCCCTGCAAGTGTACCCAGTGACCTCCTTGACATCTTCTTTTTAATGGCTAATTGGCATCTCAAAATTAGCATGTTTATACTCAAGTCCTGATCTTCATCAACACAGTGGCTCTCACAGTGTTCCTTATCTGGGCACATGGTACCCAGAGTCAACAAGTTTCTCAAAATAAATATAGAGTTTACTACCTTTGATCCTCCTTTTTCTCCCATACCTCACTTCAAGCCATCAGTGAGCACCGTAAACTCTGCCTTAAAACTGTATTCCAAGCTGACTGATCTTGTAAAATATAAATCAGATTGCTCTCACTAGTTTTGCTCAGTGGATAGAGTGTCAGCCTGCGGACTGAAGGGTCCCAGGTTCAATTCCAATCAAGGGCATGCATCTTGGTTGCAGGCACATCCCCAGTAGGGAATGTGCAGGAGGCAGCTGAATTGATGTTTCTCTCTCATTGATGCTTCTAACTCTCTAGCCGTCTCCCTTCCTCTCTATAAAAACAAAATAAGTAATATATATATATATATATATATGATTATATAATCATATATATATGATCATATATATATGATTATATAATTCTCTATCCTCAGTCCACCATGCTTACAACAATGTCTAAAATCTTTATGATGACCCTGTATAACCTGATTCCAGGTGACTTCTCTAACCTCAGAGCCTTTACCTCCCCTTCCTTACACACTCTGTTCTAGCACATGGGCCCTCTCCCTGGGCTCGGACATCCCAAGCTTCAGGGCTAGAACTCTCCTTTTTTTTTTTAATTTATTTTGTTTTTTATGTTTTCCCACCACTCACTCCTGAAATTCATTCAGCTCTTGGTGAGAATCTCACTTCCTCAAAAGATCTTCCCTGTCAGGTACACTGATAATCGGAGTCCCTTTGCCCCTGTAATTCTTCCCTGAATTTTATTTATTTCATTGTCCATTTATTGCCAAGACCATTAATATGTAAACTCTTTGAGGCAAGGTGCTTTATCTTATTCACTACTATATCCCAGCCCTGGAATAGTGCCTGGGAATACTACGTATTGATTGACTAAAAGAACTCTTTGAGTCTAGAGAATATTTTTAAAAATATATTTTATTGATTTTTTTTTTACAGAGAGGAAGGGAGAGAGATAGAGAGTTAGAAACATCAATGAGAGAGAAACATCGATCAGCTGCCTCCTGTACACCCCCTACTGGGGATGTGCGTGCAACCAAGGTACATGCCCTTGACGAATCGAACCTGGGACTCTTGAGTCTGCAGGCCGATGCTCTATCCACTGAGCCAAACCAGTTAGGACCAGAGAACATTTTATTTACCTTTTAAAAGTCTCCAAGACATTTGAATATTTCTTGATACACATGAGGTAGCCAAGGAATATTTGTGAGTGGGTTGAAATCAACACTGGAAGTGATTCATAACAATGTCTGAAGCTATTTTCTTTTGATTAAAGTCTTTAATCAGGCAATTTGTTAAAGAAAATTTCCATAATTTCCGGGTGGCAAAGATTCCAGTCTCCCTCTTCCTGTGTGCCCAGCAGTGCTGAACGTTCAGTGTTCCTGTGGCTGAGAGGCCCCTCAGGACGCTCCACTTTGCTTTGATCAGTGTGCAAACTGGGTGATACTGACTCTCCGTGATACCTTTTTCGCAGTCATTTGGGAAGATACATGGACCATTCATACGAGTATTCGGAGTGAATCATTTCTTACATTTTATGCAAATCTGAGTTATAGCAGAACAATGGGGAGAAATGTGTTCTCCTGAGACACATTTTCAGGCTCTCATTTAATTGGTAAGGCACGGCACATTCATATCTCTGACTACACAGCACGCTTGCAAAAAGATGTATATTAAAAAAAATAAAATAAAAACCCTGACATTCTTAAACATTAGCAGGCCCTTCACTCACCTTTTTTGAGGCATATGAATAGTTTTAACTTGATTTCTAGACAAAGAAATCTTTCTAGGGATTTCTTAATATTCTAGAGACCTGGGAGCCCTATGCTATCAAAAATACATCAGCATGTTTGGATCATTACTCTTCACTGATAAAATTGTCTGTCTTACCCAAGTCTATATCCCCTTTTGTATTTCAATTTTAATACAATATTAAACACTGCAGAAATGACAATGCTAATTTTTCACATACCTCTTTCACGTGCTCCCTCTATTTTGCCAAATAAATTATTCAGTAAATTTTGCATATGGTTCATTAATCCTTGCATGCCTTTATTTTTTTTTCCCCTCTGAAGGTAAAACTATGGAGTGCTGTGTTTCTAAATAAACTCCTTTTTTTGGCTATCCGTTGTGCCCCTTTCCTGAGGTATATAATTGGATTTTTCAGTCACATCTCTTAAAATATACACCACCAACCGAGCTGGGAAAATGTAGCATTTCTGAGTTTAAATGCAGCAATTCTGTGCATTCAAATAAAATGTTACACTGAGAAGATGTATTATCTTAGTGTGCCAGAAAGTCGCTTTCATGTTTTAGACAACAAATGGCTCATGGTACATTTTCTACTCCAACATATTTCAGAACTGAATAAAAAATAAAAGGTATAATTTTGACTGCTGAGGCTAAAAATTTGCTTCTTTTTATGGCACATTTCAGATTTTTTAATGTGGGTGATTTAACATCACCGGGAAAGTATGTTTTATCTTAGTATCTGGGTATATTTCATCTATCTTGTTTCTGTACTGATGAAAAGGAGCAGATGCCAAGCATGAAATACATTTTGAATCCATCAATTACAGTGAATAGTAACATACAGTTTTTTTGAAGCAGTATTGCATAGTGTCAAGAGCAGGTCTCTTAAGAACCCGATTTCTCAGAGTCTCATCTGCCACCTACTAGTCATAGGCAAGTTGGGTAACCACCATATGCCTCAGTTTCCTCATCAGGAAAGCGGACATGATAACAGCACAAACCTCATAGGCAGGTGCTGAACTTTACATGACAAATATGTGTAAAATGCTGAGATTATGTACTAGGTAACTAATGAATAGTTTTATTTCTAAAAATTAATTTTCTACCTATGTTTCTATCCATATAGAATATGCATGTATTAGATGCTTTCTATGTATTAAAAATTGCATCAAGCACTCTGGGATACAACTATGATTAATACAGACATAATTTTCAGACTTTCTGGAAAGTCTGATTGGATTAAAAAAAAACTGTATAAAAGGTACAAAGACATTGGTGGAGGGGGGCTACTAGAGAAAAAATACGGGACATCTGTAATACTTTAAACAATAAAGATAAAAATTTTAAAAAAGGTATAAAGGTACCTGACTAATTCTCATCACAACCACTACTTTCCCCCATTCCATCATCTCTTGCTCCATCATCTCTTGCCTCCAAACTGATTCCCACATTCTACCTTTGCCCCTTCAGTTTAATCTCAATAAGCCGCCAGAAACATCTTATTAAAGTTAGTCTGATTATGTCATATCTCTATTCAACGCATAGGAATGGCTTCCATTTCATGCAGACTAAAAGATGGATTCCTTAAACTGGCTTACAAAGTCCAGCATAATCTTCCCATTTCCCTCTGACCCCTTCTCCTGATTCTACACACTTCACGGACTCTGTTCCTGCCACACTGGCTTCCTTGCTGTGTCTCAACCCCATCAGGCACAGTCCTAACTCAGGGCACTTGAACTAGCTATTTCCTCTCCTTGATACCATCTTTTTGTAAATGGCCATATGACTAATGTCCTTACTTTCTTTACATTTTTATAAAAATATCACCTTTTTAATGAGGCTCTATTTAAAATTGCAATCTGCTCCCTATTCTATTTTTTATCTTTTTCCATAGCACTTAGCACCTTCCAACAAAATATATAATTTATATATTTGTTATATTTTATTTTGTCCTCCACCATAATTAAACTCTATTGGGGCAGAAATTTGTTTTGTTTACCAATGTACCTCAAGAACTGAGAACAGTGCTTGGCACTTAGTAGGAATTTATAAGTATTTATTGAACTATATCAAATTTTTCAACAAATATACTATGTCAGAGTGTTTAAATTCAATAGTATTTTCTTTTCAAACAGGGATGAAAAAAAGGAAGAAGGGGACTTTATGTACTTGTGCTGAAGTGTGTCATTATACAAAATAATATTAGTGTCTATTCATCTAGATATGTTTTTTTAAACCTATGTATGTTCTTTTAAATATCTTTGAAGTTGGTGAGTATGGATTCTTTATAGGATTATTTTGTTCTTTGAAAACAACCAAAATAATTTTGGCAAAGAATAAGTTGGTTAAAAGAATATTTTCTGAAAGAGGGAAGTAGAGAGAAGGCAATTTCAAAATACTGTGGGCAATGGAAGGAGGACACAGATCAGTATCCCAAGATTATTTTGAAAAATAGCATTTATTTTTAATAAATAAGTCTCAGTAAGTTTTCGAAATCTCAATAAATTTTACCCTTCCATACATGAAGACTAATAATATGATTCTGTCATATAGTTTTACCAACTCAAAGTCCCCCATGAGCTGAATATAGACATTTTAAGGCTTACACTTTTGGATTGAAGACATGTATAATAGGAAGACATGTATAATACAAGAGAAAAAGTATGTGCTTAAATCCATGGAGACTTGAACTCAAGTCCCACCTTAACTACTTTGTTTTGTGTGATGCTAGATAGCAACTTCAAATTCTCTGATGTGTGTGTGTGTGTGTGTGTGTGTTTTACTTTTAAAATAAGCATAAAAATTGCCTTTCCACAATACTTATGACTAGGAAAAAATTTATAGTAAGAAGCACCATGGTCAGCTCCGGAAACCCACAAGTAAGCCATTAATGCCTACTAGGTATTATAAGGCTTTACTCCCAATATCACATTCAGTTCCTATCACAAGTCCATGAGGGAAGTAGCAGTATTATCTTTATCTTGCAGATTAGAAAAGTAGAACTGAGGGAGAGTAAGGCAAACAAAGGTCAATTCACTTACATCACTTTTCCAAAATTTTGTAACATTCATTAGATTTTATTAGCTTCAAGAGTATTGTAAGAATAGCATATTAGTGCATCTATATTTTTTCAAAAGAAAGTAAAATTGAAGAAAATCGATAAATTTAATAGAAATCCAATCCAAAAAAAATGTTTTGTTTTATTTTAATTTAGGCCAGTGTGCATTTTGTGTTTATTACTTTAGCTTTTTCACTTTATATCCTCAACTTGCCTTAGGGAGATTACTTTGCATTTTTGGTGCTTATCTTTCTATCTCTGCAAATTTGGAAATCACTCCACTCAAGATAACTTATGATGGATTGAAAACATTTCTAAAATCCACCAAATTATTTGAAACGATGTTTTACAATCAATGCTTTGTCTATTTTGGAAAAGATTCGGAAATCAAGGGAAATACAATATGGAGAAAATAATGGAATGGTTACAAATCCATTTGTATAGGAAAGATACAACACTTATTTAGATTCAATTTGTGTCATTAACTTTTTAAAAGCAGTGGTTTTATTTCTCTTGTCATTTAAAATGATGCCAGTAGTTGTGAAATGGCGTGAGAGTAGATTTTCTGATTTTAAGATGCTAAGAAAAATCTTCAAATGTCTGCTCTTGAAGGTATCTTTGAAATTATCTGGTCCATATTTCTCATTTTATACAGGAGAACACTGATCTCAGAGAACTAAAGTGTCATTCTGTAAACCATCCAAATCAGTAATTTAGAACAGAAGTAAAGCCAAAGTTCCAGCCATACACCCATCCTTTCCTGTCCATTTTTTTATGTTGTGCAGCTTTTATACAAAATTTCTTAGACTGACAATTCTTGGGCTCAAGGAAGGCTTGTAATTGGCCAGAACAACAGGAGAAAAAGTTTGATGAGCAATATAAAACTTCTGAAATACCAAGTAAGGCCATTCTTCATTTTAGGGGAAAGAAAAAAAAAAACACATGGAAAATTACCCTAAAGGCTCTCCAGTACCCTGAGAAGAACCTCTTGTCTCTGGCAAGCACAGATAAGATATTCCAAGTTTAGAAGACACTGAATATCCAGGGCTCGGTATTTCAGAATTTCCCTGGAGGCGAAAGGCCTCTGGATGCTGGCTTTGCAATAGAGTGAGATAACCAGACCATAAGGTTAATTTTTTGCTATTTAAAGATTGTCCAAACAGAATCAACTGCTTTAGTTTCCTCTTTTAATCTGTGAATCTTTGAGGAATTGGGCTCTGGGCTTTCTTCTTTTTTTTTGTTTTGTTTTTCTAACACTCATGGCCTAGCACAATGTCTTCTCCCCACAGGCTCTAAGAATTAATTATGGGTTAAGAAAATGGTCAATCAGTTGCCTCTAACACATAGGTGGCCTGTGTTGGAAATTGTCCCAACAAATGATAATATCACGGCTGTTTATTACCATCACAACTTTCACCCTTTTGGTGTTTTTTTGTTTGTTTGTTTTGTTTTTTGTTCTTGTTTTTTCATAGTAAAAGCCCTGTCCTGAAGGCCACAGGTGTAACTCCTCAGTGGGGTGTTTCTAGGCTGTCCTCATTTTGCCACCAATCAATATCCTTCTGTGAGGAATCGGAAAAAAAGTCCAAACTGCTGTCAAGTTCACCCATCTGTAAATATTCTCTTTCAAGAACCTCAAAGATATCAAAATGCAAATTTTAAAATAATCGACCGATTGTGGGTGGGTGTGAAAAACAATTATTTTCCAAGAACATTTTTCCAAACGATTCATTAAAAACTAAGTTTGTCAAATATGATGGTATGTACATAAGAATACCAAGTCCTCAGAGTTAGAACCCTGAACTTTCATTTTTAATAAGTATCCTAGGATTCCGATGCAGTGATTTTTTTTTTTGCTTAATTTATTTAAAATACATGATCCAGTACACATATATTTAAGGAAGGATCTGTCATATCAAGTGTTGTCTTCCTTGACAACAATACAACTAAAGCTTTAAGAATTCATTGCTAGCTTGTTAATTTTAGAAAATCAAGCATACAAATGCAAGTTTAATTATATTAAGAAAAATTTTATGTTAACATTACTGTTAAAATGATTGTCAGTGATAATTACAGATGACACTTGACAAATGTTCCCTTGAGAAAACACAAGAGCAACTCAGGGAGAAATCTTGGATTTAGGTGGTTGCAAAGTCTAAGTGAGATTTTCTGAATGTCAAAGCATTGAAGCAGGCAACAACATTTTTACTGTGCAAAGATAATCAGGGATCAGCTTGTATATTGGCTGGAATAATATGATTTCCTTTGACCAATGAGTTCTTTTGACCGAACTTGTGTATCAATAACTGCCACATGCGAATACTGTGGGGAGTATTATTAAAAGGATTTCTAAGAAATATATTACTTGTTTTGAGATGGAAACACACTCCTGTCAAAAGCACTTATTGTCTGGTATTGTTGCTAATATTGCTGATAATGTTCATTGCTTCTGATTTTTTTTTCTGAAAACTGTTCTTTGCATTTATCCTAGGCATTTAAAATAATTTGGAAAATTTTTATCATCCTACACTAATGAAATTTATTATAAGTTGTGTTTCATGAATGTAAAAGTCACCTTCAAGAAATAGGGAAACAGGTGAACTAAATATAGAGCATTAGAGTTTTGAATTGTTCAGGGGGAAGAAAAGACATTAGAGTTACTTTTAAGCTTTGTTATTAAGAAGAAATTTTAACGTATACAAAAATTCCATGAAAAAAAATTGGACAGTATAGTTGACATTAACTCTAAGCAAAATTCTAAAATGTTTTTTTTTCAGAATATGCATTTTTTGCTTCTTATATAGAGAAAATGTTCTCAGTAGAAGTCAACAGAAAACCTACAAAGAGGATTGACATATTTTGTCTTGTTTTTGTAGTTAGTATTGCTAGCTTTATAGGAAGGGAAGAATAACATCTGAAATATCTTAATTTATCTTGAAAATATTTATCACTCATTCTTCTGATCATGTCAGAAGATTGTGAGCTAGTAATAGATGAATTGGGTAGATTCATAACTGATGGAACTTCACAAATTTTTAAATGCTAATTAGCCAATGTCAATCTGGAAAAAAGTCATTAGAAATGGCCTGCTGGATTCTGCCTTTTGTTTTTCCTAGAAAGATCTGTCTCATTGCAAATCACACAAAATGGAAATGGATAACTTACCCACTCATTGACAGAATCTGGGGTCAACAATTTTCAACAGTATGAAATATCAGGCAAGATGGAATACATTGAAATTTATAGGATATATACAAAAACTATTGGAAATCAAAATTCACCTGAAGATCAGCATAAGGGTATCATTCACTAGCACAATGTGTATCAGAATAGTTGCACTATGCAGTTTCTTTTTTTAATTAATTAATTTATTTCTATTTAATAAATCTTTATTGTTCAGATTATTACAATTGTTCCTCTTTTCCCCCCCATAGCTCCCCTCCACCCTACTCCTGTCCTCCCTCTGTCCTTACCTCCCCCCCATTGTCCTCTTCCATAGGTATATGATTTTTGTCCAGTCTCTCCCTGCACCCCCCTCACCCCTTTCCCCATGAGAATTGTCAGTCCACTCCCTTTCTATGCTCCTGATTCTATTATATTCACCAATTTATTCTGTTCATCAGATTTTTTATTCAATTGATTTTTAGATTCACTTGTTGATAGATATGTATTTGTTGTTCATAATTTTTATCTTTACCTTCTTCTTCTTCTTCTTCTTCTTCTTCTTCTTCTTCTTCTTCTTCTTCTTCTTCTTCTTCTTCTTCCTCTTCTTTGAGTACCTTTTAGCATTTCATATAATACTGATTTAATGTTGATAAACTCCTTTAGTTTTTTTCTTATCTGTGAAGCTCTTTATCTGCCCTTCAATTCTGAATGATAGCTTTGCTGGGTAGAGTAACCTTGGTTGTAGGTTCTTGCTATTCATCACTTTGAATATTTCTTGCCATTCCTGTCTGGCCTGCATAGTTTCTGGTGAGAAATCAGCTGACAATCGTATGGGTGCTCCCTTGTAGGTAATCAACTGTTTTTCTCTTGCTGCTTTTAATATTCTCTCTTTGTCTTTTTTTCTTGGTATTTTAATGATGATGTGTTTTGGTGTGCTTCTCTTTGGATTCCTTTTGTTTGAGGTTCTGTGTGCTTTCTAGATTTGTAAGTCTATTTCTTTCACCAGGTAGAGGAAGTTTTCAATCAGTATTTCTTTAAATAGGTTTTCAGTATCTTGCTCTCTCTTCTTCTTCTGGCACCCCCATAATTCTTATGTTGGTATGCTTAAAGTTGTTCTGGAGGCTCCTTACACTGTCTTCACATTTTTGGATTCTTTTTTTCTTTTTTGCTTTTCCAGTTGAGTGTTTTCTGCTTCTTTGTATTTCAAAACTTTGACCTGGTTCTGGCATTCCTCTAGTCTGCTGTTAGGTCTCTGTATAATATTTTTTATTTCATTCAGTGTAAGTTTAATTTCTAGTTGGTCCTTTTCCATATCCTCTTGGGTCTCACTAAATTTACCCATATTTTCTAGGAAATTCTTGCAAAACCTTATAACCCTGGTTTTGAACTCTATATCCAGTCATTTGTTTTCCTCCATTTCTTTCATTTGTGATCTGTTCCTTTGTCTCCACATTTTTGCTGCTTCCCTGAGTTGGTAGAGTAGCTTTGGGTGCTAGATGTCCTATATGGCCCAGTAGCTCTGCTTCCCCAGTTTCCAGAGGTGGACTCTCTTGGTTCACCCCTTTGTGGACTGTGTGTACAGCCTTCTTGTAGTTAAGTCTTAATTGTTGTTGGTATCACTGGGGGGAATTGACCTTCAAGCCAAGTGGTTGTGAGGATCAGATACGTCTATGCTGGGAGAACTTCTGTGCAGGAGTCAGCCTTATGATACAAGACTTTCAAAATTGCAAAAACCTCCGTGTTTTGCTTGGATGGAGTGGAGTCTCAGGGCTGAGCAGACAGTCTTGGCTTACCATCAGCCCTGCTCAAGTGGCCCCTGAGTCTCAGTGTCCCTTGGTAATTGCTGCAACCCTCTCTGTGCACATGCATGCTCTTGCACCTCCAGACCTCTGCCTTTCTGGTCTCCTCTGAGTTTCTGTGAGCTCTGGGGACTTGTATGAGCCTGGGTCTCCAGGGTCTTGCCCAAAACTGGGATTCATTGCAGTTGTAACTGGATTTCAGCGCAGTTAGGAGCTTCTGTCTTCTTCCTGCTAGAGAAAGCCAGAGGCATAATCAGCAGTCAGTCCTCTCTGCATTCACTGGTGCACATGCCTCCAGACCTCTGCCTTTTTTAGCTCCCCTAAGTTTCCATGCACTCCTCCCTTTTCACGACAGTCCTGACTAAATCTCGCACAGAACTGGGGTTCAATGCAGTTGGAACTGGGTCTCAGTGCATTCGGGGATTTTAGTCTCCCTCCCGCAAGAGGAAGCCAACCAGGCACTCCACAGCTCGTCCTCTCCACGCATGTGTCTCCATACCTCAGTTTTTTGCAGCTCTTCTGAGTCTCTGTGAGCCTCTCTCTTTCCTTTTAGTTGTAGAATTTCTACTCAGTCAGCTTTCCTGTGGTTCTAGATGATATCTGTTCTGTCTTTTAGTTGTATTTTTGAAACTTTTGTGGAGGCAGCAGTTTAGGTGTTCACCTATGCCGCCATCTTGGTTTCACACCACCATGCAGTTTCATGAGTTAATGCTGTTGGTGCTGCATGGGCAGAAATACAAGGAAACTGGCTGTCTTATAATATGTAAATGTCTTGGGAATTCATCTATTAAATTTTATTTAGTGCCCAGCACCAAACCCCTTAGGTAAGTATCAAACCTGGATATATACAAGTGAGAATGGCCAGGGCTATAGGTAAAACCCAAACTGCTTTAGACTATTAATGTCTGAAGAAAATGGGGGTGATCAAGAGAAAATGATGGTCTCAGCCATGTGACTTAGTTGGTTGGAGTATGCTCCCGTACACCAAAAAGGTTGCAAGTTTAATTCCAGGTCAGCGCACATAATTACTGGTAGGTTTCATATCCGACCAGGTCACAACCAATCGATGTTTCTCTCTCATATAGCTCTCTCTCTCTCTCTCTCTCTCTCTCTCTCTCTCTATCTCTATCTCTCTTTCTCTCTATCTCTCTATCTCCCTCTTTCTATTCTTCTCTATCTCAAAACATTAATAAACATATCCCTAAGTAAGGATTTTCAGAAAGAGGACATGAATTAGTGTAAATGTGGAATTGGACTTCTTTCAATATACTGTGGTAATGGACAGAACTAAGGCTCAAGAGTGAACACCCAAGAGTGGATTCCAATTCTACAGGAGGTAGCCGAAAACTGGTTTGGCTCAGTGGATAGAGCATCCATTTGCGGACTAAAAAGTCCCAGGTTTGATTCTGGTCAAGGGAATGTACCTTGGTTGCAGATACATCCTCAGTAGGAGGTGTGCAGGAGGCAGCTGATCGATGTTTCTCTTTCATTGATGTTTCTAGCTCTCTATCACTCTCCCTTCCTTTCTGTAAAAAATCAACAACAACAACAAAAAAAAAAAACCCACAAAAAAAAACCCCAACAACAATTCAACAGGAGGTAGAGTTTTTTTTTTAATAATTTGATGTATCTGAACGGGTCAACTAAAAGATCTAAGATTGTACTCAAAATTGGTACTGAAACATCACATCAAATAACATTACAGATTCAGTCACTGGATTTTAACTCATGTCTCTGGAGCATTCAGGTGCAAGGTGTACCCGTTGAAGGTGGTAGAGGATAGGAGATGCTGATTGAATAGATGCCTTGGGCCTACAACCCACTTCTGCTTGTTTGGATTTTGGTTCCTCATAAGAATTAGTTTTTCTAGGCTAAAGTGTCCATAGCTGAAAAACAAAGATAAAAAAATGGGGGAGAGAAAAGAAAACGATCAGATGATAATTTATCTCTTCTAGATTTAGGATTCCACGTTGTTGCAACAACTGAGACAGCTTTGAAATGTGTTTAAAATATCTAACAAGATATCTTATATATTTCTCTTTTGAGATTTTTAGAAAAGTGTATCCCCCATTTTGGGCACCCAACACACAATCAATTCTTTCCATATCTCTCTCTCTGAGTAAGCATTTTCAGAGTCCACATCACTCAGAGTTGAGCTAGTTATTTTTCTGCTCCTTTGTCTCATATATCCTTACATTCATGACTATAATCTTCCCAATGATCTAAAAAATAATAAACAATTTTCTCTTGTAGTTCGAAGATCAATCTAAATGCACTTTACATACAATTAAGCTAAATATCAAACACCAGTTATTGCTTCAGAATAGTTAAGAGAGCTTCTTTCTTCCAGTCATCAGCCTAGTCCCAGGTCACCAGATGTCGAGTCAATCCAAGGAGGGGACTCAGGTGAATCGTTAGCTCAGAATAAATTATTTTAGGTTAGCGCAGTGGGAGAATATGCATTTCTGCATTTCATAGTGAAATATCACATTTAGTTATATGTGTAGTAGTATTCTATAATTCAACAACAAAAGAAAAATTAACATATGGTGAGATTATTAAGAATAGAATCAATCAAGCGAAGAGAATATCAGTAACTATTTCAACAAATTATTTTTTTAAATTTTATTTTATCATTTAAAGTATTACATATAGTAGTACATATATCTCCTTTTTTTCCCTCCAGCTTCCCCTACACCCTGTCACATGCCCTCATCACAACAAATTCTTGAGAAACTTCCAATGCGTCAGGCCTGGTTCTAGGCTCAAGGGACACAGCAGCAAACCTTGACCTTGTGAAGGTTGTATTCTAGTAGGGAAATTTAGGCAACATATAAATAAACATGTCAGGAGGTGATAGTGTTACTAGGAAAGATAAAGCAGCTTGGCCTTCATGACTCAGTGGTTGAGCATCAACCTATGAACCAGGAGGTCACGATTCATTTCCTGGTCAGGGCATATACCTGGGTGGCAGGCTAGATCCCCGGTGTCAGGCACACAGGAGGCAGCTGATCAATAATTCTCTCTCATTATTGATAGTGCTCTCTCTCTCCCTCTCTTTCTCTCTGAAATCAATTAAAAATATAGATAGATGATAGATAGATAGATGATAGATAGATAGATAGATAGATAGATAGATAGATAGATAGATAGAGCAGGGGCATTGGGTAGGGAATAGGAGGGGCTGCTGTTTGTGGCAGGTGTATGAAAAGAAAAGATCTGTGTGCAACAGCCAAGTGTATGTCAATCAGATGCTTATATAGAAAACATAGGTGGCCCATTTTGGTAATGCTCGTGTTTCAAAGGCTTTGTGTAGCGCAAGCATCACCTGCCTGCTTTAGCAACTCTCCTCCCTTGTTTGCCTCTTTTGCTTTGTGGTTTGTCTGGCTTCCTTTGTGCCTCCTCAAGATGTCTAGGGTCCTGCAGGAGTGTGTTACTTGCAACTTCCCTCTCACTGATTGATCTTCTGCTAAAAATAGAGAACCTCAAATGGTTTCATTATTAGTCTCTTTAGGGCACAAACATTTTTTTTTCTTCAGAATTCTTTCCCAGTGTATATACATTATATATATATATATATATATATATATATATATATATATATTCCATTTCTTATAAACTTATTAAGTGTGTCACTTACATAGGACACTATGTATCCTTACTTTTTCTCTGTGTAATAACATAGTAATAGATAAAAACAGAATCTACTCTCTCCAAAAAAGGCTGAAGGTCAAATTTTTTTTTTCATATTTTAACTAAAACGGTAAATTCAAGAAATGCTCTGTTTACCATAGACAAAGAAATGCATCATTTTGGAGCTTTCAATTGATCTCTTCAAAGAGATATTACTCTACATTGATTAAGAAATTATATAGAGAGATTATGTCATTGGAAGGCAATTTTATAAGCATAAGGACAAACTATAAATAATAGCATTGCTTAAATTATAAAATTGATTATTGGCAGGATTTGTATTAGGCTTTGGGATAAATGCCAAAGCTTATATATAACCTTTCCGATTTTTTAATAAATGAGCCTGTAATAACCTCTCCCCTGCCCCACTTCTCAGTCTTGTTAAATGCTTTCGACTGTAGTGCCTCCATCCTGAAAACAGAAGTTGTTTTGATATCTGAGCATCTGGAAAAGGTGAAGGATCAAAGTGATGACATGCAGCCTTTCCTTAGAAATTAGAGAACTTTTGGTAGTATTTCAAAGCACGAACCAGGGACATTTTACACATAGTTGAGTTAATGATTCCATTCAATTATAAGTTATAAGAGTCTTATAAAATATACTTTTTCTAATGTTGTTAGCTTATTACTGATACCTAAACATTTCATGATTCCAAGTTTATTCTTTTGCATTATGATGAAAATGTATTTGGAAGGTTAACACACCAAGCTGTATATAATGTATCTATCACAAACAACATTTACGCTATGATTTATAGTATGTACTGTGCACTCACAAATAGCCCTGTAATCTTTTTAGTTTGGAACCAGTTAGTTTCAATCTTTATCACCACTGAATTTGGGGACAGGAAGCATGTTGGCATACAAAAAAAAAAGTGTTTTATTAAAAGCCTCTTAAGGAGACAACATCTTGGGATGAAAGAGTTCTGAAAAATAAAATAAATAAAACCTTTAGGTTAGTCCTGGCTGTGTCATTAAGATAATTCACTGTCATTTCAGGCAACTGAGTGAAGGCCTTGGAGGTACAGCCCCTCCTGGTGTCAATCTAGGAAGACAGCTGAGAGACTGCCAGAGAGATCAATAAATGTGGAAGTGGCCAGGTTTAGGCAAAAGTGGTGGGACTCTGAGGAACTAGAGACACACGTTCTTTACAAAGGCTTTAAATTCAAAGTTTCGAGGCGTGGGATAACTGTAGTATCCCTTTTAGCTCAAAAACATTGTGCTTGTATATCAAATTCCCAAGTAAAATCAACAGGTACTTATTAGATACCCAAATTATAAAACCTTGTTATGACTTGAGAGGGACAACATAAAACGATGAGTAATGGTTTCAGCCTTTGAAGCATACAATTTGGCTAAAGAAATGGGGTAACGAGATAAAAAGAGGCTCATTCTTCAATAACATAAAGAGCTATGTCTCCTCTCAGAGACGTGAGGTGTCAGCAAGTGCTGTCGGCATTTTAGAAATGGCAGTACCTTCATGCATGAGGGACTGAGGAAAGACTTCACTGAAGAGGTTAAGGTCAAGTCCAAGAGTCAAGGGTAAGATCTGGACTGGGACAGAAGGAGCAGCCCCTCCATCAGGGTGTTGAACTTTCAGGGAGACCTGCTGTGAGCATTATTAAGAAATCTGGCTTTTGTTTGTTTCTTTCTTTTGTCATTTTTGTTAGTGGAAGATTCTTGTTAGGAAAATTATTAGTAAAATTGCCACTTAGACTCTTTTAGAGTGTTTTTGATATATTCTGTTATATCAGCCAAACATTTGGTTGTGGCATGTACATTTCAATATTGAAGCTGGAAACTTTTGCACAGATTTACTTGGTGAATAAATATGTTAATTTGATCACAACAAAATAAATTTATCACCATTGCATTTGCATTTTTACCCCATTAAGCATCTGTTTTCCCTACACTGTTGTCTCTAGTTATAATCATTCTTTCTTAAGCAAAACATCTTTCACCATGTCCCCAAATGCAAGGAAATGTAAGATAATGAAGCGCGATGCATCCAGATAGATGACCTAATAATAGCAAACACTCGTGTTATGCTTTTAAATTTACAAGCATTTCCACGTGCATTTCAAACACATATTGCTTTAAAGTATTTCATAGTATACATTGTATTTTTTTTTATTTTGCGATAAAAAATGATTCAGAAGAATAGCGTTTTTCATTCTATTAAGAATGGTGAACACAGTCATAGTACATAGTAGAGTTACCATAGAAATCATTTCAATTAGACTTGGAAGATAGCATGGTCCCTACTTCTCATGTTATTTACTTGTTCAACAACTGTATCTGTTATTGAATGTGTGTCATACTCTGTTCTAAGTTACAAGTACACAATAGAAAAAGAAATACAGACAAGATGATAGCTTTCTATAGTCTACAAAGGAGATTTGCCCATAGTTTAGCAGTCTCTGACCCAGATTCTCTGATTCAAGGCTGTGCTTTTTCCACTAAACTGACTGTATCCACATATGCATTTCGTTCAATATTTTCATGGTTGCTCAGGGATCCATGTTGTTCCAAGATAGATGAAAAAATGCTCCTAAAGTAAGATCACTAAAACATGTTGAATATAAGTAAAATCACCGAGGTGCTTATGACAGGAATAAATAAATGCTCCAGGCATTTCCCCCTGCCCGGAATGGATTTTATTTTTGCTTCCCTGGCTGTGTGACGAAAGAACCACATATTCCAATGCATTTTCCTCTTAGGGTGGCCTCCTCCTATGGTGTACCGAGGTAAACATAATTATTCAAAAATAAATAACAAAACCATCCTACATACCACTAAGGCTTACTTAGGGATTCTTTCTGCTGAATAAGCATATAGAAAAGACACTTTATTACTTCAATTACTCCAGCAAGATCACACCTGGTGCTAGATGCACGGTTCAAGAACC
Organism: Lasiurus cinereus; assembly: GCA_011751065.1. NCBI lineage: Eukaryota > Metazoa > Chordata > Mammalia > Chiroptera > Vespertilionidae > Lasiurus > Lasiurus cinereus. The sequence goes on along the minus strand of JAAGEH010000045.1, from coordinate 10,042,527 downwards.
GCAGTACATTAGTGTAGCAGTTAGGTTATTAATCATGGATGTCAAGTGCTTTCTGCTAATTAACCTTAATTGAGCTCTCTGTTATGGAAGCACCATTTCCAATGAAACAACTTAGTAATGATACCAAAATAACAAAGCATGGCAAAAGCCAGGATTAACATCACTTCCTGTAGTCAAACACGAATGCCTAATGAGCTTTCTGTAATGCAACATCTTCTATCTTCTATCAAAGTTTAAAAATGATATGCAGCAAACATTGGTAGTATATATTTACAATTTGCATAATAAAGTGATTTAGGAAAGCATTTTGACACGGCATTTGTGTCTTTATTTTATATTTAAAAGCAACTAGGATACAGTATTTTAATAAAAGTATGTAGAATTTTTAAAGATTCAAAGATTAAAATCTCATACCACCCATTAGTTCATGTGACTGTGAACTTAGTCATGCTTGAACGTAAATCTTCATTTCATTTGTGTTCGCTGTTATTTCAAATAGTACCACAAAATGTCCATTAGAATAGAACTCTGCTGCAATAGGCAGCTTTATTAATCTGCCTGGAGATATGCAGTACAATTAATTCTAAATTTGATAACCAGCAAGCACTTCAAATGTTCAGTAGGTTATTTATTAAAAAGAAAATCAGAAAGAAATAAGCTTTTCTGCCGATGAACAGAATGCTTGGATTTAAAAATGGCCAGAAGCTACTGGTATTAATAAGCTTTGTCAAATTCATTTTCAGACATGCATGGGGGAGTTTATGCTATTTTTCTGTGCACGTCACAGTGTCTGTCAAGAAGAGAGCTCAGATACCTCGGGGAAAGCTCTCTGCTGTGTGAATATTTGAAAATAAAAAGTCAAAGACAGACATTTAGCAGATTCATAGGGGAAAGGAAACCTCTGAAGAATCTTGAGAAAAATTAAAGTAGTGACAATGGAAATGTTACAAAAAGGTTTAACCATATATATACAATTGGACAAGAACAACAGATACCAATGCTGGTCGTAAAGTTAAAATTAGCACAGATCAGGATTTATATGGCATGAATGAGGCAACACAGGCTCTGAGTGAATATGTCTTATGGACCATTTGTTTATGTGATATTCACAGAGATAGATTGCAAACAATGAACAAGTGGCCCGATTTTATTAGATAGTAATACATATGACAATAACATTTGACCACATGGACTTAATGGAGTACGATAGAATATTCCTCTAGGCACTTAAAACCTGGGTGAAAATAATAGTTCTACCACTGAGAAGGTGTGTAGCTCTGGGCAAAATATTTAAGTCTCGATCCCACTGGTTCTATCCAGTAAATCTTTCTGTGATGAATAAAATATTCTATTTCTGTGCTGCCAATAAGCTAGCCTCTGGCCACCTGTTGCTCTTGGTCTCCTGACATCTGGCTAGTGCAACTGAGGAAATGAATTTTCAATATTATTTTAACTTAAATTTAAATAGCTACCTGTGATAAGTGGCTACCGTATTGGACAGTGCAGTCCAGCCTCAGGTGAATTCTTCTTCTATGAAACAGCAGTGGTATTAGACCTGATTCCATTTATGATGTTTTCAATTGCAAGGGAGAGAAAACTCAAAATTTAAACAACAAAAATAATACAGTAGCTGATTTTAACTAAAAAGTCCAGAATGGGAAGTGTTGAACACAACTCAATCAGGGTTTTCACTCTATTGTTATCCTCACTACTCTTGCTTTCCCTTTATTTCGGGGTGTGGGCTCTGTCCTTATGCTGGTTTTCATGACTGTCACAATCTGGCCGCTGGAAGCAATAGGAGTGAACATGCTTCTCACACATATCTAGGAGGAAGAGCATTGTTGCCCACAACCACTTAAATGGCCTAAGGTTGGCTCTGACAAAGTCTATCTGACACAATCAATAGAGTCAGGAGAAGGCTGTGTGCTGCTTGGCTTGTACCTGGTTTCCTGCCTGTCCCCAAAACTAATTACTTTGGCAAATGCAAGAAGATGTTTGATGAATGCTGGAACTAGTATTTGGATAGGGGGAAGGATGTTTCCTCAAAGAAAAATCTGGAAGATATTAGGAAGGAGAAAGATGGGGAGTGACTGCAGAGTAGGCAAGTGATCATATTCATCCAATTACCTCAAAGGATCATTATCATGTTGTCAATAATGTTAGGTAGATAAAGCAGCTAACAGTGTGTGATATGATAAAGCCCTTCTTATTCACATATGTCTTTCTATGTCCCTGGGCACTACCTTAACTCACTGGTGTCTTAGTTTTCTCACATGAGAATATTTGACTGTTAAATTCCTTTTAGGCCCAGCCAGCCTGGATCAGTGGTTGAGCATTGAACAATGAACCAGGAGGTCACGGTTTGATTGCTCGTCAGGGAACATGCCTGGGTTGTGGGCTCAATCCCCAGTGGGGGATGTGCTACAGACAGCCAATCAATGATTCTCTCATATTGTTGATGTTTCTATCTCTCTCTCCCTCTATCTTCCTCTCTGAAATCAATAAAAATGTATTTTTAAAAAAGATTCCTTTTAGCACTAAATACCTATTAATGATAACTACTACTGAGATTATGTAAACTCACGGCATAGAAATAGGTGTGTCAAAGAAGGGTTCATTGCATTGGAAGGAAATGAATGGCTACAGCTAACCAAATACCACTGGATCTTCTGTACCCACTCCATGAAAGTGGTCCTCATACCAGTCTTTCAGTAAATAGAGAAAAGAAGTTATAGTCTGCCCATTTAACTCCAGCTTCCCGTGGACCCAGCTTTATCCATGATCAACACATGAGCTGATAATAAAGACCAATGATATCTAACCTTTAGCTCAATGGCATGAGAAACTTAATTGAGGCCTACCCCTACAATTTGATTCAGGCATCCCTATTACTCAAACAGTGATTTTAAAGAGTAGATATGGCTAAAAACACTATCAAGTGATTTTCAGATAAGCAGCAAGTGAAATCAAAAGACTGTACTATTCTACTTTATGTCAAGTAGCAAGCCATTATTAAATGACATAAAAATAAGATAGTGAAATAACCAACATTAGAGCCAGGCAAAATTTCTTCAGCGAGAAGATGAGGAGCACAAAAATAAGTACATTTTTATCTAGAAATATATTTCTATCTAGAAAAATATTTCCTTTATGTTCTTTATTTCCTTTATGTTCTTCCTATTGCACAATCTGAGCTTGCTAAGGTATATCGCTCCCAGTGATTTGGAGTATATTAGTTCTATTATTTACTTCACTATTAGTTGCTTTTTTACACAGTGATGGCAGCTTAAATTTAACTTTCCCAACTTATTGGCCTCTGAAGCAACAAATTGATTTTCCTCTATTAAAATACAAAAGAGCCATATATTAGGGAGGAATTTTTAAAAACTGGTGACTGAATGGAGAGTCACTCCCATGTATCTCTCATGGGACTATAAATGTTCAAAGACTTTTTGGAAGGCAATTTGGCAGGTGTGCATCCTCCATGGCTCATCAATTCAACTTCTCAAAGAAATGCAAAAAAGTGCAAAAAGATATTTGTATAATAGTGGTTCCATTATGAAGGGCCACATGTGTAATGGCAGTGAGACTACAGAAAGAATACAAATGCATATCCCCTTGAGGATTCATAAATATATGTGTATATGTCATGTATACTTTGATAAATTACATATATATGTATATATGTGTGTGTATATATATATATATATATATATATATATATATCTTAAAACAATGAGGAAAACTACTATCTGTTGACATAAGTTTCTATGAACTACAAAGGTTTAAAAAGTCAAAAATAGCAACAATTATATTATTTCATATATTCTAAAATATGTAAAAAAATGATATGTTTATGTAAATGAATAGAGATTGTTCTAGAAGCATACACTCAGTAATGTTAGCTAGCCATCATTACTTTTGGGGAAAATTATAGAAATAAGGCAAGTAATCGGAGAAGAATATTTTATACCACTTTCTGTTTTAAATGTTTGCAATGATAATATATTCATATAAATATTTTAAAAGTGATTTTACAAACCAATCTGGAAAAATAAAGAGGGAAAAAAAGGCCAGGAGAATTCTAAAAATGAAGAGCAATGGGGTGGAGAGGATTTACTCTAACAGGTACTGAAGTAATATACTTGACAAAGAGTTCACTTTGAAAAACATTTGATCCCTACCTTGCACTGCATAACTAAGTAAATCTAGATTTATCTTATACTTAATTATAATAAACCCATAAAATCAATAGAAGGAAATACAGTTTGTTTCTTTAATTATTTGGCATGTTCTTTCTCAACACGAAACTCCAGCCAGAAACCAGAATAACAGGCATTAGAAATTATATGGTTTAACTGCATAAAAATTAAAACATTCTACATGGAAAAGAAACATACCATATACAGAGTGTAATAGACAAAAAATAAACATGAGTAATAAATGCTTAATAGTCTAATATACAAAGGGTTCTTACCAATTAATGGGTAAAAGATAAATGTGCCAAAAGAAGGAGGGGCCAATGGCACTTGTGTACCCAAGGCTATCTTTCCTCTCCTTGTAATTTCAAACTCCAAGATTTTGCCACCATTGATCCAAAGAGCTGTGACTCACAAACAGACAGTGATGTTGCCTATAATTCAACCCACAGTAGATTTTCATACATTTTTCAGGAAGAGTATTAAACTTAGAAGCCTTTTGTTTAACAGACAATTGCCCGCCCTTACACAAAAGCTTAACTTAGCAACAGAGTTTTTCCAGGAGAAAGTAAAACCTGGCTTTAATTTAAACAAACATTGCCAATTGCTATTTTCATATTTCCTCTGGTCACTCCAGATAGTTTATGTTGGAAAGTTGAAGACAAACATCTTTTCCCCAATAATGCCTTCCTGTATTTGGCAAGCACAGATGCTGCTCTGGGATTTCAGGAACCAATAAAATTTTATTTTGCTCATTTGCATTTCGATAGATTTTCATAGCAAGAACCAGTTCACCTCTGTTCAAAACATTTATTTGTTGCTTCAGCAAAAACAGTTCATGAAACTTTCTTTTGATAACTGATGAATTTGGCCAAACAGTGATTTTTAAAAACAAGTCAGGATATTAATGAAGGCATAGAACTTAAACCTCGTTTTGAAATGTTTGCTTGGGAAGTAGTTAGGGATTACCACTCAAGCATTTACAGTCCTGGGAAATACTTTAATCGGAACAAGAGATAAACACTGGCAGAAGAAATTATGATTTTACAAACATTGATTGAGTTCATGCTGCGTGCCAAGTTGTCTTCCAAGTAATATGGGACAAAACTCCCAGCAGTTATCTAAGTGTTTTGCTTCCACATGAAATGTATTTATTCAATTTTTTTTTTTTGCTGGAGAAATTTGCATAGTTCTAATATTGGTTATTTTCCTGTTTTATATTTGCATTATTTAAGTATGACCTGCAAGTCTACATTGAATAGTGTGGTATAGTTAATAAATTAACTAGAATTTCTACTATGTCATTGAAGAGTATCAGTTATATTAAATATCCTTGTAACGTTACTGACTTTAATGGGAATGTTTCTAAGGTAGCAAATTATTAGAAACCAAATTTTAATACACAATTATAATATTCAATACCGAAAATTAAGCATGCTGTTTCCTAAAGGTGGCTAGAAAGTAGTCCTTATCTGATAGAGAAAGTTTCATGTTTATAAACATTTATTAGATACACTGGTAGATATTAAAGTGTTAAATTTTTCTCAAATGCCTATTCAACATCAAATTTGATTACCCTATATTTTCATTTAGCCTGTTAATATACAGTATATTTCCTAATGTTGAACTGCATTCATTTTTGGAATATACCATTCATTACTACACTGTATTATTTTAATAACTAGAGGCCTGGCACATGAAAATACATGCACTGAAGGGGTTCTCTCAGCCCAGCCTGCTCCTCCTCAGGGGCAGGAGGTGACCCGGCGATCAGGGGAAGGAGATGCCCCATCATATCTCTGTTGCTACCACTGCCGGCTAGCCCTGGTTTCCTGAGCCTTGGGTGGGTGGCCCTGGGCAGCTGGGCAGCCGCCATCCAAGGCTTGCGTGGACCTTGGGACCACCCTGGGTAGCTGGGGGGCTGAGGGGACTGGGTGCTGCTATCTTGTGATTGTAGGCACCAGCATCTTTGAGGGCATGGCAGTCAATTAGCATATTCCCTCCTTATTGGCTGTGGGCGCCACCATCTTTTCAATAGCGGGAGGGTCATTTAGTTATTCCCTCTTTATTAGATAGGATTCCTAGATAGATGAAGCCATTTTTTAGAAGTTTTTGCATTCACATTTATAAATTTTCTCATTCTCATTGATTTCTATATTTATTTGTTATATTTCAGCATTTCTAGACATCAGTTATATAGATTAGAGTTTAAATACTCTTTAGCTTATGGGGTGATTTTGTCCAAGGTTTCTGCAGAGCCTATATGTCATTACTCAATTTTAGTCTATTACTTTTTCCTTTGCTCTCCTCTCCCATAATTAGGAAACATGCAGAGATGGGAAAAAAGTAAGTAGGTTTACTGATATTTGTATGGGAAAAGACATGCATACTATGATTATAACAATAGTTTTATTAATTCTGTCTCCTATACAACTATAAAGGTATTTTTTTCCACCCTGTATATGGGCAACTAATTTTTGGCAGACAAGCCAAAACATACAATGGAGAAAGAAAAGCCACTTCAATAGATCCTGCTGGGAAAGTTGAAAAGCCATAGGCAAAAAATAAAAATACAAATGAAAATGAAAGTAGGCTGCCACCTGATACCATATACAAAAATTAAATCAAACTAGATTAAAAACTTGATTATAAGACCTAAATCAATAAACTACATAGAAGAAGACATGGGCCCTAAACTTAAGAACCTTGGTCTCAGAGGGGGTTTTGTAAACATAATCCCAAAGACAAGGAAAATAAAAGCAGAATATAAATAAGTGGGATGATATCAAACTGTAAAGATTCTGCATAGCAGAAAAAAAAATAAAAACAAATGTCAACAAAACAAAAAGGCAACAATCTGAACAGAGAAGCTATTTGTAAATGATACTTCTAATGATAGGCTAATATCCAAAATATATGAAGAACTCATGCACTCAACCAAAAAGCAATGAACAATTCGATTAAAAAAATGGGCAGAGGACCTGAAAGACACTTTTTCAAAGAAGAAATACAGATGGCCAACAGTTATGTGAAAAGATGCTGAACATCACTATTTTTAAGAGAATGCAAATCAAACCCTCGATGAGATACCACCTCACACCTGTTAGCATGGTTGTTATCAATATGACAAGAAAAACAATGTTGGAGAAAATATGGAGAAAAGGGAACCATTTGCCTGCTCTGGTGGGAAGGCAAATTGGTGTAGCCACAATGGGAAACAGTATGGAAGCCCCTCAAAAACATTAAGAATAGAGCTACCATCTGACTCAGAAATCCCTTTTCTGAGTATCTACCTGAAAAATTTGAAGACACTTATTTATAAAGATATATATATCCCTATGTTCATTGCAGCATTATTCACAATGGCCGATACATGAGAACAAACTAAGTGTCCTTTGATAAATGATTGGATTAAAAATGGTATATATACACAATGGGATACTACTCTACTATAAAAAAAGATGTTGCCGAGACCGGTTTGGCTCAGTGGATAGAGTGTCGGCCTTCGGGCTGAAAGGTCCCAGGTTCAATTCCGGTCGGGGGTATGTACCTTGCTTGCAGGCACATCTCCAGTGTGGGGCATGCAGGAGGGAGCTGATCGATGTCTCTCTCTCATTGATGTTTCTGACTTTCTATCCCTCTCCCTTCCTCTCTATAAAAAAAAATCAATAAAATATATTTTGAAAAAAAAGATGTAATATTGCCATTTGTGACAACATGGATGGATCTTGAGAGTATCATCTGGTGAAACAACTCAGACAGAAAAGGACAAAACCATATAATATCACTCATATGTGAGATATAAAACAAAAATCAACAAATGAACAAATAAAACAAACATACCCAGGCTACAGAATGGTAGTTGCCAGAGGGAAAGGGTGGTGAAGGGAGGATGAAGAGAGTAAAGAGTCAAATATATGGTGACATAAATAGACCTTGGGTAGTGAGCATACAATAGACTATACTATATTATATTATAAAGTTGTTCAGCTGAAATTTATATAATGTTATTAAGCAATATTGTTACAGAAAACCAGAGAAAAACCAAGCAATACTTAGAGAGATGGAGATACATTTATTACACGCGGGCCCAGAGAAAAATGTCTCTCAAATTCTGGGCTCCAACATGGAGGAACTTTTCCTATTTATATGTTTTTATCTTCTTTGTCTCCCAAATATGGGGTGTTTCCGGTCCCCTTTGCAAGTTCTTAAAGAGCCTCTAGGTGCTGAGGCCTTGAGACCTCAACCAAAGGCCTGGCCTGGTGCCAGCACTGATAACTTCATCTGGAGAAGGCTTAATGGCCTCTCTGAAGGGGGGGGAGTCTTATTCTTCTTATTATTTAAGCAAGCAAGCATTTATAGAACCCAAATAGCAGGGTTAATATTTCAAACAGCAGTTCTTATATAGATGGATACTTCAATATTACTCCAATAAACTTAATTAAAAATAATAGTTTCTAATAATTAAATTAATTTTCATTTATATGATTATTAATGGTTTGTATATCTCTTTATATGTTTATTAACTTTTTGGATATTCTAAGCTTATAAGATAGTAAATAAAACAGAACTCTGGCAAGATTAATCAAATTAAAAGAGAGAAGATGAAAATAAACAGAGTAAAAACTAATACGATCACTGGGGTAAAAACAAATAAATAAATTTTTCTGGAGAGAAAAACAAACAATGATGGGGAGGGGTGGGGGGGGAATGAAAAAAAATCAGAGTTTCAGATTTCTCATCACCAACACCAGGTGCTAGAAGACAATGCAGCTTCATATTCCATGATCTGATGGAAATTATTTTTAATTTAGAACACTATCATCAGTCTCATTATCCTTGTATTGCTCTAATTTAGTATTGAAATGGTTAAAAAAATAACAATAAAACGGGGCAGCTAGATTAATTATGCTTGCAGAAAATTTGCGACCTTGCATCTAGTGAAGTTCTGATAAGACACCTGGACCAGATCCCTTATGCCACCATACCTTCCATTGTGAAGGTGAAATAAAGACATCTTCAAACACAAAAAAACCTGAAGAAATTTAATCTTCACAAGCTTCCTCTGAAAGAATTACTTATGAGTAACTAACTCTTTATTAGGGAAGTTCCCACCTCCTCCCTGGCACTTGCCTTGAATCCTTACTGGGCAGGAAGAATGGACAGAGGGAAGGAGGCGGGAGGGAGTTTCTGTAGTTTCAGAGCATACAGACCAATGTACTCCACCAAGTTGACTGTATTCCAGATAAGCTTGGTCGTACAGTGGCAGTTATGACATATTTAAAAGGTTTTTCTGCTCTTCTGCTGGCAATCTAGACCTGGCATCTGCTTACTTGTCCTTCTCACATCTTTGAGCTGCTGAATAGATAGGCCTCCCTCAGCCCTGACATCTTCCTTGGATATTCTGAGGAACAGGATGTTGATAGGTTAAAAAATAAAAATGGTTGGGAGCCAAGACCGGTTTGGCTCAGTGGATAGAGCATCGGCCTGCAGACTGAAAGGTCCCAGGTTTGATTCTGGTCAGGGGCATGTACCTTGCTTGCGGGCACATCTCCAGTAGGGGGCGTGCAGGAGGTGGCTTATAGATGTCTCTCATCGATGTTTCTGTCTTTCTATCCCTCTCCCTTCCTCTCTATAAAAAAATCAATAAAATATATATTTTTTAAAAAATGGTTGGGGGTTGACAAAGCTAAAGGGACCTCTGTCCTGTGGAATTTCTCAGGCATTGCTACATCAATGGGCACTGCCAGTGTCCCTCTAGGAAGGCACTGTGATATGCAATGCAGTGTTAAGCAGATGTGTTAGGCCACAGAGCCCTTGGGAAAAGGGGAGCATCTTGCCTTCAAGAAATTTTTGGAATTTTTGTGGCCTTGTCTTTGATGTTCAGTATCAAAACATCATGATCTCTGATGTTCAGTATCAAAACATAAAAACCTACCCTAAGCCATTCTGGCTCAGTGGAAAGAGTGTCAGCCCTCGGACTGAAGATTTCCTGGGTTGGATTCCAGTCAAGGGCACATACCTTGTTTACAGGCTTGAGCCCTGGCCCTGGTTGGGGCCTCTGTGGGAGGCAACTATTCAATGTGTGTCTCTCACATCGATGTTTCCCTCTCTGTCTCTCTTCCTCCCTTCCACTGTCTCTAAAAAATCAATGGAAAAATATCCTTAGGTGACGATTAACAAAAAACAAACAAACAAAAACCCCATTTTCTGTTCTCAACCCAATGCCTCGTTAGCAGTATACATACACTATATATTTTTTTAACAAAAAATAACTGAAGAAAGGAATTCACTATTGTAAAAATGCTTTAGAGGTTGAATATGAAGTCAGCGGTGATTGCTTATATTTATGCTAAAATGTGTTTTCACTCAGAAACTGACAGTTTTCAAATAATACATACAAAAAAACCCCCAAAACTGGCCCATCTCTAATAGCATGATGTGCCACCTGTGAAACAAGGCTCACTAAAAGCTCTTAATCCTGTAAAAGCCATTAAACCCTCTGCTGTAGATGCAGTTGCTGTTGCACAGGCTAGTGACCAGTCTTCAACCAGCTGCAGGCATATCATCAACCTGGATCCTTGGGCTTACCTGCAGACCAGTAGACATTTACATTGTGCTGTGCTTCAGTGTATGAGCTTCAAGTGGTAATATATTTGCTAGTTTTACTCGGCTCAGCATGTAGATGTTCTGTTATTAAGAATCAGTATCCTTATTTCCCACTTCCTCTCACCCTTAATGTATTATTGTCTTTCTTCTATGTAATCTTTAAAATTGCTTAGATTTGTAATGGATTTGTATCCATCAGGATACAAATACATGTTATTGTAAAATGGAACATTACAGTCAACAGATTGTAATAAAATGGAAGGGATGGCTCAATATTTGGAGGGTACCTATAACGAAGACTGTAACATTCGGTTGAAAAATAGAAAAATGGCCACATTTATTTTGTTTAGTAAAACAATAGCGAGAAAATGAACAAACCAGGCAAGATTCATGATTTTGCTCTCTCTGTCATCTCTCTTCCTCTGCCATTCTCTCCCAAATACCAGAAACTTTGTTTCCCTTATCAGCAAAAAGCAGACAGTAAGATATAAGATAAAGAACAAACTTCAAGCATTATAGCCTGGGAGCTTGAGAAAATGACTTCTCTCTTCATTTGTAAAAATGTCCTCTTCGGACTGATAAACACAGGATTACACAAGATAAAATATGTAAAGTGCAGTGCATAGCACAGCATAGGTGCTCTCCACTTACTAATTCTTCCCCTTTCCCACACATCCCTTTCCATGTTGCTCATTCTCAAAATGTCATGTCTGTCTGCTATTTATGTTGAAGGTGATTCAAAAACTCCTACATGAATGCAACTTTCTTTCCCCATTTTCTTTTTTCTTTTTTGAACCCCATTTAGATAGAAAAATTCTTATGTAACATACTTTTGTGTTCTTCATCAGATTTCAACATAAGTCACTTCAACTGTTTATTCTCCTTTATTCAGTCCTAACAATTTCAGAGTTCACAAATGACTGAGCATCCTAACAATGAGGTTAAGAGTTGGAAATTTGCCAAATATTCTCTCTTGTCTTGGGTATAGATTTTTATAACTTATTTTTCTCGCATTTTTAAATTTTTTTATTAATGTATTACATGTAAACATATCTTCCCATTGCCCCCCCTCCCAGGCGTACCCTAACCCCCCAGTGTCTTGTGTTCATTGGTTATGCTTATCTGCATGCATACAAGTCCTTTGGTTGATTTCTTATCTACCCCACCTCTCCCTAACCTTCCTGCTGTAATTTGACAGTCTGTTTGATGCTTTACTGCCTCTGTATCTATCTTTTTGTTCATCAGTTTATAATGTTCTTTATTATCCATAAATGAGTGAGATCATGTGGTGTTTTTCTTTCATTGACTGGATTATTTCACTTAGCATAATGCTTTTCAGTTCCATCCAGGTTGCTGCAAATGGTAAGAATTCCTTCTTTTTGATGGCAGCATAGTATTCCATTGTGTAGATGTACCATGGTTTTCTGATCCACTCATCTTATGATGGGCACCTAGGCTGTTTCCAAATTGTAGCTATTATAAATTGTGCTGCTATGAACATAAGGGTGCATATATCCTTTGTTATTGGTGTTTCTAGTTTCTTAGGATATATTCCTAAGAGTGGGATTGCTGGGTCAAATGGGAGATCCACTTTTAGTTTTTTGAGGAAACTCCATACTGTTCTCCACAGTGGCTGCACCAGTCTGCATTCCCACCAGCAGTACATGAGGATTCCTTTTTCTCCACATCCTCGCCAACACTTGCCGTTTGTTGATTTGTTGATGATTGCCATTCTGACAGGTGTGAGATGGTATCACATTGTCGTATTGATTTGCATCTCTTGGATAATTAGTGACTTTGAGCATGTTTTCATGTGTCTCTTGGCCATCCTTCTGTCATCTTTCGAAAAGGTTCTATGTAGGTTCATTGCCTATTTTTTTATTGGATCATTTATCTTCCTTTTGTTAAGTTGTATAAGTTGGCTGTAGATGTTGGAGATTAAACCTTTATCACTGATAGCATTTGCAAATATGTTCTCCCAAACAGTGGGCTTTCTTGTTTTGTTCATGGTTTCTTTTGCTGTGCAAAATCTTTTTATTTTGATGTAGTCCCATTTATTTATTTTCTCTTTAGCTTCCATTGCCTTTGAGCAGTATCAGTGAAGAAGTTCTTTCGGCATATGTCTGAGATTTTGCTGCCTGTGGATTCCTCTAGTATTTTTATGGTTTCCTGTCTTATGTTTAAATCCTGTATCCATTTGGAGTTTATTTTTGTGTGTGGTGTAAGTTGGTGAAACCACTGAATGCTCACCAAAGTGCATTTCATGATAGTGGATTAGAGCTGGATAAGTAGGAAAAAAAATTGCAAGCAAGAAAGCTTTCTGTTTGCTTCCATTATTATGAAAGATTGTGATGTTGGCATAAGCTCCTACAGAATGTTCAGCTGTGGCAGTTTGTATTACACTGGTCATTTCAGTTCACTACCTCCTCACAACTAACAATTTCATGGGGCAAAGACTTTCAACTCCACTCTTGGACCTCAGCTGCTTCCACTCTCTCTGTCCCAGTAAGAACTGACACATTTAGCAATTCTGAATCATGTGCAAGTAAAGAGAGGTTAAAGGAGTAGGAAAGGGTAGGGTAAGTGAAAAGGTAGGAAGAAGGGGCAAGAAGATGGTTTTTCCTGACTAAAAATGCTTTATCCTTTATCCTTGTAGTGAAATGAAGGATCCTTTATGCTTTCCACACCCAAGTTTAAACTGGGGAGCTAAGTGAAGACATTTTCTTTTAGAAAAGCCACACATCACTTTTTCAGAGCTTGAATTAATCAGGCTCTTTGCAACAATGTTTCTCTGTGACTGTTCAGTTTTTCAAAATGGAAATCTGTAGAATGTCAGTTCCTTTTTAGTTGGGGAAAAAATATGACCTCATGAAGCCCCCTTTGAAACATTCCTTCAGCACAAGCATTTTAAATAATTTCTCAAAGGAAAGTACTATATTCAGAGTGAATAGCATGACATTATGAACTACATCTAACATAAGATTTTGCTTCGACAGGCCTGTCAATGCTCCTTAGTTCCATGGTATTGAAATGAAAATCATGTCAGCTTGGAAGAAATGTCTTCCTCACCCTGGTACTCTTGATTAACGATGGAATTGTACTATTTTCTTCACCATGACAACAAAAGCACACAATAGAGTTAGCTCTCACCTTCTTTGCACAAGGTGACAGGGAAAAACAGTAACACAGAAATGGGAAGCAAAAAAACCCCAAAAAACAGATTTCAGGAAACAAGGAGTTAAGGCAGTCACGAACAAAGGAAAGCATGAGCTCAAAGATCAGCATGAAGGGTCATGTTCCAGAGGGGTAAGGAGAGGAGGTAAGGCAACCCAGAGAAAATACTTTCAGTTTGCACTTGATTAAATCTCAGAATGGGTGACTTTTAATGTCAGCCAGTCAACTGAAAGGCCAATTTAAATGATCTCATTTTACAGTAAGGTTGATGTCAGTAAAAGACATAGATTGATCAGCATTCTTGAAATAAGGCTCTGAATTACTCATATACAGTGTCATTTGAAAGCAAACAATTTGTTCTTATCAGAACATATCATTCTTTCAGTGATTTTTTTAGTGGTTTGCACTATGACATATTTTAGCCATACTTCCCCCACCCCAGAAAATACTTTGGTTTAAAATGTCAGATGTTCTTCGTTCTTTTCAGTTTACATTGCTCAAAATATCCAAAGCCATTCATCTTCCTCTGACATGCTGAAGTCTATACTGGATTTTCTTTCACTGGGACTTGCTGGGTAGGCAAAATAACCAGAAATGAGCCCATTGATTATGTTCTGTTCAGGGAAAAGCAGGGAATAGGGAATTACATCACAGTTCAATGTTGTCACCTGAGAAGCAATATAAGAATTAATAAAAGAAATAAGTGCTAGCTAAAGAGAAATCAAATCATTGCATTGCAACCAGAAAGCAAGAAAAAAGAAAAAAGGAATGAATCATGGGATTTGACTGGTGTGGGATTTAAAAAAAAAAATCAATTTGGCCATCTATCTTAACGAAAGGTGACAAATACTTAATGTTGTGCTCTTGGTACCCAGAAAGTTTTTAGTGTCACGTTAAAGCCTATTAAAAGTAAAGTTAGCACTTTTATGTTCAGGGGAAAGGTTTAAAATTGTATTTTTTTAAATAGAAAAATTATTTGTGAGAACTTTTAGAAAGGTGATGTAGGGAATGCTTGTTAAAATAGCTGCCCTCTTTGAAACCCAGTAAAATGAAGAAAAATAACTAAAAATTGCAAAAGTAGTTCCCTAGTATTAACACTAGACAGTGGTCCCAATGTGAAGCTATAAATGTCAACATTGAACTGACAGTTGGAGCAAACTGAGTGAGCACACTGAGTGTCAGCACTTCGGCTCCAGGAACGAGGACCCCGTCAGCATTCGGAGAGTGGGTGATGGAGAGCAAGGCTCTTGGTTTCAAGTCGCTGAACCCTTACTCTGCACCCAGCATCGTAAGGACTTTACCTGAGTCATTTCGATGACTCCTCTCCATCACTGGCTGCTATTATCATCTTCATTTTATAGATTGCAGAACTAAGATGTTTCCCTGAGGTCACATAGAGCAGTCTTCAAGGAGGAAGTTCTGGAGTGCCTCCCTTATAACCCTGAACTTGGAGGAAGAGTTTGAAGTGAGAATGAGAGAGTACCCCAGCAGCTAATGAATGATACAGGGGCAGAGGCGGGTACAATAGTTTGGGCAAGTAGAGAAGCAAGGCAGGGAAGGAAAAGGCCACACAAGAGCCATGCTTTTAAGTAGGACCATTGTCTAATCAGGAAAGGAGTCCTAGAAGCAAGTCTGGGCGAGAGAGATGCAAAATAATAGGCCTGGGCTCACTTTTAAATCACAGACCAAAGTGATCAGGGTAGAGAAAATAACTGTGCAACCCAGTGTAAGACTGCTGACCCATGAAACATCAAAAAGATGCGGTCACTCCCAAAGATCACTGGGCTGCCCAGAAAAGCCAGAAGCAAGGTCAAATCCCAGGGGATTCCCACAGGTGAGGCCCTGTACCCTAGACAGTGGGGCTGGCTGAGGCAGAGTTTACAACAGATGTGGAAAGTACAAAAGGAAATGATTACATGCTAGGTTGGGTAGCTCTGGGAGACTCAGAATCTCTTGCAGTGGCTTCTGTAAAGCACAAACTGGGTTCTTATTCAGGAAACGCAGGAGTCGTTTCTGTTCGGTCATAGAGCCAATAATTCTCAGCACTGCCGAGCTCACGCCATTGGTTCAGCCTCCATTTGCCCAGTTGTAATATAAATGTGTTACTTTTATTAAATGGAAGCATCCATCTTATATAAAAGCTGCTGTTTGAAACTTTAACCCTGCAATTTGGCTTCTGTAAATGCTTGCTTGCTTAAATAACAAGGAAAATAAGACTACTCCTATTCCAGAGAGGCCATTAAACCTCCCCCAGATGAAGTTATCAGTGCTGGCACCAGGCCAAGCCTTTGATCGAGGTCTCAAAGCCCCAGCACATAGGGGCTCTTTAAGGACTTGCAAAGGGAACCAGAACAGAACCCCATATTTGGGAGACAAAGAAGATAAAAACATATAAATAGAGACAATTCCTCCATGTTGGGGCCCAGAATTTGAGACATTTTCCTCTGGGTCAGCACATAATAATGATAATAATAAATGTAACTCCATCTCTCTAAGCATTGCTTGGTTCTTCTCCAGTTTTCTGTAACAAAATATGTATATATGTTTATTTTTAGAGAGAGGGAGAGGGGGAGAGAGACAGAAACATTGATGAGAGAGAAACATCAGTAGGCTTCCTCCTGCATGCCTCTCACTGGTGATGGAAAACTGAACATGTTCCCTGACCAGGAATCGGTGACCTCTCATAGGTTGATGCTCAACCACTGAACCACATGGGCCAGGCAAGTTTTAGTTACCTTTAAGCTCAAGACTTCTTGCAGCCAAAAGTCCTGTGATGCCTTAGGATTGCTAAAGAGTTATTCAGAACACACAGGCAAACTAGAATAATCTCATCTTCCAAGAGCATAAAGATTTGGAGGGGGAGGCCTAGGCTGGGGAAGAGTGACGATTTTAATTTAGGGATATAATTTACAGATATAAAATGCCAATTTTGAGTTGCAAGAGACAACTTTCAACCTAACTCGAATATTGGATGTGTTCAGTGGCTTACTTGTAGCATGTTGTTAACTTGCATCAATTAGGTAGCATAAGGATAAATTATAAATGTTCCTACTGAGAGAAGGTATACAGATTCACCATACAATACTTAAAAATCAATACATTGAATAAAAATATATAAATGACTCAGCAGTATATCCTGAGAACCACACTCATGTTTTGATTTGTTTCTGTACAGTTTGAGTACTTCCTGATTTCTCCCACCAAGTAGCAAATCTTCTTATTACAGGGATTTTGTTTCAATTTATCTTGAGGTTCCTGAGCTTGGCATGTTCTGTAAATATAGATTTATCTTACGTAACAACAGTAAATATAGGTTCTTGAGAATTTTTACCATTTTTCCAACAACTCCTTTTTATCTTGTGATAGTCATTGTACCTAAAGCTACACTAAATAAATATAAGAAATGATATTTGGCCTCATGGTTTAGATTTGATTACATGTGATATTTTGGTTAGAATTGTGCTGCTTACATGCTCATACTAGGTGGCAAAGAACCTACCAAATGATCATATTATTGATGTACATCATTATACCAACCAATTTTATGGAGGTATAATTATGGGAAGTTGCTTATAAACTGGAGTCAAGTGGGCTTTTTTCAGAAGTTTTAAACATTATCCTTATAATGTTGTTTACCCTTTTCAGTGACTTCTTCATGTATCCAAACTCTAGCCCCACTGCAGCTCCATCTCATCATATACAGTGGTACCTCAAGATATGAGTGCCCTAACATACGAGATTTATTGAGATACGAGCTGTGGAGCGAGCGATTTTTGCTTTGAAATACGAGCAACATTTGAGATAGGAGTAATCGCGTGGATCAGCAGGCTGCACACGACCCACCAGTTTACTGCGACTCCAGCGTCTCATAGTTTCCATGCCTCAAGGTTACGGAACGAATGAAACTCGTATCTCAAGGTACCACTGTATTGCCAATGATTGGAGTCTGAATTCATTAACATGTATGACATTGTATGACATAAAGGAGTATTATGTGCTCTCGATGCCTTGAGAGGCAACTAGTTGGAATGCATCACATTTTCCCATTAAATGTAATTTTTAAAATTTTATTAAATCTATTATGGTGACATGGGTTAATAAAGTTATATGTTTTATGTGTACCATTCTGTAATATATCATCTGTATATTGCACTGTGTGTTCACATGCAAAGTCAAGTCTCCTTCTGACACCATCTATTTGACCCCAATTGATTATCTTCTACTCCCTCTCCCCCAAACCTCCTTTCCTTCAGTAACCACCATATTGTAGTTTGTGTCTGTGAGTTTTTATTTGTTCATTTCTTGCTTTCTGTTTTATATCCCACATCTGAGTGAAATCATACGGCTCTTGACTTTTTCTGTCTGACTTACTTCATTTAGCATGATATTTTCAAGATTCATGCATATTGTCACAAGTGGCAGTATTTCATTTTTCTTATGGCTGAGTAGTATTCCTTGTATATATTAACCACATTTTCTTTGTCAGTTACCTAAGAACATACACGTTGTTTCCATGCCTTGGCCACCATGAATAAAGTTGTAATTAACATAAGGGTACATATCTTCATGTATAAATGTTTTTAAATTTTTTGAGTACATATCCAGAAGAGGGATTGTTGGGTCCTATGGTAACTCTGTTCTTATTTTTTTTTAGGAACACCCATACTGTTTTTCATAATAGGTGTGCCAATTTACATTCCCACCAACAGTGTCTGAGGGATTTCCCTTCTCTCCCCAATCACTCCAACACTTGTTATTTCTTGTCTCATTGAAAGTGGCCATTTTCACAGTTATGAAGTCATATCTCATTGTGGCTTTTGACCGTATTCCCCTTATAGCTAGTGAAGTTGAGCATATTTTTATGTATGAGTTGGCCATTTGTATGTCTTCTTGGGAAAATTTCTGATCAGGTCCCCTGCCAAGCCCAGGGAAAGCAAATTGTTTTTCTGACATTATGGCTGGTTTGAGGAGGTGTTGTATCACCAAAGAAACACCACTGAAGTTTCTGAATCTACAGGGCACCAATTCTGGATGAGAACTTCATCTCTGGCAATTGGACTCGGTGACATGAATTTAGAATAGTGGGGGTGGGAGGAAGGACATGGCCCTGGGTTGTCACTGATAATTATAGCTCTGGCTTCTAATGGTAACAGCAACTGGAGAAAGTTAGAAAGCTACAGCATCTTCCCATGAGAACTACCTATGACTCAGTGTTCTCTATAATACCTTAGGACTATAAACAGACATGCCATCATTTGCAAGGGATAAAATTATACCTATGAGTGCACTAATCCTTTTAAATTCCTGAATTTTGCAAACTCCCATTACTTCACAATACTTATTGGTAATTTAATAAACGTCACAACTATGTAGATAAAATATCTTGAATTACTACTTGCACTTTGTTGTCAATTCCCAGGCCAGATAGCATATATCCTTGACAGTAATAGTACTATAACCCCAGAATATTAAGATTTAGAAAAAATTTGCATCTAAGTCAAGCAGATTATTTTATATACAATTATGATAAAAAGTCCCTTATGTGTGCATTATTATGCAGGCCATTTTAATAACACATCAAAGCAGTGTTTTCTTGTGCTATAAATTTTTCCCACTTAGTTTGTAATTTCCTAAAATAACATTTCAATATTAAAATTAATTTTATTTTTAATAATTTCTAAGTTTCTAATAGTTGTAATTAAAAGGTTAAATTTTGAACTCACACTTTCTGTAAAGATGCATGGATTGGCCTCACTACAGGGACTAATGACTTCAAATGAGGACCAATTAGGGTTAAGTGATGTTTCTGATTGAATCTTGGTCCAGTTTATATCTTTATTTTGTCACCATAAGTCCTTGCTATATCAGAGCACACTTGACATCATACCAACACATATGATAACCATATATTAACACCCTTGTAATTACTTCTAAGGTCACATGCTGGAGAAAACTCATCCAGTCATCATCCCCTCAGGCACACCACTAAAGTAGGGATCATACTTCTCTTCTTTTTCTCCCTTAGTGACTTTTCCTTTAGGGTTTTGTCATCTTTTACTGTACTCAAAGAGAGAATGATACCCCTTTCTGTTCCTGACTGTCCTGAGGCTTTATTTAAGTTTTTACATAAGCCCACCCTATGTGGTTCCCATCATGACATTAGTTCACAGGCACACTGGCTAGCATATACTTGGCTCAATATAAATGTATAGCACAAATGGGTAAATTATTGAATAAATATATACATATGCATGATTGAACTGAACAGGCTTCCACCCCAACACCTAATACTTGGGTTCTATTCTTTACTGACTTTCCATGCTTGCATTATTATCCAAAATTATTCTATAGCCCACTGGCCCAGTTATACTCCCGCTGGAGAAATAGATACTGATAGATAAATAGATATATATTTGTAGAATAATGATTTGCTGAGACTAGGTATTGAGCCAAACATTCTGAAGAAAGCCTTTTCTCATTGTTGCAGTTGCTAAACAATTGTGGTGAGAGGCTAGAGATCTTGTCCTATTAGAATGAAAATTTTAACCTAATGAAAAGAATCATGGGTAGAATCAACATGAGACACAGATAGTTAGCAGAATCTGGATAACACCAACAAAATTCTGACAGAACTATAAGGAAGATAATTTCCTAATCCTATTTGGTAAAGCTTTTTATCAATTTTTAATAAGTATAAAACATGTCAAGCCAAAACCGGTTTGGCTCAGTGGATAGAGCATTGGCCTGCAGACTGAAAGGTCCCAGGTTCGATTCCAGTCAAGGGCATGTATCTTGGTTCTGGGCACATCCCCAGTAGGGCGTGTGCAGAAGGCGGGTAATCAATGTCTCTCTCTCATCGATGTTTCTGACTGTCTATTCTTCTTCCTTTCTCTCTGTAAAAAACCAATAAAATATATTTAAAAATAACATGTCAAAACACCAGATAGTATTTTTACTTTTAGAATTGCTACTCCCCAGGAAGTTATGAGAATTTCTCTGTATTAATTATTTCAACAAAGTTTTGTTTTTTTTGCTCAAAGCTGCAATAACATTTTCCTCCTAGGAGACTCCCACCTAATGGCATCTCCACTAAATCCAGATGTGTTGGCCATTTCTAAGGCACAGGATGGGTTTTTATGTCTGACACAGAGAATTTCTGTCTTGTTAAGATTAGTTTCTACCCTACAAGACACAAAAAGGTACTGTGAGCACTAACACCAAGTTCAAAGGAGGCCTGGAAAGGTCATCCACTCTTATTCTTTAAATTCCAGAGTCAGTAGTCAAGTTATGGAAGAAATGGC
The DNA here is from genome assembly GCA_011751065.1 of Lasiurus cinereus. NCBI lineage: Eukaryota > Metazoa > Chordata > Mammalia > Chiroptera > Vespertilionidae > Lasiurus > Lasiurus cinereus. Next base: position 10,021,244 of record JAAGEH010000045.1, on the reverse strand, counting down.
GGTGAGCCTCCAGTTTTTCATAATTTCACTCATTTGGGCAGTCAGTGATTCTTAACCAAAAGCGATTTGGTCCCCCAGGGAGCACCTAGCAATATCTGGAGGCATTTTTATTTGTCACAACTGGAAAGACATTTAGTAGAGGTAGAAGGTAGGAATGCTACTAAAATTTCTATAATGCCCACAACTCCCACAAAAGAATTTTTGGTCCAAAATGCCAATAGTACTAAGTTGGGAAACCCTGCATTTAAGTGAAATATGCTGCATATGATCCATACTAATCCATCAGAGGCATAATACCATGGTATAATAATATACATGTTATAGATTATAACACCATCTATGATAATAAAAGCATAATATGCTAAGTAGACCAGATGTCCTTCTGGACAACCTTTTGGACAAAGTCGAGGCTGTGAGGGAAGCCCGGGTCCTGGGTGCAAGAGGGAAGCTGGTGCCAGCAGCTGGGGGAAGGAAGGCCTACGCTTGCACAATTTTCATGCATCAGGCCTGTAGTGTTATAACATGGTATTATAATGGGTGTCACGTCTATCATATCATAGGGACTCTACAGGACTAGATGATCCTTAGGATTCTTTATAGTTAGGAATTTGAAGAAAACGACTAACTCTGAGGCTTAATGCTAAATGCATTCAAAATATTTTTAACAAATATTGTATTGGAATGTTTTTTATAATTTTATAAAAGCTAGATTAAAAATCTCAAAATCTAGTATGCACTCACACCTTGCAAACTAACAAAGTCCCTTACCATTTATGATTCTCAATGCTTGCATTTACAAAATGAACTAAAACATATCTGCCTATGGAAGATGTATTAAGAAGAAAAAAAACACCTAAATAGTATATGTAAAATCACTTTTATAAGTTAAGATAAACATAAGATAATGTTGTAGCACTTTATAATACAAAGTTTCTTTTGAATAATCAAGCAACTGATTTTATGACCTTTTCTTTTTCAAGAATAGTTACATCAATTTTCAGATAATTTAAAGATCCTACATGTTTTAAAAATAAGTACCATATTCCTTAGGATCTTGGCTCAAACCACCAATTTTATTCTAATGGAAAGGGAAGAAAATTACCTAGATGAGAGGAATCTTTTATTAATGTAGGCATATGTCAATTCATCACAGTGTACACTTTAATTATCTTCAAATTTTATTTACCAATTAAACCTCAGTAAAGCTGAAAAAATTATGGTTTGCCTAAAGAAAAAGTAATTACAACATCTAGGTAAAATCTGTGTACCTTCTCTCAAGAAATTTGCAATAAATTATAGCCTAATCATATCCTAGGTTTTATATATTTCAGTTTCTTGAGACACATTTACCAGTAAGCCTTTAAAGAGGACCTCATGGCCCAACCAGTGTGGCTCAGTGGTTGAATGTTGACCTATGAACAAGGAGGTCACGGTTCGATTCCTGATCAGGGCACATGCCCAGGTTGTGGGCTCGATCCCCAGCGTGGGGACCCCTTTAATTATTGATGTTTCTATCTCTCTCTCTCTTTCCTCCTTCCTCTCTGAAATCAATATATATTTTATATTAATTAATTAAACCTCTTTTAAATATTTGCAAATATGACTCCCAAATTATGATGTCAATTTATGTAAAAAACACAAATCAGCAGTTTCCCCAGTTTTGATGAAATAAAATCTGGTACTGTTATTATAAACTCCTACAATTTTTCTCCCAGCTCCAGTGAAGGATGAAAGTGCCAAACACTGTCTTTTTTCAGCCCTTCCCCTTGGAATTCCTGTCACTCTTATTTAACATACCTTATTTCTTCATGGAAATAGCACTGTTTAGTTTATTAAAAATTCATGGGACACAATTTTCTCCTGAGTACATAGGGCCTAAGGCTTTAAACTCTGTTTATATTATTGCCTAAAAATTACCTATATTTAAAAGATTCATGAATTTAGAGAGTTACTATAGGCCAAGTGTCAGCAATGCCATTTTTTAGAGGTTTAGAATACAAGATTAGAAAAAACTATAAGGTTATTCCTTTTGTCTTTACTTTTAGAAATATTTTCCCTACATTCAGATAAATAACTAATATTGTTCTTAAAAAGATGATGTCTTCACTCATCTTGGTGTTTAGCTGTTTTTTATGGAGAGGGTTATTTCCTATGGAATGATGCCTTCTCTGGCAATAACAATTTTATTTTTCTTACCAGATAGACTTTTTAAGTGGCTTTTAAGCTTCACATTTCATGTTTTCCAAATTTTCATAAATATGGGTATACAAATATTTCTTTCAAGATCCTGCTTTCAGTTCTTTTGTGAATATGCACAAAAGTGGAAGTGCTGGATTATATGGTAATTGTATTTTTCATATTTTGAAGAGCCATCATACTCATACTGTTTTCCATAGTTAGCTGCATCATTTTGCATTTCCACAACAAGGCACAAGAGTTCCTATTTCACCATAACCTCGTCAACACTTATTTTCTGTTTGTTTTTGTTTGTTTGTTCATTAGTAGCCATAATGGGTGATATCTCATTGTGGTTTTGATTTGCATTTTCTTAATGATTAATGATGTCAATTTTTTCATGTTTGTTGGCCATTTATACATCATCTCTAAATATAAAAGCCTAAGCAACTATTACAACGGAATGATGGGAACTAAAAAAACTGGTTGCGATGACACACACTGACCACCAGGGGGCAGATGCTTAATGAAGGAGCTGTCCCCAGCTTGCTGGCCCCGATTGCCAATGGGATCTGCTGGCCAACCTCTCAGTCCCTCCCCTGTGCTGGCAGGTCTCAATGGTCCAGTCAGGGTTGGGCCCCAGGCTGGGATGGGGAACTGGCGGTGGGTAGCGGCACATGCGGGCAGTGAGGGAAGGAGGAAGGAGAGAGGCAGGAAAGTGGGGAACCTGATCAGCCTTGATCCCAGGACAGGCTTAAGGACCCCACCTCTGCACGAATTTTGTACACCGGATCTCTAGTCTTTAAATAAATGTTTATTCAAATCCTCTGCTCAGTTTTTAAGTCAAGTTGTTTTTTGATATTGTTGTATTGTAGGAGTCAACTTTATTTTTATCACAGTTTCTACTGCAGTATCGGACAGCATTCAGGTAGGATTGAGACAAAAGGTAATCCAAGATAAAATACCAGAGCATTAAACAAAACTGTACATGGATTTGTGTACTATTCCCATGTTAAATATGAATACAAGAGCAAGCTTTTAGAAAATGAACACTGATTTAAAACACATAGACATTTGGTAAACTTAAGGAATGTTTCACTTAATTTAACTCTGATTTTCAATATTTAATAATAATATTATATTATTATAATGTAACATTAATATTAGAACTAGAATAGAGTTTAGACAACATTGACTCTGATTCCTTCATCTTGCAAATACGGAAACATGAAAGAAGAGAGTATTTGTTACCCAGCTATGAATGGGCCTGAAAGGCAGTGATTATTTTCTACCTGCACTGCTTTCCCCGAGTAGAACAAAGCTGAGGATTTTCTCTGCAGGATTTATATTGAATTAGAGTTCCAAACACCCAGGTTCTATCCCTTCTCTTGCTACTTACTAGTTATAATATCTTTAACAAGACACTTATCTACAGTAATGTTCAGTACTTTCCATCAGTAATTAAGCATAAAAATACTTGCCCAGTCTCATAGCAGTGATGATTATGAAGTTCCGGTGAGGTAAAATGTGTGAAAGCAATTTCAAAATGTATAGTTTTGTGCAAGTATAAAGTGGTTGAATTTTAGTCTTACATTTATCTCTAAGTTCCTGTGACTATAAAGTAGCTAATTAGGTCTGACACATGTCAAATCTTTAACAGCTCTTCTCATTTCTATTTCTGGATATGTCTCTTCATCTAGAAGATGAGAAAGACTAGGCTAGATGATAGCTAAAGACAATCTAATTAGATCTGTGACGCTGTGATATGGCATGTCCCAATAAGGACCACTGCACCTAAAAAATCTTCTGAATCTAGTAAGTGTAAACCCTGGGTCACAGTACCAAACTAAAGACTGTAACCTTGGCATTGTCCCCATATCTTGGCAATGAAACAAATAGAATCCTCTCTTTCATTAAGCCCTGCATACTAGCCCCCTGAATTTTCATGTCTTTCTTCCTCAAAGGTCACCTTCTCCCAAATCTAAGATTAGAATAAAGATTTCTCTCATCCTCTATTCCCATAACAACAACAACTCCTTTAAAAAGCATATACTTTAGGTTTACATCCTAGATCATCTGCTCATGGCCAAGTAAGATTGGACAAGGCATAAATCCCTTAGGACCTCAAATATATAAAAAATTCTATAAATATATAAAATTAGAGCATTATCACAGTTCAGTTGCTTTTACAGTCAATGAGGACTGGCAGTTCAGAATCTAAATTTTCAAAAGGTGGCTGGGTGGAAGTCCTTTCTTTCTTGAGGGCCAAGTGCTCCTGAAATAGCTGAGGAAACTCTTAAAGGAGTTAATCTTAGTGTGAAAGAAACAATTAAATTAAATTGCAAATATAAACTTCACAAGAAGTGCCACACTTAAAGAAAATCTTTAGAGCAGTTCTTTTCATGATCATGGGCTTTATTAAAGTGTAAGTGGTATTTGACCTATATCCATAGCTCTTCTCTCCATTCCCTGTCTCACTAATGCATTAGTGGTTATTTCGAATTGCTTTTTATTTAGAAAATAGACTGTACTGTATCCTTTCTTGATGGGATCATTGATCAAGATAATTGGATTTGTGGTAGATTTATATTAGAATAATAGCCCAGGCTGACACTGTCTATTCAGTGTAATGTTCTCTAAATCATTTTTTTTTGTCTGACATAATTTTCACTCTAAATGAGGACTTTTTAACCCAACTCTATAATGTTCTAGGCTGAATATTGGGGATTGTCTTATACCTTACACGATATTTAGCAGCAACCCTCCCCTCATCTCTAAACACTAGATGCCAATAGCATCCTTCTCCCTAGCTGTGATAATCACAAGTGTCTGCAGACATTATCACATGTACCCTAGGGGGGCAAAATTATCCCAGATTGAGAACCACTGGCCCTAACAGAAAGAAAAGTGTGCTCATTTTCCAACATAAGACCTATTTACCTACATATCTATTGTTCTACTCAAGTTGTTCAGTTTTTAAAAAAAATTACCAGCAGATGACAAGGTGGATATCATTTTGAAAAGAAAAGAAAAGAAAACAGGCATCAGAGCCAATCTCAGGTATGATGCAATTGTTGGAACATTCTGATAGGAATCTACAATAACTATAATTAATATGTTCATCTGTTAATGTAATGAAAAAGATAGACAATATACAAATCAAATGCAAAATTTCAACAGAAAGATGGAAAGATATAAGAATCATATGGAAATGCTAGAAATCAAGAATGTCTTCAATGGACTCATCAGACAACTTGACAGTGCTAAAGAAAGAATAAATCACCTTGAAGACAAGTCACTAGTGATCACACAAGATGGAAATAGCTTGTCACAACTTTTTTTTTAAGGTTTTCTCTTAAAGAACAATCTTCTAAGTGTTATGGAGTAATGAATTTTTTTCATTGGTATTTTAGTTTCCTATACTACTCTTGGGTCATACTTAACTAGTATTGTTTCTTAGACCTTATGCCACACTCTGATTCCTTCTTCATTTTATTTCTTTCCTAAAGTAATTTTTCATATATAGTATATTAGTGGTTAAAATTTTATATGTTTGATATTGTTTTTGGCTCACCTCTACACTTAATTGAAAATTTGGGTTCAAAATTTCTTCAACGCCTTTTATATCTTTCAAACATGCTTATGATAAAATTGGTGTCACTCTGATTCTTTTTTTTAATAGGCAAGCTATTTACTTTTTCAAAATATGCTCAAAAATTTTTTTCCTTAGTATTATAATTTTATCAGGAATTGACAAAATGTAGGTGGTTTTGTCATCAGTACAACAATCTTATTGAGTTCTTTTAGTAGAAAAACTATGTTCATTACACACTGGTAATTGTTCTTTGAATTGATTTTAACTGATATATAAATTTTCTTTTCTCTTTAGTCTCTGTATTCTGCTAGTGGAGCTTCACTTAGTTGCCTGTTCTAATTATGGGTCTAATCTCAGAGTTGCTTTAATTTTCAATAATTTTTTAGTTGTACTATGAATTCTGGGCTATTTATTTTCCAAATCACAAACTTGGTCATAAAGCATGTTCAGTTTACTATTCAGTTGGTCCATTAGATTGAGTCAATCATCCTATCTAATAAAAGGGTAATATGCGAATTGACTTGTCACTTCAACACACAATAATGGCTGCCCCTATGTGGTCAAAGAAGGCCACCGCCATGTGGACACAAGATGACTGCCACAAGATGGCCAGCAGGGGAGGGCAGTTAGGGGTGAATGGCCTGCAGAGAAGGGCAGTTGGGGGTGACTAAGGCAGCAGGGGAGGGTAGTTAGGAGGGGACCAGGCCTGCAAGAGAGGACAGTTAGGGGTGACCAGGCTGGCAGGGGAGGGAAATTAGGGGCAATTGGACCAGCAGGGGAGCAGTTAAGTCTCAATCAGGCTGGCAGGAGAGTGGTTAGGGGCTGATCAGGCTGGCATGCAGAAGTAGTTGGGAGCCAGCAGTCCTGGATTGTGAGAGGGATGCCCAACTGCCCATTTAGGTCAAAATCCTAAAAGGACAGTCAGACATCCCTTGAGGCGTTCCAGATTGGAGATGGTGCAGATTGGGCTGAAGGACACTGCCGCCCAGCCCACCCCCCACACCCCCCCCACACACAACCTGTGCATGAATTTTGTACACCAGGCCTCTAGTCATTTTATAGATTTTGGATATTGTTTCTTCTCTAATCTCCAGGGAACCAGGCTTTTTTAATTCACAGTAGTATTTTTATTGCATTATACACAAAGACTCTATCTAGTTTATATACATGCATTAATTAGAAATATTTGAAGGTTATCTTCTCTTCCCCACATTATTCAAATTTTCCCCTCTGAGGTAAGTTGTTCTTTATGCTTATTTTGTTCTTCTCATTAATAGGTTTTGTTTATGGTTGTGATCATTGTTCAGTTTTAGGATTTCCTCCCTTAAAACATATTTTTTTGTTTGTTTGTTTCTGGAAGAAATCTCAAAACGGGAGGTATTATGGGCTCAAAAAAGGATTGTGGGCAGGTAAATTTCTTCCTCCTGCTCTGTCATCATTTATAATAATAAAAGGATAATACAGTGGTCCTCGAGATACGAGTGCCCTAACATACGAGATTTTTGAGATACAAGCTATTTTTGCTTTGAAATACGAGCAACATTTGAGATAGGAGTAATCGTGTGGATCCACCGGCTGCACAGGACCCACCAGTTTACTGCGACTCGAGCAGTTTCATAGTTTCCCACAACTCAAGGTTATGGAACAAATTAAACTCATATCTCGAGGTACCACTGTATTCTAATTAGACCAGATATCTTTTGGATGTCATTCCAGATGTCCTTCCTGATGAAGCCAAGACCAGAGGGAAGTCAACCTGTGTCCCAGGTGCCTGAGGGTGGCCCAAGGGAAGCCAGCCCAGGTCCTGGGTGCCAGAGGGCTGCCTGAGGAAGGAAGCCTGTGTTCCAGGTTCCTGAGGGAAGCCAGTGCTGGCAGCCAGGGGAAGGAAAGCCTGCTCTTGTGCAAATTTTCATGCATTGGGCCTTTAGTTTGTATGATAACTTGCATCAGGGTCAGTGGAGTGTCATCTGGTAATAAGTGTTGAGTGAAGGTGGGACTAGTGGCAGCATCCTATCCTGACTGTTGCTGTGCACAACATTCTGAGGACTGAGGTTCTTGCCCACTTTCTGAGTCTGGCTCTCCAGACTTCCTGTTGATTTTGTGAGCTTGCTAAAACCCTTCCAACAAAGCCCTTTACTATTGCAGGCTTTACTTGTCTGAACGAACTCTTCCTAACAAATATGGTTATCATTTCTTGGCCTTCATAGAAATAAATGGACTATTTTTTAAGCACATCTCTGTAAATCGTATGGGTCCATTTCTCTCAATGCCTCTCCATTTATGAGAAGGATGCCTTCAGTTTCCATATGAGTGAAGAGTATATGTAGAGAGGAGGCTCCCTATATTTGGAATAGTAAGAAGGGCCTCCCACTGAGGGTAGAAAGTTGTAAACAATTTTACTTCCAAGAAGAAGTGCCTCTCTCTGTCCTCCCTATCCTCTCTTTTCCACTCTCATGACTTTTGTGTGTTTAGTAGAATTCTGTAATAGCTGTAATTCTGTCCTTTTCTTAAAGTCTCATCTGATAGCTCCTTTATGTAGTAAACAGGAACAGGGAAGAACCCAGCCATTCCATTTGTTAAGAAAGTGATTTTTAAATCTTTGTATTGATTGAATCTGAGCTACTAGCTTTCTGGTATCTTGCTTTGTGATATCCTCTGCTTAGATCTCATCACCAATTAATTCTACCAGTTCTTGACATAAAATGTCTTATAATGCTTGAATCTCTGATGTCACTTTCCCCCCAGAATTGATATACATTATTACTATTATTTATATACTTTTCTATATTCCAATGGGAACTTTGGAGAGAAGAGAGAAATAAATGTGCTCATTCATCATTTGATTTTGCCATTACATGAAATTTTCAATGACTCAATTTTGGCTGCATCTTGGAGAGTTTATTTTTGTTTGTTTTGTGTGTGTTTTTTTGTTTGTTTGTTTTGTTGATTTCAGAGAAGAAGGGAGAGGGAGAGAAAGATACAAACATCAATGATGAGAGAGTCATTGACTGGCTGCCTCCTGCATGCCCCTTACTGGCAATCAGGTGTCTGAATACATTTCATTAGCAATAAGACTTGTTGTAGTGGAATTAATGAAAAAAATGTTGAAAAATTTCAAATAGTAATCATGACATATGGTCAAACCTTTATTCTGAGGCTGACATTCTATCCACTTAACCAAACTAGCTGGAACTATGTTTTGTGTTGTTGTTTTATATAGCAATGCCAGATCCTCAGTCCTAAAGATAATGAATTAATCTGGAATGAAACCCAGTAATTTTTAAAGCTCCCTAGGTGATTGTAATACGGAATCAAGTTGGAGAATGACTCTTCTAAGCAAATATATGACCATGTTTAAATAGAGGAGGCAATTCTCAAACTTCAGCGTCTATAAGAATATTCAGTGGAAATTCTGTGAACCCGTACTTAAGAGAATGACTAGATAGGAGTCTGAATTTTGTTTCTACTTTAGAAACCCTCAAGGAAAACAGGGACATAAATTTCCCGTTAGCAATTTGTGAACACTTGTATCTTTCTGTCTTTATTTTTGTGTAGTTCAGAAGGCCCTCACCCTCACATTTACCAATGGCAGATAAAGATAATCTGACACAACTTCAAAATTCTACATGCTGTGAACCAGGAAGTTACCCTCCAACAATCAGATTATCCACAACCTGACCTATTCCAGTTCTCAAATACCAGCTGCTTTATCTTCTCAGAATGACTTAATGGCCCATTTCTTAAAGGCAGTCAGTAGTTTTTCAAAATTGATGATCTAGCAAACAATAGTGATAATCACAGACATAATTTTCATCAAGAAAAAATAGGGCAGCCATTTCTTCACACTTGAAAAGCAACATTACAATAATAATATGCCATATTTTTTCAAGATAAAATCAATGAAGGAACAAAATTTGTCTCTTTACAGAGAATATCAATTCCTCAAGGTCAGAGAAAAAGAGAATTCATCTCTATGTCTTTGTAGGCCATAACTGTGTTTAGCACTTCTCTAAAACTAGACCATATTCTTACAAAGTTCAAAGACTCTCTAATCATAATAATTAGATAAAAACTATATTTTTTGAAAAGGTGATAGTGACTAAAAGACTTGAGCTCAAATTATGGGGTAGAGTGTGTCAAAATTACCAAGAATAATACAGTAGTCCTTCCGCCCACACCTTATCTTGGAGGATATGTCCCAAGACTCTCAGTGGATGCTTAAACTTTGAAGAATACCTAACCCTATATATACTGTTTTGTCTTGTTTTTTCCCTATACATACATATATTTTCACCTGAAGTAAGTACTTTACAGCTTCTCTTTGGCCTATATATATTGGCAGCATCACTACTATTAAACTTTGGGGCCATTGTGTAAAACTAGAGGCCTGGTGCATGATTTTGTGCATGGGTGGAGTCTGGCCTGCCAGCCCTGATCAGGCCAATCTGGCCAGGCCAGCTGGAGGAAAGGGCTGCAGGCAGTTAGCCGGCTTGGCCCACCCCCTCCTCAACACCACCCAACCCCAACCCTGGTTGAACTCCCGGTCAAGGAGACAATTTGCAATTTTCATATTAGCCTTAATAAGAGGCTAATATATAGGATAAGAGATCCTGGAACACAAGTACTTTGATACTATGATAGTTAATCTTGTAACTGAGATCACTACTGAGTGATTAGCAGGAGGGAAGTGTATACAGCATGGATATGCTGGACAAAGGGATGATTTACATCCCCGGTGGGGTAAAGAAGGACAAGACAAAATTTCATCATGCTATTCAGAATGGTGTACAATTTACAACACATTGTTTATTTCTGGAATATTCCATGTAATGTTTACAGGCCTCAGTTGACAATGTGTGACTAAAACTGCAGAGAAAAAAAAACTGGATATATGTTAACTATATACATACTGATTTGGAAGAGCAACAACACAAAGAATCTATTCATTGATCCCGCAACTATTTATGAAATGTCTATTAGAATTTAGGCACTGCACAAGATGCTAGAGATGTAATAGCAAGGATTAAAAACAAAAGCTTCTCTTTTCATGTAGTTTTTAGTCTATTAGAATATGTACATATCAATTAAATGATTAAAAATAATTAAATAAATACAGGTTGTGCTAAGTTCTATGAAGGTACATGATGCTGTAATGATATGGAACTAATTGATCTTGAAGCAAAGATTTTATAAAATCTAATAACAATCTTTTCAGTAAAAAGAGAGTTCAGATTTATCAAAATCCCTCTGAATACATTTCATTAACAATAAGACTCATTGTAGTGGAATTAATAAAAAAAAATGTTGAAAAATTTCAAAAGGAATCATGACATATATTGATGCTGAAATGCTACAAGCTCAGACATCTGTTATTGATCCTAGAATTGGCCCCTGAAGGGAATGTATAAGAAATTGAGCCTTTTAGGCATATTAAAATTCAAAGAAATAATTGAGAGCTTAATAGGAATGTGAGGATGAAAAGTTAATAAGCTTCATCTTGGATGGGAACTCTTGCAGCGGAGGAGAAACATGGTCATAAACTTTAGTCTAATTGTGATTATCTAAGCTGGTGCATTTCTAATGAGTAAGATAAAGTTGGATCAAATTATGTGTATCTGTTTTCCAGAGTACAGCAGGTACATGATACAAAGTAAAATATCCAGAGTACTGACATCCATCATTATTTTTTTATAATAGTGAATAAGTTAAATTACTTATGAAATTTGTTAACATGGAATATGTTGATGTGTGTGTGTGTGTGTGTGTGTGTTTTAATATATTATTGATTTCATAGAAAGGAAGGGAGAGAAAAACATCAATGATGAGAGATAATCATCAATTGACTGTCTCCTGCAAGCTCCCCACTCAGAATTGAGACTGCAGCCTGGGCATGTGCCCTGACCAGGAATTGAACCATAACCTCCTGGTTCAGAGGTCAAAGCTCAATCACTGAGCCACATGGAATATGTTGATTTGTAACATTCCACTATCTCACAGGACATCTTAAAACATACCAATCATTAAGCTTTTGGTTACCAAATGGATAAAAATATACATTCAATATTAAACTGCTCTTTCAACTTAATATTTCAAAAATTTATATAAACAGTTTATATGACAAAGTATAATTATATAAATTAATAAACTAAACAATGCATTGAAGATATATGTAGTGTAAGTAATTCTTAACTAAATCTTTAAAATACCTAGTGTTTCATTTCTTAGTCCTCAAGGCAGTGAGCAAATATCTTGCTTACAAATAGAAGGCCTGCTGTACATTAATTATTAAGAGGGCAAGAATAGGAACTCTTGCAAAGCTAGCTACAAGAACAAAAAGAAAACCAACCTCAGGAGTTTTCAGAAGTTACCACCTGTGGCTAACAAGTTTGGCCAGAAGAGAGTCTAGCATTCTTCACAAATACTTTAATCTCTCTATTCACTAGAAGGCTTTATTCCTTTTAGTTAATTCATTGCACTCAGAAACACTGGGATTTTAATGTACCTACATGCAATAAATTTATAAATCTTTTCTCATTTAGAAAGTATCAATCTAATCCAAGTAAAATCATGACTAGAGGCCGGGTGCACGAAATTCGTGCATTGGGGGTGGGGGTGTCCCTCAGCCCAGCCTGCACCCTCTCCAATCTGGGACCCCTTGAGGAATGCCCAACTGCCCAGTAGGATCGGACCCAAATGGGCAGTTGGACATCCCTCTCACAATCCAGGACTGCTGGCTCCCAACTGCTCGCCTGCCAGCCTTCCTGATTGCCCCTAATTGCTTCTGCCTGCCAGCCTGATCACCCCTAACCACTACCCTGCCAGCCTGATTAATGCCTAACTGCTCCCCTGCCAGCCTGTTTTCCCTTATCTGCCTTCCCCTACAGGCCTGGTCACCCCCAACAACATTCCCCTGCTGGTCTGATTAGCCACAAATGCCCTTACTTGCAGGCCTGATCGTTCCCAACTGCCCTTCCTTGCTGGCCATCTTGTGGCAGCTATCTTGTGTCCACATGGGGGCAACCATCATTAGCCACATGGGGGCAGCCATCTTGTGTGTTACAGTGATGGTTAATTTGCATATTACTATTTTGTTAAATTGGATAGAGGCCTGGTGCACGGGTGGGGATGTGGGCCAGCTGGTTTGCCCTGAAGAGTGTCCCAGATCAGGGTGGGGAACCTTGGGGTTGGGGTAGCCTGGGCAAGGGGCCTGTGGTGGTTTGCAGGCTGGCCATGCCCCCTGGAGACCCAAGCAGAGGCACTGGTATCTGGGATTTATTTATCTTCTATAACTGAAACTTTGTAGCCTTGAGCAGAGCCAAGCCTCCTGCTTGCTCCCTGGCCATAGCCATTTTTGTTGGGATTTATGTATCTTCTGTAATTGAAACTTTGTAGCCGTGAGTGAAGGCCTGGGCCTGCCAGGGTGTGTGGAAAGCTTGGCTTCCTCCCTTGCTGAGGAAACCCAAGTCTCTTGCTCACTCCATGGCTACAGCCATCTTGGTTGGGTTAATTTGTATACTTGATCCTGATTTGTTGATGGGCGTGGCTTGTGGGTGTAGTGGAGTGATGGTAAATTTTCATATTGCTCTTTTATTAGATAATTTGGCTGTATATGTATTTGCTTTAAAATGAAGTTAGTAGGGTGAGATTATACAACCCAATCTTTGGATTTTTCTATGTAATTTATGATAGCAAGAATAGTGTAACCACATTTAAAGCCCAGAAATATGGGAATAACAACACACTAGAAATTTAACAGGCTTGATAATTCTAAAAGTTATTGACAAGACAATGAACTAGAAGCAGATTTTTCCACTTCATTAAATATCACAAAACAAATTTTAATCATGGTAATTCTACTGTAGAAATAGATATTGTGTTCTGTATGTTTAATAAAATATTTGGTTTATATTTACACAAATAAATTAAAAAATTAAATAAGTATTTTTCTGTCAATAACTCAAATATCTTAGTTTTTGCCAGTAAGATGAAAATTAGTATATTTTCCAAATTACTTTGAGTAAGTATACTGAAGGGTCGATTATAAGTTGTCCATAACGTTTGCTAAATATTCAGCTTTTGAGGTTTGTGTGAGGAGGAAAATGAAAACCATAGGTTAAATATATACAAATCCTGTTTTCTTTATGAAAGAACAGGAAATAAAACATTTTCTTCCAACCACTGAAAAACTTGTGAGTTGTTTAGATTTGAAATTTATACATAAGGATTGCATTTTGGCTTATACCACTGTATTTGTGTTTAATTACAAATTACTGGGACTACCAAAATATGACTCATCAGTATTATCAGGAAATGAAATTAAAAATATGAAAAAATAGTAAGTTGGAATAGGAACTGAGATTAAACAGCTCACTTAACATAAGGAAGAATGAATGAAAAGGGAGAAATGCCTAGAAATATTCCATTATTGAAATTTACAATAACAAAAACAACAACCACCACCAAAACACCTATATCTTAGATATTAGGACAGAAATATAATGCTGGTTCTAAATTAGGTTGTACTAAACATATTGCAAAATACGTAGGAAACTTGGGTAAAATTCATAGATTTAAATGTTTTATAAAAGTATTAAAAATGCTCTAGCTGGTTTGACTCAATGGATAGAGTGTCAGTCTACAAATTGAAGGGTCCCAGGTTTGATTCCGGTCAAAGGCATGTATGTACCTTGGTTGCTGCGATATACCCAGTAGGAAGGGTGCAGGAGGCAGCTGATTGATGTTACTCTCTCATTGATGTTTCTAACTCTCTATCCCTCTCCCTTCCTCTCTGTAAAAAATCAATAAAATATACTTTTTTAAAAAGTATTAAAAATAATTAAAATTAATACATAGAACACTTTCAACTAAAAAAGGGTTTTAAAAGGTAAAAATAAAAAAAAATAATGCAGTAGAATTAAGAAACAAAAGATAAAATCAGAAACTGAATGGAAAGCAAAAGAGAATTAGAGAATTCATAATAAATCCAAGAACTAGTTTTATAAAATAAAAAAATTTTATCAGAGCTCATCAAAAGAAAGAGAAGATAAAATTAGTTCATCCTTTCTTAAAAGGTATTGTTTTCTAAAATATGTACATAATTTCTATTTTTATATATGTATATAAAGTATATGTAATTTTTTTAACGTTTCAATTATAATTGACATTCAATATAAAGTGTAGTACTACCCTGACATCATACATAGTTATTACAATATCATTAACTATATTTCCTATGCTGTACTTTACATTCTAATGACTATTTCCTAATTGCCAATTTGTAGTTATTTTCTTAAGATTTATTTATTTTATTATTTTATTATTTTGGAGAGCACAAAAGGGAGAGTGAGAGAGAGAGAAACATAAATGTGAGAGCAAAACATCTATCAGTTGCCTCCTATATACCCCCCAGAAAAGCAAGCCTGCAGCGTGGGCATGTGCCATAACAATGAATTGAACAAGCAACCTTTTGGTGCATGAGAGGATGCCCAACCAATGGAGCCACACAACCTATGGCCAATTTGTACTTAAGCATAAAATATATTTTAATTAAAAAAAATTAAAATTATGTAAAATTGAGAAGGACAGGGTTTGGTTAGAAAATATCGAGAAAAGGCCAAAAACAATCCTGATTCTGGTTTTGTGTTCTGGACTGAGATGTTACAAGTCATATGTATTTTATTATAAAGAATAGTGGCTCAGTGTACAAAATTCATTCATTATATTTCTGTCCTCTACCAGCCAATTTGATTTTGATTGATCAGCCCAGCCTGTACCCTCTCCATTTGAGGACCTCTTGAAGGATGCCCGACTGCTGGTTTAAGACCAATCCCACAGGCCTAAACCAGCAGTTGGACATCCCTCTCGCAATCTGGGACTGCTGGCTCCTAAATGCTCACCTGCCTGCCTAACTGATTGCCCCTAACTGCCTCTGCTTACCTGCCTGATTGCCCCTAACCCCTTTGCCTGCTTGCATGCCTGATCACTTCTAACTGCCTTTGCCTGCTTATTTGATCACCCTTAACTGCCCTCTCCTGCCAGCCTTATCTTGCCCCTAATGGCCCTCCCCTGCTAGCCTGATGTCACCCTAACTGCTCTCCCCTGCCAGTCTGAATGCCCCTAAGTGCTTCTGTGTGCCTAATCACCCCTAACAGCCCTCCCCTGCTGGCCTGATCTCACTCCCAACTGCCCTTCCCTGCCAGACTGATATCGCCCCTAACTGCTCTCCTCTACCAGCCAATTTGATTTTGATTGATCAGTTTCTATGCCAATCAGCATCAAAAGCTCTGCCTCCTAGGCAGCCTTTGGCTCTTCAAAGATCACCCAGATTTGGTTCTGATTGTTTAGTTTCTATGCCAGTCAGTGTCAAAAGCCATTGGCTCCTCACAGTTCACCCAGAGTTGGTTCTTATTGATCAGTTTCTATGCCAATCGGCATCTCCGGGCCTATCTCTGGGCGTGGTCAGAGATGCAGGGCTGATCAGCAGTTCCCGCAGATACCAAAGAGAAACAGAAGTGCAACTGTTGGCAATGCTTGGAGAGAAAGAGAGAAGCAATGGCTGATCAATAGCTGCCACAGAGGCTGTCGATCAGACCCTGCCTCTCTCTCTGGGCCTCTCTCTGGGCCTGATCCACAGCACCCTCAGCAGTCAGTGCTAGGTCACCACAATAACCCAGCATTGACTGCAAGACTGACTTCTAGTGTTTGGTTGAGCCTTTGGTCATTTTGGACATCACAGACCCTGGGTTTTTATATATTAAGATTCTTTTATTCACTGTCCTATTTTGTCAGTCAATAAAGACTAACTACAGAAGGTAATGTCTGATCTAAGATTATAAGATATAAGTCAATTAGTAAGTCAAAATTAGTAAGTTCAGCAGTACAATGGAGCTTATTACTACTAAGTCATGAGAATTGACTATGAAATTTTCAGGAATTTTGAAAACTGATTGTTAAATCCAGTCTCTGTTAAAATTTTAATTATACAGGAGTACACAAAGTAGCTTTGCAGTTGTGAGTATGTGAAACAGAGTTTATTTTTATATTATTATTTATTAACTAGAGGCCCTGTGCATAAAATTTGTGCACCAAGGAGGGGTCTCTCAGCTTGGCCTGCATTCTCTTGCAATCCAAGACCCCTCAGGGGTTGTCCAATGGCCAGTTTAATCCTGATAAACTAGAAATTGGACTTCCTCTTGTATCCGGGATAGCTGGCTCCTAACCACTCTGCCTGCCTACCTGATTGCTGCTAACCACTGCCTAACTGCCTGATTGCCCCTCACCACTCTGCCTTCCTGCCTGATAACCCCTAATCACCTCTGCCTCGGCCCTACTGCTGCTGCTTCATCTGGAAAGATGTCTGGAATGACGTCCAAAAAGTTGTTTGGCTGTCTGGTCTAATTAACATATTATGCTTTTATTATTATAGATTATTTTATTAATTATTTGTATTATAACTGTAAACCTACTTTGCTCACCCCTCTAGAAAGCTAAATAAATCACACTATATACAAAGGTAATAAATATTCAAAACTGATCACTTCCTAATTATCATAGTATTTTTCTGTTATTGATACTTTGAGGTTATTTACATCTTCTGAATCTATATGGTAAAAATATTATAAAATGGTGCTACTGCTTCTCTTCAAACCTTCCAAACATGTCATATTAGTAACTTGAAATCAACTATGGTGAATATATTTAGACCATGGGAATTAGACATCTTTGCAAATTAGAGGATTGTTTTGTTTTCCTTGGAGTCAGTTTTTATTTTTTTTTTAGTTTGGAGATTTAAGGTCATAAGAAGGGTCTTAACAATAATCTTTTCACAAAAAATAAGGCAGCTTTATGCTGTTAAAACATCAGTTATTTGCCAAAGGTTATGTACTGTCACCACCTGTCAGCATCTTCACTCTTTTGCTATGTAGCGACACCAACATGCATCTCGTTGGCTGTCCAGGTATGGTTTATAGCCCAAATGTAAAACACTGTCAAACAAGAGCTCCACTGTTGTTTCACATGCCCCAACATGCTAAGTTGATCCTAAGGGTAGAATCAGTATTTAAACATTTACCAGCACACCCCTTGAAAAGTGAATAGTGGACTGAGAAAATGAAAACATGAATATTCTCAGCAAAGAGGTCTGCATACATGATGAAAAAGGTGGTGCAGTGATGTTGTTATTAGCAGGACTAACAAATGTAGTAGTTAGTAGTGATAGTGGAGGTAGTGGTGGTGGCATAAAGATAGTAGTGATGGTAGTAGTTGCAAGAGCTATTATTTTTTTAAGTGCTAAAACTAAATTAGATGCAGAAACTCTTTCAATCTTCATAATAACCCTTTAAGGCAGATAATATTAATAATTTTCAGTTTGCCAAAGAGGGGACTGAGGACTAGAGAAGTTAAAGAACTTGACTGTGGGCTCACAGTAGTGGATGTTAGCTGTGATCCTGAGCACATTGGACCACATAGTTTAAACTCCTCATTACCACAGACTATATCTTTGGTGTGATAGACTGAAACATCAGTTTTAAGTAGGAAATAATGATAAATTGACTGAAAAGGTTAGCATGGTCAGAACATAAAGTACTTGCAGCAAAATGATAGTAATAATCATTCCAAGAGTCTATTACATGGTGAGTAATAAACTAAGAACTTAATTCACTTCTCCACATGATTCCTCGCAATTAACAGTTAGCAGCTACCCTTCACTATTTTAGCATGGCATTATTATTTTGATAAAAATGTGTATGTTTATGAAAATGAAAACAAAAAGATGAAAGTTAAAAATATGGAAATACTCGACCCTAAAATAAAAATAATTATTTTTAATATGTGAGCATCGTTCTACATATTACTACACAAACGAATTGCAGAGGATATATAGATAGACAGATACATAGAGATATAATCCTATGGGGTAGCATTCTGAGTCTATACTCTGTTTATTTCATAACATTTTAGATTTATAGAAAAGTTGCAAAGATAGTATTCTCATATACCTTTGTACAACCCAGATGATTTCACTGGTAAATTCTCCCAAAAACTTAAGGGAAAATAATGCCAATGCTCCACAAGCTTTTCTAGAAAATAATAGCAGAGGGAATACTTCCTAACTCATTCACTGAGGCCAGCATTACCCTAATAATAAAATCAAATAAAGAAAGACATTACAGGAAATGAAAACGATGGACCAATACCTCTCATGAACAAACATGGAAAAATTCTTATCAAAAGACTAGCAAATCAAGTTAACACCATTGATAAACCAATAATTTGTAATAAGAATATTATACCAAACAAAGTGAGATTTATTCCAAGTCTACAAAGCTGGTTAAAGATTTTAAATGTAATCCATCATATTAACAGGCTAAAGAAGAAAAATCATATGACCATATCAACTGATCCAGAAAAAATAACATTTAATAACATTCATGTTAATTGGTAAATAGTAGTCCCTTATATGGATATATCACTACTTGTTTATCTATCTGTGGATGTAAATTTGATTTGTTTTTAAATAAGGCTGATATGAATATGCATGTACAAGTCTTTGAAAAGACAGTGTATGCTTTTATTTCTTTTAGGTAAATAGCTAGTAGGGGAATGGTTAGTAGGGGAATGATAAGTGTATAATGAACTTTTAAAGATTCTTTTAAAGGAAATGAGTTATGCCAATTTATATGGTATTGACAGAATGATTTTTATATTCCCATCAGCATTGTAAGAGAACTCCACAACCTTGCCAAGACCTGTGATGGTGAGTCCTTTTAATTTTAAGATTTTCTTCACTGTGTAGTAATATCTCATTTTAGTTTTAATTTTTCATTTCTTTAAAGAAAAATAATATTGAACCTATTTCTATGTGTTTATTTAACACCTATTGATCTTATTTTTGGAAGTGTATATTCAAATTGTTTGCTTATATTTTTTATTGAATTTTCTAATTATTGAGTTTTGAGCTTTCCTTACCTATTCTGGGTATGGCATTTATCAAATATGTAACTTGCAGATATTTCCTCCCAATCTGTAGATTGTCTTTTTATTACTTTAACAGTGTCTTTCAAAAAGCAGGTGTTTTTAATGAAGTCCAATTTATTATTTTTTTTTCTTTTATGAATTGTGGTTTTTGTGCTATATCTAAGAATGCCTGTCTAAACCAAGTTCATAGAGATTGTCTTATGAGATCTTCTTTTATAAGTTATAAATTTAGGTTTTACATGTATGATTACAATGAATTTTGAGTTAATTTTACATATGTTGTGAGGTTTGTTTAGAGTTTTGGAAGGTTTTTGTTTTTGCATATGGATCTACAATTGTTCCAGCAGCATTTGTTGAAAAGAATATATTTTCTCCACTGAGTTGTCTTTGCACCTTTGTTAAATCAGTTTTTCATGCATATTCATATATGTATTCTACTCCATCATTCTATTTGTCTATCTTTTTTTAAAAATATATTTTATTGATTTTTTACATAGAGGAAGTGAGAGGGATAGAAAGTTGATGAGAGAGAAACATTGATCAGCAGCCTCCTACACACCTCCTAATGGAGATATGCCCGTAACCAAGGTACATGCCCTAGCCCGGAATCAGACCTGGGACCCTTCAGTCCACAGGCCTACACTCTATCGGACCTGGGACCCTTCAGTCCACAGGCCTACACTCTAACGGGTTAGGGCACTATTTGTCTATGTTGACACCATTATTACATTGCCTTAAATACTGTGACTTCATAATGAGTCTTAAAATTAGTTGGTGCAATTTTTCTTTTCAAAGATGTGTTGACTATTCTAGGTCCTTTGGATTTCCATAGAAATGTTGGCATTATCTTGTCAATTCCTACAGCAACAACAACAACAAAAGAACCTGCTGCAATTTCAACTGGAATTGCGTTGAATCTATTGATCAATTTGTACAGAACTGACATCTTAACAATATGGAGTTTAATAACACATGAAAACAGTTTATCTCTCAATTTTTTTAGATTGTCTTCTATTTCTCTCAGCATATACTTCCCTAAGAGAACAGTTGACTACTGGTTCATTTGGAAACACTTTTGGAAGACCTGCTTTTGCTTACACATTTATTTCCAGTTCATTTTAACTCTTGCTAGCCATCAGCATCCTGTCAAACTTACTTAATTTTAGCTGCTGTAGTCTAATCAAACTTCCTGGGCCTACCCTCTATGACCAGTATCTTTAGAGAGACTTCCTTAGCTCTTTACCCACGGCTGGTAACAGATAAGTTACTAAATGCCTAGCCCACCAAGAAATGCATACCTTTTAATTCAAATTTATCATCACTTTTCTGAGTTAAGTATTTAGTCTTTCAATTTGTTACTCATTGAATTTGCTACAACAGTCTTAAGATTCTGCCTTTGCCTGATTGAGAAATGCTGCAAATATTAAGGATGGAGTTCTTAATTTGTTAAGGATACTAGGGACAAGATTTGAATTCCTGTTTCTGTTAATCTTGTTCCTACAATGCACATAGTAGCATTCCATTAATTAATAATAATGGCCATTCCATTTATTTTCTCCCCAGAGACACAAATATTATGACAGTTTTCCACAGTAGGCTACTGGGAAAATGGTAATGAGCAGAGAATGAGTGGGATCAAGATGAAAAGAGAGTCCAAGCTGGGAACCTACCCCCATCCCCTGTAAGAAAAGTTGGGTAGTCACATTCATGACTGGCTGAAAATCACTTGCACATTCAGTTGAGACGGCATGGGATCCAAGTTGCTGGGAGAGGTAGCTCAATAGTTATCTCTCATGGAGGGCATGAGTTATGGCTTCAGGGAGCTCTCTCTGAGCATGATTCAATCCTGTGTCCCAAAGATTAAAAATTGTGTTGGGGTCTAGCACATATGACAACCAATAAAACATAATAGAAATCTGGTCATAAGGTAAGGTTTAGTGAGGAGACAGGTGCCTGGTGAGTATATATAATGGGTAACTACTTTGAGCCCTTTGTGAGGCAGGCTAATTCCAATTCTACCTTACTGGTACGAACACATAACCACTTCTACTCAGAGATCAGGTCAGGATTTGTATAGAAAATGCTCAGCAACACTGAGCCTGTTTGTTCAAAGTCTCTGATACCCTAGATGGAAAAGGCACAAATGAAATGCCCCCTTTGAGTCATGAATTGTGCTGAAATTCAAGACCCATATTTTATGACATTATGAATATCAATAAGTAAATTAAGGGGAGAAAAATCACATCATAAATGATTAACCAAATAGCATATGTCATTGCTAATTCCCTCCATTGTTTCATGTCCATATGGCTCATGTAATATTTATAAAGTAGACTCAGGTTGTCCTCAAATGTTCTGAAAAACTTAATGCTTTCAAAATGAAAAATATATGTATAATGAAAATGATTAGTTTATGCTACTCTTAGTGGAAATAGAAGTGTAGTGTACTGCTGCCTTTATCTCTACTGAAGGTTGTTGATGTCACGCTGGACCACAGCCCATACTCTGACCTTTGACCTGAAACCCCTTAAGGGTTCAGTTTCCCACCACTCCAAAATCATTTGTAACATGGCAACTTTTCACATGGAAAAGTAAAATTAATAAACCTGTGTTACTCTTTATGTTTTGGTTAAAAAAAAATTCATGAGAAATATGCAAATTCTCAGCTGCCAGCATAGCACAGATGGGTTTAGGAGCACAGAAAGGTGCAGGTTGGCAGGACCAGAGCAATCTATGGGGTGTTTGGACAGGAGATCTGATGCATAGGACAGTAAAGGACTATTGAATGCTCCATAATAGATGTGCTTGTTCCCTAGCCCCCGAACCCTTGAATAAAGCCATTTTGGTTTCCAAGGCTAACCTCAAAAACATGTAATTTCATCTAGTTTTGAAAAAAGAGACCCGTTACACAAATACTGGCTCACAATGTTAAAACTTATAAATTAGCCCTATATGATTTGCCTCAAAGGATAGAGCATTGGCCTGTGGACTGAAAGATCCCAGGTTTAATTCTGATAAAGGGCACATGCCCATGTTGCTGGCTTGATCCCCAGTAGGGGGCAAGCAGGAGGCAGCTGATCAATGATTCTCTCTCATCATTGATGTTTCTATCTCTCTCTCCCTCTCCCTTTCTCTCTGAAATCAATAAAAATATATTTAAAAAAACACACATGAAAACTAAAATATCAAAGGCATTTCAGTAAATTGCCTATTCTATGTATTTGACATTTCCACTTATGTAATTGAATATTTCTTAATTCATTTAAAATGTATGGGCCTGCTGTGTTAAGTCCATTGTTGCATATGGGAGCACCACTTTCAGAAGAGAGACACCAAAAAGACTGTTCAACTGTCTGGTTCTGGTTTTTTCTTTGCACCACCTCCATACTTATTCCCAAACTGCAGTTCACACTCACTTCTTTCCATTTCTGTAATTGTCTCTTCTTCTTTCTACCTCCTTCTCTCTTATTATTACTCATTTTCCTTTTCTCAGTTTACTTTAAAATGTACTATAAAGAGTATAGACTGTGTCTCTGCCTTAAGAGTCACATCATGAATGAGTAACCAGATAGCATTTTTAATTAGTGAGTGAAATCATTTACCAACCTTGGTCCCAAGAGACTGAATATACAAAAGGACGGCAGCCAGATCATATATAAAAATAGAACTCTGACCCTCCATCTGCAGCTACCAGTCCAGGAAGCCAAACCACAATTCCTATAGCAACTGGCCCCGAACAGTTAGGACTCAATTAATAACTGACAGCTTCCCTAATGTTTCTCCCGGCTTCCAATTAGAACCAATTGGAGAAAACCAAATATGTTTCCCTAACCAGTCACATAGGAAGCCCTGATTCTAGTTAGCTGGCCTCTGGCTTCCCCAAACCAACAGCCTCCAGTCAAGGTACATCTGAATGAAGCCTTCCCTGTTTCCCTCTACAAAGCTTTCCCATTTCTCTGCCTGGCTTTGAGTCTCTGCCAAAACACGAGTGAGGGTGGCTGACTCCTTTGCTATGGCAAGTCCTGAATGAATAGTCTTTGCTTGTTCTCATTTGTGTGGCCTTCATGAACTTGCCAAAACAGAAATTCTTTTAATACATCCCAGGGCCTTGGCTTTTTTGGAGGCACCAGCTCCAGCTCCTGCCTTTATCACCACTTTACCCAGAAGAAAATTAGCCTTGGGGAGGCTTTAGAGGGAACCTCTTTTTTTTTATGTTTTATTTGACTAAAAAAAAGCAAAATTTTATTTAAATTGGATATGCATCAACTGTCTCTTAAGCTAAAAATAAAATTATAAATGTGTTTCCACCAGTATAATAGGATGCCTAATAATCCTTGTTATATAAGTCATTTGGTCATGTGCCAAATAGAAACTATAAAAATATAATGGTTGGTGGCTTTTTTTTTTTTTTGTCTAAAACTGTTATGTAAGGCCTTAGAGATTTCTAGTAGTTCAGTGTTTTCCATTCTATTCACGTTTTTTGTTGAAATAAAAGGTAAGAGAAAATAACCTTGTATATGCATATTAGAAATTCTAACAGGTAAGGGTTTCCATGGATACTTTTATGCAGCCCAGGAGTTTGTGTGTGGAGATAGGTATTCATTGCTAGTTCTAAGAGATTCTCTTCTGATAAAGAACTAGTGCCAATCATTTCATATGTCTTGACTTCATAAAATATTATATATATATATATATATAATGTGTATTATGTTGTAAGTTATGAGCTGGTTCTATCTCAATAACCTTTTCAATCATCTGGCCTAGTCTAGGAATGCCTTGAAATTTTGTTAAAGATTAAAAAAATATCTATGAAGGTTTAATAAGCATATTTTAATGAGTTTAAAGCATTGCTTTCCAGACCTTCAATAAAACACTTTACTTTTTTTTTGTCATCATTTAGGCAGTTTAAACTAACCAATGTTAGAACAAAGGTTTAACCTTTATTTTTAATAGCTTTGGAGTAGTTGTATATTAAGTTTTATCTTGACTTAAAAATATTTATGAGTCCTTGACTGGATCTTATTTTCTGATATCCCCTCCAAATTAAACTTTCTACAGATTTTTTATCCTTTGGGGAAGCATGTAAAAAAATAGATGCAAGATTTCAGATCATGGAACTGTTCATTTAATTTTAAGCCATATAGATTTATGGGGAACTTGAGATTCTATGGCATTCTAATGAGTGAAGCTATTCTAAAGAATATATTTTAACCTAGCACTGCCATATGCCTAAATAATTGTAAATTGTGACCGTAGCCACTAGCATTGTTTTAAAAAATAATCTTAAAAAATAATTTGATTTGATTTTAATTCAAGAGTTGACTCTCAGATAGTTTCTATTTGTACATGGGCTCAGGTAACACCATGTGTAAATCATGTTTAAAATGATAAAAATAAAAGTCAATCAAAATATCACTCAACCACTGAACTGCTCAAATAGTACATTTTTTTATGGCAAATTATCATGATTTATGTTTTCATGCCCACAGATGAGAATGCTTTCCCATTGAGAGCAATATCACCATGGTCCATTACACTATTATAATTCAAGATAAATGGCTGACAAAAATATAAGTTAAATAATATGAGAGGAAACATAAGAGGAAACTATATTTAGCACTAACATTGGGCTTGGCCTTGGCTTCATCAAGATGACATTTTAATAATTACCAAGGATATTGCTTTTAGAAGATGATTCCTTGGCATATAACTAATTGCAATATTATGCACTGATTGAAAAGGGCCCCCTTTCAAAAGCTACTTTAAATAATAGGTATTTTATAATATATATTCAGTATATGATTAAATAGTATATTATAGTGCTATACATATATTCAGCCTTGAATTATGTAAAATTTTAGCCTGAGATAAATGATGATTTCTATAATTGATACAGAATATCATAGTTTTATATCTTCTTCTGTTGCATTATTTGCATTTGGTATTTTCCAAAGGTGATCTTCTGATTTTACACTCCCTTGAACAACTTATTCATTCTAATGGCTTTAACCATAACCTGTTCACTTCAAAACTCCACATCCTTCACACCCAGATCTCTAAATCACTATTTTCTCTGAGTTTCTGATGAAAATATTAAATGCTTACTTGAAAGTTCTGGCTACATATACATCTTAAACCAAATATGTTTTACAACACACTCATCAGCTTCCCTCAAAATCTGTTCCTCCTTCAAGTCATGGATGTGAGCATGATGCTGGCCCATGGTTTCTACCTCCGTACTCATTTCTAACATGTGGTGAAGTCCTGGGAGCTATATGTCTCAAGGCCTTCTCAAGCCTGCCCTTCCTTTGCAAGCCATTACTACTGTTTTAATTTACACTCACTGTCTTTTTCATGAATTATTAGACTAGTCCCTGATGTGTTTCCTAGACCGTAGTCCTTCTTTCCAGGATTCATGCACTGAAGCCAGAATAATTCTTCTATAGCACTAGCCTAATCAAGCCAATTCTTTTCTTTAAAATGTTCAGTTTTAAAGAGAAAAATCAGCTTCTTTAAAATATTATATGGAGTCCATTTGACCTGGCCATGGTGATGCCTTTGAAATGTAATCTCAAAAAAGTTGCTTCCACATATAAAATGCTCTATGGCCTGCTGTTCATCATTTCACTTTGGTCTTTAATCCTGCCACTTAGCACTTTTTCTTTTGCCTAGAATATAGTTCCAACATACCTCACCTTTACCCTATTCACCAATACTCACCCATCAGACTTCTAATCATTAAGAGACAAAATTAGCATCAATTCTTCTGTGAAGAACACAGGCTCTACTGCCTTTACTCCCGCACTCACAGCAAAGTAGGAAATCCTTATTCTGTGCTCCTTATCTCTCATATATTCCTTCAGTACAACAGGTATGATGTTGGATTACAAGTACTTTCTGACATGTCAGTTTCTCAACACATTGTTTTAAGGAGATAACACTGGTCCTGAGACTGGAGTGTGAGACAAGTTTTCTCAATTCTTCATTGTATAACTTCAAGACTGCCAGGTTTAAGCCATAAAACAAGGGACTTGGATCAATGAACATCTGAACCCTTACATTCTATAATTCTTTGGTTTCCATATAGCATCCATAGTACCTATGCACAATAGCATTTTTCCACAGATATTTATATGTATATGCCTAGAACTGTGCTAGACTTTGAAAGATAGTAGACATTTGCCTTCATGGTTTATAAGTATTAGGCCTACTTAGAGCTTCCTTTCTGAATTTAAGCATACAGAATTGCAAAATGTAGGAGGAAATACTCAGTAAACTACAAGATTTATGTTTTAGTAGTTGACAATATAATAATTTCATATGCTATAACTCAAGAAGTCAATATATTGACTCAAGTGTTTTCAACTGTGAAAATGTTTGTAGACAGTTGTGAGTTTTGATAAGGCAAGTCTATTGATAGTTTTTATTTATTTCTAATGACCAGATGTCTAAAGAAATTAATTAAGTTCAATGAAAAAGCATTTCTTTTCAGAATTTTATGTGTGTGTGTGTGTGTGTGTGTGTGTGTGTGTGTGTGCATGTGTGCACATGCAGGTAGTCTCTAGCATTCCAAATCTATGTAATGCACTTGTTTGGTTTGGATTGGTCAAGAATGCATTCATTCAACAAGCATTTCTTATCTCTACTTTCTGCACAGTACTGTGTTGGAACTATGGATAGAAAGGGTCACATGATGCTCTGGAACCCAAAAATCCAGTATACAGTAGGTGCAGGTCTTGGACAAATTAGCTCATGAATTATCTCTTCCTACCCTACTCATAGTTCTTCCTAGCACAAGGAAAAAAACTAATAGTTCTAATTTGATAATATTTAACACATTGCATTTGCAATGTTCCAAGTACTTTAACCTAATATCAACTCAGTAATTAACAACACTAACAATTTCAACACCAATTCTTCCATGATGACTCTTTTAGGACTTCTTTAACTTTAGCATAGTTTGTAATCTTTCACGTTGCACATCCATAGTTTGCTGTGCATCACTCTGGCAGAGCAGCTCTCAGATTGGTGGGTATTATTATTTCCCTTGCTTTACAGAGGAAGGAACTAGAAAAGAGAAATGGCGAATAAGTTGTATAGGATTACACAGCAAAGAATGTTACCGCTGGAATTTAAGACCAGGGAACCTAATTAATTCCCAAGTCAGTGCTTCTAAATGTCACACTACATTATAGCTTTATCCCAGAGGAATTCGACCAATGAAATAAAAAGGGACACAGCAGACTTGAGAGTTGAAGTTTATAGAGATACAAGAGGAAAGCTTTGTCTTGAAGAACTTGAGATAGATGGGCCCATTAGAAGATGCATGCAGTTGGACCTTAGGTCTTTTTAGTACCAGCTGATGAACCTGCTCCCCTTTTCTGAGCCAGGCATTGAGATCCAAAAAATGTATCGGTTTCTCTGCTGGGATTCATTCCAGCCCAGGAATAGCTTGGGGAATGTGAAGAGCTCTTAACAAATCCAGGTTAGTTGCCCGAAGGGAGAATACCATGTAGTAGGGAGGCCCAAGAGGATGTGGATGGAAGTTAAATCATAATGTAGACTTAAATATCAATGCAGTAATGCCCCCATAGACATAGGCAGTGCACTGCCCATTATTCATAAAGGGAGCAATCCCTTTGTCGTTATGCAGCCTTAAAGGCAATGGGTCCATAAGCAGCTCCTGGGAAAATCTGGCGGGAGTTCACTAACTAGAGAGTAAAGAGGGCATATACTCGGTGAAAGAAACAATGAGAGCAGAGGGGTGCCATCAGGAAATGTGTTGTGCATTCTCAAAGGAGGAATATCACTTTGGAAAATTGGGTTGGATTATACAATGATGCCAGTACAGTCCAGAATGGTTCAAGAGAAAGTGCAAGTTTTATTTTTTTAAATGTATTTTATTGATTTTTTTACAGAGAGGAAGGGAGAGAGATAGACAGTTAGAAACATCTGTGAGAGTGAGACATCTATCAGCTGCCTCCTACACGCCCCTTACTGAGGATGTGCCTGCAACAAGGATACATGCCCTTGACCAGAATCGAACCTGGGGTCTTTCAGTCCGCAGGCCAACACTCTATCCACTGAGCCAAACTGGTTTCGGCCGAAGTGCAAGTTTTAAAATGAAAAGAGTGATTCCCAACTTGCAGTGCTAATGAACACGTGATCTTAGTTTCCAGGTTTTCCAACAAACCTGTTATGGATGCAGCTTTCAGAACAGGAAACAAACACAAACCCTCCTCCTGCCAGGGGATTCCTGCTTGCTCCTCCTGGTGTCAAACAGTTGGAAGCTTATAACTGAGTCACTTTTAGAAATAGTTCAGCCACCTGGAGATTAATTTAGGGCTCCATATCCTGAAGAATGCTTAGAAATACAGTGACAAATGTTTTATATACTTCTCTGTAATTGAAAAAGAAAAAAAAACTAACATCTTTAAATATTTGCTTCCATTCAAAAAAATATCGCATATTTCTAAAGGATATTTTGTACACTGAAGCAAATTTCAAACCATGTAAGGAAAGACACACCAAAAAGGTTTTTTTTAATTACTCCAAATTCTACCACCAAAAAGATAGCCATTATAAATATCTTATAAATGCAATCCTTCTGTCTTAGACTGATGGACTGATTATCTACTTATTTATAATGAGTAGCAAGCTTGTGGAGTTGCCATGTCATTATCTTTTTGCTTATATGTGGGAGGGCTGTGTCCAGACATTTTATTTGGCTGATACTAGGCAGAGGTGACTTAAGTAACTTCACTATTCTCATTCATTCTTTCTCTCTCTCTCTCTCTCTCTCTCTCTCTCTCTCTCTCTCTCTCTCTCTTTCTCTCTCTCTCTCTCTCTTCCTTTCCTCCCTCCCTCCCTCTCATTTTCTCTGAGTAAATATGAGAATCAGCATTCAGTAGAATTTCCCAGGAGAAGACTGGGGTGTGGGGTGGGGAAGGGCTAAGCAGAGAGGATACCTGGGTTCTGACATCTCTCTTCTGAGATTTGGTTCCACATCCTAGTCCAGGATTTTCTAAGTCTGGTTGGGATACGTCCCCATTCTCATAGTGGGTGATGCAAAAGGAAAGACCATTATACTTTGGACCAGTTTTTCCAAACTCAGAGGGGATTTTATTTCTGAGAGCATCAACTTCCTTTTTCATTTCCTGCAATTTACCCATAATTTACAGTAGCAATTTCCATCATGGCCCTAGCAAAAAAAAAAAAAGTAAGGTAAATTATAGTTTGCTTTTCTACTTATCTGGGGATATTGTGAGACTATCATGATTTAGTCAACGTGCCAAAATGCATTCTAGATTTGGAGGCAGTTTGCTTTTCTCTCCAATACCTTCTGTGTGGGAACCTCTTTCCACGTCCCGCGTGGTTCAGGGTTCCCGGGTCAGGGTTCGGGTTCTGAAGGAGGCCGCACGCAAACGAAATGAGAGACTAGAAAGCATTAATTTGCCGATATTGGGGGGCCAGGCGGGAGCCTTCCTCTAGTGGAAAGGACTGCCACTTGCTCTGGCCTTTTTCTCCCTTTTATTAAGGCTTTGGGACACACCCCTAGCCTTTAGGCAGGAAATAACAAAAACAAATTAACATGAAACAAACAGATAGAGGTTGCTTCAACCAACAAATGTTTCAACTAAACAGTGAGTAATTAGCTCTGACCTTTCAGAGCAGTTAAGGCTGACCAGCCTTCTGGCTTCCTGTTTACATCCATTTAGTGAGAACAATATTTGGTTTCCAACACTTCTGCCTCCCTTCAAAAACTTAAAGTTTCTTTCCTTAATTATGTATTGAAACCTATGCTGTCACATTATGACATTATGCTCTTGGCCTTGGTTTATTGTTGTATATATACATTCATTAGAGGCCTAGTGCACGAAATCCATACATAGGAGGGGGTGTGTTCCTCAGTCCAGCCTGCACCCTCTCCAATCTGGGATCCCTCTCACAATCCAGGACTGCTGACTTTTAACCAATCACCTGCCTGTCTGCTTGATTGTCCCTAACCACTTCTTCCTGCCAACCTGATTACCCCCTACCACTCCTCTGCCAGCCTGATTGATGTCTAACTGCTCCTGTGCCAGCCCGATTGCCTCTAACTGCCCTCCCCTGAAGGCCTGGTCACCCCCAACTGCCATCACCTGCCCCCCCAAAACTACCCAACCCTACAGGCCTGGTCACCCTCCCTGCTGTCCTTGCCATCCCCAACTTCCTTCCCTTGCAGGCCTGGTCACCCACAACTACCCTCCCTTGCAGGCCTAGTCACCCACAACTGCCCTCCCCTGCTGGCCATCTTGTGGCAGCCTTCTTTTGTCCACATGGGGCAGCCATCTTGTATGTTGGAGTAATGGTCAATTTGCATATTACCTCTTTATTATATAGGATATATGAACGTATATATTTGTAACATATAAAATTTCCTCATTTTGCTAGGTATGGAGGAAGAGAAGTTTGTGTAGCTTAAGTCAGAAGTTTTGAGTCTGGTAATAACAGATATCTCTGGAACTATGAAGTACCTCTGTTCCAAAAGTCTCACTAATTCAATTTTTTTATTTTTCTTTATGTGCCCTTCTTTATAATGTCAAAAAGAGCAATAGTTCTTCACTTGATCCGCATTTAGAATTGCACAAAAACCCAGCTAAAGTCCAAATTGGTTTCTTAAATCTTTTGAAATGTTAGCCAATGAGGGGCCTTTCTTCTTTTCTTGAGATTATTCCCAAAATTTACCTATAATATACTAATCTCTCTTGAGATCCTTGAATTAAATCACATTTTCCTGTGGCACATTTTAGAACACAACAAGGGACATGGCACAGTCCCAAGATCTAATAAAGAGCTGGTGATTGTGTTACTTATTCTGACCAATGGACTTAAGGAAAGTTAATGTCACTTATTTTTAAAAATAATCATAATTAAGGGCACAACACAAACATCTATAGTTCTCTGAGATTACAGAAAGTTTTTAATCATTTTATGCCATGTTTCAGAGGAATTGAAAAGGAGTATACAGTGTAAGTGAAAAATTTAGAGGACAGGCTTAACCAAGTAAGTCAGTGATGACTGACTGCTAGGTAATGAACTAAGGGAATAGTTATTTATGCATTTACATAGTAAAAATTAAATATTAGAAACAACATAAATATTCAACAATAGTGAATGTAAACAAATTTTGATAATGAAATACTATATAGCCATTAATATTTAGGTATATATAGAAGATTGATTTATATAGTAATAAACTTCACAACCTAATGTTAAATATAATGAGGTTGTGAAATTCCATATATGGGATGATTTCAATTACTCAAAATAATCAACATATCTGATTGCTTGAAAAACTGGCAGTAATTACCCTCACATATTAGGAGAGTTTATTTCTAGAGTATGGACATTTGGGCAATTTATTTTCTTTTTTCTACTGTCTTATATTTAATGGCACACTGTATTCTTAAAAGAAGAAAAATATATTTTCCACCAATTAAAATAATGAAGCATAAATAAAAGAAGTCATATTTATCAGAATAAAGAGAACCTGAAAAAGATTAAGATGCACTCTCAATGCAAAAACAAAACAAAACACTACAAACATGTTGCCAGGAAACAAAAGCTAAGTGAAAAGATCAAAGAATGGAGCTTTTAAATCCTAGGCATCTCTCTAGATGAAAGGAAATAAAGATTTTCCTATGACTAAATGGAAAAGCCATGATTTAATTAAGCACTACTAGTTGCAAATGATCAATTTCCTTTTCTACACAACAGTATTTCTAATATTTGACAACATACAATATTGTAATCCTCTTTTTCGTTCCAGAATGATTATCTTTCGTTCCAAAAGGTAGTTCTGCCTATGACATGGTTTCCAATCCCCTAAGAGTCCAGGGAGTTTGCCTTTAGAAGCCATACTAAATTGTTCTAGTGACAAACTGATTCATCTGGGAACTGTGCTTCCCATGATCCCCTACCCTATCTGGTTCTGAGTCAGAGCAGCCAAAAGAGGAACTCACACAATACTCAGGGGAAGTAGTGGCATTACTTCTGAAGATCTCAGCAGGCAAACATGGTGATGGACAGATGCAGAAGTGCTTAGAAGGTTTCAGTTTGTCCTTACTCTCCTCTGCTCCATATCTAGGACTTTTCTATTTCTGCCTACCCCATGCCCAAGAGAAACCCCCAGCTCACCTGGTTGAAGATATTCAGGAAAAGTTATATTGGGGGAAGATACATGGAGTTAGTAACAATCCTAAGACAACAATCAGTGCTGTCCCATAAAAGTATAATGTGAACCACACATGAAATTTTAAATTTTCTAGTAGCTACACTAAACAGGTAAAAAGGAGCAGACCTAATAAATTTTAATAAAATATCTTGTATAACCCAATATAGCTAAATGTATCACTTCAACATATAAACAATATAAAAAGTTATTAATGAAACTAGAGGCCCAGTGCACAACAATCATGAACGGGGGAATGTCCCTCATCCCAGCCTGTACTGTCTCCAATCTGGGACCCCTCAAGGGATATCTGACTGCCCTCTCATAATCCAGGATTACTGGCTCCCAACTGCTCGCCAGCCTGCCAGCCTGATCACCCCCTAACCACTCCTTTGCCAGCCTGATTGATGCCTAACTGCTCCCCTGCCAGCCTAATGGCCCCTAACTTCCCTCCTCTGCAGGCCTAATCACCCCTAACTTCCCTCCCCTAAAGGCCTAGTCTCCACCCACTGCTCTTCCCTACAGGCCTGGGTCCCCTTCCAACTGCCCTTCCTTGCAGGCCCAGTCACCCTCAACTTCCTTCTTCTGCTGGCCTGGTCATCCCTAACTGCCCTCCCTTGCAGGCTTGATCACCTCCAACTGCCCTCCCTTGCAGGCCTGGTCCCTCCGACTGCCCTCCCCCGATGGCTTGATTGCCCACAACTGCCCTCCATTTCAGGCCTGGTCCCTCCCAACTGCCCTTCCTTGCAGGCCTAGTCACCCCCAACTTCCATCTTTTGCTGGCCTGGTCACCCCTGACTGCCTTCTCCTGCAGGCTTGATCGCCTCCAACTGCCCTCCCTTGCAGGCCTGGTTCCTCCCATCTGCCCTCCCCTGATGGCTATCTTGTGGTAGCCATCTTATGTCCACATGGGGTCATCTTTGACCACATGGGGGCAGCCATCTTGTGTGTTGGAATGATGGTCAATTTACATATTACTCTTTTATTAGATAGATATGGATTCTTTCTTTGTCACTGTGATAAACCTGGCTTCATCTAAAGCACAGGCATAAATCTTGAGCTAAGGAAAGCTAATGATAGAGTTCACAGTTCCATTCAGCATAACAGTCAGGCATTAACATTATACCCATGTTATAGTTAGCTTATCTTACTCCACTACTTATTCTCAAAAATACATTTACACATCTTGTCCACTTAAGTATAAAATTCAATCAGCGTCATGTTTCATTTATGGGATTACTTTGATCTCCCAAATTAGTAGTCTCATTTCTTCCTTCTTTAGTTAGGCTTTTTTTGTGTGTATCTGCCAGTCCCTCAACTCCTTGTCCTTCCAGCCCATCTCAGCCACCACTTCCTACCCTATGATTAATCCAACCATCTGCATGCTTAACAGATACTTCAGAGCTGCCAAACACTGCTGGAGAGAATTGCATAACTGGATTGGACATATTGCATACCGTTTCCAACCTCACCTTGGTCCTCAGAGCTTCTGGGCAATGGTTTCATTTGTCTCTGTTCAGATAGCTTTCCCATCCACTCAGGTAACCATTTTGTGTTTTTAGATTCCTCCTCAAGCTTTCATTTTTACATCCAGGAGAAAAAAGTATTGCTTTCTGAAAAACACATTAAATACTCTAAGTAATTGATTCACATTTCCTCTTCTGGCTACAATGTTATGTATACTCATACTCTTCCTCACCTACCAAAGTCAGCCTTCTTATATTCATCTCTAAACATCTCTTCCAGATTCTGCTCTATTATCAGTCTCTCCTTTTTTGTTGATTGCTTTTTTCTTTCTCAACAAATGTGTTTTTGTTTCCTCATATCCTAAAGAAACACTTCTTCTCTCCCTGCTCCTCTTTAATCTAGTATATCTATGTGTTTCTATCCTTCTTTCACTGGATTTCATTATAAAGTTTCAGAATCTTCTGTAATCACATCCCTCTCCTATTTCTGTTATTTCCAAGTCTTAAATTCAATTATTTCAAATCTTTATCCCATTTATCGAATCTGTAGTATTTTCATGCTATTTTCCATAGTCTCTTTCTTGAATCTCTCGACTCTTATTTCCCGTTCCCATTCTTCTGATCAGTTCTATATCTTCCTGATTGAGTTATTTTTCTTCACAAGTGCCTCCACATGGTATTTCAGGAGTCCTTCCCACATCCTTCTTTTCTCCGCATGTTAATTCCTCTTCCAAGAATTCAACTTCCACTTATTATGGCAACCACGAAAATGTGCCCTCGCCGCTGCTGTTATGAGTCAACCACCACATACACACCAAGGCCACGCTTCCTCTGGTCTGCTCCCTCCCAGTGATTGAGAGCGACAGATTCCAGTGCAGGCCCATCCCTGCAGCACTCTCATCACTGATGTTTCTGATGCATGACTTTGGCTCAAGGACTCCTTCAACTTAAAGAAAACTTTTTTAGGATTGCCACAATTTGACACTATTCCACCCAAACTCTTTCCTTCCCCCTCTCCTTAGACAGATGTCAGACTAACATTGTTGTCTGAGGGTTCTCCCTGCCTTTCTCCTCTTTCTCTATCATGACTGTTTCCCCAGTAATTCTCCTGCATGCTTGATCCCATCTTGGCAACTGCTTTCTGGAAGATCAGATTTAACATGAGTATACATCAAGCTAAATGAAGCACAAAGAGCAGAAAAGATAAGTGAGCCAACACATATTTGACTTATGTTACCCACTTTTCATATATGAATCAATTCATCTCCAAGACAATAAAGTAGGTGTTCTTATGTTCATTGATATGAAAAAATAAATGGAGCTTAAAGGGGTAAGTAAATTTATCAATATCTTAAGCTTGGAAGTTACAAAATCAGAATTCAAATCCAAGTCCATCTATTCTTGAAGGCAAAAATTTTCCCTTTTGTACTTTACTCCCCACCCCAAGGAAAAAGAGAGTGCCTCCATTTTGAAGAAACCAGTCCGGAGAGAGCATGCAATGGAAATTGGGGAGAATCTCTATGAGTCTTCCTGACTTGGAAAACTGGTTGTGCTGAAATTTATAATATTTCTGCACCCCTTAACCACTGGCTGGGTTCTGATATGGTTACTTACAAAACAAAAACTTTAACAATATTCTTACATTTTAGAAAGTTACCCATTATCCACAACATTCCTGATGTTCTCACACATACATTTTCTGTATAGAAAGTCACACTGCAAGAAAGTGTATTATAATTAATTAGGTTCTAATGGATATCTATAAGTGGTTACTTCAACATGTGTCATACGTGCTACTAATCCCTAACATCAAGCAAGGATGGGACATGAAAAATGGAGAGAATGGCATTAATAATGTATTTAGAGAATACATTATTACTCTAAATGCATGCCATAAAGTCCTATTTACTACACTTTAACTTATCATGAATTTAACTCTAGTTATTTTAAATTCTGTTCAAGAACAAATATTTGGTGTTACTCTTAAACAATTTTAGTTCAGATTGACTTTTTGTAAGTTTTAATTGTCAAAGAGGAAAGTGAAATATTATAATAGCACCATATAGTATGTAAAAGTAAAAAGTCAAATCAGATTATCAGAAGAAGCACAGCTTTTTCTTGATACTAAATCGATAAACTAATTTACATTGTGAATATTCAGAAATACAGCACTGAGTGAAGGGCTTAAAAGTGATCTTATGGAAAACACAATATCTACTTTATTAAACTCTTTTTCTAGGATATGCTGAATATCCAAATACCTTTAGTATGTCAGCACCTTTCTATTGACAATGAGTAACAAACATTGCACAGCATATTTAATATATTAAGTAAAGATTCAGGTTTTGTAAATGAATTATTTTTTGAATAGTTAATATAGCACAAAACACAGACTAGAGTGAAAGTCCTTCCTAACCCTGTCCTCCAGCACCCCAGTTCCCAATGGGAGGGAATATTTAATACTGTAGTTCAAGAAAAGTTCTCTGAAATAAAGGAAGACCTGGATCTGTATATTCCATGGATCTATCTTTTATCTCAAAATATCAATTCAGAATAGTTGACTTTGAGACATATCCTAGCAAAACCATTGAACTTTAAAAATAAAGAGAAGATCCCTCTGGGTTTCCAGACAGAATCGAAGTTACTTCTAAAGAGAAAAGAATCCAATGGGCATCAGACTCCTTGTCAGCAACATCAAAGCAAGAAGGTAGTGCAACAACGTAAAGGAAGCAGGGTAATTAGAGGATAGTCAATCTAGCCAAGCTCTTCTTCAAACATTAAGTCTACGCAGGAGTGTTTCCTGGGGAACCTGCTAAAGAGTGAACTTTATTTAACAAAAAAAAAGGTTAAGAAAACCAGCAAAAGAACTAGTAAAGGGGCTCAAATATACTTAATTGTAGACTAAGACTATAACGTAAGTGGGAATGAGAAAGAAAAATTAGTATGCGAATATTATTTGCTCTGTTAAAGTCACACAGCAAAATAAAAACAACAAAACTGCCCACAAACAATTAGAAGAAAAAAATGGGAGAACATAAAATACACTTATTGATCTTTATAATAAGTAGAAATAAAGAAAATTATTTAAAGTTGGCAAACCAGCCCAGCTGACATGAGGGTTCAATTGCCAGTCAGGGCATATGTGTGGGTTATGGGCTTGATCCCCACTATGGGGCATGTAGGAGGCAACCAATCAATGATTCTCTCTCATCATTGATGTTTCTGTCTCTCTCCTTCTCCCTTTCTCTCTGAAATCAATAAAAATATATTTATAAATAAATACATAAATAAAATTTGTAAACTAGTTGACATCTAAGCTAAGGATGAAGAGGACTAAGAACAATAAATAGAAGTTTTAAAATAAGGTAAAATTTTTTATTAAATATACATCTTTTTAAAAAGTATTACAAAATAAAAGGAAAAATGTCATTAAAAAGCAAACAAAATAGACTACTTACTGAAAGACAGTAAATATAATTTTATGTTATAAAAGAGCAAAACTTATTTATATTGATAAATGTAAATAAGTTCAACTTACCAATTTAAACTTTTTTAAATAGGCTTATAAATCAAAACCAGAATATAAAATATTATGCAAGGCAACTGATTTAATTTCTTCCAAAAGTCATTGTCATTCCTCTGCATTTTCCTACACTGAGCATTTGCCAATATTGGCTTTGTTCCTGTTTGTACTATATACTTGCAAAATAACTTTCTAATCCCTCAAATCTTACGGTTCCAAATTCAGGTCTCCCAAAGCAATTTAGCATTGAATGATTATTAAAGTAGAGAGAGGGGGAAAAAAGGCAAATGTTATTTTTGGAGGAGGGAAAAAAAATCTATGGTGTAAAGCATGTTATTCTTAAATGCTAAATGGTTCCAGGCTATTTCCATTTCTTACTGAATTGTGTCAACTTTTCAAGACTGAAATATAAAAAGATAAAAAATAAATAAACATGTCAGGAAAAGGTATTTATTTATTGAAATTTGTTTTAGAGTCCCTCCACTTTCTTTCTGTGTAATCACAGGCAAATCAGTAATCTCAACTTCCTTCTCAAATGTTGCATTCTTTCTACATTATAGAAAACAAAAATTAAGCTATTTAAAAAGCCATTTGTGAGCAGTATATAGTAGTGCTGCCACTCACAACCTTATCTTAGAGAATTTTCATTGACTTTTGGATTAAATATTAGAGTGTGGAAAAATTAATGGGAAAAAACAACAACAATTAAATCAGTCCCAAATCCACCATAACATTGTTGTCAAATATATATACCAGGTGTTCCCCCCAAAATGTACAAACACTTTAACAGCTGATCGCTCAGTTTTGAAAATGAAATGTATTTTAATTAACAATGCCTTTACTAGTGTAATTATTCAAAGTGTGTGTATACATATCGGGGACATACTACGTAGTCCTTCATGGCTAGTTTCTCATCATCATGGGAAAGAAACCGGCACAACAGTCCCCAACCCTTTAGCCCCTTCTCTACGTCTGATATGCAGATGGTGGCATTTGAATGATGAGCATGAGAAAGATAGGATCTGGGTAGGAAAGTCAGAGCAAAGGCTCTCTAGTTGCATTATGGGCACTGACATCTGGGTACCCTTAGTTCAGCTCACACAGGCCAGAGAGTTGGAACAGAGGGTTAAAGACAAGGCTGAAAGGTATCCTTAGATAAATTGTGATCCACTTAGACTCTTAATAGGAAGTCATCTGTAACCTCCTAGTTTTTTGTTTATATCAGAGAATCAGAAACAGAAAATATACCTTGCTAAAATATTAGTTCATGATCTTCCAATTACAAATAATGTGCTTTAAATGCAAAAAAAAATTAGATGATATAGAAAACTACAAAAAAAAAAAAAGAAAAAGCCCCAATATCACTAAACACTGCCATCACTTTTTATATCAACAAATCTTTGTAACATGTTATTCATGGCCAATGAAACTGACCCTTAACTGCAAGTATCAGGAAATTACCTACAACTGTGTCCCCTCAGCCAACTAGTATTGGTCCTTCACTACAACTTAATCACAATTACATGGCATAATGTCTAAGAATTAATTATTAACTATTAGATAATAAGCATACATTTTACTTAGTTCCAGCTAAAAATATATAAAATTTAAAGAGGTTGCTAAAAATCCAGGTTTCACAATTATAAAAGCTTTCTTAACTCTATGTATTTCTGTTTGAATTGGGCTGAAAGATTCTTGAGTTTTGTTTTTGGCACTAAAATGTGTGATCTCTAAAAGGTAATAGACATGCATTACAAATAAGTTAGCTTTGGTGAGATTTTCTTAAAAGTTATCAGAAAATCAATTCAGTCGTTCTCTTCTAATGCATTTTGACATTTACTCTTTCAGCATAAAGTTAGTTACCATGCAAAAGCAGATTCTTAATAATTAATGTTGTTTGCTTTGAATGTGATTACTCATAAAAGGCTGGAGAAATGAATCAATACTTGCTTAGCTTCTCAAAAACAAATCAGAGATAATTGTTAAAGTAATGCAAGTTAATTTAGGTTGTCAAATTAATTTCCCAACACCTCCTTCTGCTACAAGAGTCTTAGTTAAGAAATAACTAAGGTTGCCTTTTCTTATTATAGGTACCGCTGAGCTACTGGCTCGGAACAAAGTCATTTAACTCCTTTGATATATGTACTTTAAAGAGCACTAGAGAAAAATCTATAAGGTATTAGCGCATTTGTAGAAGGGATTTACAGTTTGCAAAACGCTTCTATATTCTTTCTGCAAACCATGTTATGTTCTGCAAGATGCAGCCTAGGCCTCCTGTGGACCATTCAGTGCTTTGTGGAGCCCGACAGAGGGTCCAGTCCCAAGCTCTGAGGTTCACTGACAAATGAGAGTGCCTCAAAGGTTGAAAGGAAAGTGATGAAGTTTGTAGAAATTATAAAAGTTTGAAGAAACTGAGAATGTTCAACCTGAAGAAGAGGGGATGTCAGAAACCAAACATTGTTCTCACTAAATGGATGTAAACAGGAGGCCAGAAGGCTGGTCAACCTTAACTGCTCTGAAAGGTCAGAACTAATCACTCACTGTTTAGTTGAAACATTGTTAGCTGAAGCAGCCTCTACCTGTTTGTTTCATGTTAATTTCTGTTTTTGTTATTTCCTGCCTAAAGGTTAGGGGTGTGTCCCAAAGCCTTAATAAAAGGGAGAAAAAGGCCAGAGTAAGTGGCAGTCCTTTCCACTAGAGGAAGGCTCCCACCTGGCCCCCAATATCGGCAAATTAATGTTTTCTAGTCTCTCATTTCATTTGCGTGCGGCCTCCTCCAGAACCTGAACCCTGAACCGGGAACCCTGAACCACGCAGGACGTGGAAAGGGGCTCCCACAAGGGGATATCATAATAATTGAGGAGATCCTCTCTTGTTCTAGTGTCTGATAGTTCAGGACTGACTTTTATATGTTGTTCCAGGTGATGGAATCAGCACTGAGGATTGTTAATTACAAGAAGGTAGATAAGGTTCAATATAAGTATCTTTGTACATGAGGAAGGGCTACTGTATCTAGGAGCGAACATCCTGGTAGTAAGCATCTGCAGAAGGACCAGATAGGAGGGGTGAGGGCTGACATGAAGGGACAGTTCTCTAAAGCCCACGATTCAAGCCTGGAAGCCTGCCAAATCTGGGGACAAATCTCTTTTCTGGCCCAGCCTGCCTCTTGAATCTTGTTAGCAACAGGAGATGGACATTTCAAAATTCCAAAAGATAGGGATTTGTCAAAAAGCTTTGCATTTCCCTTTTCACATGGCAAGTAATGCTGAGGAATGAGCCACTGTTGTGCTATATAGAGAGAGCTGGTCACTGCTAGGGTTCAGGCCAAGCTGCTGAGGAGCAAGTGTGAGAACCAGAGCACATTCCCCCTTCCAGCGATTGAAAGAGAACACGGCAGTTCAGCTATTCATTTACAACCCAGCAATCCTGTCGGGCACTTATTGTATAATACTTAGTTTATACAACACTCTGATGTGATGAGCTCTGTAAGAGCCGAAACTCTGTTCTATTTATCTTTATAATTCCATAGCTTATCCCAGTGTTGGCATTTACTAGATAATCAATATGTGTTTAATGGAGGAATAAATGTATTCCAAATACATCGCCTCAGTGCAGGCGTGCAGGCACTCTATCAACGGCAAGGTATTCAGAATTACAGTAAGGTACAGTCCCTGCCCTTAAGGTGTGCTAAATAATCAGCAGAATAAATGGATGACTGAGTGAAGGCACTGTACAGGGTGAAATGGTCCCTCTTAAGGTTCCTTTGAACTCTTAAGATTCTATAAGTCCATATTCTTTTCCTCAATTAAAATAGCTCTATATACAAGAGATGAAAATGGTCATATTTTATTAGGCTTTTCATAGACTTTTAATCTATTGTGAACAATACAGCTCAGCTTCTAGCAAATAAAATAATTCAAGGAGCCAATCTATAATGAAAACATGGGGTTCTTTTATAGAGATGGGGAACAAAAGGCCTTGTAGAAATTTGTATAAAAATCATACAAAATGTACTATGTACTTTTCTCATATGAAGAAAAAAGAACTTTTTGGCCCTGAAATATAAAGTATGTGGTAATTTTCTCTGTACTAATTGAAGAATTCAAACTATTATATTAAGTGTGTTATATTATATTAAGACTATAGTAATGAACACTGACACAAAGTTTATTCTCTCCTTTAATATACAATAATAGAATAAATCTGTTCAATTAAGATATTATTACTTTTATTATTCTTGTTTAATAAAAGGAGAAGCAGGGCATAAAGGTTAAGTCACTTAGCCCTAGTTCATACAGTACGAAGTGTAGACCTAGCAACTGAGCACCAATGCCCATGTTCATAACCACTTCACTATATTGCCTCTTATAATAGTACTAAAGGCCCGGTGCACAAAATTCTGCACTTGCAAGGCAGGGTGGGGGTGGGGGTGGTCTGTCCCTCAGCCCAGCCAGGAGCCCTCAGAGGATGTCCAATTGACAGCTTAGGCCTGCTCCCTGGCCTAAGCCGTCAGTCAGACATCCTTAGTGCTGCCTCAGAGGTGGAAGAGGCTCCTGCCACCACCACTGCACTCCCCAGCTGTGAGCCCAACTCAGGGCTTCTGGCTGAGTGGCACTCCCCCTGTGGGAGCTCACTGCCTGTCAGGGGCAGCTCCTGCTTTGAGCATCTGCCTCCTGGTGGTCAAGGCACATCATAGTGACCTGTTGTTCCACCATTCAGTTGATTTGCATATTAGCCTTTTAGTATATAGGATTCTCCTACATTAAGATGAGAACTTCATCTCTTACATTGTGGGTAGATTCTTATCCCTGGTCTCGGAGTACAGAATCAGTGGTCCATGGTAGGTAGTCCTGCTTCTAACCATGGGCACAGGCTTTGAGAACAGCTATCCTCAGCAATAAAACCCATCCCTTTACCAAGAAAACCTGTATTCTAGCTCCTCACTCAGTTTCTTTGGTATTATTTATGCAAACCAGGCGGTCATCAGGCTCCCTGCCCCATTCCTCCTCACGGGTATGCCCCAAAAGGTCACAATTGCATTAAAAAAAGAACTGATTATTTGATTAAATAGTATATCAGCTCTACACATTCACACACACACACAACAGCCAACAAGCCAAACCATTTCTCTAAACCACTTTGAATTACTGAAAGTTCATTCAGATCCTTGTTCTGGAAAGCAAGGTGAGCTTCATTTTGGAACTGAATGATCTTTTTTACATTTACTTTCACATCTATTCTGGCTTTCACTTGGAGTTCTAAATAGTTAATTGGGACTGTTTTACCAGATTGTATGTGTGCCTACTGAGAGTAATTGTATCTTAACAACCACGGAAGGAGGTTTTACTTAATTTGCTAGTTGGTTCGAGATTTGCTAGAGAATGACCTTGCCCTCCCACCCCCTCTTCCATGGTTGGAATCAAAGAGTTAAGCAGAAGCTGAAGTGCTCCTGACTGTAGGAGGGGAAACTCATTCATATTCTTTTGTAAACAAATTACCAATGAGTTGCCAGTGTGTTTTCATCCCACAAAATCACCTTAGCAACGTGGATATAAAAAGAGCATTAACTTCCCCTCAGAGCCTCCAGGATCTCCTAGCAGGAGGCATCAACAAGTGGGACTGGCAAAACTTGACATTTATTTTAATCCTTAAAAGGAGTGTCACAATTTCCATGGACCATTATAGATTCCAGTGGTAACTAGAAAGGAGCTAACCTTCTCTTATATAAAGTTTGTTATTTCACAAGAGGCTCTATTTGGCTTTTTGACATAGCAGGAAACACATTCACTCATTGCTTGGCCA
Source organism: Lasiurus cinereus (assembly GCA_011751065.1). Taxonomy (NCBI): domain Eukaryota; kingdom Metazoa; phylum Chordata; class Mammalia; order Chiroptera; family Vespertilionidae; genus Lasiurus; species Lasiurus cinereus. Next base: position 9,977,493 of record JAAGEH010000045.1, on the reverse strand, counting down.
AGTTTAAATTAATTTTAGCACAAAAAAGAGAAGCAAGATATTGGAGGGCTGGGTCAGGGAGTGCTGGGATTGAGAAAAGAGAAAGAAAACTCTCGAATGCAGAGAAAAGTAAGGTGATCACTGTAGGGAGTGGGGGAAAAGGAGAAGGAGGAGGAGGGTATAGGGGAGATAAATAGTGATAGAAGGAGACTTGACTAAGGGTGGTGAAGACACAATACATTGTCCAGATAGTGTACTGTGGAACTGTGAACCTGATACTGGTATAATTTTGTTAACCAGTGTAACCCCAATAAATTCAACAAAAAGGAGGAAAGAGAAAGAAAAGGGAATATATATTTCCATGTAATGAGGCTAAAGTAATTTGAATTGTGGGTCCCTTGGTCTGCTGATTATAGTTAGTTCTTTTATGTTTGAGGGATAAGAGCTGTGGAAGTAGAGGAAGTTAAGGCCGTGATACCATCATGAAGTCCACTAACATGCCTGGAGGCAGGTGAGATCTGGGGCAGGACAAACCCTGCCAATCTGTAGGAAATGATCCACCGATCTTTGCGTTGTGTGCTTTCCCATCCACCTGGAAAGCCCAGAACCTCTGTTTATCTGTTGACCCTTGCACAGTCCAGGGGTTGGGCCACAGGCAGTTGAAAATCCTTGTCTAACATTTGACTCTCCAAAACTTAACTACTTAATAATAACCTACTGTTGAACAGAAACTGTTCTGGAAACAGAAACAGTAGATGAACATGTATTTTGTACTTTATCTGCATTATACTCTATACTAGAGGCCCAGTGCACGAAATTCATGCACTCGGGAAGTGGGGGGTTTCCTCAGCGCAGCCTGCACCCCCTTGCAGTCTGAGAGCCCTTGGGGGATGTCCAATTGGTGCAGAGGCAGGAGAGGCTCCTGCCACGGCTGCTGCACTCACCAGCCATAAGCTTGGCTTCTGGCTGAGCAGCATTCCTCCTGTGGGAGTGCACTGACCACCAGGGGGCAGCTCCTGCATTGGGCATCTGCCCTCTAGTGATCAGTGCACATCATAGCGACCAGTCATTCAGCTGTTCAGTCAATTTGCATATTAGCCTTTTATTATATAGGATTCTTATAATAAGGAAAGCTAGAGAAAAAATGTCATTAAGAAAATCGTAAGAAAAAGACATGTACATTATTTATTGAAAAAATATCCACATATAAGTAAACCCAGAGTTTAAACTTAGGTTGTTCAAGGGACAACCTCTGCCTTCATTCTTGTGTACCTTGTGTACCTCTTTGGCCCTTGAAAAGATTAGTTCCTCAAGCGTATGTCTCACATTGTTTAAAAAGCAGTAGTAAGAATTTAAGTTTACACAATTAGCAGAGGGCTTGCTCTAATATCCAAAGTTTAACAGCAAAAAAATATACTATCACAAGATAAAACATTTTTTGTATGTGCTCGTCATTATTACCCTTAAATCTGGAAGTACTATAGTGGCCCTTTCACTGCAGCATTTGAATTAATTTCTAATAATTAGTTTGCATCATTAAAAGCTTTTTAAATGTTTTGAATATTTTTAATAAGTTGAGATATTATAAGCAGGGCAAAGGGAAAATGTAACCTAGGATTATAAACTACAGACAGCTCAGAAGTATACAACCTACACACCTGAATAACCAAGGATTGACTGTGTTGCGGAGTCATTAAGTGCCCTTGTGCTAAGAACATAGTTTCTTATTTCATGAGTGGCCAGTAGCTCAGAGTTTTATAACCAGAGGGAAGGAGAGCTCTGTTCTTATCTGACATTCTTTAGAGGTTTGTGGTAAAACAGCAATTCATAGTGAGATCCTTTTGTAGTTTGTTTTTTATTTTTAATGCCAGATTTCTGAAGAACATTTATTGAGTGGTCTGGAGATCTAAGGTAAGCAAATGTAGTGTCTAGAGGTTTCAGTATGGCTTATTTGGTAAATCTAGAAAGGGCCTGGACACTTCATGTCTCAAACAATTATAAGTGTTAGAGAATCTTAATTTTATTGTCTATAGCATACGTGTGTGTGGTGTGTGTGTGTGTGACTGTCACTGGACTATGGCCAGTAATAAAGAAACTGAAGTAATGGCTTAGGAATACAGGAGTTGTAACTCTTAGATGATTTCTATTATGTATTTTTTTTTTAAAAAGCAGGGTATCCTAAAGAAAACCATATAAATTAAATGACCAAAGAGAAAAGAATAAAGTAAATTTCAGAATGGAAATGGAAACATCTGGGCACAGTTAGTTATCTTCAATTCTACGAAGCAGCATTAAAGGGAACCCAGGCAAAAGAACATATGGGGTGTCCAGATATGACATTTTCTACACTAGAAATTATCTGATTTTTTAAAGTGATTTGACTTAAATTTGAACTAAAATTAACTCTGAATTCTTTTGGTAATAAAATAACTTAGAATTCATTGAGTTTCCATAATGGTACACTTGGATTTGTCATCATGTTACTAAATTCCTCATTCACATATTTATTTATCATCACAGCTAATCATATTTGAATATATAAAAATGACTTGCCAATAAATTCATTTTCCTCTCACCTTTTTAAAAAAATATATATATTTTATTGATTTTCTACAGAGAGGAAGGGAGAGGGATAGAGAGTTAGAAACATTGATGAGAGAGAAACATCGATCAGCCACCTCCTGCACGCACCCTACTGGGGATGTGCCCGAAACCAGGATAAGGAATCGAACCTGAGACCTTTCAGTTCGCAGGCCGATGCTCCATCCACTGAGCCAAACTGGTTTCGGCTTCCTCTCACCTTTTTCACTCATACTATTATGCTGCAAACATTGCCAAGTACAATGGATAAAAGAACTCTAAAAAACAGGTCCTGTTCTCAAGGAACTCAAAATATAGTATGGTAGGTAGACATAAGTAAACATGATACAAGATACAGAAAATATAGAAAATAAAGTAATTAAATGGAACACTTATTGCTATCCACCATGTCTCAGGCTCTACTATTCAGAAAATAGGAATAAAACATGGTCCATGTTCTCAGTGAGCTGTTGAGAGGGGGTGTTTTGTCTGGGCTGATTTGTCTTTGAACAAGAAGGACATATCCTCAGACTGGAAAGATAGGTGAAGATGTGTATGTTTTAGGTAAATTCATGCTTAATGATTGCAATTTTTCAAGTGGAATAGGAGATTTCTATCTGCTCAGAGTGTGACAGTGAGTAATGACTTCCTCAAGCAATACTAGTATGTTACCTGGGTATAGAAACTGAAAAGAGAAATTGAAATATTAGGCTGGAATAGTGCCATGAGGGTAAAGATGGAAAGCAAGTATAGGAGCTGAAGTTATTAGCAAAAGAATAGTTCAACTCTTTAGATCACTATGTTCTGTATAGTTGGGCAGATCATGGAGACTCAGCAAGATAAGAAAGCAAGTGGAGGGGACATATAATTGAGGAACTGAAAAAAATGAATCAAGTAAATCTAACTTTTTATGAGGTTAATGAGTATGCTAGAGATGAGGGAGAAAGAGCTGAAAAGATACTAGGTTGTGGTTTGAGGATGTTATTTTTAAATATATTTTTAATTGATTTCAGAGAGGAAGGGAAAGGGAGACAGAGATGGGAACACCAATGAAGAAAGAGAATCATTGATCGGCTGCCTCCTGCACCCCTCTTACTGGGGATTGAGCCTGCAACCCTGGCATGTGTCCTTGATCAGAATTGAACCTGGACTCTTCAGTCCTCGGGCCAATGCTCTATCCACTTAGCCAAACCAACTAGGGCAGAGGCTGTTATTAAAGCTTGGTATTTCAAAGGAGAAGCTGACTAAATCAAGACAACTGTAAGTGGATATGAAAGTCAATGGAGTTATGAGAACTTTGAGGACCAAGTGCATTGGAGAGGTCATCCATTTACATTTGAAAGTAAGCAAGAAGATGGTGGAACTTGGGGTGGAGAGGAAGATAGTGGGCTGGCTGCCATGCTCAGTGGAAGGAAGACCACCACACAGTAGCTCACTTGTTAGGGCTCTGGCAGAATTGCATGGTTGGGTACATTTTCCCATATGGAAGTATATATGAGGAAGCCAGTGAGAATCGCCTCTAAGAGGCTCCCTTTTACCTTGTATCCTACTGTTTCCCAGAGAAGATCTAAGGCAATCATGTCAAACTCACTGCTGGCAGGCCACGAGTTTGACATGCTTGACTAAGGTCTCTACATCAGCACCAGGGACAAAAGATCATTTACCTCTGGATACAAGGACAGAAAGCTAGCAGTGAAACCTCCAAGGTCTTTTTAGTTTACTGTGTTAATTTCCTGTGTGGTTGCTTCTTTATTAAAAGATGGTGAGGCAATAAAAACTCATTGTTTTTTTGGTCTAAGAAAATATTTATGACCCTATTCTTTCTCTGACATTAGTTGTCATGTAGACAAGTCACCTAATATCCCTTACCTTCATTCATTCCAGAAAGAAGAGCATTTGGGAACTAACCTGAGGTAGAAAAAAATTATGCTGTGTGAAAGACAGTAAAGAAAACGAATGAAGGTGCAGGAGACATGAGGGGAAGCTGCACCTCAGAGAGTGGCTAACACAATCAAATGAGTAACGGATATGAAATTGCTTTTGTTGTAGAAGATGCTTCCAGGTATTATCCGTGTTTTTAGCAGGTGAAGTTCTGAGAACCACATTAGATTTCTATTTTTATTCAGGACACGGCCAGGAAAGCACAAACCACTCTCAAACTTTCATAAAGAGGGATTTGGTGGCACAGCCTTCTCTCAGTTTGTGTCTCCTAGAAATTAGAGTTCCAGAAAAGGATTTGGATGCATGTGATTCTATGTGCTGTGCTCTTTAGAAAAAAGTATGGGAGCGAGAGAGCAAAGCTGCATGGGTGGATAAGAGGAAAGAAACATGCAAGGGTCTATGGCCATTCCACCTGGAATGCGCCTGATCTCATCTGATCTCAGAATCTAAGCAGGGTCTGCCTGGTAGTACTTGGATGAGAGAAACATGAAAGGATATGGCTCAGGTCAGGCACAGCCTTGTCCTGACCCACAGTGGGGAGGACCTGGAATATGAACACCACCACATATTTATTCCTTCTTAGACCCAAGGGAGTCAATATTTCATGGCCTGTATCCATCCTCATTGGCTGGCTGCACTATCAAGCACCTTTAGGCATGTCTCAGAGAAGGGGATTGGTTTTGAGCTCTTGGCCATCATAGTTCATAGTAGCAGAATGATGGGTACACCAGGACACTAAGGGGATCTGGACCAGAATGTGAGTATCTCCTGCAAAAGCTGATGGAAGAAAAGAGAAGCCTATAAGGGGATGATGAAGCCAACCAGTTTGGTAAAAGCAGGAGGAAGCCACCATTTCTAGTCCTAGTGAGACAGCCAGAGGAGATGGTATTATCAGAGCTCACAAGACGGGCCATTCGGTGAGACCTATACACAGCAGCATTGACCAGAGGGAGCTGGGACCACAGGAAGGGGGCTGCCTGGAACAAATGGGCACTATGGAAGAGATGCTGATAGAAATGCCATGACAATCAGAGGGGGTGGGGATAAAAGTAGAAGGAAAAACACCACTCCCATCTTCTCATCTCTTCACTTCAATCTTGCCTTCCACTGGAAGAACCTATCAAGAGCCTGCCACTCAAACCAGGGCAGGAAAAGATTGGGGAGCAGATTTCAAATCCAACAGGAGATTAACTGTGCACCCTACAACCCTCCGTAATGGAGGGCTGCTACCCTTAGGAAGGTGAGCAGTAACTCAGTTGTCTGAGAACAGAGTATCCAGGTGTCAGACTTTTTGCATTTAGTGACTTTATTTTTTTTTAATATATTTTATTGATTTTTACAGAGAGGAAAGGAAAAGGATAGAGAGTCAGAAACATCGATGAGAGAGAGACATCGATCAGCTGCCTTCTGCACGCCCCCTGACTGGGGATGTGCCCGCAACAAAGTACATGCCCTGGACTGGAATCGAACCCGGACCCTTCAGTCCGCAGGCCATCGCTCTATCCATTGAGCCAAACCGGTTTCGGCCATTTAGTGACTTTAAATTTGGGCAACTAAAGCCAGTTAGGACACTGAGTCTCTGAGTTGGCAGCTACATAAACTGCTCTGCCTAGAAGCTCCAGAACCAGTTTACAGCCCCAAAGCTTACTCTGCCAAAGGAAGTAGAGAGAGAGAGAGAGAGAGAGAGAGAGAGAGAGAGAGAGAGA
>JAAGEH010000045.1:9899118-9971277 GCA_011751065.1 Lasiurus cinereus | reverse complement strand
AGAGAGAGAGAGAGAGAGAGAGAGAGAGAGAGAGAGAGAGAGAATTTACAGAGCCACTGTGGACCTTGAAAAACCAGTGTCAGCAACACAGCTTTGACAATAGCATAGATGATCCCTAGGAAATGGAAACCAAATGATAGTTGGGGAAGAAAATGTACAAAAAAGTAAAATAGACTAAGAGAGCACACAGGTTTTAGAAACAAAATAACTTTATCTTTCCTTCTGTATTTAAAATTGGTTTATGTACCATAAGTGTAATCCTTACTAATAAAAGCCTAAGTGGTCATCATGCCATGATGCCCTCACGCCTTCACAAGATGGCTGTGTGCACAGCGGTCATGTGCAGGTGGGCGGGGCTGGGCTTGAAGCTGCGTGCAGCACACAGTCTGCCTGGGATTCCTGCCTCCTCCCAGTTCTACAGTGAAGCCTGTCTGTGGATCCCACCTCTGCACAGCGAGGCCTGTCTGGGGGTCCTGGGAGTCCTGCCTCCTGGCTCCATGGGGCTTGGAGGCAGAACCCCCAGCTCTGGCCTACCTTTTTGGGGCAATCCATCAAGGAGCCCCAGATGGGTAGGTGGGGCCTACCCATTTGGGGCAGTCTATCATGGGGCTCCTGCACTGGGACAAGGTACAGGCCAGGCTGAGGGACGCCACCCTGAGTGCATGAAGATTCATGTAAGAATAGGCCTTCCTTTCTCTGGCTGCCAGCACCTGGGACCTGGGCCTTCACTCTGCCTGCCGTCTTCCGCCTTCCTGCTGGCCCAGAGCCACCTTCTGCCTTTGTGTGCTGCCCAGAGGCCTGGAGCAGCCGCGGTGGGGCAGAACTCCTGCATCATCACCATGGCCCAGAGCTGCCTTCTGCCTTCTGCCTTCACGCAACACAAACGTCCCTGCTGCCGCCATCTTTGTCACATCAATTTTCATATTCCCTCCTTATTGGTTGTGGACACAGCCATCTTTGTTGCAAAGTGATGGTCAATTTGCATATTCAGTCTTTATTAGATAGGATTGGTCACATTGCCTCTTGTCACAAAAACATCTATGATAGCATTTCTCTCCAGTGTAACTATGAAAATGTGTACTGTGTGATAACTCATCTCCACCTAAAATAATCTATGGACATTTTGATGAAATATTTTATCTCAATCCTATGTTTGGCTGGTGGTATTTTGTAGGTTCATTTTCAAGATGATTCTTTTTTTTTAATATATTTTATTGATTTTTTACAGAGAGGAAGGGAGAGGGATAGAAAGTCAGAAACATTGATGAGAGAGAGAGACATCAATCAGCCGTCTCCTGCACGCCCCACACTGGAGATGTGCCCGCAACCAAGAAGCATGCTCCATGCTCCCGACCGGAATCAAACCTGGGACCTTTCAGTCCGCAGGCCAATGCTCTATCCACTGAGCCAAACCAGTCTCGGCAAGATGGTTCTTTTTTTTAAGTGGTGCTGAGAAATTGGTAATTTATAACTTGATATCATACTTAGATACTTCTTTGTCTTGCGATTCATATTTCTTAATTGAATTTAGAACATTACTATTTGAGACTCAGAATATATTTGCAAATAGATATTTCTCTTCCCTCTAATAGTTTAAAGGGTTTAAAGGGTTCTGGTGGAAGTTCTGATCTTTTTATGAGGTACTGCTTGTTCCCATCAGGAGCCTACAAAGATCAAGTCTATGTTTTTTTGTGCAAGAACTTATTTTGAAGTGCTTAAAGCAACTGTTGAAGCATCTGGGATGTCTGGTGGCTTAAGTGGTCCTCTCTGAGAAATATTAAACATTAACTTTCTAAAATAAATGATTAGAGAGGGAATGAATTGAGTTCATGTACTAGAGTGGTGTGACAAATAACAAGTAAGTCACACATAGGGAGGTACATTGTTTGCTTTTTTTCCCCCACTTTAGAAACTCCCCTTTCATGTCCCTAACAACCTCATTCTACTTTCTGTTTAAATACTACATTATGGTGAGAAATGTCAAGAATGCTGGGGAAGTAAAAGAATACTGGGAGGGGGGTGTGTTGTTAGATTTTCAACTTTTCAATAGAGTCCTGAGAAAAAGTAGTATTTTGAGGTTATCTAGTCTCTTCTATCCTTTAAGTAAAATTGTTTGCTATGTAAGATAAAACACAGGAAACATAAGAAAAAAATCCTGAGTGTTACTGAACTACAATGAAATGGTCTTCCTACAGCCATCCCATAACCATAAATACAAAAGGCCCAAATAGGTGGTTTCATTTCTAAAGTTGCAGGAAAGAGAGAAACGTTTGAAATTGTTGAAGAGCTTGACAAGGTTGGGACAATGAAAGGAGAAGTGAGAGGAGATCAGTGAGTTATACACACTTGGTTCAATTACATAATTATACTACTAGAGGCCTGGTGCATGACATGTATGCACTGGAGAAAGCGGGGAAGAGTCCTTCAGCCTGGCCTGTGCCCTCTCACAATCTGGGACCCCTCGTGGGAGGTCCACCTGCTGGCTTAGACCCAGAGGGATCAGGCCTAAGCCAGCAGTCAGACATCCCTTTCACAGTCCAGGGCTTTTGCAGTCCAGGACCCCTTGCTCCTTACTGCCTGCCTGCAGTGGAGGCAGAAGAGGCTTCTGCCACTTCCACTGAACTTTCCAGCCATGAGCCCAGCTCACTGCTCCTTAGCACTGCCTCAGAGGTAGGAGAGGCTTTCACCACTGACATGTGCTCTCCAGCCATGATACTGGTTTCTGGCTGAGTGGTATTGCCACTATGGGAGCTAACTGACCATCAGAGAGAAGCTTCTGCATTGAGCAGCTGTCCCTGGTGGTCAGTGTGCATCATAGCAACCTGTTATTCTGCCTTTCAGTTGATTTGTATATTATGCTTTTATTATATAGGACCAGAGGCCTGTTGCATGAAATATGTGCATGGGTGGTTGTGTACCTCAGCCCAGCCTGCACTCTCTCCAATCTGGGACCCCTCAAGGGATGTCCGACTGCCCGTTTAGGCTGGATGCAGTCAGTCAGACATCCCTCTCTCAATCCAGGACTGCTGGCTCCCGACTGCTCACCTGCCTGCATTCCTGCCAGCCTGATAACTCCCTAACCACTCCCCTGCCAGCCTGATTGATGCCTAACGGCTCCCCTGCCAGCCTGTTTGCCCCTAACTGCCTTCCCCTGAAGGCCTAGTCACCTATAACTTCCCTCCCCTGCAGTCCTAGTCCCCCTCAACTGCTCCCCCTTACAGGCCTGGGTCTCTCCCAACTGCCCTTCCCTGCAGGCCTATTGCCTCCCAACTGCCCTCCCTTGCTGTCCATCTTGTGGTGGCCATCTTGTGTTCACATGGGGACAGGATCTTTGACCACATGGGGGCAGTCATCTTGTGTATTGGAGTGATGGTCAATCTGCATATTACTCTTTTATTAGATAGGATAGAGGCTTGGTGCATGGGTGAGGGCCAGCTGGTTTGCCTGAAGGGTGTTGAGGTTCTCTTGGGGAATGGGGTGGCCTGGGTGAGGGGCCTGTGGTGGTTTGCAGACCAGCCATGCCCCCTGGTGACCCAAGCGGAGACCCTGGTATCTGGGATTTATTTATCTTCTACAATTGAAACTTTGTAGCCTGGAGCAGAGCCAAGCCACCTGCTTGCTCAGTGGCGGCATTCATTTTTGTTGGGGTTTATTTATCTTCTATAATTGAAACTTTGTAGCAGAGGCCAAGGCAGGCCACGGCTGTGGGAGATTGCTGGGGGCAACCCAAGCCTCCTGCTCTCTCCAGCTCCGTGGCTGCCACCATTTTTGTTGGGATTTATTTATCTTCTATAATTGAAACTTTGTAGCCTTGAGTGGAGATCTGGGCTGGCCAGGGTGTGCGGAAAGCTTTGCTTCCTCCATTGCCAGGGAAACCCAAGCCTTCTGCTTGCTCCCTGGCTGTAGCCATCTTGGTTGAGTTAATTTGCATACTTGCTCCTGATTGGTTGGTAGGCATGGCTTGTGGGTATAGGGGAGTGGTGGTTAATTTGCATATTACTATTTTATTAGATAAGATAGCATGCTGTATTGAAGGGTATGAACTATATATCATGGGTAATTGTGTTAAGTTCAGCAGAGAGCAATACTTCCTCTAGTCACACATTGAAATCACTACAAAGGCCAAGTAAGAAAGGTAACCAAAAAAAGAGGAGGGGTTAGAGAAGTCACTAGTAATAAACTCATATACACATTTTGTGAATGCTGGAAGCTATATTTGATTAAATTTTTAGGCCTGATTCTTAGGGGGCAATCTCCTCCAGATATTACCTGCTATTTGTCTCCCATATTTGTCCCCTTCCTCTTGCCTCTAAACTTTGTTCTTCCCTCAGGCTAGACTTGGCATTCTCTTCAGACTTCTAGTCTCCAGTCAGTAAAGTCTTTCCTTGTCTGAGCCACTGGTTTCAGGTTGAAACTTTGTGAAAATGAATTATTAAAGGTACTTGAAGTCAGCTGAAACTCCGAACAAAAGCCAACAGAAATCGGCAGTTGCTAGAGAAGGCCCCGGTTTGGAATGACTGCAGAACAGGGTGTGTGGGAGTGGGTGAACAGGCCTAAACGGATGATGAAAATAAGATTTCACAATCTGAAACCACATTATCTATCAAATATCACAGGCACGTATTCTTTGAGAGTAGAGGTGGACAGTTGCCAACATGTCAGAGATTTAGATCACATAAAAACAATAGGGATAAGCCACAATAATAAATGAAACTCCTGGTATCGTAGGTCCTCCTCACATCACTTCATATATGGCATTTAACTTACCATGTTTGAATACATGATGAAATACTACAATAAGTAGCCAACAGAAAATATCTAAAGTAGTAATTATAGGTATCAGCAAACACATGATTAAATCAGCTTTTGACTGTAGGTTGTAATTTATATTCATACTCACTCCTTATTTCAAGCTGATTCGTTCCTATTTAAGAATTTGGGCAGAGTCTTCAAAGCCCATTAATAGGAACCTTGGTAAGATTGTTAATGCATTTTTAAGATTAAGCTGCTGCTACCATTATTGACTTCTGGATTCCTTGTTCATTCTTTCTTTTAATTCCTTGAAATTTCCTTTTTTTTCTTCATATTCTTAAAACATTCCCATTAACAAATTACCAAACCAGATTGGCAATTAAATTGCATTCTTGAGTTTAAATTTTAAGTTGAAGAACCTCAATTCTTTTTGCAACATGTCCCCCTAAAATTGCTGGTACAAATCTTGCTCTGGGCCAGATATCCTACTTTCCTGTGGACTTTACCATACTCCCAGATCCATGATCAACATGCTACAGAACCACCATCTTACTCAATGTGACTTTTCATTATATTTCATGGCTATGGCACTTTCCTCTTCCTTATAACAATTTATTATGAAATTAGTTTTATATTTATACGTTGTAATTTATTTATTTTATTGAATTTATTGAAGTGACATAGGTTCACAAAATTGTTCATAAATCTCAGAACCATAGGTTACAAATGCAATGTTTTGAAAACAAAACGATGTATTTTAATGCAACCTATTTTGTTTTCTTACCATTAAAAGTTGTCTTGTTTAAGAAAAAATAATTTTCTCCATATTAAGTAAAAATCATTGTCAACTAATATATCAGTACTTCTAATTTTGTGTATTTCCTAGCATTGAATTTTTGCAACCACTTATAAATTCAAAATTGTTAATCAAATCTGTGTTCTAAAATCTGCACTTTGGAAATGTTTTTTTTTTATTATTATGGGTACAACATAAAATGATGGAAAGAATGTTATAAAAGATTGTATAAAGTAAAGCTACATATATATATATATTTAAAACATTAAATGTAGATTTCTGCCTTCTTTACATTTTAGCAAAAATCAATGAGAACATATAGAAACATACAGAAAGACTGAAAAAAAATTAGTTGAACTAAAGCTTATCATGGGCCACAATAATAGGCAATTTATTCAAAACATCCATTAATGAGAAAACATTATTTTTACATATTTTCTCTCCTCTATTCTTTCATTTTTTAAAGCAGCAGATAATGTGGTCTTTTCATCTTAAGTTCTATTTACATCAACAACAAAAAATACAGTGTTAGCATTTCACTTCAAGAATTATAATACTTTGCCTGGTATGGCTCAGTGATTGAGGTTTGACCCATGAACCAGGAGGTCACCGGTTCAATTCCAGATCAGGGCACATGCCTAGGGTTCAGGCTTGATCCCCAGCAATGGGAGTGCAGGAGAAAGCTGAGAGATGATGTTTCTCTCTCATTGATGTTTCCATATCTCTCTCCCTCGCCCTCTCTAACATATTAAAAAAAAACATTTAAAAAAGAAATACACAGTAATACTTTAAAACAATGAAAATAAATCTGTGTTCCTTAACAAACTGCATTCAGTCTCAAGTTTTAGTCTTCTTAACAGGTGATGGCAAAAATCCAAACAGTAGAACAATATTTAGAAACTATGAATTCAATTTGGATATCATCAATGCCTTCATCATCATACCCAGTATCATCAAACTGGATTTCATCATTATCTCCAAGATCAAATGTGTCTGTTTCATTGATGTTAGCATGTTCTTGAAAGCTCATCATAGGCCTTCAGACTTCTAGCTTCATCTGCATTCTTCTTTAAAATCACACCAGCTTTGTTCTCCTGATAGTCTTACAACCAATATAATAGTGTCTGAGATGTTTATCCAAACCTTTTCCTCAATGTTCCTGTGACATGGCATAACTTCTTCATACCATCAAATCACATTGCTTCCAGTTGTCTATTCCCCAACATTTTGATGACCTCAGCATGCCTTTGTCCATCCTCTCTAAAGACAAATTCTCTTTTCTCAGATTCATGCTCCTTGATACCCCTACACCTGCTTTTACCTCCTTTAGCTTTATTCTTGGACATGGTGCCAGCCGCCTCCGGGTGTTGCAGTCTCTTATCAGGTGGTGCCTGGAGGACTCTTTCAATGGGCCCAAGAGAAGTTACAGTCACTGATCTCCTGTGCAGGGACACTATTGCAACTGAGATCTAGGGCGATCTGTAGGGGACCATGCTCCTAAATAAGCAATATCTGGGACATGTAATATCTGAACTCATTGGTGTTTATCCATAAATCCAAAATAACTTTTGACTTAATGGGGAAAGAAGTCATTTTGAAACCAGCTCACTATTATGGATTTTACTAATCTCCATAATGTTTAAGAGTTTATTTCCTCCATCTGTTCCTACTGTCCTATTGTTGATAGGGACTAAAAGTATTTTATTTCTGTAGTGTAAACAGTAACTTCTTATCCTTTCTAGTCATTAAACCTCAGGCTAAAACAAGAGGGCATGACATACTAATTATCACTCTGAACTCAACTTTTCAAGTTAAAGGTTATTTGATATAAAGCTTAAAATACACAGCTGATGAATAGTTTATGATTTTAAAATGGCATTAATAAAAATGTTTAATCAAACCCTTGCCAAGACAGAACATTTACATTGTAAAACAAATGCAATTAAAACAATTTTTCAAAATGCATTTCTTAGAACGGCAAGTAAGATTTAGATATACTTTAAGGCATTCTTCAGATGTTCAAACCTTTTATAACTCAAATAAGTCATAACATTCCAGTGCAAGCAACTCAGCAAATATTTCCCCAAATAAAGTGGGCTTCATTGAATTTGTTTGAGAGGCCGTGTGCTTTGTAAGCTTGGAAAATGCTTTCATCAGAACTTGAATTTCTGGAAAAGAACTGCTCTTGCTGGTATGCTATGTAGGCATTGGAACATTCATTCTGGGTAAATTTCTTCACAATGTAATTTGTCAGAAAATAGCCACACAGATACAATATCCCTCCTCTCCTGTAATTAGTATTTTTGGAGCCTCCTAAAAGAACTCTTGCATGAATCAGCACTTAGGAAAACATAAAGGATAAAATCCTTACAAGTAATCGCTGCCCTAAAAGTACTTGGTTAAGCCAATTCTTTGTATTTATCAGCTCATTCTCAACTGGATCTCAATTCTTTTCAAATGAACCTAGCTCCCTACTTTGATATCATGCAGATCGCAGCTTGGTTGCAAACCTATGCAGCCAAATTAAGCTGTACTAACATCAGTCCACAATATGGCGCTACCAGAAAGACCTTAAATTACAATGCAGTGTGAAATGAAGCCTAGAACTACACTTGTGAATTATGCTTTTTATAGATTTGGACTAATCTATAAAAAAAAAAAGGAAATTGTTAGAGCAAATTTTAATTCAAAAACAAAGGAAAATTATATATCTTCTTAATTTTCAAATATTTTTATCAGTCCTATCATGGAGAATCTGTAATTTAGTAATTGAGAAAGAAAACTAAGCCAGGCTACAGGCAATTTTACCATCCTGGAATTCATATTACTTCTCTTGCTTGAGTATTTTTGGCTTCTGTCTCTGCCAGAGTCACTCAGAAGTATTATCCTCTGGTCATCTGAGAAACTGATTTTATCACTCAGCTTGAAAGCAAGGTCTCTATTTTTCTCTCTTTCCTAGATATTGCTGGTATCTAGCAAAATGTCTAGTGCATAATAGATACTCAGTTAAAATTTGTTGTAAAGCATTTAACATCACTGATTGGATGTATACAGTTAATGGAGACTTTTAAAAGAACTAGTTGCCGGTGTACAACATCCATGCACATTAAAAGGGAATTAATGAGAGGAAATAATGTAATATTGCTATTTGCCCTTTATAATAGAAGTGTCAGAGATGAAAGAAAACCAGTAAAATGTATATGAAAATCTCCTTCCTGTCAGAGTCTGGAGCACAGAGTCAAGTTCTCACCCACCACCTGCACACACTTCAAAAATGCAGGAGACTCAGACTTCGTCTAGCCCCACTCCTGTCAGGCCCTCTGGGTGGGGGGCACATCCTCAGATTCCCAACCTGGCACTGGGTGGGGGTGGGTGCAGTCTTAGGTTCCCCATAAAGCCCTCCTGGGTGGGGAGCACAGCCTCCAGGTCCTCAGCCTGATTCAGGGGCAGGGGATGAGGCCTGAGGTCCCCTATCAAGGCTTGCCAGGTGGGGGATGTGGCCTAAGATCCCCTGACCTGGCACTGGAGCAGGGGGCGCAGCATGAAGTCCCCTGGCCCAGTGCTGGGGCAGGTGGGGTAGGCAGGCACAGCAATGAGGTCCCCTGGCCCAGCACTGGGGCGGGGGTGGGGGGCATAGCATGAGGTCTCCTGGCCTAGAGCCAGGGTAGGGGATGCAGCTTGAGGTCCCTCATAAAGCCCATTCCCCCCCAACCCCCACACCATTAGGTCAGCGCTGAATTTTGGGGACATATGCAGGCCATGTCATATTCTAAGTGCAGGCAGGCAGTTTCACATCGGCGCTGGGCAGGGATGCATGCAGGCTGCGTGATGTTAATGCTGGGGGTGGAAGGCCCTGACTCTGTCCCCACCCACAGACTGGTTGTAACTAGAACACTGTAATGGACAAATTAGCATATTACCTCTTTATATGTATGGATATTCCCCATGCCGCGACTTCTGAGTTGGCTTGTGGGCTCTCAATGCTCAAATAAGCTATTTGTGCAGGAACTCAAAGTATGGAGAAGATCAGTCTGAAACTGGGACTGTGATTCAACTATGAAGCAACCGTAAGTTATTCAGAAAAACTGAGAAAAATAACAAGCTGTATGCAGCACATTAGTACTTCTAAACAATTTATGTCAAACTGTAATAGGTTTTTACCATCCAAACATTGCCAGCTGGCTTACCATTTCGGCCTCTGCTCTAAATTCTTCTTTTTCTAACTGTGCCCTTAGGAACTGACTGGTAGTATTCAAGTTAACACAGGTTTTTTAAATTTAAAGTATAATAGTATAACACACAGTTAATATAGAACTTTTAAAATATATAGGAATCTTTAAAAAATTCTAAATCATCTTTATTCTTCTGTACTTACGAAATAGCATTTTAGTTATCAACTCCTAATTTAAAAAGAAAAATGCGTAGAAACTGCAACTCTCAAGGAGAAGGTTGACTCAAGCCAAAACCCACACAGTGAAGCTTTCTTTCATAGATCTCTCTAGGACCACAGTCCTATATATTGACAGCTGAAAACACATAGAAGAATAAATGCAGACACATATCCTATCTAATAAAAGAGCAATATGTGCCAAAACTGGTTTGGCTCAATGGATAGAGAGTTGGCCTGTGGACTGAAAGGTCCTAGGTTCGATTCCGGTCAAGGTCATGTATCTTGGTTGCGGGCACATCCTCAGTAAGGGGGTGTGCAGGAGGCGGCTGATGGATGTCTCACTCTCATAGATGTTTCTAACTCTCTATCCCTTTCCCTTCCTCTCTGTAAAAAAATCAATAAAATATTTTTAAAAAAAGAATTAAAAAAAAAGAGCAATATGCACATTGACCATCACTCCAACACATAAGATGGCTGCCCCCATGTGGACACAAGATGGCTGCCACAAGATGGCATATTTCACCAATGTCAATACACTACATTGACAGGCACTTGGCCCATCTGCTCTTTCAGAATTTCCTTCTCCAAAATGTTCCCTCACCCATGTCCTCTATCCAGAAGTCCATAGATGTCTCACGTGAATGGGAAACCAGCAGAAACATGACACTTTCCTTCCCTGCTCTGCCTCCCTTTGTAGATGTTCTTCCCTTTACCCAAATGACTAAATTAAAGCCCTTCAACACCTCATCATCTCCCCCCCCACACCTCCCCTCTCTGTACCTGCAGTTTTATTCTCTAGGAATTGCTTCTTAGATGCTGTTCTGCATTGCCACATCCATTTCCACCAGGTGCTCTTTTGCACTTCTGTCAATCTCCACCATACCTTCTAGACACTCCAGTTTTCTTTGAAATACCACTTCCTCTAGAAATACCTTTCTCTCTCCCCCATGCCAGGCGTAGCTCTGCCTCTGCTGGGCTAGGCCGCCACTTCGTGTGATTGGTTCAAATCTTGATTACCTACTGAGTCGTTTGTATGCAGTGTTGTGCTGTGTTTTGTGGTGAAGACCAGAGGACCCCTTTCTCACTTAGGGTTGTAATCTGCTAGAGGAGTAGCAAAGAAATACACTTGTGACCAATGACTTGAACAACTTATAGGAGCACAGTATTTTAATAACCGTGTGTCTTCTGTAGGAAATTCAAATATGAATAAAGAATAGAGAGAGGTGTATAGCATGTGGTTGTAATGGGAGATACTGTGCTCTATCCAGACCTCCAGTCTTGCCTGTTCCCCACTTATGTCTAAGGATTGGCTATTCATTTCACTTGTTGTATGACATACTTCTCTCTAAGAATCAGTTCTCTTCTAATAGATGTCTCGTTGTCTCATGCAAATAAACATCAGGGGACTGCCCCATCTGTTTCCAAATATTGCTAAACTTGTCAGAATTCCAAAGGTGTACTTGGCTTAAGCTCAAACTGAAAACTCCACTAGAGATATAAATAAATGAGTTGAATAAATAAGAATCAATAATATCTTCTTGAGTGGGAAACTCAATATTATGTACAAGATTTTTTTTTTCTTTAAATTAAACAATGGCTTAAACCTACCTGTCGAGTATCATAGCTTGACGGATTCAAAATAGACATAGTACTTTTAACATTTCCTGTTTAAACAAAGAGGGAATATGCTAATTGACCCTCACATCATTGCAAAGATGACGCACCCACAGTCAATATGGAGGGAATATGCTAATTGACTGCCATGCCTTCAAAGATGGCGGTGCCCACAGCCACAAGATAGTGGTGCCCAGTCCCTTCAGCCTTGCTGAACGCCTGCCTCTGGAGTCCCCCAGTGCCCTCAGTCCCCCAGCCACCCAGGGCCAGCCTGAGGTGCAGGCAAGCCTTGGATGGCATCTTCCAAGCTGCCCAGGGCTGCCCAAGACTCAGTTAACCAGGAACCGGCTGAGGCTTGCGCTGCCGGCAATGGCAGCAGCAGAGTTGTGATGGGGGTGTCACCTTCCCCTGATTGCCCGGTTACCTCCACCCATGAGGGTTCCCAGGCTGTGAGAGAGGGTAGGCCGGGCTGAGGGATCTCCCTCCAATGCATGAATTTTCAAGCACCAAGCCTCTAGTAAATTAATATGCCTCTAATTCCTGTTCTGTTCATTGTGAAAATTCAGGTAGAAGCCAGCTTTTTCAGCTTGAGCCTAAGCCTGGTACACCCTTGGAATCTGACAAGAAAGATTTGGTTCATAATTAACCCAGATTAATGGAGGAAACATATTTCTTTTATTTATACACACTAGAGGCCCGATGCACAAAATTCGTGCAAAAGTAGTCCTTCACAGCCCTGGCTGCCTCAGTCCTCACAGCCCTGGCTTCGTCCGGAAGGTCCTTCAAAAAGGCTTCTTGGCGGTCCTGCTGTTTGGCCATTTGGTCGTTTTGCATATTATGCTTTTATTATTATAGGTAGCTCTCATGTAGTTTGACTTGTAAACTTATTTATTATTAAATAAATGAATATCATATTGTAGTCTTATATTTATTGGTCAAGTGATTATTGATCACTCAGATCTCTGTGATTATCAATAAAGGTACATAATTTAATTTAATTCTTTCATTAAGGTGGTGCATTTAGTTTACACACATGGCATTGGCTATATTTGTTATATTTTAAACACATCACTCCTCAGGGAAGAATTTCCTGGAATTATTTATTTATTATATAATTGATATATAACATTGTATTAATTTTATGTGTATAACAAAATAATTTCATATAGGTACCCTGAAATTTATTTCTTTAACTTGCTTCCTTCTCATTTTC
Organism: Lasiurus cinereus; assembly: GCA_011751065.1. NCBI lineage: Eukaryota > Metazoa > Chordata > Mammalia > Chiroptera > Vespertilionidae > Lasiurus > Lasiurus cinereus. Next base: position 9,958,512 of record JAAGEH010000045.1, on the reverse strand, counting down.
TATGGTACTTCTTATTTGATCAGTTCAAAGGTGGCCATCAACAAATGGAGAGTAAAAGTCTAACCCATCTTGAAAGGAGAGTGAGTGGATAGATAACATTCTGACTCTGGAAAGGACTTTTATATATTTTATGGATTTTTTACAGAGAGGAAGAGAGAGGGATAGATTTGGAAATATTGATGAGAGAGAAACATTGAGCATTTGCTTCCTGCATACCACCTACTGAGGATGTGCCTGCAACCAAGGTACATGCCCTTGACTGGAATCAAACCTGAGACCTTTCAGTCTGCATGCTGATACTCTATCCACTGAGCCAAACCAGTTTCAGCTGGAAAGGATTTTTAACAATCATCATATTCAAAAGTCAAAGAAGAAATCACATTTCAGGAAGTGAAACTTGCTTTAGCCTAATTAGAAGCCTCAGCATAAACCTTTCTTTATGTGTTTTTGCAATACTCTAAAATGAATAGAATTCAGCCCAAACAGAGTGGCTTAGTGATTGAGAGATGACCTATGAATCAGGAGATCACAGTTCGATTCCAGGTCAGGGCACATGACTGAGTTGTGGGCTCAATCCCCCATGGAGGATGTACAGGAGGCAACCAATCAATGATTCTCTCTCATCATTGATGTTTCTCTCTTTCTCCTTATCCCTTCCTTCCTCTCTAATATCAATAAAAATAAGACAAATAGATTTCAAAACCATTACTAAGCTAATTAAAGTCTTTTAAAATACCAAGGAGGGGATATAATGGTCTTATAAGTTTTGTAAAAAGATACTTGCTCTTTTATAATAATTCTTTGGGAAATATGCTAAATTTTTCATGGTAGGAAAATGCATTAAAAAGAGAATTATTAGCTGCTCAGTTTTATATTTGAAAATGGAGAAATATTAGCTGTTCTGTTTTATATTTGAAAATGAAGGAGTCTAATTCTCTGCAGAATAAAAGATAGCATGCATAACCTTTTTAAAAAAATATCAAAAACACTGTCCTTGATCTTAGCCTGACATTTTTCCTTTTGATTAGTCATGGATTTATATAGCACTTTCCTCCAAAGGAACCAAAGAATTTGCCTTAAAAATATGTTAATCCCCCATTATCTTTATAGAGATGAAAGTGGAAGGCACTTGCCTTTTTGCTAATGAATAGAGTGGCTGTCTGAAAAAAGTAACAAGTTCACCTATGACATTCCTCAGCTTTCTAAATTCTCTCTCCTTTCCACACCCACTCATGACAAGTGATGGTCCATCCAGCCCACTTCCCTGTCTTTTAGCAGGCCTGAATAAATCATCAAGTCCGGTTACAAATGGCCACTGTCAGGAAGGCACTTGAGCCTGCAACTGACTGTCCATAAATTTTTTTTTTAAAGCTCTTCTTACAATGTTGTTATATTTATTGTTTAAGGAACACGAAGGCACAAATACTGGGAAAATAAATTATTTTCCCATAAAAGCTTGAACAGTAAATGCACTTACTGGTCCACCCTCTTTAGGAAATGTATTAGCTGAAGAGAGTCACCTCACCCGGAATCACATGACCTCCTTCACCTGGATACTCTTCAACCAATTACTACCCTGTTTCCCCGAAAGTAAGACATCCCCCCAAAATAAGATCTACTTCCAGTTTTGCCTCTCCCTGTAATATAAGGCATCCCCCCAGAAATAAGAACTCTCTGATAATAAGGCCTCCCCCAAACATAAGGCCTCTCAGGAATATAAGGCTCCCAAAGCTACTGTAAGGCATCTGACTCCTGATTTAAAGAGACCTCACACTGCCTGAACAGCTCTGGCTGCACTGCGGCCAATCAATGAGCTGGTTTGTGATGACAACTACTACCATACCATATACAGGTAATAAAGTTCCTTTTTTTTTCAATAATAAATGTGTACCGTATTCTTCTTTATGGAAAAATTAGACATCCCCTGAAAATAAGACCTAGCGCATCTTTGGGAGCAAAAATTAATACAAGACACTGTCTTATTTTCGGGGAAACAGGGTAGGTGATACAGAGATAAAAAGCCTGGTCTCTCTCCCTACTTAGAGTAAGTTGAAAGAGAAATCTCAGGTTCAGAGCTTCTCCAAGAAGGGCTGAGGCATTCACTGAGATCAAATCATAGCCTAACTTTTCTCTTGGGCCTGCCATCCTTCACTCCAACCCATCCACATGGATAGATCCCAAGAACACTCCTAACAAATTGCTTGCACACTCATCTCCATCTCAAGATCTACTTCTGACATACCCAACCTATAGCAGATCATGAATAAATAAAGGATACCCACTATTTCCACTAAAATATTCTGCCAAAGTCCTTAGTCAATACAAAAAGACAAGAAAAAAAAATGATACTGAACAATAAAGTCTAGAAAAGGTTTTGAAATTAACAAATATAACATTTCACATAATAAACTTTTATTGTCAAACATCAGAGGGAAGGCAGGGCAGGATATGGGAGAATAAGAGATCAAAGGACTTATATGCCTGCATATAAGCATAACTAATGGACACAGACAGTAGAGGGGTGAGGGCATGTACTGGGGGATGAAAGTGGCCGGGAGAGGTCAATAGGGGAAAAAGGAGACATACCTAATACTTTCAACAATAAAGAATTTAAATTAAAAAAAATAACAAAATAAATAAATAAATTTTTATTGAGTTCTTACTTTATAACCAGATCTTGAGCTAATAAGCATTTTTGGTGACATTGAATTATGAAATATGTACTTTTTCTGAAGAATCTATCAATTAGGTAACGATAAACAAAAATGCTCAGAATAACCAGTGTGAGAGGAGGATTGCTTCCATCTGAACAAGGCAATATTCCTTTAAAATTATTTTCTTTTAGCCCAGCTGGCATGGTTCAGCAATTGGTCATTGACCTATAAACCAAGAGGTCATGGTTTGATTCCCAGTCAAGGCACATGCCCAGGTTGTAGGCTCGATCCCCAGAATGGGGCATGCAGGAGGCAGTGGATCAATGATTGTCTCATCATTGATATTTCTCTCTCCCTCTCCCTTCCTCTCTGAAATCAATAGAAATATATTTTAAAAATAGCTTATTTGATATATCCATAGAAATTACCCACAAAGTTGATATACCACTATCTTGATCTATCATTTTAAAATCATCTTAATGTAAATATGACGAGTTTTTAAAATTACTATCATTAGAGTAAGCATGTGATTGATTGTGGGTTTTACATTTTGTATGTTTCATTTATGAATGATTTTCCATAAATCAGCATATTCCACATTTTATGAATCTTTAATGACAATGTGGTATCCACTATTATTTATGGACAACTTAGTTTATATAGCCAATTCACAATTCTTCATGTTTGATTTATTTCTGGATTTTTCATTATTGAATGATTCTACCTTCAAAAGTGTCTGTATGTATATGTATGTTTATTGTCTTTGGGTTGTTTTCTCAGAGTGTATTCTTTAAAATAACCATTTGTTATTAAATAGATTTAGGTTAAGAGAAAAATGATGAGTCTAGCATAAAACAACATGATTTACTGCATATGTACACTAGTACACAGCTTCTCACAAGCAGGGAACTCTGTCGGCAGAGTACACTCTCAGTATGACTGGTTCTTCATTCTGGACCTATTGCCTTCAGAGATCCACGAAATGCCTTGAATCCTGAATGACCATTTTAAGTTTTGATACATTGTTACACTTGGGGCTTGAGTCTTCAAGCTCATCCAAATGAGTCTTTCCTGCATATGTCGAAATGACCATATTTGTTTAAATAAGTAAATTTGATGGGAAAATGAATACAAAAAATAAACCAGTACTAGCATTTACTGCAAGTCTACTAAACATTACACATTGCATTAAGCACACTATGTTATATCATTTAATCCCAACAACACACCTAAAATAAAGGTATTATAACACCACTCTATAAAAAAAGAGAGCTTACCTTAGCCCATTTGGCTTAGAGAATAGAGCATCATGGTCCCAGCTTCAGCTCCACTCAAGGGCACATGGCCAGGTTGCAGGTTTAATCCTTAGTAGGGGGAACACTGGAGGCAGCTGGTCAGTGATTCTCTCTCATCATTGATGTTTCTATCTCTCTTTCCCTCTACTTTCCTCTCTGAAATCATAAAAATGTACTTTAAAAAAGAAAGAGAGCTTAAAGTATCTGGCTTGTAATAAAGAAGTCAGGAAATACCTTGAGTTTGTTTAGCTCCAAAGCCCACCAGAGGCCTTCCTAGCCTAACAACAGTTGAAACTAGATCAGAGTCGATAATTTTATAATTTGTTAAGTATGTGCACCACCTTGAACACAATGACCTATAGAGATGGAAATAACCTTGCTGTGGTTCAAATTTATTGAAAACATTTATTTATATACATTTATTTGTACCTACATCCTCCCATAAAGTAAAGACACACACACTTTTTTTTAGCCCTATGAGAACTAATTTCTATACTTCACATGTTTTGTTATTTTCAACAAAGGCTGATCTGGTCATAAATATTTTATGAACTTTTCATGTGTTGTAGCAGAGTTTAATTTTCATACAGATTAGAATTCAACTGGAACAAAGCACTGTGATATTTGGGTTTTGTATTTACAAAAGCCATACAATGACTTATTTACATTAAAACCAGATTTTTAATATTTCTTAAGACTGCATTTGCAATCTGTGGGATAACTAAGGATCAATGTTAGCAAGAAAGACACTTTTTATGCCTTTTTTGTCTTTGAGTCTATCCTTAGTTTTTCTAAATTTTGTGTGTAGAAAACATGCATATATTCTCCTGGAGACTTTATTTTTAAACTCTACCATTTACTTCTTAGCATTTATTTTAGTGAAGGCATATCCTGGTCACTAAATACTGCATTTAAAGAACTTCTAACAAATCTTTGGTGTGATAGCAGGAAGAAAACATATTTTCCACAGTTGGTTATGAAGCCCTACATGTGTCTGTTTAGGAGAATGATTAAGAGTAGGCACACTGAAAGAATTCAAGATGGCGGCATACATGAGCACCTACACTGCTGCTTCACACAACAATTTCAAAACTACAACTAAAAGACAGAACGGGCATCATCCAGAACCACAGGAAAGCTGGCTGAGTGGAAATTCTACAACTAGAAGGAAAGAGAGGGGCTCACAGAGACCCAGAAGAGCTGCAAAAAGCTGAGGTACAGAGATACACACATGGAAAGAGTGGGTGCAGGATTGCCTGGCTGGCTTCCTTTGGCAGGAGGGATATGGGAGACTCCCAACTGCACTGAACCCCTTATCCTATGGCACTGAACCCAAGGTCCAGCCGAAACATATGGGAGGAGTTTGGACTGTGAAAAGGGAGAAGTGCATGGAAATTTAGGGGAGCCACAAAAGGGCAGAAGTCTGGTGGTGTGCACAGCACTGTGCACAGAAGACAGACTGCTGATTGTGCTGCTGGCTTTCACGAGTGGGCGAGAGATAGAGCCTCCCAACTGCACCACTTTTAACTCCACTAAACTTCAGTTTCAGGCGAGACCCTGGGGACCAAGACTCATACTGTCCCAGAGCGCAGGGGAGCCGGAAAGGCAGCAGTCTAGAGGCACTGTGCGTACTCACAGGGACCACTCCAGCAATTACCCAGAGACACGTCAGACCCAGGGGCTGCATAGGGTGGGTCCACTCGGAGGCAAAGCGGTCTGCTACACCCTGAGACTCCACCCTCCCAATCTCAACAGAGAGGCTTTTGCAGTTTTGCAAGTATTGTATCATAAGGCTGAATCCAACACAGAAGTTCTCCCAGAATAGTGAAAATGCAGAGACAAAGGAAGAGATCACAAACAAAAGAAATGGATGAAAACATACGACTGGATATAGAGTTCAAAACCACGGTTATAAGTTTTTCAAGAATTTCCTAGAAAAGATGGATAAATTTAGTGAGACCCAAGAGGAGATGAAAAAGGACCAAGTAGAGATGAAAAAGGACCAACTAGAAATTAAACATACACTGACTGAAATAAAAAATATTATATGGAGACCTAAGAGCAGACTAGAGGAAGGCAAGAATCAAGTCAAATATTTGAAATACAAAGAATCAGAAAATGCTCAACTGGAAAAGCAAGAAGAAAAAAGAATCCAAAAATGTGAAGATAATGTAAGGAGCCTCTGGGACAACTTCAAGCATACCAACATCAGAATTGTGGGGGTGCCAGAAGAAAAGAGAGAGCAAGATACTGAAAACATATTTGAAGAAATAATGACTGAAAACTTCCCCAATCTGGTGAAAGAAATAGACTTACAAGTCCAGGAAGCACAGAGAACCCCAAATAAAAGGAATCCAAAGAGGACCACACCAAGACACATCATAATTAAAATACCAGGAGCAAAAGACAAAAAGAGAATATTAAAAGCAGCAAGAGAAAAACAGTTAATGATCTACAAGGGAGCACCCATACAATTGTCAGCTGATTTCTCAACAGAAACTATGCAGGCCAGATGGGAGTGTCAAGAAATATTCAAAGTGATGAATGGCAAGAATCTACAACCAAGAATACTCTATCCAGCAAAGCTATCATTCAGAATTGAAGGGCAGATAAAGAGCTTCACAGATAAGAAAAAAGCTAAAGGAGTTCATCAACTCCAAACCAGTATTATATGAAATGCTGAAAAGTACTCTTTTAGAAGAGGAAGAAGAAAAAGGTAAAAGATAAAAAATTATGAACAACAAATACATATCTATTAACAAGTGAATCTAAAAATTAAGTGAATTAAAAATTTAATCAACAGAATAAACTGGTGAATATAACAGAATTAGGAGCACAGAAAGGGAGTGGACTGATAATTCTCAGAGAGAAAGGGGTGAAGGGGGTGCAGATAGAGACTAGACAAAAATCATAACCTATGGATGAGGTTAATACAGGGGGAGGTAAGGGTAGAGGGAGGGGTGGGAACTGGGTGGAGGGGAGCCTATGTAAGGGAAAAAAGAGAAACAAATGTAATAATCTGAACAATAAAGATTTAATTAAAAATAAAATAAAAAAGAGTAGGCATATTCTTGTTCCTCTTTTGATATAGAATAATATTTAAAAAATTAACCAAGTACAAAACCTAGAATTGATCTGATGGAGAGTATATCCAGAATTCTTTTCATACTCACATAATACTTATAAAGCTTTAACCCCTAAATACAATCCAGGAGCAGATTCTGAACCCAGAAAGGAACATAATGTTCATTCATATCTCTCTCTACTTCTGCAGAAAGTAGGACCATATTTTTAACATATGACATCTCAAATTCTCAGGCATTGACGAATAAGTAGCAGAATTTCTGGGATTTTTTGAGTTTATAGTTTAAGAGTATTTGTAATCTCTACTTCTTGACTCTTGGAATGCTTCTTCTTGAGACCTAGTTTCCATGCGAAAAGGAAGCCCAAGCATCCACGGGGAGAGTTCCTCGTGTAGGAGAGCCAAGGCTTCTGACAGCTACAGCTCAGAAGCCATAGCAAACCCCAACTGTAATTTTCCAGCCACTCAAACACAGAATTTCTCAGAATCCTGAAGAATAGGAAATGGTTGGTTTTTTTTTAACGGTAACAATTGTTTATGGAATAACTAATAGCAGAAACATATGCTTTACAATTTATTCATCGCAATCTATAATAAAATTGTGCATGTAATTGCAGTCTAAAACACTCTAACTGGAAAGAATTGGAAATATATAAGTTTAGACCATTGAAAAAGCCTAAAATATCATCCAGTGATTTGGAAGAGTTTTTATGCATGTATGTCCACAAATGAATGAAAATATATTGTTACCAAAATGGGATCATGCTTTGTAGCCTGGTTTTACAATTTAAAAACATATTTCCATGTCAATAAGTATAAATCTTTATTATCATCTCTATATCCTGCAAAGTGTTCTATTGTGTGAATGAAGCATATTTAATCTCTCTATTTCTGGCTCTGTGGGCTCTTTCCAAATTGTCATTGTTTTAAACATAGTGACAACAAAATAAATGAGCTATATAATCCTGAACATCTATCTTTTTTTACCCTTGAAAACTGATGATTAAAAAGATCACAAATATCTTTAAGTTTTTGGATATAAGTTTCAAATTGTCCTCCATGGAAGGTTGTGACAATTTATATCCTCAACAGGAGTATAGGGAGGTCCTATTTTCTTACTTTACATACTTCTGTAATATAAATTAATGTGTAAACCCATGATTATCCATGCTTTTTATCTAAAACTAGAGGCCTGGTGCATAAAATTTGTGCACGTGGGGGAGGACATACCCTCAGCCCAGCCTTCACCCTCTCCAATCTGGGACCCCTCAGGGGATGTCCAACTCCCGGTTTGGCCCGATCACAGGGACATCTCTCTTACAATCGGGGACTGCTGGCTCCTAACCGCTCACCTGTCTGCTGTCCTGATTGTCCCTACCTGCCCTCCCTCTGCTGGCCTGGTTGCCCCCAACTGCCCCCTCCTGCAGGCCTGGTTTCCCATAACTGCCCTCCCCCTGATCAGCCTGGTCACCCCTTACTGCCCTCCTGCCAGCCAGATCATCCCATGCAGCCTGCTGGTCAGTCATTTGGTCATCCCTCACTAACCCCCCTGCTCGCCTGGTCACCCTACGCAGCCTGCTGTTTAGTTGTTTTGTCATCCCTAACTAATGCCCCTTTCAGCCTGTTGCCCCACACAGCCTGTGTTCGGTTGTCTATCATGTTATTTCGGTTGTGACGGCTCCTGGCTTTTTATACATTAGGATGAGAGCAAAGCATCACCCTTCTTTCAATCTCCCATTCAAGCTGACATCCACGATGTATAAATTGCTTGGCTTTGCTCAAATATGGGTGAATTGTCTTAAATACATGCCATTCAAATTACTTATGAAGATGTACACAATCCCTTGGGCTCCATTGTTTGCATAATCTCTCTGAATATTCTTGTCAGTATCCAGACAGTATTCAAAAGAACACACAGTTCTGAGGATATCCTTGCCAGATGTCTTAGAAGTGCCTGTCTCAGCCACAGCATACCTTCCTCCTTTGATCTGCACCGCTCCTAAATCAGTTTTGTCATGAGATGGGTCCTCATGTGGTGTGGATACCTGAATACTGTCATGAGAATATTTGAAGACAAAATTAAAGGGACTTAATGGTTTGCTGATATGAATTTTATCCAGAAGCTTGGCTTTGAAATATCTGTAAATAAGTTGATATTCTGATAATTAACTATATCTGTATTTTCTTATTTTTACCATCTCTTATCTCAGAATTTTCAATAGATCTCTCCTTTCCAGAAAACAAGACTATCTCATGTTTATTTCAGTAAAATTTTCTTTAAAAAAAAAATTTTTTTTTTCAACTCTGGGATTTCCCCATTTGGAATTTCTGGTAGATCTCGTCATCTGGATGACAGTTGAGACCTTCCCATGACACTGGGAAAACAAAACATAAATTGAAAATAAACTTTGCCAAAAGGTCAACACACAATAATAAAGTAGGATAAGCAAGTTAAAAAAGGAAAAAGTATAAAAAAACCCAAATCTTATGTTAGTTTTTTTGTTGTTTGTTTTTTTCATTTTTCTTCTTAACAAAATAAGACATATTACTAAACTGAGACCACATAGAACAATCACAATATGTTGACATTTTATAACTTAGGAAGTGAAACATTGATAGCGCAGAGACTCTGGTCACAAGAAGAGAAGAATAAGGAACTAGAATTGCCCTTTTTTGGTCTCTATTATTACTCCTACCATCTGAAAGAACATGGTCAAAGCAAGGTGGAAAAACTCAAACACTCAGTCACAGTCAGAAATTTTTCTCTTAGAAAGTCAAGATGAATTACAGCTAATTTTGTCTGTCCTAAAACCACTCCACAAAAGAGTCATACAGATCTCTAGGCAATTTCATGCTCAATGTAGAGATGGGGGAGCTAACATACTATTAATAAACACAATCAATCAGAGGCAGAATTGGCCACAGAATCCTGCTTGTATTTTCTCCTCCACGGATCTCTGGTAATTTGGAGTCTGGAGCTTCTCTTCTTTACTGAGAAAAACTAGGAAGAAAGGGGACCTGTAGAATATTTGCACCAGCTGAGTCTTTAGTTTATATAAAACCATTAAGCTAGCCAGTTAGCTCAGTTGGTGCTAATGAATAAAACCATCATCTCAGAGATCCTGATTCAATATATTTTTGTAATTGGAAATATCCCCTATTTTTATCTTTTGTTTGTGTGAATCCTTTTGTTTTCTCCACTCCAATTTTTTTTTAAGGAATTGAAGAACTTACCTTAGGTGTGAGAGCAAACATATATTGAGTTTTTCTAGAAAATATAATTTTAAAATATTTATTGAAGTCATTATTCATAGTCCCGAGAGCCCACATCATCTGCCTCTGTCTAGTTCTCTGAACTCATAGCCTCCTACTCCTTTTCTTTTACTTATATCATCTCTGATCCTTCAACACGCCACGCTCATTCCTACTTTAGGCTTTTAAAGGTCCTATGTGTCTGCCTGAAGCACTCCGTCCCCAGATGTTCACACGGCTGTCTCTGACTTGCCATTTAAATTTGAGCACACATGTTCTTTTTCAGGAAAGTGTTTCCTTCATCTCTGGTCAAATTATAATTTTCAAAAAGTTAAAATGAGGACTCTCATACTAATGCTGAAAAAAATCTTAATTTTTTTAGCTCGTTAATAAGAGAACAATAAAATGGTAAAGCTTTTTCTAAGAAGAATTTGAGAATAGATGCTTACTAGTATACAGGATAAGGCAAAAGTAGGTTTACAGGTGGGAGTAGATGAAACACACAGTTTATTTTTGCATTACTATTCATTAATTATTGTGTTATTTCCCATACGGATAACTGTAGACCTACATTTGCCCCACCCTGTCGATCATGTACCTAAGAGCAGAGTATTTGTCTTTCTGATCCTGTACCCTGAGCCCTCAAAATAATGTTCAATAAATATTTGTTGGATGACAGGGTGTCCAACAATATTTTAGTGAAAGTAACTAATGCATGAAAATTAGAAGCAGAGGGAACAGTATCTGGTGGAAAAGTGAAAGCAGCCCTAACCTGTTTGGCTCAGTGGATAAAACATCGACCTATGGACTGAAGGGTCTCAGGTTCTATTCAGGTCAAGGACATGTACCCCAGTAGGGGGTGTGCAGGAGGCAGCTGATGGATGTTTCTCTTTCATCGATGTTTCTAACTCTCTATCTTTCTCTCTTTCTCTCTGTAAAAAAAAAAAATCAATAAAAAATATTTTTTAAAGAGAAAAGTGAATGCAGTCACAAATGAAGAAAACAGAAAATAGAAGGCGATTGAATCATGCTGAATAATAAACAGATGAAGTGTTTCAGAAGGACTGTCAAAATGGTAATTTCCGCAGGAAAATGGTATAACTTCCCAATATTGAAAATATGGCAAATACACCAGAAATATCTATGGCTAAATTTTATACTAAAGGAGCTCTGTGATGATAGACCCCATATTAAATGGCATTTAGGGGGAAGTATAAAGATTTTTTTTATGTATGTCAACATCTCTTCTTCAATTTATTGACACCTCCATAGCATGGAAAAATAGCTTATCTTCTCAGAATGCTCAGAACTTTTTTTTTTTTAATTAAAAGTGTTTTGGGTTTCATATAGGTTCCAGGTGTGATATTCTGTGTTACAAGAGCTGCACCATGTGTCTACACCAAAAGTCAAATCTTCTCCTGTCACCATATATAAGGGCCCCCTTCTTCTCCCACCTCCTTCCCTCTAACAACCATCACCCTGCTGTTTGTGCTCATGAGTTTCAGTTTTATATCCCACATATGAGTGAAATCATATGGGTCTTAGCTTTTTCTGACTGACTTCACTTAGCGTAATGTTTTCAAGGTCCATTCATGTTGTTGCAAATGGCAGTATTTCATCCTTTCTTATGGCTGAGGAGTATTCCATTGTGTATGTGTACACATCTTCTTTATCCAGTCCTCTATCCCAGGACGCTTTGGGTTTTTTCCATGTCTTGGCCACTGTGAATAATGCTGTAAAGTATATTTTAACATTTGTGTTACAGGGTTTGTATTACGGTGTGATTAAGCAGCAATTGTATCCCTAGTTGATTTGTCTTAGTGGATAGTGCGTCGGCCTGTGGACTGAAGGGTCCCACTTTCAATTCCAGTCAAGGCCACATGCCTGGGTTGTGAGCTCAGTCCCCAGAGGGGGGCATGTAGAAGGCAGCCAATCAATGATTCTCATCATTCTTTTATGTGTCAATCCCTCTCTCTTTCTCTCTGAAATCAATAAAAATATTTTATTTTAAAAAAGAAGCAATTGTAGGTGAAAATCTAAATGGAAACTTGAAATTTACTTAAAACAAAAAGACCATTAGTCTTTCCCTTTTTATTTTGTTCTCTGCATGTGGTTCTTATCATTCCAGAAACTAGTTCATTTTAAGATGGGGGAAAAGGTGGGATTTTGTATGATGTATAATTCTTTTTTAAAAAAAAATATTTTTATTGATTTTTTACAGAGATGAAGGGAGAAGGATAGAGACTTAGAAAAATCGATGAGAGAGAAACATCTATCAGCCACCTCCTGCACGCCCCTCACTGGGAATGTGCCCACAACCAAGATACATGTCCTTGACCGGAATTGAACCTGGGACCCTTCAGTCCGCAGGCCAACGCTCTATCCGTTGAGCCAAACCGGTTTTGGCTGATATATAATTCTTGAAGAAGTTTTCCAGCCTTCCTCCTGAAACAGAAGTAGACAACACTAAGGAAATGTTAGATTGGTTGGTTTGTTTGAAACTGAATGAATAAACAGTAAAAGCATGATCCTATTTACAATTCTTCACAATTTAACATTTTGTGTGTGCCTGTGTATAGAAAGAAGCAGAAAGTTGTTGGTATTATTTATTACTTCATTCCTGCCTAGTTTTATAATTTTTTAAAATAGTTGAACTGTTAACTTTTCTGAAATTGTGTGGTTGACACTGGGTTTGTAGGCAGGAGAATAACAAACACAATGTAAAAAACTGTTGCCATTAATGAAGAACTGGCATTTACTTCTATGTAATCATCATACTTTTTTTTTCTAATTTAAGGGACAGTTTGTCAATATTAAGCTTTTCAGCTGAACTTTCATTTCCAAAATAAGAGGAAAAGAGCGAAATTCTCAAGCCCGCTGGTAATTTATTTGTTGCATGTTGCTTATTCATTGACTTGACAGTTTTGTGAGTAATGGTTAGTTTATTCATGAGAAGCTAAAAAGCTTTTTATAGAATCTCACAAACAATCTTTAACAAGTTGAACAAAAAAGTGAGTTGTCAATAAATTGCATCAGAATGATTTTTATACAAAGTTTGACAATATATGAAAGTAAGGATTATTTTTAGGGGATATTCACATAAGAAGTAAAATTACTAAGAAGACCAGGCATAGAAGCATGGAACAGACTGACAAATCTCAGAGGGAAAGCGGCGGAGAGTGGGTGGGACGAGATCAATCAAAGAACTTGCATGCATATATGCGTAACCCATGGACACAGACAGGGTGGTGGAGGCCTGGATTGGGGGGCGAAGCAGGCTAGAAGGGGTCAATGGGAAAAATGGGGACATATATAATACTTTCAACCATAAGGACTTTAAAAAGAAAAAGAAAACCAGGGAACTGTTATCACAAAATTCAAGATAACTACAACCTTATTAGGAAAGAGGAACTATGTAATAATGGAGAGCAAACGGGGAGCTTCAAACATATTGAAAATGTTTTCGTTCTTCAGGTAGTTGGTGGGAACACGGATGTTATGTATATTATGCTTTAGATTTTACACATTTTACATAATGATAAAATAACTCATAATTTTCAGAAATGCCTTATACTTCTGTTTCTAGCGTTTTCTTTTGCTGTTATGGTGCATTAACAATCCTGAAATTACTCATCTGTAGAGATTAAAAAAAATGCCACATAAAATATTTTCAAATTGAAAGGCTAGTATCTTAAAAAGTTTAAGCTATCTCTTGTTGCCCGGAGCGAAATAGAAGCAGCAAACCCCAGCAGGTATGAGAAAGTGAGAGTGCAGCATACCTCGAGGGCATCTCTGGGACCATGCAGGGAGCCTGGAGCCTCAGGCACCTGTGCAGAGCAGGATGAGAGATGTGAACCCAGGCCACCTGAGGCTGGGGCTTAGGTAGCACTCTGCATATTAAAACAAGATGATCTAGAGCAGTGGTTCTCAACCTTTTTTAATGCTGTGACCTTTTAATACAGTTCCTCATGTGGTGGTGATCCCAATCTTAAAATTATTTTCGTTGCTACTTCATAACTGTAATTTTGCTACCGTTAATGAATCATAATGTAAATATCTGTTTTCCGATGGTCTTAGGCGACCTTGCTAGCAGTTTTCAACCTGTGGGTCCCGACCCACAGGTTGAGAACCGCTGCTGTAGAGCCTAAAACCATCAGAAAACACAGATATTTACATTATGATTCATAACAGTAGCAAAATTACAGTTATGAAGTAGCAACAAAAATAATTTTGAGATTGCGGGTCACCACCACATGAGGAACTGTATTAAAAGGTCACAGCATTAAAAACTATAGGAAAACCCTTTTAGCCATGGTAGACTAAAAAGAAAACTGTCTAATCTCTGTTTTAGATAACAGAAAAAGATAATACATGGGGTTCAGCAAGGACAAAGCATCCTGGAATCACTCATCTACGTGGTCCCAAAATAAGCCAAGAAGAATCTTGTTTGGGAAAAGTGGCCCCAGAACCCTCAAAAGAAACATGAGATATATTTGCAATGCAGATGTTTTAGAAGAGCACATTGACCAGATCTCCATGCATTTACACCTTACAAAATTCACTAAGACTCAAGAATCCAGCTGCCTAAGACTCGAGCATTCTCTTCAATTCTGAATGGGCTAGGACTCTGCTATTGTGTTCCAGCTGTGAGAATTGCCATCAGAATTATGGACAGTTACCTATTCATGGCTGAGCAAATCATTTATACAGATTCTATTTCGTGATCATCAGTCTCCACTCTTGGAACAATTTTAAATATTTTTCTCTACTTTAATTACAAGTCTATCTTAAGGACACACATTCTCTTTCCCAAATAAGTGACACCCTGACAATCTCATTCTGAAGATATGCTAAGGGACCCTGAAATATAAGATTTCCACTTACTCAGATTTGTTCATAATAAACATGAACTAGACTATCATTTCACTCTTTCTTAAAATCAATGGACAGAGAATTCATAAGTGAAAGAACATGTAGCAAATGTGACTTCCAAAAACCAAAGATTTTGAACCAGAGAATATTCAAAAGCAAAATAATGCAGAACTCCATGAATTCAAAGGTTGTGGCATTCCTCTCATAATCCAGGACTGCTGGCTCCCAACTGTTCTGCCTACCTTCCTGATTGCCTCTAACCACTTCTGCCTGCCAGCCTGATCACCCCTAACTGCCCTCCCCTGCACGCCAGGACCCTCCCAACTGCCTTCCCCTGCTGGCCTGGTCACCCACAACTGCCCTCCCTTGCAGGCCATCTTGTGGTGGCCATCTTGTATCCTCTTGGGGATAGGATCTTTGACCACAAGGGGGAAGTCATCTTGTGTGTTGGAATGATGGTCAATCTGCATAATACGCTTTTATTAGATAGGATAGAGGCCTGATGCATAAGTTGAGGCCAGCTGGTTTGTCCTGAAAAGTGTCCCAGATCAGAGTGGGGTTTCCTTGGGGTGTGGGGCAGCTTGGGCAAGGGGCCTGTGTGGGGTTGCAGGCCAGCCATGCCCCTCAGTGACCCTAGTGGAGGCCCTGGTATTTGGGATTTATTTATCTTCTACAATTAAACTTTGTAGCCTGGAGCAGAGCCAAGCCTCATGCTCATTTGTGGTCATAGCCATTTCTGTTGGGATTTATTTATCTTCCATAATTGAAACTTTGTAGCCTTAAGTGGAGGCCAAGGCAGACCAGGGCTGCAGAAAGCTTGGCTTCCTCCATCACTGGGAGCAACCCTAGCCTCCTGCTCTCTCTAGCTCTATGGCTGCCACCATTTTTGTTGGAATTTATTTATCTTCTATAATTGAAACTTTGTAGCATTGAGTGGAGGCCTGGGGTGGCCAGGATATGTAGAAAGCTTGGCTTCCTCCATTGCCAGAGAAACCCAAGCCTCCCTCCTATTCGCTCTGTGGCCACAGCCATCTGGGTTGGCGTTAATTTGCATACTTACTCCTGATTAGCTGGTGGGTATGGCTGGTGGGCATAGCTTGTGGTGTAATGGAGGTATGGCCAATTTGCATATTACTCTTTTATTAGATAGGATTATTATTTGTAAATAGTGTGCTTCATTTCTTTTATAACACACAGACATTTTTCAGAGCTGGTAGTTTAACGTTTATCAGCATACTGTTTAGTTATGGGAGCATATAACTAATGATCACCCAGCTCAAGACTTCATTAACAGACACCGTTGATGTATCTGCTCAAAAGAACTCACACTTTGTGTAGGACCAGATTGTCCGAGGAAATGATGATAAAAGGCTACACTTTAAGCTCAGCATCAACTTTTCTGTCTGGCTACATGCTTTTCCGTACTAGCTGTTTAAAATAAAATTTTTTTCCCAAAGTGTATGAGTAGACCTCCTCAGACAGTAGTTAATTAAGATTTCATACACACCTACGAAAAGCTGTTTGGAAAATAAGCCTGAGGAAAAATGGATTGAGTTACTTAAATAATCACAAATAATTACTTCATGTTCAAAGAAGCTAACTGTTATTTAATTGTCTTAGTTTTGAAGTTCAGAAAAGTTTATCTAACACAAACACGCTTCTGTACCAAAAGCACTATGGCCCTAGGGGCGTCGGGGGAGAAGAAAGGAGTTTGGAGAAAGAAGAGTGGGATTTGGCAGCACAGAGAGGAAAGTTTGGGAGGCTAGAGATGGACTCTGTCACAGTAAGCCATTTTGTTTTGAATTTAGAAGATAGATAAAACACAGTAGGTTTGTTAAATTATCTTTCATCATCTTGCTTGGTTGCAATGTGGACCAGTCTCTAGCAATTTCCTTTTTGTCTACTTCAGACGCAGCATTCTTAGGAAGACACATGAAAAAGGGTGGGGGGAAATGGAGACATATACAAGCAACAAGAACACAAGAGAGGCCAGCTGCCTTATCCCATTTCATGCGCAGTCCTGCTTTGGCACATTATTTGGTCCAGAATGTATGCAAGTGACTTGCTAAATTCCTCTCACGTACATATTGCAAAGGCCCAGCATGAGCAGCGGGGCCCAATCAGCTTTGTTCCTGAGCTGGACCTCCCAGTCCTCTTGCCTTTAGCTACTGTTTAATTCCAGCTGTTTGTTCTCTCTGCTCCTTCCCGCTTCTCTACCTCCTCCAGGTTTGATTTTGAAAACCTATCCTAGAGATACCCCATGCAATGCTTCGGAGTTGCCTTGGCAACTCAAAGATAGGATAGCTCACAGCTTCCCAGTCTAATTCCATGACATCCGTCAATTAGTTTAGTGAAGTTAAGCCTTTTATGAGCAGTCAGATATTTTTTAGTACTATCATCAGGAATTGGCTCACTCTAAGTTGTGTTGATAGATGCTCACAGGGTGATTTCCTACGCACCTCCTCCGTACTCCCGTCCTGCAGGGTCCCTTGACCTAATGCCAGCAAGCAGGGCCAGATTGTTATACAACCCATTTTCATGCTTCCTCCCACTATCGGTCGATTTTACCTTGAATATTCACTTTTTAAAAGTGTCTCTTGGCTGCCCTGCCCTTTGGCATCTTCTAAAGCTTGGCACGGTTCCTTGGTTGGCAGTCATTATCAAGGTTGTCAGGTTGTTAAGTCCAGGTTCTCAAGTGAGAATAAAAATGTGCGTGTTTTAAGCCAAATATGCTATCCCATAGGATGTTTGCAAAACCCACAGGGGTCATGCTTTGTTTATATGTTGAGAAGAGAAAAATCACCCCTGGCTACCTTTTCACCCAAGGGGTACAGTCACACAGCAGACGGTCTTCCTGCCAAAGGAGGCCAATCTACTCCATATTCAGCCTTGCTGAGGCTGGTGGTGCAGATGGGATTGCCTGGATCTTCAGATCCTCAGAAAACTATATTAATTTTGAAAAAAAATTAGATGGGGACAAATTTTCATCCTGAAAATTTTTAGCACTCCTTTGAAAATCTCCTTCTGGATATTGAGTACATTTAACATAAAGCACAGAAACAACTAAGAACGTTGTTTGCTTTAATTCATTGCATAAAATGTCTGAATTAATTAAGCATTTGACACCACTCTAAAGATGGTTGACTATAAAGACATGCAATCTTCTGCTGGTTTACTCTCTTACATAAGCAAATTGAATTGGATTTTTATCCTATAATTTATGCTGAATTAAACCAAGCCTTTGCTATTGCAGGCTTCCAATAAATATAAAAGCGAGGCAATAAAAACGAAGTTGTTAGAAAGTTATAAATTACATGTAGACGAATGGAAACATTTTCCTGAGTATTAATTCAATTCTTGGGATCATGCACTGTTGTACTAGAGCTGAGATTGCCTCTACAAGTCTAATGGGAGTTGTGAATTCACACTAGAAAAATAAATTTAAGTTTCCATATTGACCTTGCCAATGGAAAATTGAAATCACAATTTGTGGCAATATTCCCTGGTGCTAGGAGCATTTCGCGGTGGAAAGGTACTTTCTCTTTTTCTTGTATTTGTTTTCCTTCAAAATGCGTGTATATTACCCATCTTTGACCAAAGCTAAGCAAAGGTGATCTGATCAATGTTTGCTGCCTACAGTAAATTTAGAGAAAAGCAGTAGACTTTATATCTTTAGTCCCTGAGGTTAATAGTCTGAAATATCTTTCAATTCTGTTTCCCAATAATTTCAGAATCTTCAAGGAATTGAACACTTCATAATTCAGTTGTACTCATAAAATCAACTTAAAAATAACTCAAATACAATGAATTCAACAAAAAACTATGGTTTGTTCACTTATTTTTAAAGTCATAAGCCCATGAGAAGTCAAATAATTTTTTTTACAGTGTCAGGGCCTATGAGAGGTAGTCATATATCAAAAATTTATGAAACTAAAAAAAAATTAACATTGGCATTGACCTGGAAAACTTAATGATAGATTGCTCAGTCTACCTCTTAACTCAGAACACACACTTCAATATACAGGGGTTGACAAAAGTCTACTTACAGCTGTTTATATAGAAAAAGACATGTAGGTTATAATTATTGAAATAGTTTTATTAACTCAAAAAAATGTCACAATGCAACTGTGAATTTTATGTACTCCTGTGTTGGTTTAGTCATGGGAGAGAGCACACGGTGACAAGGAGTTGTTGAAATGGGTTTGTGCACTAAGCAACCTCCATATAGTACCTTAGAGATTCCTTCAGCACATATAACTGCCCTCAAACATTATCTTGTAACTGGAAGCATTACTGAAGAGAGTGTGCTTGTATTTGCAGATAGAATTATTCACCATTCTTCTCTTATGTAGTAGTAATTTTATGAACAGATTCCTGTAGAGATAAAATAAAATTGATCGTTTCTTCATCAGCTTGTCATATAAAAATGTTTCATTATAATCCAGTCTAGATGGCTTCTAGCCTCTACTGGTTTATAAGATTGATTCATTGCCCAAAACTCTTTGTCCGTGCCTAATGCCGGTCACTGCTTCAATAATTTGTCCTTGTTATGTTGTCAGTCCAAGGGAAGGTTAGCACTTTATTCTTCCTCATATACAACTCAGCATGAATATAGCTACTTTTATTTTTAAAGGCAAGTAACACATTCTAGCTAATTATTTGTTTTTCCCATTGTGTATCCATTGAGTGAAATAGTTTTGTTTTCTTTCTAAGTATAAGTAAATACTTTTGTATTTACTAAAAAACTCTACCTAATAAAGCTTGTTGGGGAGTACATATACAAAGACTTTGAAGTTTTTCTCATGCTAAGAGATAAATTTATGTTTTAGTGTGAGCCATTTTTATGCTTCCTTGTGGTCTCAAAATAAGAAAAATCTTTGTAAATAGCATCTCTTCATCTGAATGTACGTTTTTTGCTACTGCAGTGAAGATATTTATCATAATTAAAGATTGAAATTATAGGTGTGTTTTTTTTATCAAAGGAAATTGACTTCACAGAAATAGCCTTAAGAAAATTTTAGGGGCTCCCTTGTTGTATTAATGTTCATTTTTCTTTTAAAATTTGGCATAAACCTGCCTTTATCTGCATCTCTGCATCCTTGGCCCAAACAGCACCATGATCCTTGTTCACTGTTCTTCCTTTGAGCCTCATAGCAAATGCAACAGGCAGACCTGTCACCCATGCCTCCAAAATAGATCCCCAGTCTGATAATTTCTTAGCACCTTCACCTTTACCATCTTGGGCCACACCATCATCCCTCTATTCTGTGCTTTTCTCTGGTCCATTCTTCACTCAACACTCAAGGAGGGGGGAGGAGTGTGTCTTTAAAAAATGTAAATTGGATCATGCCTTTTCCTCGGCTTAAGACTGACCAGTCACCTTCTACCAAGCTTCAAACAAACTCCAAATTTTTTACCATGATCAGCAGGACCTGGCTCTGTCTTCCTCTCAGCCTCACCTTTTATCATACCCCTCTTTGCTCACAGAAAATCAGCTGCAGTCAAATTCTTACTCTTTCTCACATTCTCAAAGATGACAGGTCTCTGGGCCTTTCTCCTGCATTTCCTTCTTCCAAGAAGGCTCTTTTTCGACAACTTTTTATTGCCATAACTTACCATTCAGATCTCTGTTCTGATACTATCACCTCCCCGGAGAGTATGTTACTGGACACTTTATCTTCTTCCTTTGGCTTAACTTTTTACATGCCATAGAAATTACTTTTTTTTTCTTGCCTGCTTCCCTAATTAGAATGAAGGTTCAGAAGCACATGGACTTTGTATATTTTACTGCTGTGTCCTTCAGATCTCAAACAGTGTCTATTATGTAATGAGCCTTGAATAAGCATTTGTTGATTGAGGAAACAAATAAGAAGAATTTATTCAATATGTGCTGCACTTTTAGAATTCCTCTTCACTTGTACTGTTTACTGAACCTTCCTTATTTACCCCGTATCTTTCAGGAATTTAAAAAAAGAAACTGATTTTTTTAAAGTATTTCTGTTAGCATTGTTAAGAGCAGAGAAATGAGCACTCAGAAAAGATTACTTGATCTGAATGGAGTAATAAAATATTGTGCAATTATAAATTTTACTTAAAACATAAATGATAATTTTTTCATGCAGTAGGTTAATTTCTATTGTTCAAATAAGTTTTAATCTCAAAATTACCCACTTAAAGGTAAGAGTTTAAAAATATCTCCCTTTGATATTGGCTTGAAGGCCATTTGTCTCTTTGGCAGTTTAAATTTAATAATTATGTCATTTGTCATCACCAAGACTGCTATTTTTTTTTAAGTACTAGTATATTTTTATTGATTTCAGAGAGGAAGAGAGAGGTAGGAACATCAATGATGGAGAGAGAACCATTGATCGGGGGGCTGAGAATGGAGCTGGTGACCCAGGCATGTGCCCTTGATGGGAGTTGAATCTGGGACCCTTTAGTACCCAGGCCAATGCTCTACCCACTGAGTCAAACCGGCTAGGACACCAAGACTGTTCTTAAGTAAATATCCTATTAATAAGATGCCAATGCAAAAATTGATGAATGCCAGTCACAAATAATTCTGATGTAATTTTTTCTTTAATGTACTCAGCAGGGACCATCTATAAATTCCAGATAAAATCACAAACAGCCCAGATGAATAGTATTTTCTCCCCCTAATGTTAAAGAAAACACAACTGTTCAAAATTGTATACAAGTTGGGGCTTATTTTTTCTTTATCTGAATCAATCTGTCTTATGAACTTAAATCAAGGCACTTTTAATGGCTTTCCAATTCAGTCGTTATTATAAACTTAATACAAAGAAAATGATATAATGTGATTTAATAACTACAGTATATATAATTTTATTGACCCTCCAGCTCTGGTTTATTAAGAATTTAAATTATGATAATAATGATGAAAAATAGTCATGGGGATGTAAGGTACAGCACAGAAAATACAATCAATAATATTGTAATAATTATGTATGGCACCAGGTGGATAATGGAAATATCAGGGGGAAAATTTTGTAAAGTATATAATTATCAAACCACTAGGCTGTACACCTGAAATTAATTCAAAATAACATGGAATGTAAATGGTAACAGAAAAAAATAAATAATGACAATAAGTGAAAGCAATAATAGGTTTAATTCTTGTGTATGATTAGGAAGAAAACATACTACATTTAGTAGTTGCTCTAGTACTTCTATGTCCCTCAGTCATGGTTTTCATCTCCTAATAAGTTTATGATTGAAATATTTCCTCTTCACCAGTCCATTCTGGCCTGACACTTTAAATCAACATTCCCCTAAGTGTGTTCTGCGTAACATAATCTTACAATGTTAAAAGGTACTTTGCACGTAATAATAACAACAGTAATGATGTTAATTGGTCAATAAACTTAGGAAATTTAATTTCTTGGCTGTAAGATATCTCAGAGCCTTAAATATGCTGAAATGATTATACATTTCCAAGGGGAATTAACTGTCAGTTTCCCAAATTATCTGACACTGAAGCATTATTTTAAGGAATATATTTTGGACAAGTGTTTCAGAAAATACTTCTGTAATTGATTATCTGCAAACCATTGACACTTTGTTGTGACACTTCTCTGATGGTAAGACTAATAGAGAGGATAATGATTTCAGCAGAAAGCGGTGATTATAACTATTTTCTTCTACCTTCCGTTTGATCCCTGAAATTCCAAAGCTTAGTGTTTATTATTCATTGTCAAAAAATATTTATTAAACAATAACTCGGCTTTGCAGTCCTAGGACCTTCTTCTTAGTGACAAATCCAGTGACTCTTTCCATTCCTTATTCCATTTCATCTCTCTGGAGCACTTGATGTTATTAAGCACTCACTATCACCTGAAATTCTTGAATTCTTGGTTCTTCTATCTCTTTGACTCTCTTCTCAGTTTCCTGTGTGATTTCCTTTTCTCTGCTCATTCCTTACATATTATTTTCAATTTTTTGCTTGCCTTCTTTTTCCTTACTACATTTTCTCCTGGTTTTATTTCACTCATATTTTTGCTTCAAATGCCATTATAGACTAATGATTTATAAAGCTGTACCTCTGAGATCTCTGAAACTTCCAAATGCCTACAAAAGCTCTCCAATTAGTTAAGAGCCCTCTTCACTATAGTATCCACAGGCACTCCGAATTCAAGTTGCCAAAAATTATCATCTCTCTTCCCGCTGCCCAACAAACTTCCCGCTTCCTGGTATTTCTTATCTTTATTCAATGTTGAGTTCACAAAAATGATAATCGAGTGTGATATGATGAGGAAAATATTTAGTTTGGAGACAGATTGCTTGAGTGTGAATTCTATGGCTGAGTTAATAACTTATAGAACCCTGGATAAGTCAGTTTACAATTTTGGATCTCAGTTCCCTTGTATATAAAATATTAGATAATCCTTTGCTTGCTTCTTTGTTGTGGTCTTTATGATTTCCCTTCATTCTTGGAAGGTTTTAGCTCCTAGATTATTGGCCTTCTCTCTAATGCTTGTCCATTCTCCTTTTTACTCAATTTTCAGAATTTCCCTGCTCCAATAGTCATGTTCTTTAGAATACCTCAGCCAATTGTTGCAAGGTTGAATAATAGACCTGTCACTACAAATAAAGCAATCCCTCTAAAATCTTCATTCCAGCACCTATTCAAGAGTCTTACTGCATCAACCCTTCAACTTCACTGGGGTGGACAACTAATGGATTCCAATTTTTGTCTAGCCTTCCAAAATTACTTATCACCTGGAAGATTCAGTTCTATAGCCAAGCCTTGTGGAATTCCTTTGCATACACCTTGAAATATTTTACCCTTCTCTTCTTTGTACTCATTTGGCAAAACCCCTACTCTGGTTGAATTTAACATTCTGCCTGACCAAATACCTACTTTGATGCAGATAACCAAGCTGGAGGAAAACATACAATCATCTAATACAGCAGTCACCAATTGGTGGTCCATGAGTCTGAAAGGTTGGTGACCACTGGTTTAAGGAAATCTTTGGAGCAGCAGTTGCCAACTGGTCAATCTCCCCTTACTATAATCCTATATAATAAAGAGCTAATATGCAAAAGGTAGTTATGCCCTCATGCCGTCATGTTGTCATGTCTCAGACACTCAACACTGGGGAGAGGGGTATGAGGACCAGCCAGGCACAAATGAACTTGCAAGAGAGGAATGGGGACCAGCCAGGCTGTGGCCTGGGAGAGGGACAAGCCACCTACCCTGCAGTCCCAGGCAGGAGTGCCTGCAGCTGTGGCTCAGGAAAGGGACAAGCCACCTGTCCCATGGTCCCAGGCACCTGTGGCCTGGGGAAGGGAGAAGCTGCCCACACCCATGGTCCCCTGTGGCTGTGGCCAGCCCGGGTGAAGCCGGCCTGAATCTTAGGTGTTTATGGCTGGCCAGAGGGAGAGAAGCCCGGATCTCAGGTGCCTGCAACCAGCCAGAGGAGGAAATTCTGGGTTCTGGGTATGGGGCAAGGAAGAGGTGGTTAGGGGTGATCAGGCCAGCAGGGGAGTAACTAGCGGTGATCAGGCCAGTGGGGAGAAAGTTACGGACATTCAGGAAGGCAGGCAGAAGGGTTAGGGGCAAACTGGGAGGCAAGCCAGTTAGGAGCCAGAGGTCCCAGATTGCAAGAGTCAGTCAGATATCACCCAAGGTGTCCTGAATTGGAGAGGGTGCCAGCTGGGCTGAGGACTTTCCCTCTGCACAAATTTCATGCACCAGGCCTCTAATATATAAAAGGCTAAGCAAGCATCCAACCATCAGACCAGTAGCTATGATGTGTATTGACCATCATGGGGCAGACGCTCAATGTAGGAGCTGCCAAGCTGCAGTGACTTGGTAGCAGCAGTTCTCAGATGACACACCCCAGAACCAGAGATGAATGAGCCCAATTCTGGGGTGCCCCACCCAAGAATGGCCCTCTCACAATCCAGGACCACTCAGGGGATGTTGGAGAGCTGTTTCAGCCCTATCCTTGCCGGCCAGGCCAAGGGACCCCTCCTGCTGGAGGGACCCTGCTCACTCCACAGACGACCTTTGAGCCACAGGCCCTCAGATGCAGCCATCCAGGGAGGGACCATGGGAGGTTGGCTCCAGAGCATGTCCTGTCCATCTCACCCAGTACCACCCTGCCAGCCACCTTCTAATTAATTATCTTTCAATGTGCATGAATTCGTGCACTGGGGCACTAGTTATAATATAAGCTCCATGCAGACAGGAATTTATTTTTCTTTTTGGTTTTCTAATAGATCACTTGCATCTGGACAGTGCTTTGCATACACTAAGTGCTCAATAAATATTTGTTGAGTGAATAAATGAAGTATCTATGCTTATCATTCACATTTCATGTATTCAAACTGTAAATATGTAATCCATTTCTTCCACTGTAAAGAGCCCATATCTTTTAAAAGAGACCCAATTAATTTTTAAAAGGATATATTAGTAATGCTTTGTGTGTTTTTTTCAAGGAAGCCCTAAGCATATTTGCAAATTATTGAATCCAAAGTTTGTATTTTCACTTTGACTATGGAGCTTTTATGTTAATGTGTGATGATTTGCAAGAATCATGGCATTTTCTTGCTTTAAAGCTTTGAAATAATTATATCTTTAACAAATTCATTATGTACCAGGGAAGTTTAGGCTAGAATGTTACAATATTGGTGTTTTAATGATGAGAGAAGGCCAGCAAGACTCCATTATCCATAACAACATGAAGCTCTTCTTTTCATCTTTAGGAGACCAAAGGTGATTGTTTCTTTTGTTTATATCATTTTTATCAGAGTTTATCACAGAGTTAAAGAGCATGTACAAGTATTCAAGTTAGGTGAAGATAATTAAGGCAGAATTAGATACAACTACAACCAGAACCCCATAGGATCCTTCCACTTCCTCCAGATAAAGGAATTTTAAACTCTATTTAGAAGCAAATGAACTTGAAACAAGATTTGAAATATTACTTGTCAATTAAAGCTTTCAACTAGGTTGAGAAAGAAAACATCTATGATATGCAATCTTAATCATTAAGATGATGACATAAAATCTTAGGGAAATAGGAGCATCAATGAGATCCATACAAGTTCTATGAAATAAGACAAATTCTTTAAGTGGAAGAATTTACTGGAGAGAAAAAGAGATATAATGACAGAGATTGAGACCTAAAGACAATATAGCAAAAGTTACTATGAGAATAATTTTTTTAAGGGGAGGTCATATTATTTGTATTATTTTTATGTACATAACAAATATTTCACAGTTAAAACACATTTACAGTTTAAAAAGTGAGAAGTTAAGACATAGATTTTAAAATATGGTAAATTGTACATTTAAAGGGCTTCAACCCTACAAAAAAAATGGGCTTAAGACCTAAGTTCTGCATGAAGCTATCTTTGTTGTATGTGACTTGTTAGTTCTGATAATTAACAGATGACTGGGAAAGAGTTCATCAAATAATGTTTATCCCTGAAAGCTATTTTCATCTACTGATAAAAAATTTTACTTATCTCTGACCAAACTAATTCTTTGATGTTCTTGGATGCCATATACTTAGGACATCTGTCTCTTATTTTTTAGGAATCAGAGTTAGATTGATTTTTAGTTTATGCCCATAAGACTCATCAAGCTCACAGTTTCCATCTCTTCTTCCTTTCTGCCAAAGAATGATAACAGCAACGACATTAATAATAATAATATCAGCAATAACACATGTCATTCCAGAGGATGTAATAGAGCCGGTTTTGGCCTGATCTCACAGATGATGCCGACGGACCCCACTGTTTCAGGAATGTGTGCACCAGGTCTCTAGTCTATAGATATTAAAATATATCTAAACGTGCAATTCTTTTTCCTAAAAATGAGCATGTTCATAAATTAAATGAAGAAATTTTGAATATACTCGATGGAGATTTTCACACCTATTTGAGTAATGATCCCATCGATTCAAAAGATGATAATGAAAAGGAAAATTTTCCCATCGAATCTCTTAATATTTTACTCCTTCGGGAATGCCGTGTCATAAACTAAAATTAAAAGTAGGTGCAATCATCATGCTACTGAGAAACCTTAACAGTAAAGGGGATCTTTGTAATGGTACTAGATTTATTGTCAAAAGATTGCAACCTACCATAATCGAAGCTGAAGTATTAACAGGATCTTGCAAGAAGAGGTTGTTCTGATTCCAAGAATTGATTTGTTCCCATCTGACATTGGCCTCCTAATTAATTTAATTCAAAGATAGTTTCCTGTGATGCCAGTCTTTGTGGTAACTATTAATAAATCACAAGGAAAAACTCTAGACAGAGTAGGAATATTCCTACCTGAACCCATTTTTGGACATGGTCAGCTATATGTTGCTTTCTCTCAAATTCAAAAAGCATGTGATGTTAAAGGTAAAGTTGTGAATACTTCATCACAAGGTAAATTAGTCAAGCACACTGAAATTGTTTTTGCTCTTAATGTGGTATACAGAAAGATATTAGAATAAGTTTAATCAATTTATCAGTGGTTTTTATCAGTGTTGTTTTTATATCATATTTTTATTGTTTTTATATTATGTTTATGTTGTTTTTATGTTATGTTTTTGCTTTCATATCATGTCTTTGTTATTATATCTTGCTGTTATTATTTATTAATCAATTTATATATTATTTTCATATACATTTTACTAATTTTCTTTCATCTCTGACACTTCTATTATAGAGGAAGGGCAAATAGCAATATTAAAATATTTCTTCTAATAAATTTCCTTTTAATGTGCCTGAATCCGGGCACTGGGCCACTAGTATTACCATAAAAGATCAACAGTCCATTGCTTCATGCTGGTAGCAGTGAGCTCTGAATGAGTAGGGGAAGAGAAAAAGATGGTCAGAGGGTGATTGGGTATCAAGTTATCTTCAAAGATAAAGAAATCGCACAACTTACCCTAGCCAGTTTGGCTCTGTGGAAAGAGTGTCAGCCTATGGACTGAAGAGTTCTGGGTTTGATTCTAGGCAAAGGTACATGCCTGGGTTGCGGGCTTGATCCCCAGTAGGGGGCATGCAAGAGGCAACTAATCCACGAGTCTTTTTCATCATTGATGTTTCTACCTCTTTTCCTTCCTCTCTGAAATCAATAATATATATATACAGTGGTACCTCGAGATACGAGTTTAATTCGTTTCGTAACCTTGAGGCATGGGAAACTATGAGATGCTCGAGTTGAGGTAAACTGATGGATCGTGTGAAGCCGGCCAATCCGCGCGATGACTCCTATCTCAAATGTTGCTCGTATTTCAAAGCAAAAATCGCTCGCTCGATGGCTCGTATCTCAAAAATCTCGTATGTTAGGGCACTCGTATCTCGAGGTACCACCGTATATATGTGTATATATATATATATATATATATATATATATATATAGAGAGAGAGAGAGAGAGAGAGAGAGAGATCTATAGATATATAGATATATAGATATATAGATATATAGATATAAAATCACACAGCTTAAAAGGCCAGCCAAGATCATGCCACTTTGCCAGGGTCCTTGCTGGAGGACAGGAGCAAGTTCAGATATCTTATTGTGTACACAGGGAGATGGGCTACCCAGAATCCCCTCCATAGAAGGCCCTGCTGCCTGTAGGTAAGGTCAGCAACAGACTCCAGCCATCGCCCCTTCAGCTCTGCCCCAGCTGCAGAGAATGACTTTCTCTAGAGAAACCTCCTTCCAAATTGGCCTTATGATAAACAGAGGAGTTCAGATAATTATTTCAAGACAAACAACTGTAATTTTTATTTTGTATTAAAAATATATATACTCAGATAATTCTCTTTGATTTCTGGATTTTGGTGTAGATAAATTATTTGTATAAGCTTATGTTATGTCTATCCCCAGAGTATCTGAATAGCAAGTGTATGGGAAATATGTCCATGACTATTGTCCTTCAATGATTATTTTGACATTTTTGCAAAAATAAATTCTTGATGTTGAGATTTCCTAAGTTTGCAAAAACTGGAGTTGGTTTGTGAACATTCATGGCCAGTTTACCTGAGCACAAATCTTAAAGGTCCCACTGAAAACAATTCAGATTTGTTTATCACTCAGACCTATTCCTGTTTGGCAATGGCAGAAGTCAAGAAGCCAAGGCATCAAGGCTTCCTTTGTGCTTTATTTTCAATAGTTTTATCCAGTCCAGCTTGTCCTCATTCCAATTGTCCCCTTTGAACTTATCATGAAATCAGCATGATACCTAAACTTACCATGGACTAAAAAGAAAATGAGAGAAGACAAAAGATAAATGAATAGAAAACCAGAAAATTATTATCCAAAGAACAAATTGAAGTGACTACTAAATAACAAAAAGCAGATGGATATTAATTAAATATAACTGGCTTTTTTTTTGGAAAATTCAAGAACAAGTCAAAACTCTAAAAACTCTTCTGGATAAATTATGACTTACCACAATTATTTTCTGAATGCAAACAGAAGGCAATCACTTATGTTTACTGCCAGACTTTTAGTTTCAATAAAGGTAGATGTTTCCCATTTCCCTCTTAGAAATCACCCAAAACCCACAAGGAGAACAAGAAACAAAGCAAACGCTATACTTGATGAGTCTAGAAAATAATTAAAAACCCAAATCTGGACGTAAGTGAAAGGGCTACCAACAACAGTGAAGGTCAAACCGGTGTGTTGGAAGTTGTGAAAAGAAGATATTCCCTCAGCTCCACATTCTCAGAAAATGATGTCAAAACTTACTCTTAAAACAAAACAAAACAAAAAGGTGCCCTAGCCGATGTGAACATTGTCCAGTCCACTGGTTGGATGCTCAATCCCCACTAGAATGCATGCAGGAGGCAGTTGAGTAATATCTCTCCCCCCCCCGGCGGTCCTTTTCCCTTCTCTCTCTCTCTCTCTCTCTCTCTCTCTCTCTCGCTATTGCTCTCGCTCTCACTCTCTTTCTCTTTTAGAAAGGTGATTTTTAAAACAAATGATACCTTGATCATGACATCAGGAAAAGTGTAAGAAATCTGGTGGTGGGAGTTTGTCTACCCCCAATATGGCTCTGTGGAGCGGAGGAGACCGGGCTGAATGATAAACCACAGGCCCGGGTGTGCAGGAAGTACACCATCTGTGAGGCAGCCTAACAGAGCCCCTCCACCTGACCATCCAGCCCCACCGAGCTAATCCTCATTGGTCTTTGGGGTCAAACGCCACAAGAATACACATGTGCCTATCTTGAGGCATACAGAAAATGTCCGCTGCTATGAAATAATGCCTGGCCCCTGTTTTTACATGAACGTCTAGTAAATAGCTGATCTAGGAAGAATGTACCTAAATTAAATATGAATAAAAGTAAAAAGGAACCAAAACAGATATGACACAGAATGATGTAAGAAAAAAACGGAGCACAGGAATATCAAAAATAAAAGGTAAGGAAACGAAAAAGCATGTTGCCAGGAAATAGATTAAAATACAATCAGCTTATTGGTGAACATTTCTTTAAAAAAATTAAAAGAACATTAACAGGTATATAAGAATTCAGGATGGTGAGACAACTAAAGGAGATAAAACATGAGCTGGCAGAACTCAAGCAAGAAAAAACTATTTCAGAAATAAGGCCAAGAAACATACAGAAAGCAAGCAAAATACAGGGAGTCATATACAGAACGGTACTGAGAAAACAAAGAACATGTAAAATGTACATAAGAGAACAAAATAATTAAAAATATTTTAGAAGTAAAAAAATGAATATAGATAAGCAAAAGAAAGAGAATATGTACATAATTGGTGTTCATAATAAAAGTAACAAACAAACAAACAAAAAGATCCCAGAATGCTTTACTTTGAGATATGACCTGGTGAAATGTTGGCATTCTAAGATACAGAGTCCTTTGAACCTGTAGGCCTCATGATCATATCACCTATAATCGGAAAACAAGCCAGCTAGCCTCAGAAATCTACAAAGAAATATTCAACTCGAAATAGCATTGGAATAGTACACTCAGAGAAGACAAAAGAAGAAAGTGACCCAGACATGTCTTTAAAGCAAACCATTGTACAAGTTGAAAGGCCATTGAAAAAAATTCTGAATTTGCAAGAGGCCAAATAATATATTTTCCATCAGATCTTCTTCTAAAATAGATTGCACTATACATGTGGAGCAAATCATCAGGCTGTATACCTTAAACTTACACAAAATTATGTCAATAGGGCTGGAAAATAAAATTAACTTATGTTAGAGAGCAAACTTTGACCAACCAAGAGATACCTGGAACACCATAGCAAACTGATGGGCAATGAGTATTAATAGCTTTTATCGGTAGAAATTTAAGCTGAAAAGAAGTGGGAATTATAGTTAAATATAGAAATGATTTAAAAATAGCAATAGCTGGAAGTAAAAAAGAATGGGAGATAGGATAAAGGTATGCCATTTTCCTCATTGATTATTGTATTTAAAGATAATTATGTGATATCATATGCATTTATCACCAATATAAATATAAAAGTCAAATATTTAACTAAAGAAGTATTTTTACCTCTTCTTTTATATCACCAAGTTCCTCTGAAATGAACATTTTTATGCCTACTAAGTTTAGATTGGGAAATCAATATTTAACATAAGTGACTTAACTAGGGCCAAGAAGCTAATAAGTGTTATATGAAGACAAATCCTATGATTACCAAGTTCTGTTTACTTTTGGGGGTTAATATCTTTGAAGTCAGTACTGGCAGTGCATAGCATAATGGAAAAGAATACAGGCTTTGGTAGGAATTCCAACTCTAGCATTTATTTGCTACGAGATCTTGGAAGAGTTAGTTTAACCTCTCTGTGCCTTGGTTCCATTTATAAAAGGAATGTAATTAAAGTATCAATATCATGGGTTTGTTGTTGTTGCTGCTGCTATTTTTTATAACAATTTAAGAAAAATTTTGAAAATAAAGCTCTGAGTTCATATTCATGCAAACCTTGAACTAAAGGCTTTAACCTAAATCACTAAACCAATAAAGTATTAAAAGCAATATGGATATTGTATAACTTAGGGAAATTACATAATTATAATTTATGTAATTATGTAAATGATAAGGTTTTCTAAATATTCCAAAAAAATTCAGTCGAAGGCAGCAGCTTTGTACTTCCTATTTTCTTTCCAAAATCTTTTTATGCTTATTTTCCCACAGTTGTGATCAAATAATATGACATTATATACATCATATATATTTTGCCACATTATTCAAAACCCTTAAATATGATTTAAATAGTTGTATAAAATCTCACTCTACAAATAGGGTATCATGTCTGACTATTCTTCTTTTGGTATAATGAATACCTTTTTAAAATAAATCATTTTCTTTATTTGTAAATAGAGGCCCAATGCACAAAATTTGTGCACTGGGGGAGAAGGAGGAGGAGGGGTGTCCCTTTAGCCCAGCATGCACCCTCTCCAATCTGGGACCCCTCAGGGGTTGCCTGATTGCTGATTTTGGGGTCTAAACCATCAGTTGGACATCCCTCTCACAATCCAGGACCTCTGGCCCTAACCACTCACCTGCTTG
The DNA here is from genome assembly GCA_011751065.1 of Lasiurus cinereus. Classification (NCBI taxonomy): domain Eukaryota; kingdom Metazoa; phylum Chordata; class Mammalia; order Chiroptera; family Vespertilionidae; genus Lasiurus; species Lasiurus cinereus. The sequence goes on along the minus strand of JAAGEH010000045.1, from coordinate 9,925,833 downwards.
CCTGTCTGCTTGCCCTTTCACTGCTCTCCTGCCAGCCTGATCACCCCCAACTGCCCTCCCTTGCTGACCCAATCGCCCATATATATATGTCATATACACATAGTCTCTTTTTAAATGTAAAATTTTACATTTTAATCACATCTATTTATCCTTTTGTTTATAATTTCCTTTAAGACTTTTCATTTAAAGATATCCTTTCCTGGCTAGATATCTAATTTCTTCATTTAATACTTTTAAACCTAGAACTCAGATTATGTTTAATACCACATGATTTAGCAACATGTTTCTCTAATAGTTGACTTCTGCTAATGGGACTAATGATCTAGATAAAAAAAATTAAAGTTATTAAAATTAGTTTAGACTTAATCACAATTTTCTACGTCTCTAGGTCAAGACAAAAAGTACTTAAAGGAGTTGCTAAGTATAGAGGGCTATATTCCAAGATTACTAAGATATTGTTTTTTATTTTGTTTTCTAATCAAATAAATAATAGCCTGAAAAATCAAGAGATGTGAAATTTTAGGGAAAAAAATTGCAAGAAGTTAGGTTGTTTTCAATTCTTAATCTTTAACTCTGGCATATAAGAGATGAAATGAAGGGGACTTACTAGTTTGTAAAAAAAAATTGATAAGTGGCTAAGGTTCATTTATTCCATTGTTTATAGAATCATCTTGGTAGAATTTGCTGAACTAAGAAGGCCTTTTAAGGATTATACACTCCAGCTACCTCCTATTATTATGTTGTAGTGTTACATACAGTTCAAAATTTGAGTTCAATGCCTGAACATGCCCAGAAACTTTACAGAAAGGAAAACTTGCCTTGTTTTCAGACAAAATAATCCAGTCAGCCATTCATAAACTAACAATAAAATAAAATTGAGCAACCATTATGGTTGCCATAGTGAATCCACGTAACAACAAAAAAATTGGGTAGGTAATAGTGATCAGACTATTGTCCCTGTGGAACAAGCCTTGGTCTGAACCAGTTTTGCTGTGTTAACAAATTGCTTCAAAGAAGAATAGTAAAATGACAAGATAGCTTGCTAGTTCTACATGACTCACTCTCATACCACTTTTCTGTTATGTATATATTTGAAATATGGTTAGTTTATCAGTAAAATGTTTGTTATAGTTTTTTAAAATGCTGAATTAAAAGGGAGAATTAGAAAATCAAGGATATTAAATAATTTTTCTAAGCCCTTGAGCCACAAAGCTTTTAGGATTTATGTTGAATCACATTTCTGGTCACTGCACCATAATAACTAGCATTTTAGAATGAAGGGTAATTTAGTGCTGAGAATATTTTTGTATGTCTTATTGCATAAAATAACTTGATTAACTTATTTAACAAATATTTATTGAGCTAGACTATGGGGATACATTAACAATTTAAGCAAAAGAAAACTTCTATCCCTAATTCATATGAGAGCACTGTTCTAGATCTTGACTCTGATGATGGCCACAAAACCCACACACATGATGCAATTGCATGGAACTAACACATGCACACACAAAAGTGAAGTGAGTGAAATCTGAATCAGGTAGACAAATAGTGTCACTATCAATTTTCTGATTGTGATATTATGCTATTGTTCTGTAAGAGGCTACCCCTGGAGGAAACTGGGTGACTGGTATCAGGATCTTTTTGCATTTATTTCTTACAACTGCATGTGAATCTTTAAAAACATTTTTTTTTTAATTTCTTACCTTCAGAGTTTAAATTATAGTGGCCAGAGACAGACAAAAAAATAACAAACATGGGTTAAAAAACAAACAACAAGCCAAACAGTGTTGCTCAATGTTTGAGTGTCAACTCATGAACCAGGAGGTCACTGGTTTGATTCCTAGTCAGGCACATGCCCGTGTTTCTGGCTAATAGGGGGGCAGAGGCAGCCAATTGATGATGTTTCTCTCTCTTCAAAGTTTCAATCTCTCTATCCCTCTCCCTTTCTCTCTCTCTAATAAAAATCAATTAGAACATTTAAAAAAAATAACAAACATAGCAAACAAATAAATTACATTGCAGGTGAGAAAATTATTAAGCATTATAGAAAAAAAATGAGGTAGGGTAAGAAGAACCAGGAAGGAGAACGTGGTCTATTAAGAAGATGATATTTGAGCAAAGACTTAGGAGCCTGAAGTTTGCCTATGGGAAAAGCATTCAGTGGAGGGAACAGCCAGTGCAAACTCTCTAAGGTGGGAATGAGCCTGAGTGTTTAAGAAGCTACAAGGGGCCTTCAGGCTGGAGCAGAGGTGGCAGAGGAAGAACAGCAAGTGATGAAGTCAGAGAATTATAAGGAACCAAAGACTGGAGGACTTTGAGCCACTGTAAGGGCTGTGGCTTTTTCTCTGAGTTGGGAAGTCTTTGAAAGATCTCTGGAGAGAGCAGCATATTTGTCAAGAATCACGCCGGCTCCCATTTGAAAACTGAGTATAGGGAAATAAGAAGCAGAGAGACCTGTCAGGATGCTAATGCAGGCATCCAACGAAGAAAAAAATAATTGTTTACAATGGAAACTATGACAAAATCTAGCAGTTTACTGCTTCTGTACACTAACTCACACATTACTGCCTAATATGACAATTACAGTTTCCCCAGACTCACAATATATTTACAAGGGGAGTTATATGTAAGTAGATTATGCAAGGCCTAATACGCACAAGTTGCAAATTTTGCTCTTTGCAGATGGCAAGCCTTTCTTTTATCAAATACCAAAGTGCTTAGTAAAAGGGTAGCCATTTCTGATTCAGAAAACTTCGGCTACTCTGGCTGCACCTATTCCGATTTGTTGGGAGATTTGCAGGCTTCATCCCTTTCTCTCACCTGAAGGAAGCTCCCAAGGTCAGGGCTGCTGGCTGGGTAACTCTGGCTCCCTCTACTGACTCGATCCACACAAAAAAAAACAGAATCACCAGCCCTGTATAATTAGAAAGAAAAATCAAGAGGAAAAAGATGTCTTTTGTAGTTATCCAAATGTAGTGATTTCCCAGATAAACATGTTTAAAGCTTTTGAAGAACCCAGACTCCTGCTCTGCCTATAGTTCAGAAACTGAAGATTCTTATAAATTGAATACCATAAATACTGAGCCCATTGTACTATACTACAGCCTCCTGTTTATCTCTGTCATCTTACTCTGGCATCTTCAGGTGCTTTATTGATGATTTATATGGTTCATAAACAATATCTCTTTTAAATAGTTAAAATATACACACACAGTTTGCAAAAATAACATGAAATTTTGAAACAATTCTATCTTTTCAGCATCCAAAAGCAGAGTGTTTATCCTGACGCTCTGCCAGCCAGGGGGAAAGTTTTAATACAATTAAATGTGACCGAATGCTGAAGCAGAAGTAAAATGCACAAGGTAGTGGAATAAAATAAAAAAGCAGCATTCTACTTAAAGAGCCTTGAAAATAACAGAAAAGGCTGCGGATGCAAATATTGAAGGGTGCTTCTGTTTTCGTTCTTGCAGCACAATATTGATCAGAGACCGTTTCCTCATCAGATCCTGGATAGGAAACGCACTACTAATTCTATGAAAACATCCACATGTTAACATCTCTCAACCACGGCCTCCTGTTTTCCTGTTCCCAGCCATCACGGCAGGGGGAGTTGCCTTCTACATGAAGGTTTTCTTCAGCCAGAAAGGATTTCGTAGGCTAGAACGTTTCCTTATGCTTTTCTAGGTGGCATAATCCTCCTGAAGAAGAAAGCTAAATGAAGATTTTAGATTTTTCTGTAATGTTCTACCCTGCACAGCCTTATTTAATCTATAAAAGTAGCACATAAATCTGACTTTCTCATATACTAAAGAGGAAAAATCACATTTATAACTCAAAGCTGCGAATTTCGCAAAATCAGTGTTTTTATACATGAACAATAACTTAGTTATGCATCAGAGGTTTATTCGCACGTTAATTTAGTAAATTGTTTATTCATTTAAAGTACAATTATAATGCATTACATGAAGAGTGATATAGGCTGAGGTTTTAAATTTGGAGCAATAAAATATTGCACCCTTTGGACACATTCATTATGTCGTCTATATGGACAATAGAGCTTCAAAACCTTTTAACACATTAAATGCCTGGCCTGTTTTGTCTTCTGGACGGAAAGTATAGTGTCAGTCACCGGTGACTGACGGGGCGCTTAATGTGTTAAATACTGGAAATAAGGACTTATTTTTAAAATTGTTATACAAAGTGCTTCCCTTGGCTTATTCAGCACCTGCTATTTATAGCATAATTGAGCTTTTATTTTCCAATTTTAAGTGATCGAAAAAAGAAGAAAATGTCACTTGCTATTTCCCTTTCTATTAATTATATTTCTCCTCAGTGTAAGAAGCATGCTTGATTATGTCTATATCTGGATAAATCTTTTCCAATTCAGTGCCCAAAGTCTGCCATTTAGTTCTATTGCAAAAGAAAAAAAATGGTTTGATCTTTGTAGTTTAAATGTATTTCTTCTCCCTCTTAGCTGATGTTGAAGTTAACACATTACAGCAACCTGCTCCTGACTCTTCTCTCACCCCCAACCCTATTAAAACAAAATGAATCTAATGCACTTCCCGCTGCCAGACACTCTCCTTGTGTATTGTCATTATCACATGACACTTTGGTGCAGTCTCCACAGTGACTCAGTTTTCAAGATGTAACTCCTAAGTGGTTGTTATTACTAGGGTCGCATCCCCTTATAATCTCATAATTACTCCCTTGCTTACTTGATTCACATCTGTTCTGTTCCCTCACCTTGCAGCCTATTGTACATAGGTTCCCCAATTTGGAATCTTTCCTCCCACACTCTTTCTTCTCTTGAATTCTTGTCATCATTCACTCTGCAACCTCCTGTTGCCTACAGTATAACTTTGCAAACATTGCCCTCATACTCGCCAAAACAAAGCCTCATTTTATTTTAATTTCTCAGGAAACTAAACCCATATGCCTTACATAAGATCCTTTATACCTCCCATCCACCGATCTATCCTCTCACTCTGCCTCTCACAGAGAAGTTCTGTTCATTCACAACTCTCAAACGCAGAGGCACAAAGTTAGGAATCCAAAGGGTTACAGTGTGAAACTGGCAAAGCCCACAGCGCAGAATTAATCCAGGGTTTTAGTTCTGTCTGGTCAGCATCTTCTCTCACCAGATTCTCTACATATTCTCAGATTATGCTGGGAAACCAAAGCAAAACAAGAAGTATCAATAGCTGTTGTGGTGAACTCATATTGACTGTCATATAAGCAATCTTCTCTGCTAATAGAGGAACAGGCAGGAAAATGGCATTTGAGTAGTAATTGCATCACTATTCTCAGAAATTACCAAAGGTGAAGTGACAGTAATGTTTCAGGGAACACATAAATTCAGCCATGACAGCTTCATGAGTTGCTAGATAATGAAAGCACATTCATTCAGACTTGCTTATCCAGTTTTAAATGAAAGCATAATTTCTCAAGGAAAATGAAAACTATGAACACTTTCATTTTATTTTTTGAAAAGCTATTAAATTTTCATAAGGCTCATTTACACTAATAAAAGAGTAAGATACAAATTGACTGTACCTTTGTGACGTCCACCAGCCAATCAGGAGTGATGATGCAAATTAACCTAACAAAGATGGAGAGTTAATTTGCATTTGCAAGTGCCTCTGGGCAGCGTGGGAAGGTGGAAAGGCCACTCCAGCCAGAGCAAAGGCGGTGCAGACATCCAGGGGAAGGAAGGCCCATTCTTGCACGAATCTTCGTGCATTGGGCCTCTAGTTAAAGAATAAAAAGCAAAATCATAGCCTCCAGTTATCTGTTCTTAGTTGGCTTTGTTCTGCATTTATTCCACCTGAGACTTGGTAGCAAAAACTCTCTTTCATTTAATCTCAAACTACTTTATCTTGTCACATACTTTCTGAGAAGATAATATTTACAATGAAAGTACTTACTCATATGTTTCTCTGTTTTTGTCATTTTACTCTGAATATATTCAGGTACTTCAATACTATATTAATTAGACACATGCTGTTGTAATACAGGGACTGTTCTATGTGTCAGTGCCAAGGTAGCAAAGAGATGTTGTTGAATGGGATATTCCTTAAATTATACATCTTCTGAATCCCCCAACACAGTATTCTGTACATAATAAACTTATCTTGAATGATAATGTGTTGTGCACCTGTAAATTTGTTTGATATTTGTTCTCTAATCCATCCATTCATTTTTTTCATGTTATTATTATTAAATCATGATTTTGTATAACCTCTCTAATCCGAAGCAACACACACACACTTCTTTTGGAATTCTCAACCTTATATTCAAGACCACAATCAGTTCCTTGTTGACTTCTCTGGTCTCATCTCTCTGTAAATCTCCACACAAGTCAGCAATCCCAGTAAAAGACACAAGGAGAATGGTTTTCCACCTTTCAGAGTCGGGTTTTGAAATTCTCTAAGACTTCTTTCTAAACATTAGAGACAGGAGACTAGACAACACAATGTTGATAAAACACTCCAAGTTTCTTTATCAAACAAGGACACCAGCCAAAGTCAGCAACCAAAGCAACAGGTCAACAATGCCTGGAAGGTCTCTCTTCTTTGCTCTATGTCTTATCGACTTTATTTGCATTGAATGTCATTGCTAAGGCAGAGATGCTCTTGGCAGAGCAAATAGGGGAATGTGCAAAGAAAGCAATTTTGACAAAGCCTTAAGTAGACTTGGTCAAAAACCCGCAATCTCTAGGCTACACTCATTGTCACAGTTAAAAAATCTGCAAACAAGACTAGAGTTCTGCATGTTTATTCTATTGTTTTGTCTCTCTCTCTCCCCACAAAGTCTGGCTGACCTCTGGGCAATGATTTGTAAGTTTATTTTCTTAACTTTTCTTCATTTTCACCAGCTAACCTGGGTATTTTTCACCTCATCTTATTCAATAAATTCATATTAGGGTAAAAATATACCATTCAACACATGCATTAGTTTGGGATCTCCCTAGAAACAGAATCAGTTATTTAGTTAATTTGGAGAAAGAAAGGTATTCTAATTTTATAAGAAACTAGCTTGCAAGGCAGTTTTGTGTGCTGAAAAGTCACAAGACCTGCAGTTGGCAAAATGGCAAGATGAGAATTTATGGTTTAGTTTTGGTGCAAATCCAAAGGTGTGATAACTAGGAGAACTAATGGTGTTAAATCCGGTCCAACTCCAGATCCAAGGGCAAAACACTGATGTTTCAACTAAAGAACAATTAAACAGAAAAAGCTATTTCTTTCTTATTCAGCCTTTTGTTCTACTCAGGTCAAGAGGTGAAGAAGCTGAGAGTTTTAGGGAGCATAGAGCAAACATTAAGTCCTGCCATGTGTGGGGACTACAGAGATTTGGTTGGGTCCAAAAAAACCCAGAACAAATCTGTTTTAGACACTTAGGAGATAATTCTATCTGTGATACATCAACCTTCAAGTTGTACTATATTTGATGAAGTAAACTTTTAAAATTATTCACTGATTATGTTTTTCATTTCAGTTGATGATTAAAACAAGTATAGTTTTTAAGAGTGTAGCAACATAATTCAGGGTATTGGTGTTTCTCGACATTGCATTTTGAGAGTATCAGGTTCTATCCAAAGAATGCTGCTTACTTTTATTCAGGAAAACCGTGTTGACTCCATAGAGCCTCACCTTATCCTAGGTTGGGCCTTGGCATCTGTGATTCCATAATGTCCATGTGTGATCTCTTAGTGCACTTACTAGTTAGTATATTATTGTATTAGTCTGAACTCTTGGAGGTTCATGGAAGTGAGGGTAGGAATGTCTGTATGTAAGTGATCCACTGATTTCATGATCCGATCTCTTTCTATTTGTTACTTATAGTTCCCTGTCTGTTGCCCTCATCCTGAGCCTAGCCCTCTCTAGCCCAAATTTGCAATTCAAAAGAAGAAGAGATCTTGTCTTTCCTGGTATTCAGAAATCAAACTTTATGAAATGTTCCTGAATGGAATTATTTGATTCATGTTTTTTGTATGTTTTTTTTTTTCTTGAACTAATCTCTGAGTTCCATGAAGAAAATTTGGAGTGATTGAAACAGTTGTTTTTCAAACATTCACTGTGCAGACAAATGTGTCACTTCAAGTATTTTATGAATATTTTATTATGTCCCTGTCTCCTCTAATGGGCTACATGCTAGAACAAAGGTTGTATCTTATTAATATTTATATATGCAGTAACTAGTACAATACCTCACCTATAGTTGAGGTTCAATAAATGCTTATTGCATAAGTATGATGTAAAGCAATGTCAATAACCATCTGGGAAGAAAAAAGAGAGGATAGACTTCATTGAAATAAGTCCCTAAGCACATCAGAGCATGTGAGCACAGGGGTTGCCAACACCAGACAATGTGCAGAGGATCAGAAGTATTAAGAATAAGTAGCTCTTAACCTTTAAATCAATTTGAAAATATTTCTAAGAGGATGCACTGCCTTATTACTTAGCTGATATCAGTCTGAGAGGTTTCATTTAAATTCAATGTCTCTCTCTTTAATAACAGATAAGAATGCTCAGGGGATAATTAAAATTATACCACCTCCCTCTAGTTTTGTGGCAATTCTCCACTGAATCACTGAAAGCTTTGGTCTATGATACATTAGGGACTTGAGCCAAAGGTACCTGCTAGCTACAAATCTAGAAGCATCACTGACTTCAGCTTAACCATTGAGAACTTTGATCATGAAAGTGTTCAAAAACAGAAAATGCCCTGCCATTTTTATTGTACCGTGATGTTAAATGTTTCTTAACTTTTTTTCCAAAATAATGAGCTACAGACTTAATGAACATATGATACTGCATTGGGGATAGTGGTGATAATTCCAAGTGGTCCAGCGATCATGATGTAACAGTCAAAAGAAAACAATAGAGTTTCAGGAAAGGAAGAGTATGATTAAATCAAGAGCCCAGAGACATCAGGGAATCGACTGGAAACCTTTGAGACATCAAAGATAATTGAAACCTAGGCAAGTCATAAAGGATGAGAGAGGTTATTGAAGCAGAGTAGGCAAGGATAGGTTTTGCAAGATATTTAGTAGTAAAAGAAGTTGCAGGACTATGAATAAAACGATGATGTTTTGTTTGTTTTTATGAACCCAAGGCAGTGTTGATGGTGTTTGTAGGTAGAAGGGAAGGAGCTAGTCAAGAGTTGACAATTTTAGAAAAAAAGAAGCTATTTCATGGAGGAAGGTCCTGGAGAAGATAAAAGGGAATGTGTTACATATCATAGCTGAACAGGTTACTTTAAAGTTTAAGATAAGTAAGAAAAGCCAAAATGCTATGGTATGCATTTCTTCTATAATTAGATAATTGTTGTTTTTAAAAGATGTTGTAGTCAGATAATTTCTACACCCCAGTAATTCAGTCAACATTAAGCAACTATTTTCACTGATTTGCTTTTCTTATTTTTAAAAAAGTAGAGATTATAATGAGGAAAAATCCTATATAATAAAAGCCTAATATGCTTTTATAAAATGTCTGACCATTAGACCAGTCACATGACATGCACTGACCACCAGGGGGCAGACAGTCTAACTGGTAGGTTAGCTTGCTGCTGGGGTCCGAGCAATCAGGACTGGGTGAGATGGGCCAGATTTGCCCCAGAGCTCTTCTGCTATCCCTTCCTAGCTGGCCAACCTCCCAGGTTTCCTTCCCAGCCCTGATCGTGCACCAGTGGGGTCCCTCGGCCCAGCCTTCACTCTCTCCCAATCTGGGACCCCTCAGGGGATGTCAGAGAGCTGTTTTTGGCCTGATCCCCACAGGCCAGCCCAAGGGACTCCACCAGTGCATGAATCCATGGACTCTAGTCAACAATAAGAATGTTTTCTTCCACTTGGGACATTATGAAATAAAAAATAATATACTATCTAATAAAAGAGTAATATGCAAATTAACCATCACTCCACTATACCCACAAGCCATGCCCACAAGCCATGCCTACCAGCCAATCAGGAGTGGGTATGCAAATTAACCCAACCAAAATAGCTGTGGCAACAGAGCCAGCAAGAGGGAGGCTTGGGTTTCCCCGGTAATGGAGGAAGCCAAGATTTCTGCACACCCTGGCCAGCCCAGGCCTCCACTCCAGGCTACAAAGTTTCAATTATAGATGATAAATAAATCTCAACAGAAATGGCTGCTGCCACAGTGTGAGCAGACAGCTTGGCTCCACTCCAGGTTACAACATGTCAATTATAGAAGATAAATAAATCCCAGATATCAGGGCCTCTGCTTGAGTCACCAGGGGACGTGGCCAACCTGCAAACCACCACAGGCCCCTCACCCAGGCCATCCCACACCCCAAGGGAACTTCCACCCTGATCCAGGAAACCCTTCAGGGCAAACCAGCTGGTCCCCATCCATGCACCAGGCCTCTATATTATCTAATAAAAAAGTAATATGCAGATTGACCATCACTCCAACATGCAAGATGGCTGCCCACATGTGATCAAAGATCCTGTCCCCATGTGGACACAAGATGGCCAGCAAGGAGAGCAGTTGGGAGGGACCAGGCCTGCAAGGGAGGGCAGTTGGGGGCAATAATCTTACAGGGGAGGGGGAAGTTGGGGGGGGGGGATCCAGGCCTACAGGGGAGAGCAGTTGGGGGGACCAGGCCTGTAAGAAAGGGCAGTTAGGGGTGACCAGGCCTGCAGAGGAGGGCAGTTAGGGGCAAACAGGTGGCAGGGGAGCAGTTAGGCATCAATCAGGCTGGCAAGGGAGTGATTAGGGGCTGATCAGTCTGGCAAGCAGAAGTGGTTAAGGGCAATAGGAAGGCAGGCAGGTGAGCAGTTGAAAGCCAGCAGTCCTGGATTGTCCAAATGCCTGTTTAGGCCCGATTCCACCAGGATTGGGCCTCAATGTGCAGTCAGACATCCCTCTCAGGATCCCATATTGGAGAGGATGCAGGCTGGGCTGAGGGACACCCCTCTCCCCCATGTACTAATTTCATGTTCCGGGCCTCTAGTAAATACATAATACTCAAATATGGGAAAAATATTAGGAAAATAACAGATATTTCAGTAATAGAATAATTCAGAATATTCAGAATCAATAACCCAAGAAATAAAAATGCAATATAAAATTGAAGTACATTAATGCAAAGCAGAATCATAGTTATCTGTGTTTATTTATTATGATGCATGGCATAAAATGCTTAAAAGAAGAGTGAATACTATGTCCCCCCAAAAATCTAGAAAAGCAGAAAAAAATACTTTTTATTAATGGATTATAAGAAAACATACCAATTAAAAGGTAGAGGTGAGGAGGAGGAGAAGAAATGATTATTTATCTTGGGGAAGTAGAACAGTTCAGATCAGTTCAGTTTTTCTACAAATTAATTTATTCAGGATACTAATTCAAAGGCCTTTTTCAACCTAAAATTTAAATCACCAAAACTGAAAATAAGGATAAAAATTTGTCTTTAACCCTTTTTATGATAAAGCATAAATCAGTTTAAAACAGTTCTCTGAGAACCAGCAAAATATGAAACCTTCCTGAGACCCACTACTGCATAACTACTATAGCAGGTCTACATTTTTCTTCCTGGTTGGGAAAGTTTGGGGTTATATAACATAATAAAAATAAATCAGACAGACATGACCATATTAAAGTGAGAGCATGAGCTAATCAGTCAAAAATGCACTCTAGTTATTTTCAAACTGGCTCCGCACCTGGAAGCAAACTTAGTCATCATCCTCATCTTGTCATCATTGTGAGTAGTTTTGAGTGACTGCCTAACACAAGAGCCATGGATTTTCAAAAGACCAAGATCCAGACTGATAAATTGCTGAACCCTACTATTTGATAGAGGGCTTGGCATTATTTAGATCCATTTAACTTGGAAAAACTGCATAAGATTCACTGTGCTTGAATCTCACCCATTCCAAAAAGTTACTGAAACCATTAAGCTAATAAATTCTTTGAATTAATAAGGGCTCTCATTTTCTACTTATAATTACTGCCAGTCAGTGTATTAAGTTTCTCCTGCCCCACCTGTCTGGAGATCAAGTGAGGTCACACAAAAATTCCCTCCTAGGCCTGGCCAGCATGGCTAAGTGGTTGGGCGTCGACCTATGAACCAGGAGATCATGGTTCGATTCCCGGTTAGAGCAGGTCCCCAGGTTGTGAGCTTGATCTCCAGGGTGGGTGTGCAGGAGGCGAGCGATCAATGATTCTCATCATTGAGTTTCTATCTCTCTCTCTCTCTCCCTCTCTCTCTGAAATCAATAAAAAGTATATTTTTTAAAAATTTCCTCCTATCAGAAGTCTCTCTCCCCACTATTTCAGAGAGTTCTCAGGGCAACTCTCCATGTGTCCCAAACAAATCAACTCAGCTCTTCAGCACTGCAGCCTCTCAGTGAGATCCACCACTCGTGAAGCCCTTTGGAGGACAGTGGTCACTACTGCCTAGGGCCTCTGTTGGGTACCAGAATGTCTCTGCATTATTTCCACCTCCGGACCTCAGAGACGCACCATGTTTTACTTCTTCATTGGGGAGTGAATCTGTCTTCTGCCTCACTCTATATGGAGGGTGATTATATAATTTTTTTCTTAACTTGAACAGCTTTGACAGTAAATAGGGTCCCAATACCAAAGACTAAATTAATTAGTAGGCACCCAAGACAGAAGACTAATCTTGGTCTATCCAAGGCAAACTGGTACCTATAGTCAACATATATATGGCTCCTTTTTCATCCAGGGCTCTCAAGCAGGGGACCTACCTCCTGTTTCCTCTCCAGTCCTTGGGCTAAAACAGTTCCTTTGGCTTCTGTTTCTTCACAGGCCTCAGATTTAGCCCCAAGGGCTGGGTGGGGAGCAGACACCAGATTTGTGCTCTCCATCTTTCACTGTCCTCACTCCAGCTGCCTACATCAACTTCCACATCTCAGGTCCTTCTGCCCCAAGACACACCCCAGGCCAAGATACCCAAAGTAAATTTAAAAGTAAGATACAGCAGGATGATCAAGCCCAGTTGCAGCTCAGTAATCAACATACTACCCTAATAAGGAAAAGCAAAAGCACAAAAACAGAGGATAACCTTTTTTTTGCCACAGCCAGTTAATAAGTTTGGCTATTATGAATGTATAGAAAGAAACCTTGATTTATTTCCCTCCTCTTTGTCATTAAATATTGATGCATCTGCCAGCATCTGGAAAAATTTACAACAAAGAAATACTGGTAAAATACTTCATTATACAATATTATTGTATCCTGGGAAAAGGAGATTGATTACATTAATAGTAATAATAAAATCCTCTTCAAAAGAGAAGTTTGGATGGGAATAACATATTCTTACCAGAATAGCATCCATGACATTTATTTAATATTGATTATTTATGTATTTATTTTAAAATATACTTTATGGTTTTTTTACAGAGAGGAAGGGAGAAGGTTAGAAAGTTAGAAACACAGATGAGAGAGAGACATCAATCAGATGTCTCCTGCACACCTTTTACTGTGGATGTGCCTGCAACCATAGTACATGCTCTTGATTGAAATTGAACCTGGGACCCTTCAGTCCGCAGGCTGATGCTCTATCCACTGAGCCAAACCGGTCAGGGCTAATATTGATTATTTAAAACAAATATATCAGCCACATTTGCTAACCTTTAATAATGGGGTAATCTATTAAAAAATAATGATCACAGCCTAATAGTTCAGGGTATATGTCCCACAAGAGTGGCCCGTACCTTTGAAGGGAGTTTTATCAATGGACTATGCAACCATCTTCTGAAGTAGAAAGTTCTGGGGACAGATCATGACCAGTGTGTATAACTTAAAAAGAAAATACTTCTAGTGGAGACCTTAACAAATATCTTACTTTGCTTTGTATTTGCATTCAAAATAAGACCGTGACATTTGGTTAAACATTAAATAATTGGATGACCACGTTTAGGTCTGCTCCATTAATCTAGATTGCCCTGGAGGAACAGGGAAAATTACGGCCTTAGACAAACATAAAGCACAGGACTTTGCACACTTTGGTTGCTCAATGGATATTTGTCGATTTGGTAATCTTGGTGTGTCCTGACTTTTGGCAGAAACCAAGGCTATCATTCCTGAGAATGGGAGAGTCATGCGATTTCTCAGACTGCTCTTTGTGGCTCATTAGGAAGTTTCACAGGGAAGGAGTTCAGCTCTGAAGCAGAGGAGAGGAGGAACAAGTGATAACATGAAGGCTGTGAATAATAGAACAATTCAGCTAGAATCCACCTCACAGCAGCGGGCTGCAAGATGAGAGCTTTTATTGTGAACTTCCATGAGGTCACTGGAAGGGTCAGTGTTATCAGGCTGCACACATCAGACCATGCCAAAATAGTTTCTCCTCCTCTTCATAACTTTCCTGATTTTCTCAATGCCTGACATTCCACCATCAGAGTGTTACTCTTTCAGGGCATAAAGTCTTTTTGGTTTTCTAGAATTTCCCATCAAAATAAAAATCAGCTCTTGTAACATTATATATTTAATTCAGCATTTCCAAAAATATCTATTTCCAGTCCCTCAAGATGCTTCATGAAAAAAAAAAAGCTCTGTAATCAAAGAAATCTGCTAAACGCTCTAATCTTTAACTTCTTACAATTCACAATGCCAAAGAACTTAGTAAATGACGACTCTGAAAGATATTTCAGAGGAAAAAATTATAATTTTTAATCTAGTATTTGTACATTTTTTTGACTACGAAATAACTCGGAATCCTTTTTAGCCTCCAGAGTATTGAAATACCAATTCACAGTGAATCATCAGTTTCTGGAAACATGGATCAGCTGCTAGGGAGCCAGAAATTGTTACTGGGTGATTGGACCCATTGTCATTGCAGGTACTCATTGGACATTACTGACTAATATCAACAGTGTTAGTGTTTTTCTAAAATGTTTTGACCCTGTAGAAATTTTCTTTTAATGGCTCATACATTGAAGATTTTGTTATGTCCATTATTATAGAAATAAGATAGGCTGCACATGAAAAGTTAATAGATAAGAAACTAATTGGTTGAATGATGAAGAGGGTACAATGTTTTTTAATTATAGAAAAGAAGTACTCAGTGGAATTAAGCTTAACTTTGAAGTTAGAGCAGCATTTGAATGAATAGAGAAGGAACTGTCCTGGGCAGTGGAGCCAGGAGAGCAAAGGAATGGTGGTGGGCACCAGGAATCACTACCAGCGTCAAACCACTCCTGAAGCTAGAAGACAACAGCTGGAGCTATTGCAGTCGGGTACTGCCACACACAGGCATGGGGTACAGTGTGGGGGCTCAGCAAAGACCTCACACCACAAAGAGTCCTTCTCCTTGGGAGATGCTGAGAGCAAGAACTGCTACTGGAAGGTCAGCTGGGAACCTTGGTCAGGAACCTGGAACCACCAGGCAAACAAATAAGAACAATACTATTGACTAGCCATTGTCAAAGGAACATTGTTTTGTGGACCAGCAAATGAATTAGGCTAACGCTGTCTTATTTATTACTCAAATGTCTGAGATCCCTTTTAGACTGACTCCAGGCAGCACCCAAAGTTTGTTTTGGTTTTGAATTATCATGACCATGAAAATACACTGCTCAGATGTCCTTTTTTTCCTGGAAGCATAGTTGACTGGTGGCCCATGTGCCATCCTTCTAGATCCATCCCCACATTGGATCTCAGGCTACACTTCCTGTGAGTGCGTGGTGAGGGTACTTGTTAGTGCAAGCCCATTCCTGAGATGTGGGACTCTTCTGATGGACAGTTTTGGTGCAAGATTTCCTGCTGACCTGGCTGAACATTTCTTTTTAAAAAAATATATTTTATTGATTTTTTACAGAGAGGAAGGGAGAGAGATAGAAAGTCAGAAACATCAATGAGAGAGAGACATCGATCAGCTGCCTCCTGCATGTCCCACAGTGGAGATGTGCCCGCAAGCAAGATTCATGCCCCCAACCAGAATCGAACCTGGGACCTTTCAAGCCGACACTCTATCCCCTGAGCCAAACCGGTCTCGGCTGAACATTTCTTGGAACTGTGCTGAAGCCTGAGACTCTTCCTTTCCAGATGGCCATCCTTATCTGTTTTCTTCATGGAAGTCAACACTGTTGTCTGAATGCTTTCCTTGCTTTCTGCAGAGCCTTCTCTTTATCCTTCTCCAGCATTTCCCCTGATACATGTCTTGCACATATTATCTGTCTATCTGTCAGAGGACCCTAACTAACACAGGTATCCAACTATGAGGTTCCATTCTGTTGAACTTTTAGGTGAAATCTTCCTCTCATATATATTCCAATGTTTCAAACCACACAAAGAGAAAAAGGTGCCACCTTTACCTAGATTTTGAGCACAGAACTCCATTTTCCCTTTCTCTTGAAAGGGGTTCAATTTGGAAAGGATCTTGTCATTTGATAAAAGCAAAGGAAATGAAATTAACACTGGGAAACTGGCCACTCTGAAAGAAAGAGAATTTATATGAAGAATAGAGTAATTAAAAAAAAACAAGAATAGAGGACTTGTCTAAAGTTATCTTTTTTAATATAATTTTATTGATTTCAGAGAAGAAAGGAGAGGTAGAGAGAGATAGAAACATCAGTGATGAGAGAGAATCATTGATCAACTGCCTCCTGCACATCCCCCCAACACAACCCCATTGGGGATCGAGCCCACAACCCAGGCATGTGCCCTTGACCCGAATCGAACCTGGGACCCTTCAGTCCTCAGGCCAACACTCTATCCACTGAGACTAAAGTTACCTTTTGAAGGGCCTAATAGAAGGTACTTCTGAATTTTTAATCAGAAAGTAGTTGTTATTTTTCCATACTTAATATATTAGATGCCTAGGGCTGCATAATAAAGTACCACAAACTGAGTAGCTCTAAAGAACAGATGAAGTTCTGGAAGTTAGAAGCCTGAAATCAAGGTGTTGGCAAAGCCATGCTCTCTCTGAAGGCTCTGGCGAAGAATCTATTCCATGCTGTTCTCTTAGCGTCTGGTGCTGCTGACAATCCTTAGTGTTTCTTGGCTTATTGTTTTCAGTCCAATCCCTGCCTGGGTAGTCACATGGTGTTCTTTTTGGATGTCTATCTTTTCTGCTTTTATAAGGACACCAGCCATAATGGCTTAGGGTCCACACTAATGACCTCATCTTCACTTTATCACAATGGCCAAGATACTACAGTATTTAATTTAATTATATTTTACTAAATAGAGATAGAGACATCAATGGTGAAAGAAAATCATTGATGGCCTGTCTCCTGCATGCCCCTTACTGGGACTTAGTCTGCAACCAGGGCTTGTGCCCTGACCAAGAATGGAACCATCTTGGTTCATAGGTCAACACACAATTACTGAGCCACACTGGCTGAGCGACACCACAGTATTGTAAAATAAGGTCACAGGTCTCCTGGGCTAGGACGTCAATGTATCTTTTGGGGAGATATAATTCAACCCAAACACTTGAGTAGGAGCATGTTTCTTTGAATGGAAGTGGAAAACTGCATAATTAAACAAAATTTCTATTAATTGGCAGATAAGGAAACAAGCTGTTCTATGTATTAGTGAATTGTGCTGCGGCTTGTACTGTGTCCCTATGCTGTGTCTGATGTGTCCATGACCTCTTCATCTTCAGATGCAGCTGACAGCTAGCACTTTGGGTCACTGCTGAATATTGGATGGAAATGAAACCAATATGAGCCTTCTAAATACTGGCCTACAGATGATACAAATTGATAGGCATATTTATTAAAACTAAAAGCACTGCTAGTCTGAAGCAGTGACCTTTCCAACTGAAATTGAGTCTTTTCAATGACACAGCTTGTACATGAATACACTTTCCTGATTCAGAGGAACAGAATAGAGAAGTCACGATATTAATCAGATGAACAAGATTTCATGCAGCACTTTCTGGATAATAAATCATAGCACACTAAGACTTTCCATATATATGACTAAACATTTTTAGCAGCTTCCAAATTCCAAAATCCCATCTGCCACAGGGAAGTGGCTGAACTAGGATGGGAATCTAACAAATCTTTTGATTAGTCTAGAAACCCTTCACACACAACGTCCTTCTCCCTCACTCTATTATCAAGGATGCTAAAGCTAAGATTTTGAACTTCTGGCTTTTTTTTTTTTCATGACTAGAGCTGACCGTGTGACACACTTTTGATGAATAATATGTAAGAGGAGTCACTAGGGAGGGCATCCCTTCACCATAAAATGATGCCCTTTTTAAGAGGAAAGTTCTTGACTCATTAATTGTTATTCTCCCATCTTCCTACCAGGATCATAAATGTGATAGCAGGAGCTGAAGCAATTAACTTACCACCACGAGTTCAAAATTTCCCATAGAAATGGAGAAGTAAGACCATCAAAGGTGAAACAAAAATTGCCAAGTGTGGATTTTCCCTTCCATGATTAAATCTGAACTTAGTGTTTTTTTATGACAGTGCTTATTACTAGGGGCTATTTAGCCTGCCAGGTGACATTTGGCAATGTCTGGAAACATTTTTTCGTTGTGAAAGGGCAGCTACTGGTAGGGTAGAAAACAAGAGATACTGCTGTGCATTCTGCAATGCATAAGACAGCACCCCAAAACAAAGAATTACTCAGTCTTACTCAGTCCAAAATAACAATAATACTGAGGTTAAGAAAGTCTAGGCTATAGGTCTCAATTTCTTTAATATTAAATAAGAGAATTTTTACAATATGACATCTAAAATTCCTTAAAAATAGAAGGTAGTCTGAATATTTCTGACAAGATAATTCTTGAGTTATAGTGTACCTACTCAATAGCAATTTAAGCTATCTTTTAAAATAATAGTTATGAAGACTAAGTAACAATAGCAAACGTTGTATATGTATTCAGTAAAAAGTCAATATACAAAAGGGTAGGCACTGAATGACTACTATCACTTTCAAAAGAAAGTGAATGGAAGTGATGATAAAGTGATGCTAGTAGTTGTGCTGAGGGTGTGATGAAGGGGTTTGTTTGCTCCTTTTATTTTGCAATGGTTATTTCATATGATTATGCTATTTTTATAATTTGAAAAATAATGTTTAAAGTAATTAATGGAGAAAAAAGATTAAAATACTCAATTGATGTTTATTTCTCTGACATTTATGAAATTTTCTTTTAGCCTTACAAAAACATTATACAGCCTAATGGAGTGTTTTATGCAATTGAAACCATTTCTATTCACTCATCAAGTAAGCAGCATTCTTTCACTAGTATTTTTTTTTTGTAACCATTTTATTGAGATCTGTTTTACATAAAACACAATTCATTGATTTAAAGTGTACAATTCCATGGTTTTTAGCATACACAATATATGTGAAATCATTGCCACAATCAATTTTAGAACATTTTCATCACACAAAAAGAAAGCCTATACCAATTAGCAGTCACTTCTTCTCCCTCTCCACCCCTCCCAGCCCTAGAAAACCACTCACAAATCTTCTTTCTGTCCCTAGGGATTTGCCAAGTCTGGACATTTCATATAAATAGAATAATACAATATGTGGTGTTCTGAGACTGGCTTCTTTCACTTAGCATAATGTTTTCAAGGCTCAGCCATGTTGTGACATGTATGAGGACTCATTTCTCATAACTGATGAATAATAGTCCATTGTATATATCCCATATTTTATTCTGCTTTATGAACATTTGGGTTGCTTCCACTTTTTGGCTGTTATGAACAATGCTGCTGTGAACATTCATGGACAAGCTTTTGGGTGGGCATGTATTTTCATTTCTTTGAAAGAAGTAGAATTGCTGGGTCATACGGTAACTATGTTTAACCTTCTGAGGAACTGCCAAATAGCTTCCAAAGGCCACATGATTTTATATACCCCCCAGCAGTGTGCAAGGTTTCAAATTTCTCTTTATGCACCTGATTTGCATTTTCCTGATGGCTAATGATGCTGAATATCTTTTCATGTACCTATTGGGTATTTGAACTTTACTTATTTTTTAATCTTTTCACTTAAATAATGCCTTGCTAATTATAAACTACAGCAACAGTAAAATAATTAATCCCACCAAAATGAAGGTACATTAAAGAATGTTTTTTGAAGAGCATAAGATGTTTCTTTCCTTAAGAATCTTACAATTATTTTTACAAAATAGAAACAGTTATTCCTGAGTGCTAATTAAAAGGTTGCAGGGTTGCAGAAACTGGTTTGGGTAGTGTTGGCCTGCGGACTGAAAGGTCCCGGGTTCAGTTCTGGTCAAGGGCAAGTATGCTGGTTGTAGGCACATCCCTAGTAAAAGGTGTGCAGGAAGTGGCTGATGGATGTTTCCCTCTCATCGATGTTTCTAATCCTCTATCTCTCTCCTTTCCTCTCTGTAAAAAAATCAATAAAATATATTTATAAATAAATAATAAATAAAATGTTGCAGGTGCCCAGCCAGAGTGGTTCAGTTGGTTGAGCATCGTCCTGGACATGGAAAGGATGCTAGTTCGATTCCTGATCAGGGCACATACCTGGGCTGTGGGTTCGATTCCCAGTTGCAGTATGTATGGAAGGTAACCATCAATGGTTCTCTTTCTTCTCTCTCCTCTCCCTCTCTCTCTCTCTCTTTCTCTCTCCCCTCTCTTTTTCAGTTGAGTGTTTTTTGCTTCTTTGTATTTTAAATCTTTGCCTTAATTCTTGGGGTCTTCTAGTATGCTGTTGGATCACTATATATTATTATTTATTTCAGTAAGTGTATGCTCAATTTCTGATTGATCCTTTTTCATATCTTTGAGGGTCTCACTAAATTTCTCAGAGGTTTCTAGAAGATTCTTGAGTAACCTTATAACTGTGGTTTTGAACTCTATATTTAGCATTTTGCTTTCCTCCAATTCTTTCATTTGTGATCTATTTCTTTGTCTCTGCATTTTGGCTGCTTTCCTGTGTTGATAGAGTGGCTTTATGTGCTAGGTCCTCCCTAATTACCTGAGGTGGACTCTCTTGGTGCAGCCCTTTTGCGCGGGCAGGGGGGCTGTGTACACAGTCTTGTTGTAACTACAACAAGCTTTGATTGCTGTTGGTATCACTGGGAGGAATTGATCTCCAGGCCAATTGGCTGTGAGGACCAGCAGTGTCTATAATGAAAGAACTGCTGTGGTAGAGACACCCTTATGAGGCAGGACTTGCTTCAGTGACACTTTGGTGCTCACCAAGTCTGCCCTTTGAGTGTGTCTCTTATGGATGTGAAGAGTTATAATCTGGTATGGTCTCACTCTGACCACTGGGTACACTGGCTCTTGGATCTCCAAGGAGGCGTAAAGTCAGCCACTGCCTGAGGCCACCCAGCAGGAGCTACAAAGAGAGCTATAGATTCTTCCTTTTTGTTTGGGGTTTGGAAGTGCCCAGATGAGACCCAGCTGTGAAGTAAGGCAAGCTGCTGTTGCTGCTAGGCCTTGGGCCTTCTTTTGGAAGCTTTGAGGTTTTAGGCTGCAAAAGGACAGGCCATTCATATGCAAAAGCCTCTGTCCACAGCTTGGGTGGGGTTGTAAATTGGGTGGGGCAGGGTCTCTGGGAATCACCAGGGTGGAGCAAACAGCAATGCCAGTCAGCCCTGCACCTGAGAGATTTCTGGGTCTCTGTGTCCTGCGGACCCTTGCAGGATCAATGATCACTGTGAGTACCTCTGAGAAAAGCCACTCTCACTTCTGGCCCAATGCCAGACAGTCTAGTCTCTCCCTGTATGAAGCTGGGTCCCCAGAGTCACACCCAGAACTGGAGTTCAGAGCAATCGGGAACTTGTATCTCCCTCCCAATTGAAAAAACAACAACAGCACACCCAGTTGCCAGCCCATTTCGCACACGCCTCTGCACCTTTGCACTTCTACCCATCTCCATGTGCTTTTTCCTTTCCTTCTCATTATAGAACTTCCACTCAGCCAGCTTTTCCTGTGGTTCTGGATGATATTTGTTTTGTCTTTTAGTTGTAGTTTTGATGTGATTGTGAGAGGCAGCAAGTACAGGTGCTTACTTATGCCTCCATCTTGGTTGTCCTCACTAGTTTCTAATAACTCCTTAACTGTTGAGTTCTTAGAGGTCAACTCACAGACTATTCCTTTCCAGAATTTTTGTGAAAGCATCAGACTTTCAACATTTAAATGTTGGGTGAAAATTTGTCGGTGTAGATTTGTTTTAGATTCCTGTGCCTGCTACAGCAGATTACCACAACTAGGTGGCTTAAACAACATAAATTTATTTTCTTATCATTGTGGAGGGCAGAAGTCCAACACCAACATCACTGGGCTGAAATCAGGTGTCAGCAGGGCTGCATTCCCTCTGGAGGCTCTAGGAGGGAAATTCTTGCTTCTACCAGTTTCTGGTGGTTGCGGTCATTCTTTTGGCTTGTGGCCCCTTCACACCAATCTGCCTCTGTTTTCATATGTCCTTCTCCTCTGCGTGTTTGTCATCTGCCTGTCTTCTGTAAAGATATGTGATGGCATGTACGAATCCAACAAGTAATACAGGATAATCTCCCATTCGAAAAAATGTTAATGTAATGACACTTACAAAGACCTTCTCCCAAATAAGATAAACGAAAAGTTCCAGAGATTCTGATCTAATACCTTTAGGATCTTTTACATTATTGCAATATTATATAAAGAAAATATAAATCTAATTACCTTATCTGAAAATCTGAGCTTCTTTTTCAGACTTTAAGTCTGGCAGGATCATTTAGGATCTTAATCCTAGGACTGTAGAGTGAGAATAAAGAATTTGTCACCCTACTAAATGAAAGAAGCATGGCATGATGAATTTTGTGGAAATTAACTTCTCAGCACATCAATGTAAAGAGGTTTCTTTAATTGTGAATTTGTCAATAAAATTTGTTTTACCCAAATTAACATTTGGACACTTAATGACCCCTTATCTAAAATAGAGAGCTTAACACTGTTTTACCATTTCTCAACAACTGTGAAGGGTTCTGAAAATTAATTGGAGAATTTAACCTTAACTGCACAGTTCATTTAACATAACACTGTGAAGTTACTAAAAGGCAGCACTGTATTTATTTTGCTTGCTTTGACTAAGAAGCTGAAACAATCTTAACTCTCCAATTAAAGCTCTCTTAGCATAATGGTGATAGTACACAAACAATTAAAGCCCTGGAGCTTTCCTTTCTTTTCCCCATTTGGTCAGTTTAATTCTTCAGATTTAGTGTCAGAATAAGCCTGTCAAAGGCTTAACTTTGGGGGGTAGTTGCATTTCTCGTTTTGGCCAGGGGTATTTCTAAATCTAAACATGAATTTGCATATGACATGGAATATATTTGATCTTGGAATATTAGAACCTTTAATGCTATTCATTTAGATGCAATTAATCAGTAAAATCTACTCATTATTATTCCCAAAGCCAGTATTAAGGAAGCCACCTGCTGAACCTTAAATAAATCAAAAGGATTATTCCCTAAATTGGGCAAGACATGATCCAAATTTATTGCTGTTAAGACTGAGAATGCCACATAACAGAAGAAAAAAAAAATCCCTTGGTCCAATATAGCCTCAGAGTGAAACTAAGTTTGTGTCTTTTCTCTTTCAGGAAAGAACAGATGGGTTAAATAAGGTTTGGGTGTTTTGGGTTTGTTTGTTTTTTAAGTGTATTTTAATATTTGCTCCCCGTGAAGTAAAGGGATAAGACTTGGAAGTTTCCAAAACAATCTTTCAGATTCTTTAAAAGGTAATAAATGATAAAAAGCCTTATATAGCTCTATAACCAAGCTCCTCCTCTCTTTTACCAAGTCCCTCCCCATCCCCTCTCAGTCTTTGAAATCTAATTCCATAGATCCATCCTGTCTTTCAAGGCCTAAGTTTTCCTTCAGAACTGGCCTCTCTCACCCATTGGGAACAAGCCCTATCCTCTCTATAATTACTCCTAGCCTGTTTGGCTCAGTGGATAGAGTATCAATCTACAGACTAAAGGGTCCCAGATTCCATTCCAGTCAAGGTCACAAGCCCAGGTAATGGGCTCAATCTCCAGTAGGGGGCATGCAGGAGGCAGCCAATCCATGATCCTCTGTCATCATTGATATTTATCTCTTCTTCTCCCTTCCTTTCTGAAATCAATAAAAAAATATATATTTTAAAAATAGAACAGAGGTTCTTCACCACCCCCTGCCTTTTCACACTTATTATCCTAAATTCCTTCCCAAAACACTTTGCTGAGTGGTATCTTTCACTCAGTTTTTTTTTTCTTCATTTCCTTATCTTCCATTTATTTCTTACACCCTCTGTAATCTATCTTACAGGAGATAATAGTAACATTTACATGACACCGTTCTACTTTTAGTTCAGAATATTTTTATTATGGTAAAATATACATAACATGAAATAAATAATTTAATCACTTTAAATCGTATAGTTCTGTGACATTAAATACACTCATATTGCTGTACAACCATCACCACATCCATCTCCATAACTTTTCCATCTCTCCAACTGAAACTCTATACCCAATAAATGATCATTTCCCATCTCCCCCATTCACCCACCACCAAACTCAGCCCCTGCAACCATTAACCTACTTTCTGCCTCTATGAATTTGACTAATCTAGGCACCTTATGTAAATGGAATCATATGATAGTTGTCCTTTTGTATTTGGCTTATTTCATTTACCATAATGATTTTAAGGTTTATCCATGTTACATTTTGTGTCAGAATTTCCTTCTTTTTTACAACTGAATAATATTTCATTGTATGCACATACCACATTTTCTTTATTGATGGACACTTGGATTGCTTCTACTTTTTGTCTATTGTAAACAATGCTGCTATGAACATGGGTGTAAAAATACATGTTCAAGTTCTTGATTTTACTTCTTTTGGGTAAATAACCAAAAGTGGGGTTGCTAGATCATATGGTAATTCTACTTTTAATTTTTTGAGTATTCATCATTCCATTTTCTATGGCAGCTGCTCATATTACATTTCCACCAGCAATGTTTAAGGATTCCAACTTCTTCACATCCTCATCACTTGTTTATTATTTTTTTTTCTTTTTGATAATAGCCACCTTAATGGGTGTGAAGTGGTATCTCACTGTAGGTTTGACTTAGTGATGTTGGGCATCTTTCCTTATGCTTATTGGCCATTTATGTTTTCTTTGAAAATTGTCTATTCAAGCTCTTGGTCCATTTCTTTTTTTTTTTTAATTTGTATTTTTTGTTTGTTTGTTTGTTTGTTTGTTTTTACAGAGAGGAAGGAAGAGGAACAGAGAGTTAGAAACATCGATGAGAGAGAAACATCGATCAGCTGCCTCCCGCACACCCCCCACTGGGGATGTGCCTGCAACCAAGGTACATGCCCTTGACCGGAATCGAACCTGGGACCCTTCAGTCTGTAGGACGACGCTCTATCCACTGAGCCAAACCGGTTTTGGCATTGGTCCATTTCTTAACTGAGTCATTTAATCAAGTCATTTAATTAATTCAGTGAGTTGTAGGAATTCTTTATATTCTGTTTATCAGTCCCATATCAGATATTTGATTTACAAATATTTTCTTCCATTCCATAGGTTGCCTTTTCACTCTGTTAATAGTGTCTTTTGATACACAAAAGTGACATGGCACTATTTTAAGCACAACTTATTTAATATTCATAACAACTCTATGAGGTAGGCACTATTATTATTATCTCCATTTATAGATAAGAATACTGAGACATAGAGGGTTTAGTAATGTATCAACATACTATGGTAATGACTGAACTTAGATTTGAGTCTGTAATGGACTGAATGGATACATTCCCTCTAAAGTCATATGTTGAAACTGCTTGTCAATGTACTGGTATTGAAAAGGCCTTGGGGAGGTGATTAGGTTGGATGAGATAATGAGGGTGGAGCTATTATGAGTGGGATTGATGCCCTTATAAAAGTTATGAGCGAGCTTGCAGGTCCTTTCTTCTCTCCTCCAGGTGAGGCTATAATGAGAATTCAGCAGCATGGAAAGAAAGCTCTTACCCAATCGATCAGGCTGATCTCAAACTTTCAGCCTCCACAACTTGAGAAATAAATCTGCTGTGTATAAGCCACTCTTCTATGGTACTTTGTTATAGCAGCCTGAACTGACACATACACAGCCCAAGGGTTTGTTGCAGAAATGCCATGTCATAGGCACCTCTTATAATGAAGATCAGTAGCCTCCTCGTCACCAAATTCACTTATCTATTCTCACCCCTCATTCTGCTGCCTAAGTTTTTCTCTATCATTTCAAATAATGACCTTTACTCTGTGACACTCTCCTTCCTTTGGCTACTACATTGTTCTTGGTTTTCCTTCTCATTCTTTTAGAGAGATACATATTCTTCAGTTTTCTATGCCTTTCTTTTAAAAAAATATAGTATATTTTTATTGATTTCAGAGAGGGAGAGGGAGAGAGAGAAACATCAATGAAGAGAGAACCATTGACTGGCTGCCTCCTATACACCCCTCACTAGGGATGGAGCCCACAATCCGAGCATATGCCATTACTGGGAATCAAACCCTGACCTCTTGGTTTTTAAGTTGATGCTCAATCACCGAGTCACACTAACAAGGCTTCTGTGCCTTTCTTCATGCTTACAGCTTCTAAGGTCTTCTTTAACCTCCCTCTTCATTTATTCTTCTCTCTCCAGGAAACATCTTTCGTCTCTGTTATTATACCTTTCTTTCCAGAACCTGTGAATGTAAAAAGACCCGGTTTGAAAATAGGGTCTTTGCAAATGATCAAGTTAAGATGAGGTCATTTAAGCAGATCTTAAC
>JAAGEH010000045.1:9787823-9894118 GCA_011751065.1 Lasiurus cinereus | reverse complement strand
CTCTGCTGTACATTACACCCCCATCACATTGTTATTTTTTAACATTAGGGAGGTTTGTACTTCTTATTCTCCTTCACCCTTTTTCATCCATTTCCTCCACCTTCCCTCTGCCAACCTCAGTTTTTTGAATCTATAATCCTATTCCTGTTTTACCGTATTTGTTCATTTGTTTTTGTTTTTAGATTCTACTTGTAAGTGAAATCATATATTTGTCTGTCTTTGTCTGGCTTATTTCACTTAGTACAGTAACTTCTAGTTTTATTCATGTTGTCACAAATGACAGGATTTTAGTTATTCCTTTTAGCTGAGTAATAGCCCATTGCACTGCTGATGCAAAAAAGGGATTCTATGGAGAGTAACCTCTCAGGGTGGTCTGATCATAAATTCCTAATTGGGGAGTTCTTGGTGAGGACTCTCTCTCTAGGCCTAGAACTTTGTAGTAAAAGGTTTGTCTTTGTCTTAAGGAAGCCCTGCCCATGGTTTCTATGCATCTCAGTTAACACACCTTTGAAATTACCACCCTCAAGAGGGGACATAATCTTGTTAACTAATCCAACTCGTGCCTTTCTTTCTCCTACCTCCCTGTAATCTTCCTTGCATTATCCGCTAAATTCCAAATACATAAAAGGAATAGTCTAGTGAGATCTTGCTTCCAGAGATATTCTGTGTTTGGCTCAAATAAACTCATATAATTCTTGACTGGTTTGGCAGTCCATTGGCCGTCTCTTTGTCTTGTTTGAAGAAAAGTCTGTTCAGATCCCCTGCCCTTCTGTCCTGGGACACTTTGGTGTTGGGGTGTCCTGCCAGGGAGACAGGGAATTTACAGGCAAATAGGAGTAAGTACAAGGCAAATGAGGAATATGGAATGGGAAGCAGGAAGAGATTTTAGAAAATTTGAAGTTAAACAGTAATTGTTTTTAAGCAGGTTGGCAATCTATGGTCCATGGGCCAAGTCAAGAAGTCCAGGCTTCTGTCTGTTTATTGTACAGAATACAGAGGGAAGGGAGAGGGAAAGAGAGATAGGAACATTGATGTTGAAAGAGAATCATTGATTGGATGCCTCCTGGACAATCCACACTGGGGATCGAGTCCACAACCTGGGCATATGCCCTGACCGGGAATCGAACTGTAACCTCCTGGTTCATAGATCAATGCTCAACCACTGAGCCGTGCCAGCTGGATTGTTTCTACATTTTTAAATGGTTTGAAGGAGGAATAAAAAATAATAATACTTGTGACATATGGAAATTATATATAATTCAAATTGCAGTATTTGTTAACAAAATTTTATTGTAACACACCCATGCTCATTTGTTTATATATCGCCAATGGCTGCTTCTACACTGTAACAGCAGATTCGAATACTCATGACAGAGACAGCATGGCCGCCAGAAAATCCTATAATATTGACTCACCCTTTTCAGAAAAAGTTGGCAGGGATGTCCAAGAAAAGCAGTAAGTCTAGAATAGGGAAAGCAATACTCTCCCTTTACCCTACCTGGGGTCAGCGAAGACATATGTGACTTAGAAGCAATGTCATGGCTGAGCCCCTTATGTGCTGTATAGGATTTGCAGATTGGAGGCTTTGCTACACTGTGTGTTCAGGTACTCAGGGGTGTTAATTCCTTCTTCTCTGATGATCCCGTTACTACTCCCCAGTTTTTTGTACCAGACATCCACACCCCAGAATTCACGACTTTGAATAAAGCTATTAGCTTTATGATTCAGCTCCTTTTAAATGAAGTTTACAAAAGGATTTGGTGGGCTAATTCGGGAATTTGTGAAAACATTCTCCAAATTGCAGACAATATGTGAAAACAGACTGGAAAATACAGCCTCTTTGTCAATCATGGAATTTTCATTCATGTGGCTGAACCTAAATCAATGTGACTTAACAATGTTAAGGCTCATAAAAGATGACTAGAGCTTGGAAGCATGCCAGTAAAGGTTTCCTCATTACTACAGGCTGACTACTTCAAATTACTGTTGGAAAGCTGGTGAATGAGGCAGACAGGATGTAACACTAGAGATTAGTATTATGAATTGGAATTTATCACTGACTTTAAATTATGTCTGGAAGGTGGGGAGGTAAGAAGGTGCAGATTTGTTCATAGAACTTAAACTAAAATGTGTTTATTGATAAAAATTTATATAGATCCAGTCTGACAATTTAGTTCTAGTTTTTCATGCTTAAAAGAACTACTATATAAATGTCTTAGAGGAAAAAAAAATTTTTTAGCTATTTCAGAAATATTTATAGTGTGTTAATGAGCCAGGCGATACAAAGATAGATGATAATGGTTCCTTTCCTCAGAAAAACTCTTACAGACAGAAAACCAGAAGAGTCAAGAAAAAATAATCTTAATAAGGCAATAAATAATTCACTCATAAAATCAAAGCATTACTTAGTTCAGTTTTGACACAGAGTAGTCATTCATGCCTAAGATAAATGTTATTAGTGCCCTAGCCAGGTCGCTCAGTTGGTGAGATATACCAAGGTGTCAGTGATCCCTGGTAAGGGTACATACAAGAATCAACCAATGAATGCATATATAAGTTGAACCCACAAATTGATCTCTCTTTCTCTCTCTCATAAATAACAACAATAATAAAAAGATAAATGTTATTATCTATAAAGCATTTGGAATTTCTTATCAGAAAGTCTCTAAATAAATACAAAATTATCAAAGACCAAGTCAATCCATTTTTAATTCAAGACACAATAGAAAAGACTTAGATGGTATGAGACTTAGCATGAAGAAAGAGAAGAGAAAGGGAGTAGGAAATGATACATACTGAGTGGGAAGGCATATTAAAATATAAAACCAAGAAAATGTTTACAAATTCATCTTTTTATACCAAAAGACCAGTATATATATTTAAATTGTTAATTGTTAAGTGTCAGCTTATAGTAAGTGGCTTTCAAATTTAGTGAGCATAGTGATCAGTTGGGGTACTTGTTTAGATGTGGATGTCTAGACCTATACCCAGAGCTTTTCCTTGGGCCAGTCTATGTGGGGCCTGTAAATCTGCATAATTTATAAGCTTCCCATATGATTTTCAGACATGGCTTTGGGAAACTGCTTTAGGTTCTACTCTATATGAAAAATGGCAGCTAATCAGATCTGTGAACTCAGCAAAGCATGCCTGCTCCCTGGTCAGTTTTGCTAAATAATCCTGAAACTTCTAGTCACAATGGACTCTCTTACAAAGGGTGGCCTACTAAGTGGATTGTAGACATATTTATGTCCATATAATAAAACAGCAAAGACATTCAGTCTTCATCTTGTTGAATCAGAGCCAATGGAATTATAAGAGGGAGAACTTAGCCTTAGAAAACTAAAACTACCATCTTTGTAATCCAATTTTGTAATTTAGATAAAAGCACCTTTCATATGGGTGTAATTTTATTTACTGTTGATATTTTGTATACACTTGTATTCATTCAAAGTATCATCTACATGAGAAAAAGATCTGGACCACAAAGGATGAATATTTATTGCTAAAGGCCCAATACACAAAATTTGTGCAAGCGTGGGCCTTCCTTCCCCCAGCCTGCACCGGCTACTCTCTAGCACCGGGGACCTGGGCTTTCCTCACAGCCCTGGCTTTATCTGGATGAAGCTGGAAGGTCTTCTGGTCTAATTAGCATTTTATGCTTTTATTATTATAGAATAGAGATATCCCTTTACATGGAGGTGGTATGGTACCAAGACATTAATATGTTACTGGACACAATTCTATAGATGAGGTTATCTCTAGGCTAACATATAGTACATACCATGTAATTTCTACAAACTTATTTGAAGAACTGAATTTACTTTTCAAAAGCCAAAATAACAGGGGGGAAAAAAGGATCCTATATAGTCCTACCTGAGCATTTTTTACAACAAAAAATTCTAAATACTTTTTTAATGTGGTTAATGTGATTGTATGCAATTATCCAGTTTGAATTAAACTGCAATTTTACTTAACTATTTTTGTAATATTTTATAATTTTTAATTTATAATAATTACTAATTACAGTATTATTCCATAGATATACTATGTAAAACTTTCATCATGGAAACAAAGAATAATATTTTTAAACTCAACATGATCCAATAATTATCTATTAAGGTGCTCATTATTCTACTAGGCATAGGGAAAGATGGAAAGGATGTATGAAGTGAACGATTTATAATATAACTATAAAAAAAACAAGAGATCAGAAGTAGATTTTAAAAACCAGAGGCAAGCCAAGGCATCTTATACAGAAAGATGAGGTCACGGTTGCAGCATGTGGGGCCAAGCACATAGTCCTTACTCCCGGAAGCCCATGTGATGGTACTAAAGTTAACAGATGACCTCTGTTCCCTGCCTTACTTCCTGCACATGATACTCACAAGGTTTACACTGGGGAAGAGAATGCAGTAAAAACCAGTGTCTGAGCACTGAGTTCATATTTAGGAATTAGTCATGGACTTGGAGAAGTACTTTTCATTATTTATACACAAGCTCACTAATCAAGAAATCAAAGACATAATAGGAAATAAACAGAGCTTTTTAATTAGAACTTCAGGCTTAAAAATAAATAAATAAAGCTGTTTTGTTGTAGCTGCTGGTACATGTGACAATCACAACACTCCATGTGTATTGTAACTTTTACCAAACATTTAGTAAACATTCCTGCAGCAGAGACAGGACTAGGTTAAGAGGGGATTATTTTTCTTCTCACTCTTCTGGGTACTCTTTTGCATTGCCCTTTGTTTTTTCCTTCCCAGGAATTTTTGTTGATCTTATTTTTAATTTTCAACTGTAGAGAGCAAAGGGTCGGTTCAGTTTCTTTTTTGATTAGCAACAGGAAAATAAAAAGTTTCCATTTAATTTAACATGACTCAACGGTTGTATGTTAAATATCCATTTGCTCAGTTCTCCATTAGACACTGGAAAGAATGCAGAAGATGCAGAAGAGTCCCTAACTTCTTCGAACCTGGAGCTCCTGTTGAAAGGTAGATAGATAAAAACTAGATGGAACACCATGAGATGACAGGTGAAGATGATGATGATGTTGGTAGTGGCAGTAACCCTTAGCAAAGGGCTGTCTTGTGTACAGTACACTTGCTTTTAATACTGCGGAGAATAACAGCCCGAATATTCTTGTGGAAACCTGCAGTGCAAATGTACAAATTATGTAAGTTGATGGTTGTCTTCTTCAGGGATCAGAGAAGGCCAGCTTACATAAAGCAGCTGTGGATCATAAAGGAAAGGAATTCCATATCTACTGGAATGCACATCTGGAAAGTTCCCCTGTCAAAGAACAGTGATCTTCAGACTCTTTTAAGCCTGAAGCAACTTAAAAAAAAAAAACACAGTAATACATAACTGGCCATGTAAAACTCTTGCCCAACCAGCATCAAACATAGCGTTATCAGTAATGAGTAATAAACTGAGAAATGAAGGTTGAAAGAGAAGTATAAAATGGAACAAACTCCAGGGAAGTGGTTGCCATTCATCAGTTCAGAGCTGGGACAGTCTTAAGGCCCTTCTGAGCTTTGTCTATTGCAGCGGTATGCCGCTCTGTTGACTAATGAGTTTGCTGACCACTGGGAAACAGTGGTTTAATCACAAGGAACAACAACAGCCTGTAATTATTGGAATCGAGAGTCTAGGTCAGTGTTTGGCAAACTCATTAGTCAACAGAGTGGCAAACCATGGCTCACGAGCCGCCGTTTGTGGGCCACTGTTCTATTGTTTTCTTGCAAGGACTGACCACAGTGTTGTCACCTCCTTTTCCTCTGTAAAAAATGAACGACTATTAAAAGTAACAATCAGCCGGAACTGGTTTGGCTCAGTGGAGAGAACGTCAGTCTGCGGACTGAGGGGTTCTGGGTTCGATTCTGGTTGGGCACATCCCCGGCAGGGGGCATGCAGGAGGGGGCTGATAGATGTCTCTCTCTCATCGATGTTTCTATCATCCCTCTCCCTTCCTCTCTGTAAAAAATCAATAAAATATGTATTTTTAAAAAAATAAAAGTAACAATCAGCTTGGTACTACTACACAAATGGTAGATTTTTATGAATTAACTAGAGGCCTGGTGCATGAAATTCGTGCACTTGGGGGGGTGTCCCTCAGCCCAGCCTGCACCCTGTCCAATCTGGGACCCCTTGGAGGATGTCCAATTGCCGGTATAGGCCCAATGCCAGTGGGATCGGGCCTAAACTGCCGGTCAGACATCCCTCTCACAATCTGGGACTGCTGGCTCCCAATCACTCGCCTGCCTGCCGCCTGATCACACCTTAACCACTCCCCTACCTGCCTGATCGATGCCTCATTGCTCCCCTACTGGCCCAATGCCCCCAACTGTCCTTCCCTGCCAGACCAGTCACCCCCAATTGCCCTCCTCTGCTGGTCTGGTCACCCCCAACTGCCCTCCCCTACTGGCCTGATAGCTCACAACTTCTCTCCCCTTTCAGCCATCTTGTGGCCATGATCTTTGACCACATGGGGGTGGCCATCTTCTTTGACCACATGGGTATGGCCATCTTGTACGACAGTGAGGGTCAATTTGCATATTGTCTATTTATTATATAGGACTTCATTCATGGTTGTGTAAGAGCCATATTGGCTCCAATATAAAATCTTACAGAGCTTTGGCACAGTTCTTCATGCGGGAGGAGGTCATTGGTGATGGAGAACAGCTCTCTCAGGAGCACATGGGCCAGCTTAAACAATTTCTTAAGCAATAAATTAAACAATGCTTTAGCAAGTAGACATTTACTATATATAAAAAAAGAGGGTGACAAACATTTGGAAACTAATGAATAATCAAGGTTACAGAATACTGTTTTTCTAAAAAACAATCAGAAATTAGGCCACCTAGAAAATGGGTTTTTGACAAGTTGATGAGGCAGAACTAGTGAAAATAATATTGGCTCAGTGTGTGCAGTGAGACACTCGTGTACACGCCATTTCCCATGATGGTTCTTTCTATGTGCTGTATAGATAATATAGGTTCCCCAACAGTCAAAGGTCTCTGTCAGGCCCTTACCAAGCAATTCAAGCAAGTTCTGAGCATCCATCTCGTTCCAAGCACCATTCTAGCATCTGAGGACACAGCTGGGTATATAATACTGTATCTTCAGATAGTAGGAGTCGGGATAGGAGGTAATAGTAGAAGGGAGATCCCGACATCATAATCAAAGTGGGAACTACAACTGTCTAAGGACCATCAGGTCTGTAATGGCCTAGGACCATGGTCTGCAAATTGCGGCTCGTGAGCCACATGCAGCTCTTTGGCCCCTTGAGTGTGGCTCTTCCACAAAATACCACAGCCTGGGCGAGTCTATTTTGAAGAAGCGGTGTTAGAAGAAGTTTAAGTTAAAAAAATTCGGTTCTCAAAAGAAATTTCAATTGTTGTACTGTTGATATTTGGCTCTGTTGACTAACGAGTTTGCCGACCGCTGGTCTAGGCCTTACTGCCATCTTAACTCCTTCAGTAAAAGTTTCAACTCTGCCCTGGCCGGTATGCTCAGTGGATAGAGCCGTAGGCCTGCGGGCTAAAGGGTCCCGGGTTCTAGTCTGGTCAAGGGCATGTACCTTGGTTGTGGGCATATTCCCAGTTTGATGTGTCTCTCCCATCGATGTTTCTAACTCTCTCTTTCCCTTCCTCTCTGTAAAAAATCAATAAAATATATTTTAAAAAAAACAACAACGTTTCAACTCTGCATATTTGAGAACTTAAAAGGAGTATTTCTAGTTTTATAATAAAAACCAATTTCCCCTTTCAGAACTGTCCTTTGTTGCTTCTTGTGTTAAACATGCTTATTTTCAAAATGACAAACCTCTGTAAATTTAGTTTACATAACGTGGAAGATTAAGGGGAAAGAAGAAAAAAGAAAATTTCTTGGAGATGAGACAAGATTCAGTTTGCCTATTTTACACCATCACTGCTAAATTCCTTTGCCCTGAAAAACACTCAAGTTTCTTTTCTATGTGACTCACCAGCAAATTGCTTGCTGTTCCTTAGATGTGGGTTCTACATTGTGTGGACCAGGGATATCAAATGCCCAAAATGTGTGTGCGGGGGAAACACAGCTTATATTTTAGTCTAAGAATAATTCTATCATAAGCAAGTCGAACTTATTTAGAATTCTACTAAACAACTAGAAAATCCCCTTTCATGATTGAAAAACTCATGTTAAGCTTAGCAATAGCAGTAGCATTAAAATAATTTTATGTTATATCCTTAGGACATCTATGAACAACAAAAGCTACAAGCAACACTGTTGTCATTAGTTAATTTGGTTCATACAAATATCTTATAAGCTGCTCCTAAAAGAGAGATATATTATATTTCACCCTTTTCCTTTTATCCCCTTTTATCCTTTCTAAAGAGGTGGACTCATATTTCTGGATAATACCTTTTAAGCAATGTATCAAATGTTTAATTCAACAAACATCAACTACCATTGGAAATTACAACTGTCTCTGCCCCTGAAACCATATATACAAAGTAATTATTGGGGTCATATGTTCAATTTGTCACCCACACTGGAGTCTTTCCAGTAGTAGAGGTTGCAGGAACAGGTAGAGGAAGAATTTTGTGAGCAGATACAGTGAAATAAGATGAAGACCTTGTAGTAAATAGCTCATTGTTATTTAAGAATGTTTATTCTAGTCTTTGTTTCTTTCCTTTGCAAAGTATACTTTATTTTTAGTTGTGCAGCTATAATTAGAACCCAGTATTTTAAGCTTCCAAAATTGTGGAAAAGAATGCTACTTATTTACTAAGTCATTAGGCCTAACACAATAGCAAGGTGCTCAAGTCTGTAAAAAGCTTGCCTGAACAGAAAATAATGAGTATTTTATTTTATTTTAATTTTTTTTTGAGAGAGAGAGAGGTAGGGAGAGAGAGAGAGAGAGAGAGAGAGAGAGAGAGAGAGAAAGAAAGATTTGTTGTTCCACTTATTTATGCATTCATTGGTTGATTCTTATTTTTATAGTTATAGATACTATTTATTGAATATTTATTATTTTTCAGCACTTACCAAACTTTTTTATATGTGTTATCTTAGTTAAATTTCACAATAGTCTCTCTCTCTCTCTCTCATTAATCATTACCGAAGGATATTTTCACCTATTGATTATTTTTTAGAGAGAGTGGAAAGGAGAGAAGCCTGAGGGGGAGAGGAGGAAGAGAGAGAGAGAGAGAGAGAGAGAGAGAGACATCCATGTGAGAGACTCATTGATTGGTTGCCTCCCGCATGTGCCCTAATAGGTACATGCACTTCACTGGAATAGAATCTGAAATCCTTTGTGCTCAGGTCAATGCTCTAACTGACATACACTGTCCAGGGCCCACTGGTTGATTTTTGTATGTGCCCTGGCAGGAGATCAAACCAGCAGCCTTGGTGTATCAGGACGATACTCTAACCAACGAACTACCCAACCATGGCTTGCTGAGTGTTTTAAATGCACCAATAAACTCCACATTAAAAAAAAAATTTCCTTAAAAATTAGAGACTGTCCTGAGGAATATTATGAGTAACCTATATTGCTCTGGCCTATGTGACTCTGTTGGTTGGGCATTGTTCTATGCACTGAAAGATTGCCAGTTTGATTTCTGGTCAGGGCCCATGCCTAGGTTTCAGGCTTGAACCCCGGGAAGGAGCATGCAGGGGGCAGCCAATTGATGTTTTGCTCTCACATTGATATTTCTCCCTTTCTCTCTCCCTAAAAATCAGTTAAAAATATTTTTACAAAGCAACCTATATTGATTTAAAAGGAAAAAAGGGTACCACTATTATTTTTTATTCTGAAGTATAAAGTTAGGGAGAGATTGAGAAAAAAGAGCTGATTGCTTAAATAAAATAATTATAATTTTGAGGGCTGACCCAGCTTTCATGGATAAAAGAAAAAGTTGAATTGTGTGAACAAAATGAAATATTGAAAATATCTAATTCTTTAAAGCACCACAGTGACCACTACACAACTTAATCTTCCCTCCTCCAATGAATACACAGTATGAGAGCCCAGGTTTCTGGTTTTCTCAGGCAACCATTTAATCACCAGCAATTTAAATTCATTCCTATCACAGCTGAACTCATTGCAACCTCCCTCTCAAGGTCTTAGAATCAAGCTGTGTTGTTATGATCAGACAATGTTAAGGATATTAAAAAACATTGTTTCTTATTGTATTTTTTAAATGTATTATTTTTAAAACCCTTATTGTTGAAAGTATTACATACGTCCTCCTTTTCCCCTCATTAACCTCTTCCAATCCACTTCCCCCTCCCAGGCCCTCATCACCCACTGTCTGTGTCCAAAGGTAATGCAATCTGCATACTAGTTCATTGGTTGATCTCTTCCTATCCACTCACCCCCTGGATACTAAAATGCATTTTATCTATTTCTTTTCCACCAACAACGTTTTTTCAAGTCTCTAATGCAAGCAATCACTTTTAAATATGCCTTATGAGAACAACCAGACTATTTTCTTTATGGCAGCAGACTTCTTCATCTATAATATTCTGTTATTCTTCATTGTTTTACCTGTCCTTTTTTCTCAGTATTTCTGAAAGCACTCTGAAAAATGATCCAACACCTAATAAACAATATGGAAGGTTTTTGCATTGATTCTGTTATCTCTAAGAAAAATGGAAAAGTAAACAGAGTTCATATTTGTGACAAACCTTCTACGTGTCAAACGCAGTTGTGGAATTTCCACACATGCTTCCTATGGGTGCTATAATCCTAAGAGGTTGCTGCTATTGCTCCCATTTCGCAGGGGAGAGAATTAAGGCCCAGAGAGATTTAGCAATTGTCCCGCAGATGCAGTTGGGCAAGAGTGGGATCTGAACCTCGTTGTGGGTAACTTCAAAGCCAGCTCATGCTCTTTGTAAACCAAGTAAAATATTACCCCTGGAATTTTGACTGATGTTAATTACAATTATAAACTTATATAAACATGCCTTTCTTTAATGACTAATATTTTCAAAGCACCATCACAAATATCATCTTGTATCAGGGCAGCTGGTAGAAGGGAGGGCTTGTGAGAGTTGTTGTGAGGATTAGGAATAATGTATATAAAATATAATACCAAATGTAAAACAAGTACTCAATAATAACAATTATTATTATTACTATTATCATCATCGATTCTCCCAGCAAACTTAGAAGGTAGTTAATATAGCTGTTACCATTCCCTTTGAACAGATTTTTTCTATAAAGACGAGCCCTTTCATACTCCACAAATAAGAATTACTTTCAAATTTCTATTTACTTACAGGAATTTCAAAATCCCATATTCAGCTTCAGTTTGTTTGCAAGGCAGGTGGTCAGGGCATGGGAGGGAAGTCGGCGTGAGACAGGCTGACAGTCTTTCCCAGCAAAATCACAATTAGAAACTTTGCCTTCAGTCTCCACTGCACCTAAGTGATACCTAAGGATGTAAGCTGCATTCCTTCTCACAAGGGAAAATGGAGAGTCTTTCTTTCCATTTCTGACGTCCACTGGGAGGGGAGCATCCCCCTACAGAGGCGTGGGCCACGCTTGTTTATCAGTGAGAGTGGTTATCCTGACCAGAGCAATGGTTCCAGTTCTGGTTTGACTTCTGTGGCCACATTCCTGCTTTCCGGATAGTAGGCAGCGAAGTACAAGAAAAGTGCTGAGTATCAGTGACTCACAGCGAGACAGGAAATCTCAAGTAGGCCCACCCTTCCTTCCTGCCCTCGGTACCAGCTGAGCTACTGAACCACAGGCCACAACCAACCTCGAGTCTCGGTGAGCTGGAGCCCACAGAGACAGTGCCTCTACTGCCAGCTCTTTAAACGAATTAGAAAGCATATTGTCCATCCTAGAGAACAGCTTTTCTGTTGAGCTGTCTCTTGCACCTTTACCAAGTATCTCCCTGGTTTATTCTGGCCTTTGCTTTGTTTTTAAACATGAAAACAATGGGCTTGGCACAATTCAATTGAGTGGCCCTCATTTGCACCATGTTTTACAAGCATGCAGGAAATGACAATAATCGTCATTATCAATTAACTAGAGGTCCAGTGTACGAATTCATGCATGGGTGGGGTCTGCCGGCCAAGCCCTAATCCACCCTGATTGGGCCTGTCAGGAGGAGGAGATGGCGGGAGGTTGGCCAGCTGGCCCATCAGAATCAGGGCCTCATCAGAGTCCCCAATCGGGGCCAGGCCAGCTGAGGGAAGGAGCCATGGGCCTATAGTGGTGGAGCAAGCTAATGGGGACTCAATTGGCCAAGAGGGAAGAGAGGGAGCATTTGGTTGGCATGCCCAGCTCTTGATTGGGGTGGGAGAGTCTGATCAGGGGCAGGCTGGCAGCAGGGAGGGACCTTGAGTTTGGCCACCGACCCCAACCCCTGATCAGGCCAGTTTGCTGGCCACAGTGAGTTTCAAAGTGAGTGGTTGTTAGGTCATTATGGCTATTATGGTAGCTGCCTTGTTATATATATATATATATATATATATATATATATCTCAATGCCTCCACAACAGCATCATGGCAAAAGGTGTCTCTCCAGCAAAAACATGAACACATTTATAGTAGATTTTGGAACCTGGTGTAAAATTCCTTCAATAAAGTTACAGCAGTTTCTCCTCATGAGAAAAGCAAATAATTAAAACAGTGATAAGGGCTAACAATTATGCCAAGCACTAAGCACTTTATACATTTTAAGTCATTTAAGTTTTACAACTACCTTGTGAGATAAGCATTATTATTTTTCTAGACAAGGAATGAATGAAAGCCTCTTCAGTGTCTCTAAATATTGTTTTTAAACCTTAAAAACAAAGCCCAAACAACAATAAATATCTGTATATATAAAAGCTTAAGTGACCTTTACAAACAAATGACCAGAACAACTGGGCAACCAGTTGCTATGACACACACTGACCAGCAGGGGGCCAACACTCAAGGCAGAGCTACCCCCTGGTGGTCATTATGCTCCCACAGCCAACCTCCCTCTCCCAGCCAGCCAACATCCTGGGGTCCCTTCCTCTGGCTGGTGCCACCCCTCCCTATAGGGCTCAATCACTGCTCAGGCTGAGGGACCCCACCTGTGCACGAATTCGTGCACCAGGCCTCTAATATCCTATCTAATAAAAGAGTAATATGCAAATTGATTGTAGCTCTGCTACACCATCAAGCCATGCTCACCAGCCAATCAGAGTGAGTATGCAAATTAACCCAACCAAAATGGCTATGGCTGCAGAGAGAGCAGGAGGGAGACTTGGGTTGCCCCTGGCGATGGAGAAAGCCAAGCTTTCTGCACATCCTGGTGGGCAGGCCTCTGTTTAAAGCAACAAAGTTTCAATTGTAGAAGATAAATAAATCCCAGATACCAGAGCCTCCACTTGGGTCACCAGGGATCATGGCCTGCCTGCAAACCATCACAGGCTCCTTGTCCAGGCTACCCTGCACCCCAAGGGAACACCCATCCTGATCCAGGACACCCTTCAGGGCAAACCAGCTGGTCCCCACCCATGTACTGGGCCTCTGTCCTACCTAATAAAAGAGTAATATGCAGATTGACCATCACTCCAACACACAAGATGACTATCTTCATGTTGTCAAAAGATCCTGCCTTCATGTAGACACAAAGTGGCCCCCATAAGATGGCCAGCAGGGGAGGACAGTTGGCAGGGACCAGGCCTGCAGGGAGGAGCAGTTGTGGGCAATCAGGCCATCAGTGGAGGGCAATTGGGAGGGCCTGAAAGGGAGGACAATTGGGGGTGATCAGGCCAGCAGAGGAGGGAAGTTGGGGGTGACCAGGCCTGCAGTGTAGGGCAGTTAGGGGCAAACAGGCTGGCAGGAGAGCAGTTAGGCATCAATCAGGCTGTCAGGGGAGTGGTTAGAGGGTAATCAGGCTGGCAGGCAGAAGCAATAAGGAGCAATCAGGAAGTCAGGCAGGTGAGCACTTGGGAGCCAGCAGTCCTGGATTGTGAGAGGGATGTCCGACGGCCCAGGCCTAAATGGGCCGTCGGACATCCCTCTCAGGGTCCCAGATTGCAGAGGGAGCAGGCTGGGCTGAAGGATATGCCCACCCCGTTCATGAATTTTGTGCACTGGATCTCTAGTCTATAATAAAACTGCCCCTATAAATGAATTGTTATGAATGAATGAATGAAGGAATGACACAAAACAGTGAACTACATATTTCCCTGGTTTGATCAAGCTTAGTAATATATTTCTAATTAATTCAATCAGTAGTAAAAAAAAATAATGATCCCTCCAAAAAGTCAAAACCATGAAATAAGTTATTATAACAAAGCAAATTGGTCATTATCTTCTGGAAGCCACTGTCCTGTCTTCCTGCTTAGAAAGTGGCCGAATTCTGCGTTCCTGTGTGTCAGTGAAGGAACTAGGGCTCAGGTTGGAAAATAAAATTATTTGAGGGGTGGGAGGGGGTAAAGATATACAAAACCTTTCCATTTTCATCTCCTTTTATTTTCCAGATATCTCTAAGCTCAACTCACACCCCGTGTTTTTCTAACCACTGCCAAAATACTTCTAACGCTCTTGTCCATTGTTTCCTGTCTTTGAATAAGGTGCTGTTTTCTCTTTCTGAAAAGCCACCCACTCCATTCCACCCAGCAAGTACCTGCAGTTCCTCCAGCATTCAAGCATTCTGAATTCTATTCTGTTCATACACTCCAAGGGCCCCTGGTGGGGAGGGGGAAGTGGGGAATGAGGAGGGGGAGAGACAAAGTCACTGCTCTGATGGAGCTTTCATTGTACTGCAAAGAAAGACACAACATTAAAAAAAAGAAAGACTGAATGGAGGAGAGAGGGAAGAAAGGAAAGACGTAAGTGGACAGGAGAAGGAAGGAGGGGAGAGAGGGAGGAAGACAGGCACTACCATGTCATGATTAGGGTAATGCAGGGCCATATGACAGTGACTGGTGGTTACAAACTTCAGGTGTCAGATATCCAGCCACCAGAGCTGAGCTCTGAATGGCAAGGCGTCAGTCCTGCAGAGACAGGCACCAGCAGTTCAAACGTGCTGGGCTAGAGAGCAGGCTTGATTCCCAGACCACTGAAGGGAGCCAGCGTGACTGAGGTGCAGTCAGAGAGAAAAGCAACAGCCAGATCCCACTCACTCTGAGATTTTAGAGCAGAGAATGGATACAATCTATTTGAATAAACCCCTCTGACCGTTGAGTGCACATTGGATTTTAGGGGGTCAAGTGCAGAAGCAGGAAGACAGGTGAGGATACAGGTACATGAGTCAAGGTGCTTCTTCTCTGTGCTCACAAAACATTTTATAAATATTCAGTATTAACATTAACATGATCTTTAAAAACTGATTCATGTTTTTTTCTCTTTTACTTAGACAATAAGATCCTTGGAAGCAGGGATGAACCATCATTACAAAATTCTCTTTCCCTGCATGAATGAGTTCACAAAATAATGAGTGAATAAAATCAGGCCCCTGCCCTCAGAAAGCTTAAAGTCTCTAAAGATAATAAACATCCATTCAAATAACCAGATTGCAAAGTAGACTCTTCACATGGCAGAGGAACTAGAAAGCATTCTAGTTCAGGGGAGAGGAGAGAGAAAGCATGTTGTCCAACTCAGGGTGTAACAGTGAGTCAGAACATTAGGGGCTGGTTGGTGTCCTTTGACACAGTGGGATGTTAAAACCAAGAGCTTGACAGAGAACAGATTGAGTCGGCTTCCCCTT
The DNA here is from genome assembly GCA_011751065.1 of Lasiurus cinereus. Classification (NCBI taxonomy): domain Eukaryota; kingdom Metazoa; phylum Chordata; class Mammalia; order Chiroptera; family Vespertilionidae; genus Lasiurus; species Lasiurus cinereus. Next base: position 9,878,429 of record JAAGEH010000045.1, on the reverse strand, counting down.
CTGATGTTTCCCAGTTCCAGATAATGTCTGTGTTTAAACTTAAGAGTTCTGGGTCAGGATGAAACCCAATGAATCTATTGAGAAATTATTCATCTCTGCTGGACTATTCAATAAAAAGTAAACAAGAGGGTCAGATGACTGGGATTGTTCTAATTACAGCAAAACCCTGACACTGGAGAGGAGTGCTCACATTCTAAGCATTTCTTATTGGAGCTACAAAAAAATTAGTCCGGATGAAGAGTGAAGTGCTTAAAGTTTTTAAAATGTATTCCTTCCTTCTTTACTGTACTTCACTCTCCTCGGGGGCTCCCCTGCTACTACCCACACATTTGGAGTCCTCAAGAGGCATGAATTGAATCTCTATCTATCTATCTATCTATCTATCTATCTATCTATCTATCAATCATTTAGCTATTGCTCAGGAGAAAACACCTCAAAACTTGACTTAAAACAACTATTTATAATGTCTCCCAAATCTGTGAGTGATCTGGCTAGTTCTTCTGCATTATTCCAGCTCATTTGGGGCTGAGTGATCTAAAATAGCCTCCCTTTCATGCCTGGGCCTGCATCCAGGACAGCTGGGATGCTTAAGGCCTTTCTTCCCATGGTCTCTCATCCGTAAGGAGGCTTGTCCACCTGGTCCAGCAGCAGGAGAAGGCAGACTTTCCAAGCCTCTGCAGCACCTTTTCTCATGTTTCATTGGCCAAAGGAAGTTAGCTGGCCAGGCCCGGTTCAAAGGATAGAGAAATAAACTCAACCATTTCCTGGGAAACATGGCAAAATCCCATTGAAAAGGAACGTGCATACAGGGATATAAGCGATCTGTGACCATTTTGTGGCCCACTACATTATTCTTTTGTAGGAACCACGTACATTTAATTCATGCTAAGGTGATAAGGACCCCTAACAAGGTGATTTGCTTCTTGGCAAATGTCTCACCTCAAGGAAATCAATCTCCAGAGTTAGAAATGCAGGCCCAGGGACCGACGAGGAGCTGGTCTGCAGAGGACACTTCACTTCGGCAGCCCTCGCAGTCCTGATCTAGAGGCAGCCACCTGCCTGAGCACATGAGCCCAGAGTCCACACCCCACCCCCGCCCCTTAAAGAATTGCACCACAGTGTGCTTCACATGCATGATTTCACTCGTGGAAGGGAGTATCTCAATCACTTAACTCTACCAAATGCGTAGTGCCTAATTGCTTAGTAAATATTAGTTGAAATGGTAGTTTGGCACATGTGTGCATGTGCATGTGTGTGAGTGTGTGGGCACGAGTGCACCTAGGAGTGTACTGAGAGAGAAGGAGCGAGGGTGATTATGCACAAAGGAAGCAGCTCCATCCCAAATGCTCCCCGTGGGAGTTAAGAGATAGCCAGCCCAGTCAGATAACTGAGCATGACAGGGAGTGAGGAAATTCATCTGCATCATTAACTTCTAAAGCCCCAAGAGGTGGTTCCAGCGGGGGCAGTAGAAGGTAGGTAAAGGGATTGAAAGGAGTGACCACAGCAATCTTACCTCTAGAAGTAAGCCTCTAGCTCAGTGGTTCTCAATCTTCTTAAGGCCACGACCCTTGCATACAGTTCATGTGGTAGTGACCCCCAACCATGAAATTTTGCTACTGTTATGCATCGTGATGTAAATATCTGCATTTTCCGACGGTCTTAGGCTATCCCTGTGAAAGGGTCCTTCGACCCCCAAAGGGGTCGCGACCCACAGGTTGAGAACCACTGCTCTAGCTGTTCCTTGTCTGCCATTATAGTGCCCATAACTGGACAGCAGAAGCAACTGTCTAGACCTGGATTTGTCCAGCAGTGTTTGTGTATTTAGCATTCAGGAGGGATGGATAGATTTCAGTTAAAGGTTGCAGACAGAACACATACAGTTCCTTCTCAGCCTTCACACCTTACATTTCACTGACGAACCTGTTTAAAAATATATGTGGAAGGAAAAAATTTATAATAAATCCCAGTATCAGAAAGTGAAAGATTTCTCTATCCAAGATGTGTGGATGATGGGATCATAGTCTGTCTGGATTCAAATGTCAGCTAGGCCAAGCATGAGCTGTATACTTTGAGCAAGTTCCTTTATAAACTGTAGATAATTATAACATCTACCTCAAAAGGTTGTGTGAATTGGCAAGTTATAGGAAGCACCTAGGAAAGTTCCTGAACACAACTCAATAAAAGTTAGTGTTCACTGTTAGAAGCCAAATAGTTTATACCTACGCAGTTACACAGAAGACAGCTGGAAGTTCAAAGCTTAGAATTGGCAAGAATCCTGAGGGGAAATGAGGCAGACGTCAAGGGTCTTAGTTGAAAGTCCACAGAAAAACTATGCAAGTCCATCTTCACCCCATTCTCTTATCCTACAACTACATGCATGGGTGATATGTACCCTAATTAAACTAACACCAAAGGTTTCTGTAAAGAGGTTGAACGGCCTTCTCCTGAAGGTCTAGGGTTTCTAGGTGGCAATCTAGTACATAATGGGCAGTCTCTATTTTTGTTGACTACATTGCATAATTACTTAAGGGGATCACCAAATGACACATGAAAGAAAAAGGCCTCCATACTTAGGCACCTTTTCTGAAATTTTACCATAGAAAGAGATAAAAAGCTTTCTGAGAGAAGAAATGGGTTATCCATGAGGAAGTGAGAATCAGTCTGGTGTCAGTCTCCTCCCCAGCACCATCAGTTGCTAGAAGATAATGGAAAAACGCTTTAAAAGTTCTTAGGAGAAATTATTTTGAAGGTAAAATTGCATACCTATCTAAATTGTTTTTCAAATGTCTAAAAGATATTTTTAGACATACAAGAGCTTAGAAAATGTTATCTCCCAGGCATATTTTCAGGGAAAAAGTATTGAGGGATGTATTAGCACAAAAGAAAAAGAAATCCAAGAAAAATTAGGTCATGAGAGCCAAGAAAAAAGTGAATTTGACTTAGAAATCTATGAAAAATGATTTTTAAATAAAAGTTTAGAGAATCAGCAGTCCAAATAGTAACAGGCAGTCAGAAGGCTATAAGGAGTTACTGCTCAAGTAGAAATATTCCTGTAGGAAACATTCATATTAATAAATGAAATGATCTTTGAAAAGATGAAAGAATACTAAAATTCTGTCCACAAGAAAAATAAAATTAATTAGAAATTTTAAATGATTAACAAAAATAAATTATGATCTAAATATAAAACAAACTATAATATTGTATGATAATTAATTAATTGGAAAAGAAGAATTTATTTGGCCTTGACACTTGGAATAGTCTTTTTCAGTTAGTCTAGGTTTATTAACACAAGATTATATATCTTTCTTTATGGGTCTAATCATCCTACTTTGTGCCTTAAGTGATAATATTCACATTATTATAATAGTAAAAAATATTTTTACTTCAAAATGTTTTTTGATTCAACCTATTGGCAAAGTGTAGAATAACCAACCATTTAGAATAACCCAAGTAATAGAAATATTGACAATATAAAAATTTGGACGTGTAAATGGAGCAGAGGTGAAAGAGAGCATATGTGACATTAGTTCTCTCATTCTATGTGATTGTGAATCCAAGTTTCTGAAGATGATAGACCAAGAAAATATATTCAAAAAAGACATCTCTCAGAGCCAGTTTGTTCCCTTAAAAATTGGATTGATGATGTGTACCTTATGTAACAGCAGTTTTGCCATGAATGTTGAAAAAAATTTAAGAGCATTCTTAGGGAAATAAGTGTTTTTATCATCAAAGTACGTAGCTTCTATAGAATTTTTTTCATTTTCTTGTGCATCCTAATTGTGAGCCACCAAAGCATATTTAATGCATCCAGTTACTTTTATCAGCTTTCTGCTCCATGCAGTTCTCATGGTTTCTATCCGCTGTGGGATCACAAGCCTTTTAAAGTGGAAAGGGCTTTCATAGTCCTTGAGTTCACCTTCATAATTTCATAGGTGAGGAAAGGAGGCCACACAAAGTTATCTGACTTGATAAAGGCAAACAGCTCTTAAATGAAACAATTGGTCCAAAAACCGAGTGTCCTATGTCCTAGGTCAGTGGTTGGCAAACTCATTAGTCAACAGAGCGGCAAACCGTGTATGTGGCTCACAAGCCATAGTTTGCCGACCACTGTCCTAGGGCAATGTTTTCCTGTGACACAGATAGATAAATAGCCTAAAAATAATAGTAATAATAATGTATTATTATTATTATTATACTAATTACCATAATTCTATATAATAAAAGGGTAATATGCAAATTGACCCTAACAGTGGGACAACTGATCGCTATGACACACACTGACCACTAGGGGGCAGACGCTCAATGCAGGATCTGACTCCTAGTAGTCAGCTCCACTCAGGGGAAGCTCCACTTAACCACAAGCTGGGCTAATGGCTGCAAGTGCAGCGGCAGTGCTGGGAGCCTCTCCCACCTCTTGGCAGTGCTAAGGACATTTCCTGAGGGCTCCCAGGCTGCCAGAGAGATGTCTGACTGCCAGTTTAGGCCCGATCCCCTGGAGAGCAGGCCTAAGCTGGCAGGGGGACTTCCCCCAAGGGGACCCAAACTGTGAAAGGGCACAGGCCAGGCTGAGGGACCCATCAAGTGCATAAATTTTTATGCGCCAAGCCTCTAGTTATCCTATCTAATAAAAGAGTAATATGCAAATTGGCCATCACTCCAACACACAAGATGGCTGCCCCCATGTGGTCAAAGATGGCTGCCCCCAAGTGGACACAAGATGGCTGCTACAAGATGGCCATCAGGGGAGGGCAGTTGAGAGGGACCAGGCTTGCAGGGAAGGACAATTGAGGGGGACCAGGCCTGCAGGAAAGGAAGTTGGGGTGATCAGGCCTGCAGGGAAGGAAAGTTGCAGGAGACCCTGGCCTGTAGGGGAGAGCAGTTGGGAGAGACCAGGCTGGCAGAGGAGGGAAGTTGGGGGCAACCAGGCCTTCAGGGAACAGCAGTTGGGGGTGACTCAGGCCTGCAGAAGAAGGCAGTTGGGGGGACCAGGCCTGTAGGGGAGGGCAGTTAGGAGCAATTGGCCTGGCAGAGAAGCAGTTAGGCATCAATCAGGCTGGCAGGGGAGTGGTTAGGGACTGATCAGGTTGGCAGGCAGAAGCTGTTAGGGGCCATCAGGAAGGCAGGCAGGCGAGCAATTGGGAGCCAGCAGTCCTGGATCAGGAAACTCATTAGTCAACAGAGTGGCAAACTGTGGATCGTGAGCTGCAGTTTGCCAACCACTGCCTTAGGGCATGGTATTTAGCTTGATAGATTTTTGAAGTTGACATCATGGAGATCAAGCATCTCTTTCTAAAACACATCTCCTAATTTTTAGTAGGACACAGAATCAGAACTGAAAAGGCATTGGGTATCATCCAGACTATAAATACTCTAAGCTTGATTTTTAATTTTTTCCCAAGATTAGGAAGTAGATGTGAAGAACAAATCCATAGCAACAAAATGCTCTGAACTTTGTATAAAGTGAACATTTTGATTAACACATAAAATTAGACTTCAAAATAAATTAATTATATTAAAAACAGTATTATGAGTGGGTTGAAAATCATTATGATTCCACTGAACAGTGTAAATGAAGATGAAAGTCATATCTTAAAGTTCTTCAAGAAAGTTAAAATGGTCAGCTTAAAAATATTACATAGAAACAAACTCAAAGTATGATTTTAAACACCTAATATGAATAAAACAATGACAAAATATGGAATGTAAAACCCTTAGTGTCACCTAGCTAGCATGGCTCAATGGTTGAGTTTTGACCTATGAACCAGGAGATCAGGGTTGGATTCCAGTCGGGGCATATGCTCAGGTTGCAGGCTCCATCCCCAGAAAGGGGTGTGCTGGAAGCAGCTGATCAATGTTTTTCTCCCTCTTCCCCAGGATCAAATCATCCTCTCATCATTGATGTTTCTATCTCTCCCTCTCCCTTCTTTTCTGAAATCAATACAAATATATTAAAAAAAAAAACAAAACATGATAGGTGCCCACACTTTTACTAAATGAAATTTTTATTTTTATTAAATTTATTAATTAAAAATATTTAAGAAAATGTTAGTCACTGATAAGAATTCAAATAGAAATATGTATATGAAACATATAAAATAGTGCATGTGTGTGTAATGGAATGCCATATATGCCCTCCCTGTCTGGATAGTGTATGGCAAATTTCTAATTTAAACCACAAATTTAAAAAAAAAACATTTTTTTTTTCTTAAAAGCCGCTTGAGAAAGCAAAAAACAGTCCAGATGAAAGAGCAATCTATCCAGCTTGGGGTTACAAAGGCAGGCTGGGGGGTTCGCGCCTCTGCCAAAGAGAAGCAGGCCAGCCCGAGCAGAGCACCTGGCAGCGTGGCCTTTTGCTGTGACTCCAGCTTGTACAAGGCTTTCCAGGCAATTCCATCTCCAAGAACAGGCGACCCCGCGATTGCTTCCCAAGTGGTAGGTCAATCAGCACCGGAGCCTGTTGTAAGGCAGCGCTTGTCGGAATCCAATGCAGGAACTCACACTCCTGTGTGGCCCTGAAAAGGTGTGGGGAGCGAGGCGCGCCTCTGAGCGGTGGCCAACCCCAGATCAGCCGGCGATAGGGGAGGCAGAGCCGGCCTCGCAGGCTCAACAACGCGTCTTCATTCAATCCCTCCGTTCCCTTTAGATTCCCCGGGCTTCTCAGTTGCCACATTGGAAATCCAGATCAAAAGAGACCGCAGGGCAGGCCCAGCGCCCAGGCGCATGACTGGACTAGAGCTCCTGGGACCTGCTGTCTTCTCTCCGGCCATGCAATCAGTGGACATGAAACAGAAGGCCAGGCGGATAATCAGAAGGGAGGCTGGGCGAGAAGCAGCAATAAGACACCAGCCAGGAAAGATCAAGGTCCTGCTCCTTTGCAGGGAGGCCTCCTCCCCTTGGTGAAGCTACAGAGCTTTAAAAAAAGAAAGAAAAGGAAAAGAATTCTAATGCTCCAGGAGAAGGCGGCATGCTATGGTGAAAATATTTCGGGATCCAGTTGTAAGGGAAATTTCCCGCAGACAAATGGTCTCAGCCCTCAGCCGGGGGAGTGATTGATGAAGGGGCCTGGCTGTGAGCAGCACCTTTCAGGGAGCGTTCAACAGGAAATACAGCCTTCCAGGGGGACTGGGCTCTGCAGGGAGCTTCGGGCTTGTGAGAATTACCTGCTCAAAAAAAAAGGGGGGGGAGACAATGCGGGGAACATAGAGGAGAAACTCTAATTGCATTTGAATAGAACAGGGAGCAATTAACCCAGAGGCTGAGTGGACTCTCTCTCTCTGTGGGCATGCAGAGGAGGAAACCCTTGCCACCCTGGCTCCGCGCCAACCCCATTCCAAAGAGGAGAATCAGCAGACCTGAGGGGAAGCTGGGGTGTGTATGTGGGTTAGGATTGGGGAGTAAGAGGTGAGAAGGGGGAAGGAAGATTCAGGATGACCAGGCCTGCACATGTAGCCCCGCAAGGGTGTCTATCTTTTCACAATCTAGGGCACAGAGTTCCAAGGGACCGGAGGACTCCCTGTGGAGAGGAAGGAAGTGAAGAGAGAGATCAGGGTGACCATCCGGGCCTGCCCTGTGACTAAGCTCAAGCTTGAGAGTCTTCCACTTATTGGTTGACTCTCCCTCTAGGAAAGAAGAGAACAGGTTGGCATTGTCCCGTCACTGAGAACGTAGGACTGGTTCAGCGCCCTGCTTCTGGTTGCATGTATGGTGAATCCGCGTGGAAGCTGGCTAGGGTCACTATTTCTTATACACTGTGAGACTTTTACAAAACAATGTGCCCCTATACCCATCGACCTTTCTTCATTGTCTCCCATCCCCTACTCCCCATTCCCTTTGCCTGTATAAAAAAGAGGCAAGTCAATGAGGGATAGAACGGGTTCCTTCTATCAAACCTCTTCCGGGGTGAAGTGAAGGCTGCTTCAGTCCATTTCCTATATTTTTATAGCTTCAAAGTCATTATCACCGCTCTTCCTAATGGGGGCCTGCGCAATGGCACATTCTGCATCCTGAGGAACTAAATCATACCCATTAGAGACGTATTGCTATTCATTGTATTGAATTCAAACTTTTGACAATCCATGTGTAACATGCAGCAGTAGAGATAATAGAGGAGAATACCCATTCTTCAGGAACGCTTCCTGAATCAATTACTGACAGGAACAGGGGACAACAATAATGGTCCGGGGTTCCTTTGGGAGATTGTTTTTACAAACAGGATGCCTGCAGAGCACTCCCGTGTGTGTATGTGTGTGTGTGTGTGTGTGTGTGTACGTGTGTGTGTGTAGATGAGCTGGAAAGCAAAGCCAAAATCTTCATTCTATACCTTAATCTTTAATTATAAAAGAAAACTAATGGACAATCATTTAAAAACATAGTGTGCCAAAAAAAAGAAAAAGAAAAAAAGAGAATTAAAAATAGCTGTGACAAGGGTTAATGCTCCCTGTGATTATAAACCTCAGTTCTTTTTTTGCCATCACTCATTTTTGGTACACATTCTCATGAAATAGGGGCAGGTTGAGGAGTGGATTGTGACATTTGAAAACGGATGAGTCAACTGAGGAGTCACCACATACTCTTTTAAAGGAAAGGAAAGAGAAGGGTAAAGTTGATTAGTTTGATTGCTTAGTTTGGGTAAGTGAAAACTGGATTCAATTAGAAAGCTAAGTACTGGCATCAGAATGCAATGAAAATTTCATGTTAAGCCTAGTGCACTGAGTTATGACCTGTTGTTCTTTAAATAGGCTGAGCTACCAGTTGCATGAAAACTCATAGACACCCTCCAAGCACGTTTTAAATTGCACAATTGGTGCAATAATGGCTAATTTGGCTTTTACCTCTCCTCGAGTCTTTTGTGTTTATTTTAATACCAGAAAGCACTCAAGCTGTTCTGGAAATCAGGGTATGAAGAAGTGCATGTTTTTGGCTGATTCAAACCAAGCAGACCAAAACCACTGTAGATACAAATGTAGAATTTTAGAGCTGAATATTTAATTGTTGTTTAGACATCAAAAGCAAGATTTTTCCTCCCCATAATTTACTGTTGTTAAGAAAACTGTATGTGATAATTAAAAGTTGACAGTAGAATTTAAGGAAGGGTTACACAGACTAGTTGAGGGGACTAGTTTCACAGCTCAAACTCTTACTGCCCTGAAAATTCTTCACAAACGTTCAAAGCAATCTTCTCAAAGTCAGCCTATTATCGGCCAAAGTTTTCACACTTCCCTGGAACAATTGGGGGTCTCCATCACCTCTGAAGTGAGATGCCTGAAATCAGTAACCATCAAGGCCCTGCCTGTCTTCACATTTTCAAGCAGGTGAAAGGAGAGGTTGACACTACTAGTACTTGCTTAGACTGCAATTTTGTGCTAAAAGCTGGGAGCCAAACAAGTGAGGACTTAACTGTCCCCTTCCATTGCTTTCTGGTTCCTTTCTAGGGAGCAGAAAATTAAATATAAGCTTAGAAATCATTAAAAAATGAATCTAGCTCTCTACATAAATGGGATCAATTATTAAGACAATAATTCATTCAAAAACAGGCCAGCAATTAGTGTTAGTATGGATTTAAAGAAATTTTAAGTAAGACATTGCTACACATTACTATATATATAAAGAGCCAGGGTCTGTAACATCTAACATGACCAAAGGGATGACCAAATGCCAGGCTCAGGTGGATGGGGACTGGGGAGCAGGCTGAACTGCTGACCTCTTAGAGAGAGAGAGGCAGGACTGATCAGCAGCCACCCCAGGCAGCTGGTGAGGCCTGGAGAGAGAAGTAGGGTCTGATCTGCTGATCAGCCCCTGCCTCTCTATCTCTCTCTCCGGGCCTCACCAGCAGCCTGGGGTGGCTTCTGACCAGTCCTGGCTCTCTGATCAGGCCTGGAGATAGGCCCAGAGATGCTTACTGGCAAAGAAACTGACCAATGAGAACCAAATCCAGGTAAATTGCAAAGAGCCAATGGGTGCCTAGGGGAGGAGCTTTTGATGTTGCTGGCATAGAAACTGACCAATCAGAACCTAATATGGGTGAACTGCAAAGGCAGAATTTAAGGTGAGGGCTGAGGAGGGGTTTTAAGGACAACAGCTGTTTGATATAAGATGTAAGAAATCGGTTCAATTTTTTCTTTTTTTTTAATTTCTTTATTGATTATGGTATTACATATGTGTCCTCATTCCTCTATTAACCTCCAAACCCCTGCCACTCTGTTTGTGTCCATTGGTTAGGCTTATATTCATGCATACAAGTCCTTTGATTGATCTCTCTTCCTTTCCTCCACCCTCGACTATCTTCCCTCCGAGGTTTGGCAGTCTGATCTATGCTTCTCTGTCTCTGGATCTGTCCCTGTTCATCAGTTTATGTTGTTCATTATATTCCACAAATGAGTGAGATCTTATGCTATTTATGTTTCTCTGAGTGGCTTATTGCACTTAGCATAATGCTCTCCAGTTCCATCCATGCTGTTGCAAATAATAGGAACTCCTTTTTAATGGCAGCATAGAATTCCATTGTTTGATGTACCACATTTTATAATCCGCTCATCTGCTGATGGGCACTTAAGCTGTTTCCAAATCTTAGCTATTGTAAATTGTGCTGCTATGAATATAGGGGCGCATATATCCTTTCTTATTGGTGTTTCTAGTTTCTATTCTAGAAGTGGAATCACTGGATCAAATGGCAGTTCCATTTTTAGTTTTTTTGAGGAAACTCCATACTGTTATCCACAGTGGCTGCACCAGCCTGCATTCCCACCAGCAGTGCAAAAGAGTTGCTTTTTCTCCGAATCCTTGCCAACACTTGTTTGTTAATTTGTTGATGATAGCCATTCTGACAGGTATGTGATGGTACTGCATTGTTGTTTTGATTTGTATCTCTCGGATAATTAGTGAGTTTGATCATGTTTTCATGTGTCTCTTGGCCTTTCTTCGTGATTCCTCAGTTTCTTTCCTCTGGGAATTGTGTTGTCTCCTCATTCTGATTATCACCAGAAAGTTCAAACTTCGAATTGCGTGGACCTGAGCCATGTGCCATGTGAGCTTCGCACCACCCAAGTGTCACTGATGTGCTCTAGACCCTAGGATGTGTGGCTGCCGTGGATTGGTGAGAACCAGGCTTACCCAGGGTCAGTGTTACCAGCATTCAGTGTGGTCTCATGTGCACACCAAAATCAGGGACCCCACCTGTACTGCGCTATTGGGGTGTGCCAAAAATGAGTCCCTTAACATATGCCAGGAGTCAAAGTTTACCTGTGTCTGCACCAAGATTGGAGTATCAGAGTCTCTGTTGCCTTGTGCGGCTACTCACTGAGAATCAGGGTCCCTGTGCCCGCATGCACCAAGAATTGGAGTCATTGGCTCTTCGTGTGAATGCGCTGTTAGTCAGGGAACCCAGGCACACACAGTAAGAAACAGAGTCAAGTCAGGGGTGCTCAGTGCTGCTTTCTGCCAGGAGAATCTGGGTCTCCATCACCATGGGGGGACTGGGTTGCACAGTAGCACTGTGGTGTGCCTGCGCTTTGGAAAACAGACTGCCATGTGCGCTTGCCCAGAATTGAAGTCAAGTGGCAGTGCCGCCCTACATAGGCTTTGAGTTTGGTCGCCTGATTGCATTGTGGGGATCAGATTCCTGTGTAGCAGTGCTGTGGCCTGAGTGCATGCTCCCAACCTCAAATTCCTGTAGGGGTGCCGAGGCCTGAGGGAAGGGTGTGTCTATCAGTTACTATGGTGCTATCCGTGAGCCTGCAGGGAGGGGGACAGGCTCTTTGACTCACAGAAACCTGCGGGTGGGAAGTCTGGATTCTTGTTGTCGGTTGGTCTGAAGCTGTGGTCACAGTTGTCTGTCCCCAATGGCTGCAGGGTCCTAGTTTGCATCTGAGATGCGACTGGGTGATGCTGAGGCCAGGATCCTAATCTCAAGCAGCTCTGTTTCTCAAGATGGCCATGGTTCAACTATTTAATGACCTATTTGGCAGTATAATGCATATGGCTGCCTATCAGTCTAGATATAAAGATTATGTATTTTTGTCTGTTAAGAGCATCTCCTTTTGCTGAAAAATGCTTCACCCCCCCAACACATTTAACCAATCCTGTCTTATAATCTATCTATACGTACTAATAAAAGAGTAATATGCTAATTAGACAAGGTTGACTAGTCATCTTCCAGACATCTGACTTCCTTTTGGACAAAGCTATGGTGATGGGGGTTGAGGCAGAAGCAGTTGGGGGCAAGATCAGGCCAGCAGGGGAGGACAGCTGGAGGCAAAATTAGGTCTGCTGGGGAGGGAAATTGGGGGTGAGATCAGGCCAGAAGGGGAGGGCAGTTAGGAATGATTAGGCAGGCAGAGGCAGTTATTGGCAATCTGGCCAGCAGGGGAGGGCAGTTTGGGGTGATCAGGCAGGCAGGCAGGCAATCAAGGGATTAGGGGCAATCAAGAAGGCAGGCAGCCTCAGTTAGGGGTGACTGGCATACAGGCAGATGAGTGGTTAAGAGCCAGCAGTCCCAGATTGTGAGAGGGATGTTGGACTACCAGCAGTCAGACATCCCCCAAAAGGTCCCCAATCAGAGGGTGAAGGCTAGGCTGAGGGACACACACCTCTGTGTACAAATTTTGTGCACCAAGTCTTTAGTATATAATATTTTGAGATGATAAATCTGTATTAATTTTTAAATAGGCTGAACATAACTGACAAAAATGTACCTGCTACAGATAAATATCCAAAATAATAAAATGCATAGATTGATAGCCTTAAAAATGACAGTCATTGTGGTTTTGCTTTTAACTTTGTTTTAATTCATGAAGTTTATTTGTAATACATCTATAATAATAAAAGCATAATATGCTAATTTGACCAGATATTCTTCCAGATGGCCTTTTGGAAAAAACTGTGGCTGCAGCTAATGTGGCTGCAAGGGAAGGATCCAGGCAGCCACCCTGGTTGCAATGGAGGGATTGAGGTAGCTGTGGCTGCGAAGACTTACTCTGGTACAAATTTCATGCATCAGGTCTCTAGTTACATATAAAAGTGTTCCAGAGACTAAAAAATATAAAATAATATTGGTATTTACCAAATACTGAAAACATTCTTCACAGTTAGAATTTTTAAAATGCTATAATAACTATTAACTGGATATAGGTAAACTTCTCATTATATGTTCATCTTTAGATCTTCTGGTCTGTCAAATCAATAGGCCCTACCGCACATTCTGTCCTTGAAAATGTTCTAATAATGAATGTCATTTCATAGATGACCTCTACACCTCTATGATCCTAATCTGTGTTCATTCTTGCAAGTTGTTTTCCTTATTATATTCTTAACCTAAGAGCTAATAATTATTGAGTGTTTCTATATACCACTATTCTTGTAAACACTTTACCAGGATGTTGGTAGTATTTTACAAATGAGGAAACCAAGTCAAGAGAAGTTACGTGTCTTACCTATACACACATGAAGGCATTCTGGTTTGGGTGTGCAACACCACATGGCCTCTTATGAAGCTCAGAGGACATACCTTCTCTTCTTTGAAAGAGCTAAAGTGACATTACTAAGGGCCTGAAGAGTGGTAGAGGGAGCTGAAGCTTATTTTCTGGGACACCAATCAATGAACTTTGGAAAACATGCTAGGACCAGTTAAATTTTGGCTAAATGTTCCCATACAACATGACATACCTTAGCAATTTGTTGAAGACAAGAAGCTAATATTGAAATTTAATTTTAGTGATTTTTTATTGCCTCAATGGAACCTAGTAGTAGAATTTTATAAAAGGCTCCAAAAATTTTCCCTAGCATGATTCTTACACTGATGATTGAGTTTCTCTCCCTCTTTCTTGCTTCATTTGGAAAATTCTAATGACCATAATAGTCAAATATCCTTTGGAATTTTTTATTATAACATGTCATTTTCAGAATTAAGGCCAAAAAGCCCATCTAACTACCAATACTAATTACCACTATGCTATATACTAATAGAAAATAATATTGCATGTCAACTTTAATTAACAAACTTTGAAAAGTTTTAAAGATGAAAAAAAGAAATTATATATATTATACAGTTATTGTGAGGACTCAATTATATTCAGTTTGTAAATTACAATGCTTAATGCCTGGCAGGAAGTTGATGCTTAATAAAAAACCATTCTCCTTTCTTCAGTTTATCCTAAAAAAAAACAACAACAATAAAAAAAAAACCAACAACTAATAAACAGTTATGCATATGTACTTAGGTCATATTAATTTTACTTTGCCTTGGCCTAGTTTTGATTCAGGGTTAGGTTCCTTTTGAGGTCTTACTATACATTTTGGTATTGGCTTTCAGGGATTTGAAGTTTGGGTCCAGAAAATAATGATCCATGTTGCTCTTATGATAGCAAAAAAAATGTGGACAGAGTGTTCTAGAAAGAGGAGATGGGATCAAAAGGTTAAGAAGCTCCATAACTATACAGGACTTAACATAGCATTTGACATATAGTCAGCTCTTAGAAAGGACTAGATGAGCATTGAATATATTTTGTCTCTGCTGTCCATTGCAAGAGCATCTCTGGGCATGCTCATGAGCAGGCAGAAGCCTCTTTGTAGAATCTGGATGAGCAGTGGATATTTGTAAAATTAACATATTTTCTCTGATTGCCATAATTTAAATATTATATAGCCATTAAAAAACTCAAGTGAGAGGAAACAAGAATTTCAAAATAATCCAAAGTCATAGTTCTCAGCATTTTAACAAAAACCCATTTTTTTATAAAAACAAAACCTGAAAGTTAATGTCACATTCTTTCCTGACTTGTTTTAGGACAAATATTTGAAAGCTGGATACATTAAATTCATACTTTGAAAACAAGGTTTCAGCATTAAATGAGGCAACATGAAGTTTAATAGAAAATTCAGAATACATTTTGGACAATTTGAAGGCATGTATAGTTCCTCAGAATTCTAAGCTTTTAAAAGATTAAATATTTATTTGTAAACTAGTGGCCCAGTGCACAAAATCCATGCATGGGGGGCTTCCCAACTGCTTGCCTGCCTGCCTGCCTGGTTGCCCCTAATGGCTTCTGCCTGCCAGCCTGATCACCCCTAACCACTCCCTTGCCAGTTTGATTGACACCGCACAGCTCCCCTGCCAGTCTGTTTGCCTCCAACATCCCTCCTCTGCCAGCCTGTTCACCCCTAACTGCCCTCCCCTGCAGGCTTGATTGCCCCCAACTGCCCTCCCTCGCAGGCCTGGTCCCTCCCAACTGCACTTTCCTGCTGACCATCTTGTGGTGGCCATTTTGTGTCCACATGGGCATAGCCATCTTGTGTGTTGGAGTGATGGTCAATTTGCATATTACCATTTTCTTAGATAAGATTATCATAATTATAAATATTTTCTACCTTGCTGTGTTTTCACTATTTTTCCTACCACATAACCTCAATTTGTCAACATTAAAAACAAACAAACTCTTCTAGGCAGTTTTCTTATTAATATAGCACATTAAAATGCACCTCATATAGTAATGTGACGTGCTGCTCTTGGAGATCACATTAATTTTAATACATGAAAACAAAAAGAAAAACAATATAAAATTTAGCATACAATATTTTTTGCATGTAATGAAAGGTTTCAGTATTATCATAGGTAAATTTGATGTAATATTCATCCTATCACATGTAGATTCTAATACATCAGTGCTCTTTTCAGAAGTGAATGTGAACACTATCTTTTTGCTCTTGTGCTTGTACCATAGAAATCATTAGCTGGTTCTGGGGAGAAATTGTTATGTTACTTTCTCATTCTCCCTTCAGATGGAAATATTTAAAACCTGAGTTTTGTGTTCCATCATCTTGAATAGATTATTGATATTTTATTCAACATTATTAAAAATATCTTCAGTTACATGTAACTGCTGGTTTGCCTTGCAAACTTTAAAATTATGGTGGTTAAAATTATGGTTTATCTTTGTAATAAACCACCAATGGGTTAAAAAGGACATTCCTGGGAGTTGAGGAATATTCCCACTCAACATGACTCATGGGAGTTCAGTATGTTCAGAATGACTATCACCTAGAACACCATATGTGCAATAGGATATTCTCCATTTCTGATTTCACAAATAAGTGTTTGAGCCAAACACTGACCTATAGATATTTTAAAAAGCAAAGTGTTTATCCTTAAAGTCTCTTATTTTTCTCTTTATAAATATTCTATAGGACTCTGTTTACATAGATGTAATTTCTAAATAATGTGGTATGTGTTGCTATATCAACACATAAACATGGTATTAAAACAACGTGAGAACATTAAGATGGATGCATGTTGCTTTGGACAGGTGGCTCAGTTGGTTGCAGTATCATCTAGAGATGCTGGCTCCATCCCCAGTCAGGGCACATACAAGAATCAACCAATGAATGCATAAATAAGTTAAATTAAAAAAAATCAATGTTTCTCTCTCCCTAACATTAATAAATGCATAAAATTTCAAAAAAATCATTTTAAAAATGAATGCATGTTAATAGTTAATCATCATATTCAATGTATGTGACGGATGTGTGTTTTGCATGCCCCGCATTTCTCTAGAGCACCACTTCCCTTCAATTCTGAACCCATGTCCTTCTGGAAGGTAAACCTCATACCTGGATCCAGAAGAGGCATGAGAGAATTCTAAGTCCTAATAGGAGTGGCCACAGTGATTAATTCAATCAAAATGAAACCCAGTCATAGACTAGAGTTATGAAAGCATCTAAAGTAACAGGCTATATCACCCTGCCTGAGAATAAAGCCCATCAAGAAAAATGCAATGCTGCTGAAACTGGTTTGGCTCGGTGGATAGAGCATCGCTTGTGGACTAAAGGGTCCCAGGTTCGATTCTGATTAAGGGCATGTTCCTTTGGTTGCGGGCACATCTCCAGTAGGGGGTGTGCAGGAGGCAGCTGGTTGATGTCTCTCTCTCTCTCATCGATATTTCTGACTCTCTATCCCTCTCCCTTCCTCTCTGTAAAAAATCAATAAAATATATTAAAAATAAATAAGAAGAAAAATACAATGCTGACCACAAGAGAGAGAGAGAGAAATTGAATTGTGGATTCAATTGAGGCCCTGGATCTATCACTGCTCAAATTTAAATACCCTCTGAACTTTTTAGTCACAAAAGAAAATAATTCTCTTTCTTTTTGTTTTGTTTTGTTGTTGTTGTTATTGTTGTTGTTGTTTTAAGAGGCTTTGAGTTGCTTTCTACTGCTTGCAAAGGGAAGCACCATCATTAATATAATCCATTACTCTATCAATTTAAAGAAAAATCCTTACCCTCAACCTGAGTGAGATTGCAATAAATCTGATTTCCAAAATACTCCAGGGGACTGTAAATCATTTAAAGGTTTAGAAAGCAATATGATTATTATGAACTGCATATAATGTCCTAAAATTCTTCCTCAGAATACAGTGTGATAGGAGAATAATAGTTAATTGCAGTGTTATATATGGCTTCAAACTGTTCAATGCAACCTAAATCTTACCTATAGGGCAATGGGTAAGTGTATACCAACATTGTATTATGCAAGTCTTAAATTATAAAGATTATGCAAAAAAGAAATTTTTCTGATATAATATCAATTGAAAAGGATAAAAACCGTTGCACTTGTTATAATAATTACAGTATGAAAAGTGATATATAAGTGAAGACAAGCAATTCTCAGCCCTGCTTGCATATTAGAAACTCCTGGGGAGTTTTGTTAGAAATGTAAGAAATGTTGATGGTGCAGAAATTCTGATTTAATTGGTCTGGGGTAGAGCCCAGTCACTGGTATATTATTGAAGCTCCCTAAGTTATTTGGATGCATGACAATTAACAATAGTTTTAGAATGGCGGGGTGGGAGAGGAGGGGAGGGAGGAAAAAAAATAATAAACCCCTCACATTAAGTTTAAATTTTTTTCACTTTTATACATTTACTTATTATAATTTGGCATATTCACATATTCATAAGTTTTGTGTTCTATTTCTCATCCATGATTAAACATCTAAACAGTTCACATTTTGCTAGTTTACTGATGGATGAAACAAAATGGGAGCTTAATTATGCCCTGGAATGGAACAGAAGAGAAAAGGAGATTTCGGGGCATCTTTTGGGGTATAAATTCATGGATACACCAAGATCTAAAATATCCTAGTCTCTTGTTTTAATAATGTCAATGGTCCCACTGTTACATTTGTTACTTGAACTGCTTTTTGTAGGCGATTTGTAGTATCACAGAGGTCTATGTGGTTCCCACCTACCTAATTTTGTTAACTCAGTCACTAATCCTGACCTCCATTTCAGCCTTTTGTGTTGGACCTTTCTCCTCTAAATGTCAGAGAAACACAGAGTTCTCAGCTCCACACATACACTGTTTGGGTGATCTATGCAAATATGACCCTCAACTGTCTCTCTCCAGGCCTGAGCTCTTCCCTGAATTCCAAAATCCAACTGCTTTCTCAGCATCTCCACTTGAATAGTAAGTATCTTGGCCCTAACCAAAACCGAATCTCAACATTTTCATCCACACTTGATCCTCCCTAAGGATTCCCCATCTCCCCATTCACCTAACTTTCTGAACCAAACCTCAGTATCATCCTTAATTCTCAGTCTTAACCCATATTCATTTTCATCAGCAAACCCCTTTGGCTCTGCCTTAAACGTCTATGTTGGGATAACTTACTACCCATCAACCACAATGTATTCCAAGCCATCAGGATCCAACTGGCGTTCTGCTTTTACTCTTGGTCCCCCTAGTCTAAATCTAACTCTGCATTGGCTTTCCATCACAATCCAAGTAAAACCAGTTTTCACTCTGGCTAACCAGGCTCCAGGGGATCTGGTTTCTGGTTCCTGAGTGACTCATGAATTTCTTTCCCCAAGACTCACTGAGCCCAAGTTCATAAGTGCTCTGCTGTTTCTCTCAGGTATCAAGTCTGACCTTAGGCCATTACTTCTGCCTGAATTTCTCTAACCCTAGACTTCTGCATGGCTCAACTCCTCTTCAGTGTCTGTTAAAGTCACCTCCTCAGAGAGACCATCCCTGAAAACCCATCTAAAGATGTCTAAAAGAAAAGAATCTGGCCGAGCTGGTTTGGCTCAGTGGATAGAGCATTGGCCTGCTGACTGAAGGTTCCTGGGAGGCAACCAATGGATCTGTCTCTCTCACATCCATGTTTCTTTCTCTGTCTCCCTCTCCCTTCCTCTCTCTTTCTCTAAAAATCAATGAAAAAAATATCCTCGAATGAGGATTAATAAAAAACAAATAAATAAAAAGGAAATCTGAAAACCTATCTAAACAACTTTTTGCCACCCACATCATTCTCTATCCCTTTGAATGCTTAATTTTTTTCATAGTACTTATCACCACCTGAGATTCTATATGTAAATACCATTGTCTCTTTTCCCTGTAATCTCCATGAAGGCAGGAATTTAATGACTTTTATTCATTGGTGTATCCAAAAGCTTTAAAATAGTACCTGCATGTCTGTGGAACTATTGACTGAATCAATAAGGAAACAATAAAATGTATATACACACACTTTTATATTTTTAAAACAGCTTTAAGTTCACAGCAAAACTGAACAGAAGGTACAGAGATTTCTCGCACACCCCCTGCCCCTACATATGCACAGACCGCTCCCCCCTCCCCCCAACCTCCCACAATCAACATCTGGCCCAAAGTGGCACATTTGACACAATCAATAAACCTATATCGACCCATCATTATCGTTGAAAGTCTATAGTTTACATTGGGGTTCACTCCTGGTTTTAAGCATTCTATGGGGGAACTAGAAAGGATTAAATTGGTGGTCTTCTTGAAAGCCATCTTCTAGGGCTCTCACTACCATTGCTTCTAATTTTAGTGACTCAGTCAAGAGTTTAGACCATTTTAACAACTTTCTACTTCATCTACGCCATTGAGAAGTAAATACAACTATGTTATCCATAAATGAAATCTTTCCCAAGTTCCTCAGTACTACAGGGCACTGTTACGGGCTCCACTCCTCACATACACCATTCCTTGGTGACACAGGCTTGCTAATCTCTGACACCCACAGTTTAGATGCCATCCTTTGAAGTTGGGTCCCTTGTCTGTACCATAGCGTTATTGCAACTCCCAGAGAATACTACAAGATAAGCTGGCAGCAACTGATGACACCGAAGGTTAATCAAAATTGTTGCAATATTTCATACTGGTTAAGAGCGTCAAACCTAGAACTAGATTACAGTGGTACCTCGAGATACGAGTGCCCTAACATGAGATTTTTGAGATACGAGCCGTCAAGCGAGCGATTTTTGCTTTGAAATACGAGCAACATTTGAGATAGGAGTATTTGCGCGGATCGGCCGGCTGCACACGACCCACCAGTTTACCGCGACTCAAGCGTCTCATAGTTTCCCACGCCTCAAGGTTATGGAACGAATTAAACTCGTATCTCGAGGTACCACTGTATTAGGGTTCAAATCCTACCAGCCCTTTAACTGCAAGTCTTTAACCTTTTTGGCTTCTGTATCCTCTTCTGAAAAATAAAGATTATAAAACCTACTCCTCAGAGCCTTGTGATAGTTAGAATAGTGGAGAAGTATGAAATATTGAAAACAGTGTTAGGAATGATATTACTATTATTATATCAGCCTCAGCTGTCAATGTATGCCTGTGTTTGACTATGAATTGTCAGTAAATATGCATTCTTACATAAATCTGAGTTTCAAATTATTTTTCTCTCACATTGGATGGTTACGTAGGTAAAAGCCAACAAACAAGAAATTGTTATTTAAATTTTAAAATTTTAATTCTAGTTGCGGCTCATCTGTTGTGTGGTCCTAAACATGCCTGTATTCGTGTGGTAAGGCTGCCATCATAAAGTACCACCCACCGCAGGC
This sequence comes from Lasiurus cinereus, assembly GCA_011751065.1. NCBI lineage: Eukaryota > Metazoa > Chordata > Mammalia > Chiroptera > Vespertilionidae > Lasiurus > Lasiurus cinereus. The sequence goes on along the minus strand of JAAGEH010000045.1, from coordinate 9,857,563 downwards.
TTAAGCAGCAGAGACTTAATCTTCTCACAGTTCTGGAAGCTGGAAGTCTGGTTTCTCCTGAGGCCTCTCTCCTGGGCTTGCAGATGGCCATTTTCTCTCTGTGCCTTCACATGGTCTCCCCTCTGTGACGGTCTGTGTCCTAATGTCCTTTTCTTATAAGGACACCAATCGAATTACAGGAAGGTCCTCCCTAATGGCCTCATTTTAACTTTATTACCTTTATGAAGATCTCATCTCCAAATACAGTAACATTCTGAGGTTACTGTGTCTTTAGACTTCAACATATGAATTTAGGGGGCAAAATTCTATCCATTACATCACTTATTTCTAACTACTTTTCTGTGGAGCTGGCATACATTATTGATATCTAAATATATGAACTCTGTCATAATTATAAGTCAGTCCAATAAATTAACATTTTTAGAAAACATAATTCTTGGTACCTGCTACTAGAACCATGTGAAAAGAGGTCTTTCGAAATTAAATATAACAAAATCCAAGTCACAGCTTACCTATAATAATGAAAAGTAATATAAATAACTGAATCCTCTATAGTTATTTCTCTACATCACATAGCGAATACGGTATTTTTTAAAAAGGGAATTCATTTGCAAGTTGTCAGTGAAGAAATGGCCAAGAGCCAAAAATAAAAATAAAAGAAAGAAAAAAGAAAACCACACAAAAGTTTGGAGTTAAATGATTTTTTAAAAGCTAATTTAAAAAGCAGTGACTTCAAAATTAATAAAACTTGAAGATGTAACACATAAATGATAATACCGAGGACAGTAATTCATTGGAAAAATTCAGGTTAGTTTAATAAACATGGTAGTTCTTTTAACCTCACATCCCTGCTTTTTATGCACTAAATCGACTGTGTCTCTTGCTCTCTCATCTGCCAATTTGCAGATGGATTGGTCACTGAAGCTATGTCTATATCAATAAAATGTTAAGGGCTATATATTTTAGTACTATGTTCCAACAAGATGTATTATTTTAATGTTTAAAATAGCAAAAATAGGGGTTCATCTGGGATTAAACAAATTTGTTTAGGAGCTATGCGCAAACAAGTAATTGGGTAGGAAATCATTTTACAATAAAAACAGACTGCGTAGCACCACCTGCTCTCCTAATAGATCATTTATGCTGTAGCATTAAAGGAGAGGGATCATCTGTTATGCATTTTCTTGCTCTTAGTGATTAATACAAGATATAGATAATACATCAGCCTTTCCTAAACATATTACCCTCTGCCACTACAAAAACAAATTATTGATAAAACTCCATAATTTGTAAAACACAAGTGACTTTGACAGGAAGCAAAGCTTTAATGGCTTTTCATCTTTGAATGAAAATTTTAAATGCTGTAGGAGTTATTGATGTCGCTATAGTTGAACCTATTTGCAACTAACAGTCCAAGAGATGAATTCAAAGGTGCCAGGCCTGAGCTATTCCCCGTAAAATGCCTTGTTTAATGTTTCTTTAATGAAATCAAATCGTTAATATAATGAACATAAAGAGAAAGGTCAAGTCACTGGGGATAAGCCACTTAACCTTATATCTTATTGCATAGAGCAGCGCCGGGTAAGAAACCCATCTTCATAAATTGAATTTATTTCATATTCCTAATGCCTTTGAATAAATCATCTTCTGTAATTAAGTGATGCTCGCTGCTTTTCTGAAGCCCTCCCATCAGCGGTTAGGGTTGGTTTGTGTTCTCAGATCAGATAAATATCTGCCCAGGCGCTCCCTATGGAGTCCGAGGGGCGGGCTGTACCCTGGGGCACTTACTCAGTCTGAGCATTTGAGGAACAATAGGAGAACCTAATAAAGACTGCGGCAGTAAAACACCTCCAGAAAATGCTCCCAATTCCCTAAATTAGTCTGGAATTACATTTCCTTCCCCACAAAAGAAAGCAACCAGCAATGGCACTCTACCGTTATAACTCCTTCCCACACATTTCATTTCCCAGAAATCGTATTCAGATGCTGTACTTGGGGGCACGTGTACAGATACCCTCATACGCACACAGGAAAAAGCCCCCTTTCTTTGTGCGCGTGGGGTTTTTTGGCTCCAGATAACTTTCACGTTTGTGTTTCTGCAACCCAATTCTCTCCAAATATTCAAATTCTAAAATATAGTTGAGAGGAAAGGATTCAGAGCTAAAAGCTAACATTGCCTGTTCCCCTTTAGCAAGATGCTAAAGCACATTGAGAAATCATTTTCAGCCTGCTGGGGCTTTGCTGATGTTCGCCTAAGCAGTATATAAAAATCGGAGGCTTTTGTTTTATTCCAAGTTCATTTCTATTTATCGGAAGCCAAATGGAGATGGTTCAGGCCTATTTTTGGTAACTAAAATGGGTTAAAACGAAAAGGTAAGCATTTATTTTCCCCCATATAAAACTTATTCCGCTTCCCTTTGTTTTCTGCACAATAGGACGGTTCAAGTCGAAAAAAGCCACTTTTACTGTGACCCTGTGTCGCAGCTTTCTGCTATTTTTCTGCAGAAACTCTCATGAGTGATGACGCTCACACTGCAGACAGGCTACCATGCACAGTCCCAGCATGCTCACTCCAATTCCATTCTTTCTCTTCTTTTCTTCACTCTCAAGAGACTCCTTCAAAATGCGAGGGAATGAGACCAAGAATGGCTAACCTTGAATATGCTCTGTTTGCAAAGAAAAGAAAGTTGCCATTCCCCAAACTTTCATCATGTGAATACTACTGGTCAATAATTGCGCCTGATACATTGATGTATTGTTAACTCTTCAGTGGAGAATCGCATTGTAGACTTTTTTTTTTAAAGTAAGATTTAACTTGTGCACATTCAATTTCAAAAACAAGAGCCCACAATTCCTGTGAAGTATACCTATATTTTTCAGACTTGAATGTAAAGCTATGAAAAACGGTTTTCTTAGGCAAAGACGAAGAAAATATATTTAATTTCACTTCCCAGTATTCAGGACTGCACTATTCATCTCATTGCCTATTTCAGGTTGTGTTGAACATCCTTTCACACCACAATCTTTATGCACCAACATCTTTCAAAGTTATCTGACGTTGATGCCAATTATTTCCACATGTGAAATGCTTGAATGGGTTGAATTCTAAAAATTAATCTTTTATAAAGTATTTCCTATTTCTCTTTAAACCTAAAACATAACTGGCTGATGCTGTGCTCTAATTAAAACTCTGCACTTTATACTTTGAGCCAACAGAAGAATAAATGAAAAGCTTCCTTCAATAAAATAAAAAGTCTCAGTCACATTTAAAACTTTAAGTACCAAAGGCATTTAATAATAATAATAATAAAAACCAATACTTTTGTCTTTTGCTAAATTAGCACTTTTGTTAATGAGAGTTGGGCACCCAATATTCCAATTCAAGAAAAAAGTGTTTGCTTGCAGTATTTACAACTGGACACTTCCATTACATTGAAATAATTGTTGCAAACTAATGGTGACTCCATTAATCTTATGGGGGAAATGTTGTGAAGGAATGGAAAGTCTTATTACCAAATGCAAACGAAAGTCACTAAGCAGCGAAGCAACTTTAAACAAAGAACCAGAACAGGGACATCTTGCCTAAGTGAGCCTGGGACAAACATGATTTTCCTTCCGTGAGGATGGTGACACCAACTGACCATCTAGCAAGTTAATGGGGGAATCAAGAGGAAAAGCATATGGGATCAGTGTGTCAGAAGGTGAATAAACAAATGCAATTTGCTAAAAAATGTTTAATAGATGGCAGTCCCCTTTCTCTTCTTCACAGCCACGTGAGCCTAGGAATCATTCTTTCAGCTATATTAAAAAATGGCGGCAGGGCCGAGACCGGTTTGGCTCAGTGGATAGAGCGTTGGCCTGCGGACTGAAAGGTCCCAGGTTTGATTCCAGTCGGGGGCATGTACCTTGCTTGCGGGCACATCCCCAGTGTGGGGCGTGCAGGAGGCAGCTGATCGATGTCTCTCTCTCATCGATGTTTCTGACTTTCTATCCCTCTCCCTTCCTCTCTGTAAAAAATCAATAAAATATATATTTAAAAAAAAAATGGCGGCAGAGCTTTCCAAAAGGCTTCATTCATGCAGTGATGTACAAGTTAGGGTTTTAACTGGAAGTGAACAGAATGGAGGAATCAACCGGAAAATGCAAGTAGCTGTACCAGACACCAACTTTCTTTTTTCCTTATCCTTGTCACTCTGTGCTCACATTGGATTTTTTAAGTAAATAAGACAAAGCACTTTATCCTTAGAAAGTTTTGAAGAGAAAACTGTGGAGCAAACTACTATGAACAGGTTAATTATAACATAACAATTTCATTTGAGAAATTAGACTTTAAAAATTCTATCTGCTTATGAATTAATGTTTGAATTATTTTTATGCTGACCATTTATTACTCTCACAATTAAAAAACACAACTAGACAATAATATTGTGAAGACGTGTCAGTGACTATATCCAGGGCAGAGATTCAGTGACAGCACTTGGTTGCCTCTAATGAATTAAGCCATCCCCTGTTATCCGAGACCTCCACCCCCCACCCCCCCGCCACTCCACCAGTGGACACCTGAAACCCTGACTAGTTCAGGATCCCATATATACTGGTTTTTCCTATAAGACATCCTTATGATGAAAATAGGCCCAGTATGAGATTAACAACAAACAATAATAATAAAACAGAACAACGATAACAATATCTCGCATTGAATAGCTTAAATTGCATTAAAGTTATGTGAATGTGGTTTCTATCTCAAAATGTCTTATATGGTACTCACCTCTTCACTCCAAAGAAGCACTTTATGGCTTCTCCATGACATATCCAAATTCCTAGCATCATTATTTTACCCATCGGGCCATTATTAAGTAAAATAAAGGGTTACTTGGACTCCAGCACTGAAATAGAGTCAATCTAATAATCAAGGCAGCTGCTAAGTGACTAACAGGTGGGGAATGTATACGGTGTGGATATGCAGGGCAAAGAGAAGATTCGCATCTTGGGTGGAACAGGCAGGGCAGGACGCATGAGATTTCATCACACTACTCAGAACTGCATGCAATTTAAATCGTACGAATTGTTTATTTCTGGAACTTTACAGACCAAGGTTGAGTGTGGATAACAAGACTGCAAATAAAGGGAGAGTAGTGTACAAATATTAGATTAGAATTTTTAAAACAATTATTAAAATGCCCATGTAATTAAAAGCAAAAAAAAAAGAAAAGATTAAATACCCTAATTAAGAGAATAAAAAGAGAAATTCAAAAGTACCATAATCATAACATACCAACTATTTAGTATTAGAATGTAATTTAACTTGTGTTTTCTGCAACAGTTATAATTTGAATTCAGTTGTATTCTTTGTAGAAAAATATTTAAAACAAGAGGCCTGGTGTACAAAATTCATGAACAGGGATGGGGATGTCCCTCAGCCCAGCTGCACCCTCTCCAATGTGAAACCCCTTGAGGGATGTCTGACTGCCTACTTAGGCCTGATCCCAGTAGGATGGAGCCTAAACTAGCAGTCAGACATCCCTCTCACAATCCAGGACTGCTGGCTCCCAAATGCTCACCTGCCTGCCTTCCTGGTTGTCCCTAACCACTTCTGCCTGATCACCCACTAACCACTCCCCTATCAGCCTGATTGGTGCCTAACTGCTCCCCTGCCAGCCTGTTTGCCTCTAACAGCCCTCCCCTGCAGAATTGGTTCCTCTCCAATTGCTCTCCCCTGCCTAGGTCGCCCCAACTGCCCTTCCCTGCATGCCCAGTTGCCCCAACTTCCCTCCTCTGCTAGAATGGTCACCCCTAACTGCCCTCTCCTGCAGGATTGATTGCCCCCAACTGCCCTCCCTTGCAGACCTGGTCCCTCCCAACTGCCCTCCCCTACTGGCCATCTTGTGGTGGCCATCTTGTACCCACATGGGCGCAGCCATCTTGTGTGTTGGAGTGATGGTAAATTTGCATATTACTCTTTTATTAGATAGGATAGAGGCTTGGTGCATGGATAGGGGCCAGCTGGTTTTCCCTGAAGGGTATCCTGGATCAGAGAGTGGGGGTTTTCTTGAGGCATGGGGTGGCCTGGGTGAGGGACCTGTGGTGATCTGCAGGCTGGCCACACACCAGTAACCCAAGCAGAGGCCATGATATCTAGGATTTATTTATCTTTTATAATTAAAACTTTGTAGCCTGTAGCAGAGCCAAGCCTCCTGCTTGCACTATGGCCACAGCCATTTTTTTAGGATTTATTTATCTTCTATAATTGAAACTTTGTAGCCATGAGTGGAGGCCTGGGCCCCCCAGAGTGTGTGGAAAGCTTGGCTTCCTTCATTTCTGGGGAAACCCAAGCTTCCTGCTCACTCCATGGCCACAGCCATCTTGGTTGGGGTTAATTTGCATACTTGCTCTTGATTGGCTGATGGGAATGGCTTGAGGGTGTAACAGAGTGATGGTTAATTTTAATATTACTCTTTTATTAGATAGGATTACTTGGCTTTTCAGCAGTAGCATGGAAGGCACCTCAGAATAAGAATACAGTCTTTGACGACAGAGAGCAGCCACAGGAAATCAGTTCAGTGTATTTTCAGCTGGACATCCCATAAATTACATAAGTCCCCTGGGTTTGTAAAAGAAGCATGTTATCCACATGTAGGATTATTCTGGGGCTTATATAAGGTTGTATGTAAAGTATCTGGCACATACTACCTACTAAATAAACCACTGAAATTAATCATTGCAATTGACAGATAAAGGTGTCTGTAAGTCAGAAATCTCATAGGCCAGCTAAATGTTAGAAAGGGCAGCTCAGGGAGTCACCCAGGATTTAAATGACATATAAAATAACTTCTTTAACCAATACAAAATTGAGGATTATATATGTCAGGAGGAATAAACACACACTTATGCAACCTCTTTAAAAAACACAGGGTGTGGCAAAAGTAGGTTTATAGCTGTGAGTATGAGAAACAGAGTTTACTCTTGTATTATTTATTACTAGAGGCCTGATGCATGAAATTCCTGCATGGGGTGGGGAGGGATCCTCAGCTCGACCTGCACCCTTTCCAATCCAGGACCCCTTGGGGGATGTCTGATTGCCCTTCGCAATCTGGGACTGCTGGTTCCTAACCACTCACCTGCCTACCTGCCTGATCATCCCTACCCCCTCTGCCATCCTGCCTGATCACTCCTAACTGCTCCCCTACTGGCCTAATCACCCCTAACTGCTTTCCTGCTGGCCTGATTGCCCTTAACTGCCCCTGCCTTGTCCTGACCCAGGACCCCAGGATTACCTCCTCCAGCCAGTTTCTATCATCCAGGACACAGACTTCCCTCCCTCTGACCAGCTGCAGGCATCCAGGACCACGCCAGCTTTGCCCAGACCTGCTGCAGCTGCAGGAGACTGTGGGTGGGCAGCTTTGCCTGGGCTGCAGCCACAGGTGCCTGGGATTGCGGGGCCAGTGGCTTCTCTCTCTCTCAGGCTGCAGGCACAGGCACTGGTGTCTGGGACCATGGGGCACAAGCGACTTGACCTCTTCCGGGCTGCAGGCACAGGCGCAGCCATTGGCGCCTGGGACCACAGGGTGGGCAGCTTGTCCCTCTCCCTGGCCGCAGGTATGGATTGCAGCCGCTGGCACCTGGGAGCATGGGGCAGGCAGCGTGTCCCTCTCCTGAGCTGCAGCCCTATCTGCTGGTGCTTGGGACCGTGGGGCGTGTGGCTAGTCCCTCTCCCAAGCTAGGCCGCAGACACAGGCGCAGTGGCTGGCATCTGGACTGTGGAGTTGGCGGTTTGTCCCTCTCTTGAGCTGCAGGCTGGCTGCTCTCCATTCCTCTCCCCGCAGCGTTGAGTGTCTGAGCCATTACTGCATGCTGGCGTGATGACCATTTGCATATTAGCTCTTTATTATGTAGGATTGCATCATTGAACCACTATAAACTACTTTTGCCCCACCCTGATATACCTCTACTGTTAAAGAGTGATTTAATTCAATTATAAACATTCAAGTAGCTGGACTATAAATATTGGAACAATCAAAATCTTTTAAAATGTACCCTCTAATTGAATGCAAAATTATTTTTTTTAGTATTCTATCAAAAATGAAACATTTTTTTTCCCATGGAGATATAATGAGCTGTGTAATGCTCAGGCCATAAAAGATTAGACTCTAAACTTTAGAGTTTATGTAAATTATTAATGAGAACTCACTATAGCTCTATTAGGTTAAATTGTGTAGTTAGTAATGATCAAAATCTTATCTGTCCATAAAAGAACTGTAATATTTCATTGAAGCTTATTGTCTTTATGTAAATCACCCCCTGGATATGAACAGTATAACCTAACTGACTTAATCTCATCTGTAAGATTTTATAGTTTAACTAGTGGTCCAATGCTCGAATTCTTACACCAGTGGTGTCCCTCAGCCTGGCCTTCGGGATCAGGCCAAAAATGCCTCTCCAACATCCCCCAAAGGGTCCCAGATTACAAAAGGGCACAGGCCAGGCCGAGGGAGCCCACCAGTGTATGATTGGGGCCAGGGAGGAACGCAGGAGGTTGACCAGCCAGAGAGGAATTGTGGGAGGGCTCCTGGGCATGTCCAGCCCATCTCACTCAGTCCAGCAGCAAGCTAACCTACCAGCCAGAGCATCTGCCCCCTGGTTGTCAGTGCACATCATAGCAACTGGTCGACCAGTCAGCTGTCTACCCTTGGTGGTCAGTGCACATCAGCGAGCCATTGAGCGGCCTTAGCATATCATTAGCATATTACACTTTGATTGCTGAATGGATGACCTGAGGACCGAACACTTAGCATATTAGGCTTTTATTATATAGGATTTTAATATTTTATTTCTATTATACTATATATTAATATGTGACATCATTTAATTATGCATTATTATGGCTTATAATTAATTATAAATTGGATGCACAATATGCTATTCTTTTACTGGAACTCCAGATTTTCTCAATTTCTATTATTTTCTCATATGTATATTTTATTAAGAGAAATAAAAGCATCTTAAACAGTTCAAAACTGGCGTTGAACTATGACATACTTAGTTGTTATCCAAACTCTTAAAATGTAATATTTTAAAATTAAATTTAGTTTGCAAATCATTCACTAATATTCATAAAATGGAACCTGATTTTGAGTGACACTAAATTCCGAGTGTTGACATTTATTTCTCAATGAGAAGTGAAGAATTCAGGCAGGATAGTCAAAATGATTCATCAAAAATTAGTCACATTTCAAATTCCTCAATTTAAAAGAGATGCCAAATTTTGTTTTTGATTTTTAATATATTTTTATTGATTTCAGAGTAGAAGGAAGAGGGAGGGAGAGATAGAAACACCAATGATGAAAGAGAATCATTGATAGGCAGCCTCCTCATCCCACCCCTCACTGGGGGTCAAGCCCACAACCTAAGCACCTATGCATGTGCCCTGACCAAGAATTGAACCATGACCTCCTGGTTCATAAGTTAATGCTCAACCACTGAGTCACACAGGCTGGGCAGATGCCAAGTTTTTAATTGTAGTATCTTGTTTCCATTGTTGAAAAAAACATATATATTTTTTTCTAAGTCCAAATTCTTTACCTGAAACACCATTATTTTTTATTATTTTTTAAAAAGCAAGTTTTGTTTTCTACAATGGAATCCTTGAACTCCAGAGACGTTATTTTATCTTGAGAAGCTGTCTATAGGAAAATTGAAAAAGACAGAGAACAAGACACCTAGTTATAAAACTCATTGCATGTTGCATTGCACACACCCCAGTTGCTCAATGAGTGCCACAGCCAGCAGCAGCAGCAAAATGGTGGAGCTTGTCAGAATCCCAGAATCCCAGACCTGCTCAATCAGAATCTGCATTTAGAAAGACCTGAAGCTAACTTACAGGCATATTCAAGTTTGAGTCTCAATGGTAAAAGAATCTAATACACTGATATTAGAATCATCTGATTCTTAGATTTTATCAATAAATGAAATTACATTCACTCAGTGACAAAGTTGCTTGAATGCATAAGAGCTAGGAAATTAGAGTTGAAAGTCACTTCAGAACTTCTAAGCTCCCACCCTTAGGAGAATTAGTTAGAAGGGAAAAAAAGTCTATTAGACATCTGCTTCATCCTTAGTTAAAACCATCTCTTTTCTCACACCAACTTCACTTTTTCTTGTTAGAGTCCAAGAAGCCAATTTCAGGAAATTGAGTCAATTGCTTTAGAAAAGAGCTTTCTACTGAAAGTGGGATTACTGAAGGCTTTCATTAAATTCTTAATTAAAAAAGAGATCACACAATTATTTGGCTTTATTTCACCATGAAAGAAACAACGTTTTTGCTATTTCTAACAATACAGGTACACTATGTAAACTTGTTCTTATAATTGAAAGAATGCTATATTTAGGGACAAAATAAACCAGTTATTCTCAGGATTAAAGTAATAAAGAGTCATCCAAATTACTCAAGAAAGTAATATTGAGTGTTTGTCTCCTAATAAAGAGCAGATGATTACTTGAAAGTCTAGAGAATCAAAAATAGTTCAGACTGAGCTCCACAAGAAGTTGGAAATAAGGCTCATCATGTCCTACCCAGGAGGATCTGAACAGCTGTTCTTCATTTGGGAGACTGGCTGGTGACTGATAGTGCAAGTGCCTACGATTTAACTGCATTGGAGTTTGAACATTTTTTTATACCCGATTTGACAAAATGGGAGAAAGAAAAGATTAACTATAGAGAAAAGAGACCTGGAGACAGCTATTTCCTCTATCCTTCATGTGATAATTGATTCAGGGGTAGGAAATGACTATATATATATATATATATATATATATATATATATATATATACTAATAAAAGGGCATTTAGCATATATATATATACATATATATATACACACACACACACTAATAAAAGGTAATATGCTAATTAGACCAGACGTCTTCTGTACATTCATACTGATGTCCTTCCACATAAAGCCATGGTGACAGGGGCTGAGGTAGTGGCAGTTAGAGGTGACCAGGCTGGCAGGGGAGGGCAATTAGGGGCAATCAGACCAGACGGCAGGTGAGCAGTTAGGAGCCCTTGGTCCTAGATTGCAAGAGGGATATCCAACTGCCAGTTTAGGCCCTGGCAGTCAAACATCCCCCAAGGAGTCCCAGATTGAAGAGGGTGCAGGCAGAGGGACCCCCCACACACACCTCTCCCATGCATGAATTTCATGCACCAGGCCTCTAGTATGAAATAAGTGTCTAAAATATGCTGTCATCCCTTGATAGGTTATTAATCACAATTGACCTATCATCCATCCAAGAATTCAACCACTTAAGCTACCATCTGCCTACTATGCCTTTTTCTCATTTCTATTTCTTCTTTACTGTTAACCTTCAAGTAATCAAGATAGTTGTCTTACAAGACTTGATTTTAAATGAAGGCAATTAAAAATAGATTTTGAAATTTTCAGAGGAAGTCATAATACAATTCAGAATATATTATATTTACTCATGCCCAATTTTTCCACATTAGCACTTAAAATGCAAGAACATGATTTGTGCTGAAGGATATGAGCTTTTCATGTAGTCATTCAAGAATGCAAAATAAATTAATTAAATTTGAAGGAAATCTATCTTTATCACCACTTAAAAGATTAATATATTTTCCTCTCATTTACAGAATTAGAGAACTTAATCGTGGATTTATGGATTAAGCATACTGGCTTCTGAAATAGAAGTGAATTATCAGTAGTCAGAGAACTCAAAGAACATTATCTTCATTAATTGTCTCCTAGTACATATTTTAATTCCTCAGTGAACCTGCTAAGTTTTTTGTTAGCTTCACAATCGGTCTTCTAACAGACAGATACCATAGAGGAAAGTGATTTTGTTACAGAAGATCTTTATCCTGAGAACTCCCTGTTCTCAGGGAGGTAATAATAGTAAGTTTTAAAATTGCCTTTTAAAAATGATAATGAGTCAAATATTACTTTTTTTTTTCTGGGCTCATATCTCTATCACACAAAATAGAGTGCCTGGCGTTTCAAAATTTGGATTGTAGATGTCAAGAACTTGGCTGATTTTGGAATAAGGAATGGAAATACAATATAAACAAGAGCCGGATTGAATTTCATTAAGTTATCAATTCTTTACTCCTGTAGTTGATCTTAGAGTTACTGTGAGGTCAAGCAGGCGCCCTCCTCAGGGTATCCCAAAGGCAGTCTGCAGTGGGGGTTACATTGAATTGCGAGTTGGCAACCTGGTCTTATTTCCAGCTTAGCCTTCAGTTAACTTGGTTGGACAAATCACATTTCTGAGCATTATTATTACCATCTTTAACTTGAAGTTTGTGACTATCCCAGTGATTCTCAAGCTGAGGACCAGCAGCATCGGTTCCCCTAAGCAGTGGTTCTCAACCTTCCTAAGGCCGTGACCCTTGCATACAGTTCCTCATGTCATGTGGTGGTGACCCCCAACCATGAAATTTTGCTACTGTTATGCATCGTGATGTAAATATCTGCATTTTCCGATGGTCTTAGGCGACCCCTGTGAAAGAGTCGTTCGACCCCGAAAGGGGTCACGACCCACAGGTTGAAAACCACTGCCTAGGGAATGTATTGCAAATGCTGTCTCCCAGGCCTGCCCTGTGCTTACGGAATCGGAAACTGTAGGGGTGGGCTTCACTAACATGAGTTTTAACGAGCCAGCCTGATGATTCTTCTATATTCTCAAGTTGGGTTATGTGATCTCTTAAATTTCTTCTAGTTGTGAGGTAATTAGCAAGTAGAACTGCCTGTTTGTGGGCTTCAGTCAAGGGCTTAATGAGTTAAGTCAAGGATTATGTGTTACTGAGTTCCAGTACCTAGAATGTTTTAGTAAACAAAGGAATGGTTGGGGATATCATCTCCATAGTGGAGTAATCTTCTCCCCCAAACCCCAATTACACTTTATTTGTGACTATTCTATGGCAAATACCATTCTTTTATTATTGTTACCCTGTTATTGCCATCATGTGGATATATGTCTTATATTCTTGTACTAGAGGCCCAGTACATGAAATCATGCACACATAGCTTGCCACTGCTCATGGGGGATGGGGAGGGAGGGACTGAGAAGTGGACAATGCACCTCATGGCAACTGGTTGAGTGGTCCTTCTGGTTGTTTCGCTTATGGTCCCTGGCCTTTTATTATATAGGATATGGCACTGTTATTGCTGTCATGTGGATATATGTCTTATATTCTTGCATATGGCACTATTCCTAACAGGTTTTCCTTCCTGTGTTCCACTGAGCAGTGATTTTAAACCTTACCATATATAAGGGTACTAGAGCATGCATTAACACAAAGGGCTGAGACCTACTCTAAGAGTTTCTGATAGAGTAAGTCTGAGGATGCGCATTTTTTAAAGGGTGCTGCTGATGCTGCTGATATGGACACTCCATTTTAAGAACCCCGCCACAGCCGAAACCGGTTTGGCTCAGTAGATAGAGTGTTAGTCTCCGGACTGAAAGGTCTCAGGTTCAATTCCAGTCAAGGGCATGTATCTTGGTTGCAGGCACATCCCTGGTGGGGAACATGCAGGAGGCGGCTGATCGATGTCTCTCTCTCATCGATGTTTCTAGTTCTCTATCTCTCTCCCTTCCTCTCTGTAAAAATCAATAAAATATATTAAAAAAAAAAAAAGAACCCAGCCACAGAGCAAACCCCACTGGACACAAGGCTGATTGCTTGTGGGGCTAACAGAAAGCTTATAGTGTTTTCTAAGAGTAGGGAGTTAAATTAGAAAATTTATAAGATTTTCTTAAATGATAACACAAAGTCTGAAACAAGGATTGAACAAATACACTTATATAATACATGTAATATTTAGATGCAACCTACTTTTAGAAATAGAAACATTACTGCTACCAGTCTTTGATTGGCACAATATAATTTATCTTTTTATTATTCTTTTTCTAAATGGCATATCTCTTTTCAAAGTTTCTTAAGAAACTTCTTAAAAATCTTAAGGATAATAAGTTAAATTACTTTAAAAATATTATGATATAACAATTAATTTCCGCTACTTTGTAGTCTTAAGTTCTCTCTCAAACTTTTTTAAGGTTTTTTGAGAAGATGAAATCTTTGCTTAGAAAACAATTCTAAGTCAGAACTGTTTATTCAAATATATTCTAAAGCTGGAATTTGAGCTTCAGGAAATAGGCTAGGAAGACAGAGGTAAGAAGTCAAATCATAGATTAGGAACAATCTAATCAACATTACTGGGGTGAACACTACTAAGTTTACTGTTAATTTGAATGAAAGTCAGAATTTTGAAAAATAGAATTACAAGTAATTAAAATTAAACAGATAAAGTCATTTAAGAAACAAATGTCTAACAAGAAAAATCTGATTATATAAATTTTAATTGTTAGCTAGTGGTTATTGGGATTGTAAAATAATTTATTTTCTTTCAAATGACTCAAAAGTGGGTCTGTTCAATAGTAAGTTCCTTAATTGTATCTTAAATATGATTTAATTTTATACCTTTTTTTTTCCCAAATCATAAACCAAGGCAGATCTGCATTTAGAAAACAAATGAAGAGCAGGCCATGGGCTTGCAACACAGTATACAACTTTCCCCAAAGTTCTGGAACTCTATTCACTTTGCTTCTGATAACTTCACAGAAAATTTAAGTCCCATTAAGACTATCATAGCATGACTGTTACAATCTATAAATTTTCAGGATGATGAATAATAGAACAGGCCACAAGTTCTTATTCTGTGATATTTGCCTGAAGTTGATGCAGAATTTTGAAGTATTCCAACTTTGCTGGTGATTATGACCTCTTTAGTGTTGTGGTCAAACTCACTTCCTTTCTCCTTGTGACTAATTGTTCATACATTCATTCAACTAACACTCAGTATGTGGCACTGAGGATCAAAGGGTGGGTCCTTATTCTTACAGACATACCTTCTGGTGGAGAAAATCAATAATAAGATTCAATGAATAAACAAATTAAATATAGTGAAGGCACAGATGGTATCTTATTCTTGATACAATTCTTACTTGGTACTCAATTAACTGCATGAATGCATGCTTCACGTTTTGCAGATGATTATGTCCTTAAAATAATGATAACCAGCTAAAATATAAATTTGAACTCATCATCTTATAACCCAGTATTCTAATAAAACAGGGCTAACAAATTTTCTGATACTTACTTTATGAGATTCTAATTCAAGATCTATAATGTTCATCAAGAAACTTCATTCATGTATACTATATGTTATGAATTTAAATGTTCATTTTAATATGTTGTTTTATCCTCTGGTTCAAAACATAGTAAAATATTATGGCTGAAATCCTAAGTGAATCCTTATTCTATCACTTAGCAATCCTCCCTGGTCTCAATCTACAGATTCTACAAACACAGCATCACTCCCCACCTTCCTCCACCTTCTATTCCTGGAAACCACACACTCAATCTAAGGAAAGAGGAAAATTAATTAGAGTTACATTGCATATCTTACCATGACATGAAACAGGGAGTTATATAAGAGAGTAAATTATGATTGCTATGGGAACCATAATTTAGTATTTTGGGCAAAGCTTTAACTCTATTCAGGTCAGCTATATTTTACAGAATAATGCCAAGAGAAAAAATATTCTGAAAGTTCAATTGTTTTAAATAACACATTTACAAAGATTTCATTTTTACTCTAAAATGCACATAGAATATAGCCAAGAAAATACCTGTTTCACAAACTTGAATAAGAAAATAAAATTTCAGTGGTGGTGATATTGACAGTAATCATAAAATTCACTCACTTTTTCCTATATTATTTGATTATTATTGATAAAATGTTCTACTGTTTACATGAAACCAGATTCTATACAAATTGGTATTCTGATATTAAAAATGTAAAAATCAGGTTCTTTTTAAATATATACATTGATTCCAGAGAGGAAGGGAGAGATAGAAACATCAATGATGAGAGAGAATCATTGATCAGCTGCCTCCTGTACGCCCCCCACTGGTGATCAAACTTGCAACCCAGGCATGTGCCCAGACTGGGAATCGAACTGTGACCTCCTGGTTCATAGGTTGATGCTCAAGCACTGAACCACGCTGGCCAGGCAAAACCAGGTGTCTGTAATCCAGTGGTTCTCAACCTTTCTAATGCCGTGACCCTTTAATACAGTTCCTCTTGTTGTGGTGACACCCAACCATAAAATTATTTTCGTTGCTACTTCATAACTGTAATTTTGCTACTGTTA
This sequence comes from Lasiurus cinereus, assembly GCA_011751065.1. Lineage (NCBI taxonomy): Eukaryota > Metazoa > Chordata > Mammalia > Chiroptera > Vespertilionidae > Lasiurus > Lasiurus cinereus. The sequence goes on along the minus strand of JAAGEH010000045.1, from coordinate 9,841,330 downwards.
TGAATTGTGATGTAAATATCTGTGTTTTCCGATTGTCTTAGCAACCCTTCTAGTGGTTCTCAACAGTGTAATCCATTAAGTTCCGATAGGTATGTAATACTTTAAACTCCATTTGGAATTCATTGCAGAAAGCAAAATCTTTTCATAGTCTCTGGCAAAATAGAAGATTGTGTTTTCAGTAGTCAAAGTGGGCCAGCCACTTAAGAAATAATTTTGAAGATACCTTTGAAGATAAAAGAAGATACTTTAGGAGATCAGTAAAAATTTTAACATGGAAAATTGGCGATTCTCACTGTATGGCATGTGTTATCATACTGATAATTTTTTATCACATTATTTAAAAAAAACTGTATGTTCAAATGACTGAACAAAAATACTTTCTAGGAGGCCAACTTATAGTTTATTCTTTTATGAAATGTTATCTACTCTATATTATCCAAAATTGCTAAGACCAAAACAGCACTGTAGATAGTCCTACTGCTCCTGTATTTGTGGTGCTTCCCTATAGGTTAGCACACAATCATGTTGCTTATAATTAGGAGGGTAAATATTTTGGCAAAATCACCACCACCATGATAAACCCAAAGAACTACTGTACAACTTTTGGAAAATTCAATATGTGCTTTTGTTTTATTATTCATAAAGTGCTACTTACTCTTCAGGGGAAAATTTTAGTAATTTTGCTACTAAAAGTAAACTGGAGAGCATTCATGATGGTATTTTTAAAAATAATTACTACTTTTCCCTGAATACTAGTCAAATGGTAATTAATTGAAGAAAAGGGTGAATTTCATTTCCACTGAAAATGCTACATTGAGAATCATTTCTAGGCTATATCAGATAAATGCAAATAATGACATTGTGAAACACCCTACACAATTTATTTGTTTGTATTAATGAATACATATATTTTCTTGGCTACTAGCTACAGAGATTCATAACTGAATATTTTTCTTGTTAAAATCTTTTTAATTAGAAAGAAAACATAATATTCCCTGAAGCCAATAAAACCTAGAGATAAGAAAAAAAATTGCTGTGACTGGTGCAGATGATTATACAGAAGAAAATAGGAAATTCAGATATACCAAATCTGTTTTCTCTATCTTTAATCACATTACTAATTGAATCTGATTTTTCCATTTTTAATTTAATACAAAGATGCTACATAGTATTTCTATCAACACCATCCATTCTAATACAAGATGGGTATTAAACTTGAGAAGCAAGTTTCAGGTACCCAATCACTCATCCACTTTCACCAAACAGTACTTAAAAATACACACACACACACACACACACACACACACACACACACTGAGTGGCCAGATTATTATGATCTCTGAATGCATAATAATATGGCCCACTCAGTGTCTAGCCTAAATAATAAAAGGCTAATATGCAAATTGTCCCCTCGACCAGAAGTTTGACCCATAGGCAGGCTGGCCAACGGCCCATGTCTCCTCCCCCTGGCCAGGCTGACAGGACCCCATCCATGCATGAATTCATGCATTATAATCTGGTCACTCAGTATATATGTGTAAATATATGTGTATATTTACACACTCAATCTAAGGAAAGAGGAAAATTACACATATATACTGAGTGGCCTGATTATTATGCATTCAGAGATCATAATAATCTGGTCACTCAGTGTATACATATATTTGATTTCAGAAAGGAAGGGAGAGGGAGAGAGTGATTAAAACATCAATGATAAGAATCATTGATTGACTGTCTTCTGCATGCCACCTATTAGGGATGGAGCTTGCAACCAGTTCTGAGAATCAAACTGTGACCTCCTGGATCATAAGTCAAGGCTCAACCACTGAGCCACATCAGCCAGGCCAAATAATGCTTTTTATTGTATATATTATTTCATTCATTGCCTACCTTTCTTGTACTCTTCTAGCGGGACAGAACCTTTGGATGGGCTTGGAAATTGTTCTTGCTCATTACAAAACTGTTATATCCCCTACTCTGTAGGAATGTTAGATTTCCAAATGTGTACCCCATTAATGTAGAATTATACTTGTCCCACCAGCTAGGGCGTCTGGTTGCTTAAAGTTTTTAGGGGTATAGTGCACAGATATTAAAACATCTATTTCATTTAAAACTTAAGAACCAAAACAACCATGTCTGGTTCAGAGTAAATTAAACAGCCACGGTCATTAAGTTAATTCCACATTAATGAACTTGCTGACAGGATACTTAATGCTGTATTTCAGGGGCTGGCAGCCACCGTGCATGTGCTGGCTAGAGATGGCCAGATTCCAGAAGCTCTCTATGACACGGCAGTCACTATCACCTTTGCTGCCCGCTTCTTGACGGTATGGCCAAGGGGTTTGGACACAGATAGTTGTGTGCGGTTAAGTGGCAGGAGCCTGCCCTGGACACACTCAGTCCTGAATGCAGCTAAGAAAATGAAGCGAGGAAATGAAAGAGGGAGAGATGAATTGTGAAAGTGAAAAAAGGGAGAGAAGGAGGGATTGTAAAAGTGAACATGAAGAGGGATGGGATACATAAACCACATTCTACCTCTTTAGTGAGCAGTCCGTATGTGGAATAGGGCCCTGGGTTAAGTGGAAGGAGAACGGGGGATGAAGTGGGGTAAACTGAATGAAGCTGAAATCCTTCAAGATGTCTCCTAGTGGAGGTTGAAGGGGCCTCAAACAAAACCGCATCATTGTTGACCTTGACCTCCCTTTCAGCCTTTCAGGATTCCTCCTATACTTCTAGGTCCCGGGATTTAGTCATCAGCCCTGATACTCCCCAACTGCAGCTTCCTCTTGAATCACATTCCTTCTCTTTCCAGGTAAAAGAGAAAAACCCCAATAAATCTCAACCCCAGAGTATTGTGTTTAAATCTTAGATATGAGTTAATCAACGTGATATTGTCCAAAGCACAATAGAGAACATATATATATATATATAAAGCATTCCTTGCAGTGCTTTGGAGTAAGGAAAGTCTTTTTCTTTGATTTGTTTGTTTGTTTGTTAAAGAAGAAGGAAGAGGGAGAGATAGAAACATCGATGAAAGAGAAACATTGATTGGCTGCCTCCTGCACACTCCCACACCCCCTCCTGGGAATCCAGCCTGCAACCTGGGCATGTGCCCTTGACTGGAATCGAACCCGTAGGCCGACACTCTATCCACTGAGCTAAACCAGCTAGGGCTGGAGCAAGGAAGGCCTTAACTGCTCCTGCTTGACTCTAGGTTCAACCCTTCTCTCCTCTTTTCTGCTTTCTCCCTCTGTCTCTACAAGGTCAAGTTCATGGTTCTCAACCAGGTGCTGTTATGTCCTGCAGGACATTATTTATCAATGTCCGCAGTCATTTTTCATGATCACCACTGTGTGGGAGGGCGCTACTGGCACAGAGTAGGTAGAGGCCAGGGATGCTACTACGCCCAGGAGAGCTCTCCACAAAAAAAAGGATTATTGAGCCCAACATGTTACTTGCTCTGAGGCTGAGAAACCCTGACGACAGTAGCATAATGAACCTCATCCAATAGACTTCCTCACCTTTGGCCAGCAGTCCTCAGCTTCATTAGATACTGAGTCACATGAATCATGAATGTGGACACGAGGAAATCCCCGAGTGCTGGAGGCCTGCAGGTGTGGGGTGTGGGCTGAGGAACAAGCGCCCCAGCCTGCAGCACACTCCCTCCGTCTCCTGCCTTAGCAACAACAGTTCCAAGACCATGGGTTGAGCACCACCAAAGTGATTAAGGAACATAATGCACTGCCCTTACCACGGTGCATGCTTCCTCCATGACAAAATAAAAGCTGGTTTGCACAAAGATGCAGCAAAATGGCTTTGCTCCTTGGATTAGGTTTTTGTTTGTGGTGGACCCTGTCTTTCAAGATATGATGTTCTCTTAAAGAAAGAAAAGGCACTTGTGATTTTCTCCTCTTTTGACCTCAGCACAGGAGATGGCCTGGAAAAATGTTTAGGCAGTTCTGGGTATATTAAATGAATATTCATACGACTGAATTTGTTTTTTTAAAAGTTTCCTTTATCAGTTTTAAAAACGAAATGCAAAGGCTATGCCCAAATCCATAGGTAACATGCTTAGTGAGCAATCTTCTCTAATTAGTTTGATCTACTTTCCGTCTGTATCTCAAACCTAGGAAATATACTTACTTCTCTCTTTGCATTGCAACACGGAGAACACATTTGTATAAATAACTATTAGTTACACAGTTCTTGGAATTTTTATCAATTAATATGGATTACACTTGTGACAGAAAAAAATATTTGCATAAATCAAATGTGGATGAATAAAATGAATACAGAAAGAAAAGTTAACAGGGTACAAAGCTAAGATAACCAACTCAGAGTAAAGAACTCCAAACTCAAGTCTTTCCTACTAGATGATGAATGGTGTTGAAATTGGACTTAGAAATATACCTGAAATTCTCTTACCTACTTACGATGTTGAATTCAAAACTATCTAAAATATATTTCTTAAAAATATATTTTACTGAAATATACATTCTTATAGAATTATGGTAGAATAGATCTCTGTAGAGGCTCTCTTTTTTTGAATGAGATATGATTCAATGTTAAAGAGAATATTTAAAAATATTAATGTTAATATGTATATTTAATAACATTAAAATATTCTGCATTCATGATCAAAACCAGATTTTAAAAACTTTTTATAACGAGTCAGATCACAGATATAAAATATTAAGACCTTTACTGAAGCTATAAAACTATAAGTAATACATTTGCATCTCATAATTGCTTCTATAGTAAGCAGATTTTTAAAAAAATAAACAATGAAGTGCTTTCAGATCTCTGGAACCCTGTAACTGTTGACATTTAAAAAGTATGTTGTTAAATTCATGAGAATCTATACAAAACAGTCCCTAGAAATTGTTCTGCAAACTGCAGGCTAATAGTTATAACTCTCCTCAATTCATATGGATTTATAATAATCACCGTTACTGGTACCTCTTAGAGCAGATGCCCAATGTTTCTTTCTCTGAGCTGGTTGCCTTCTTGCATCCAATAAGCACTAAAGGCGTGAGAACAAACTTTTGTGTAAAGTAACTATAAGCTTAGCAAACTTACAACGTCAGCTTTAATCTTTGGCACACTCATTTTTAGAGGATTATTTTTTACAAAAGAAATACCCTACCCTCAATCTTCTTTAATGTGAAGAACTCCAAAAGACTATACGCCAGCAACTGCTTCTTTCTGGAAGAATATAACTTAATCGTCCTTTCCCTTTTTGTTTCCTCATTAATAAAACAACAACAAAACAGTGAATAAACTTTATGCCTTGCCCTCCATTTTTCCCTCTTCCTTTTCACATGAAAATCTGAAAGCAAACTGATTTCCTATGTCTAAATGTTCCATTTTTGCTAATCTCAAAAGATAAGTTGGAAATGCACAAAATTAGAGTTCTACATGCACTCAAAACAACTATTAGTTGCTCAAAACGCATGGGATCCATTTTTATTTGCAATATCTACGTAGCTTTCAAAGTAAAATTCCAATTGTCAATGAATAGATTGCTTGCCTGACATACTCATGGATTACTGTATTATAAATGATGGCATATGTAGCTCTGCTTTTGCATATACTCCTATTGGTTAATATATGCTATTTTCACAGCCTATGGTGATAAAAGCTAAAAGTTCTCTTTTGCTTGGCTTCCTCCCACTTAAACGTTAGTTTTACACCATAGTATATGCTCAATAAATGCTTGTTGAATAATGAATGAATCCGTTTCAGCTCTGTTTACCCGTTTTCATTGCAACCATATTAACAGTGAAGGAACAATCCAAGGCCCTTTTGGGTCACCTGTATTCTCAATGTGTCAGTGATCTTTCTCTTTCCTATTAAAAAAAAAAATGTTTTTGCTGTGTTTGCACAAGTGCCACAAATAAACCAACCACACATTTTCAAACCTTTGATAAACTTAGCCCCACATCATTTTGCCAGATAGCTCATTTTAAAAATAGCAAGATTAGTCAACTGGACAAAAAAAGCACATGCTTTCTACTCTGCTAACCTAAGAAAAACATCATCTCAAGGATTTCTGTTTAATATCAAAGTTAGAATACAGAGAGCTGTCCTCTCTGATTTACAAAACGGATCAACACTCACAGTCCCACAAGATGTATGGCACCGTCTCATGCTATGCGTTGTTCCACAATGGAGACCTTTTAGAACTTCATGACACTAAGTTGACTAATTCCTGGAAAGTCTGGCTAAGAAACTGAGTGTACATATTTACACACACACACACACATTTACCTATACACAACTGTGTATGACCTGAAGATTTAAATACTCACATATAATTTTTTTTGTTCTTTTTCTTTTTATAATCCGTAGTGGGAGGAGTTTAAATTCTTCCCTTTTAATCTTGAAGTAAACACAAATACTTAAAAGAATTCCCTTTTACCAAAGATATTCTTTAAAAAAAAAAAATGGGCAGGCAGAGGAAAGGTTGATTCTGAGTATGTAGGCCATGCCCTATTCTTATCACTTTTCTCATTTTTGTCCACTGCTGAATTAACACGGAAAGCCACTTCCAAAATGCAAAAAATGGTCACTCTTCCTGCAAAGTGTTTATCCCATTTCACACTCAACAGTTTACCAGGCTTAGTGTCAAGGGTTTATATATCCTCTTCAGCTATAGATTTCCAATCAACATAGTCTATTTCTGTGGTAGGCAGCACTCTAAAAATGTACAAGAGTCTAAGTCTATGTTCCTAAATAATTAGGTGGCTATCCATATAGTACTCATTTGGAGTTTGCACTAGATCCTTGGTTCTCAAAATGTTGGTGCTGGAACATTCCCATCACCTGGAAAGTAATTTAAAAATATATATATATATATATGAGATCATATCCAGACATACTGAATAAGAAACTAATATCTGTTTTCACCTCCAGGTAATTTTGATACATGTTCAAGTTTGAGAACCTCAGGACTAGAGATAACCCTGAAGTCTTCTCAAACTACCAAAATCCTACTGCTATGAGTTCAAACATATCTTCTAGAACTAGCACTATGTTCAAGGAAGTGCTTTCAATTATCCTAGTAGTCTGAGTCATATATAATCAAGAATACCACACTCGATTAGTAGCATTTGAAATTTTGACACATTTCTCACAATGACAAAAGTCCTGTTAGCAAACTTTTCCCAAAAAAGTAGACCCTGTGACAAATGTTTGGTGTCATTTGAACTAAGAGTGGTGGATCTCCAAAGTTAAACGTTTCCTTCATACTCCAGATGTTGTAGGAAATGCATTCCTTAATACAGTTAAGGTACAGGTATTTTGCATATATTTCTCAAGATCAGCTGCTACATATGGCGTTCTCTCACTTTGCCATCCCACCAATAAAAAAAAAAAAAATACTGGGTATTTTAAAGGGATGCCATCAGATGATGGTGAAAACATTACAAAACTACCCGAACAGTTCCAATAGGTGAGGCATTTTAGGATTCCCACCTACAGAAAAGGTTAACTAATCGGGGAGCATAAAGCCTCAAACATGTAAATTCTAACCCAGACATGTCTTTTCCTGAAAGGTGATTCAGTCTGTTTCAACAGTGAACATGGAAATTGTTTTTACCTAAGAACCATAACTCCCAAACGTAAAAATGTTAAGACTTAGGATATCAGCTTTTCTGAGGCTATTACAAAAGGAGTACTACAATAATCCTTTGACATGACATAAAGCCTGGATGACAGGTCAGGGACCAAAAGGAAAAGCTGTTAAAAAAAACAGCAGGGGTCAAGTTTAAGTTAACTTTTGCTCCCAAGATAAAGGTGCCTTTCTCACCCAGTATCTGTTTTGACAGGTGATTGCCTTATAGCAAACTGCTCCTCCCTCCTGCCCGGCCTCCCCCTTCTTCCTTTTAACACCCAAGTAGGCCCAACTTTTTCAAGGAAACAAATGCTCTTATCTCTTCACACCCCAATAGGAAGAGGTTCTTGCTAGCCAAATAAACTGACATATTCTTAAAAACAATGTCCCCACACTTCTCTCAGTTTTGTCAAGGTCATAATGGAGAAGGCCACCAAACTCAGAACTACTATTTTCCTGCTCTAAGAAATACACACCCAACTGTTTTCATTGAGAATCCAAAAAAGCATTTATTTTACTGTACTCAGGCAAAGCATATGAAATTCTTCTGCTCTGCCATCCTAGACCTATTAAGAATTTAGTCATGCAAGTGACTAAATCCTGTGTGGAGATGATTAATGCACCAACAACCTATTTCTTTTCCAATTTTCCATTTTTAAGTGTTCTCTGTCAGGAGTATATACATTTCTCAAGTTAAGACACATGGCACCATTTTAGGTAAAAGGCTTCCAAAATACAAAACTAAAGTAAATCATAAAAAAAAAAGTCAACAGATGCCTTTTTAAAATTATCCTTCATAATACTTGATAAGTCTTCAGAATTTTCAACATTTTAGATCTACTGAAGCAAGTCAATTTACTCAAATATGAGGAATCTTTGCAAAGGCATACATTTGAGTAGTTTCTCTTAATTTCTCTATGTAAGATATATTTAGTACCTTCTAATTGATTTTAATACTAAACTTAAGTGAGATCAAGAATGAGAAAAAAAATGGCCATAGGACCATCACAGGTAAAATGTCTATTTTTCCTCCACTCCGGAATACTGAGATATCTCCAGGGCAGAGGACACATTTTAAAGCAAGATATGTTAATACTGTTTAAAGAAACCTGTGGCCTGTCATTTGTTTTGGCTTCCTCCACAGAATAAATCCTTTTGTCCAAAGACCCTTGAGAAAACTTCATCTGCACTCACAGACTTGCAGTATATCAAATGCTCGTGGCTTATAGCCATAAACCTCTTATTCTACAGTTATATTAGTGAAGTGGCCCTTGAGAAAAATAAAACAGAAAAAGTTCACACTGCCTCCTACTGTTAGCAGGAAAATTTCATGTCAAAATGGCCCATAATCTGTTATGAAATCAAGAGTTTTTTTTTTTTTTCTGTTTTCTTCCTTGTAAACATAAAGATCTATTTCCAAATCAAAACCTCAAGGAGTTGCGATGCTGTCTACAGCCTATACAAATTACTGCGGAAAACAGTAGTAGGTATGACTTTGGAATGGAAATCATCTTCCTCACCCTTTTGACTTGGTATATACCGGACCTAATTTAAACTAAACAAATGAAAAAATTGCTACCCTGCCTGGTCAGGTAGATGGTTCCTTTCCCAGGTTTAAGGCAGCACTAACAGTTGGTTTCTCCCATCCCTACCTCCTGTGAGGTAAGGTACACTGCTCCATGCCAGCAGAAGAGAGTCAATAATCTTGTGATCAGATGATATGGCCATTCCCCAGGGTTTCCTAGACCACGGTGATACTCCCCATATTTAAGAAGTTGGGAATGATGTCACTCAACTTGCCACTGAAATACATCTGTCTTCAAAATCTGACCACCAACTTTTGGGGACACCAGGCACCTGCCCACCTTAGCCATGCTACTGTATGAAATCACTGCATATGAAACACAGAAACACAAACAATAGTTTTTTGGGTTTGTTTCTTAAAAAAATGACAGTTGTATTGAAAGTCTTAAAATGAAGAGACAATGATTAAACACGTGTGTCTGGAATTAAAAATTACAATTGGTTAGAATTCTCTTGGTACATCACAACAGTAAAATTTTGCTCTTTGCTTCCGAAGGAAGACCCTATTAACAGATAACCAAAAAATATATATATTTTAAAATAATATAAAAGGGGAGCTAAATACCTGAACATTTGAAGAAAACAAAGAAGGGGAAAAAAAAGTAAAAAAAAAAATAAAAAATAAAAAATTTCGCCAGACATGGAAATGAAAGGCTGGAAATAATAAAGAAGAAATTCACAGACCAACAGGCCCTATTGTCCTGGCTCCTTCGGGGCATGATTGCTGAAAGGAAACTGGGAAGTGGTTTGGGGGAGAGCAGATTCTGGGGTTCGAGTGGGAGGTTCACAGGTCGGCACCGGCTGGAACAGCTGAGTTTTGAAGGCACTCTGCAGACACAGGGGTGCTGAGGGCCCTGAATCACATTTGTTAAGTCTTTGTACTGTGTTTTAAAGAGCTACTGAGCAAAATCTGTTACTGCCCACCAATAAGAATAAAAAGCTAAACTTTAAAAAAAAAAACAACAAAAAACCACACACACACACACACACACACACACACACACACAATAGTACACACACAAAATGTGCAGATCTGTAACATTTTTTTTTCACAGCTGATAAAAAGACTCCCCTTAGATACAGTAGGTAAACAAAATAGATTTTTTTTTCACAAATATCAGCAGACACTTTCTGGCACCCCACACTGTATTGGCATCAGTGTTAACAGTCCCAGTTCCGATGTGCAATACTTCAGATTGGATACACTGAAACAAGAATCCAACTTTGCATAGACATCCTCAGAATCGCAAGTCACGGGGGGGTTGCCCTTCCAAGCTGGCAGAAAAGGAACCCCATCATGATTTCCAGCTCCTCCTGGAAAAGAAAAAAAAAAAAAAAAAAGAAAAAAAAAACAAAAGTTTCTTCCTCTCCTCCTGCTCCTTCATTTGGTTCTCCCGGACTTCCTTCCAGGTATTTAAAACTTGCAACTAGAAAACGGTTGTTGAAACAAAACAAAAAACACACACACACCCCCACCTCCTTTTCTTTCCACCTTCTCCCTGTCTTCTTCCTCCCCCACCCCGTTTTTTTTTTTTGTGTGTGTGTGTGTGTGTGTGTGTCTTTTTTTTCTTCTTTTCTTTCCAGGCTGAAACTTTCGCTCGCTCTTGTCAAGCCGCCCCTACAGCACCCTTAACGGTTACTGAAAGGGAGGAGAGTGGGGGGGTCGGGGAGGTGGGATACGCGTCAACCAAAAATCCACGAGAAACGTACATGATGCACAGCGAGAACCACATCGCCAACCGGGGTCTCGGGGAGGGTCGGCACGGGCCACCCCTCCGGGCGCGGGGAGGAGGCAGGGGACAGACACGTCGGGCCCAGCCGGGGATCCCGGGGCGCCCCGGCCGCCGCAGAGTGGCCTCCCGCGACTCCAAAGCGCAGACGAGGAGGAGGCATCACGCGGAGAGAGCGGCCGGGTGCGCTGGGCTTTTGTGCGCACAGCGCGGCCGGCGGGCCCGCGGGGGACCCGCGGGGGGCGCCTCAGAGGATCACGCAGGCCGAGCAGCAGCCCTCGTCGCCGTTGGGCTGCGCCGCGTAGTTCATCTGCCGCACGATCTCGGCGAACAGCTCGTCCACCGACGCTTTGTTTTTGGCCGACGTCTCCATGAAGGGGCAGCTCCACTCCTCGGCCAGGGCCTTGCCTTCGCCGTACGAGACCTCGCGCTCGCCCTCCAGGTCCACCTTGTTCCCCACCAGGATCATGGGCACGCGCTCGTAGCGCTTCACGCGGATGATCTGGTCCCGCATGGGCTTGATGTCCTGGAAGCTCTGCTGGTTGACGAGGCTGTAGACGAGGATGAAGCCCTGGCCGTTCTTGATGTACAGGTCCCGCATGGACGCGAACTGCTCCGTGCCCGCCGTGTCCAGGATCTCCAGCACCGACGGCGACGAGTCCACCTCGATCTCCTTGCGGTAGAAGTCCTCGATGGTGGGGTCGTACTTCTCGATGAAGGAGCCCGTCACGAACTGCACGGTGAGCGCGGACTTGCCCACGCCGCCCGAGCCCAGCACCACCACTTTGTACTCTCGCATGGCTCCGGCGGCGCCCGCCCGCCCGCCCGGGCCCCCGTCGGGGCTGCGCGCGCGCCGGGGCTGGGCTGCGAGGCGGGGCGGGGGGTGGGGGGGTCGGCCGGACGGCTCCCCTACCTCAGCTCCGCGGGGGGGGAAACAAACAAAAAAAACAAGGCAAAAGAAACTAGCAGAGCGGGCGGCTGGGGAGCGCAGGACGCGGCGGCGGCGATCGGCACGCGGGGCCGGGCGCCGGGCCAGCCGGCGGCAGCGCGTCCCCGGGGCTCGGCGGGTCCGGGGCCCCCGCGGCAGCAGCAGCCCGCGCTGGTGGCGGCGGCGGCGGCGGCGGCCACCTGGGCGGCGGACGGGGAGGACAATGCCGGCAGCCTGTGCGAGGCGACGGCTGCCGTGTCTCCGCCGCGGCGGTCCGGGAGGGCGGGGACGCGGCGGCGGCGGCGGCGAAGGGCTGCGGAGGCGGCTGCTAATTGCGCGCCGAGCCGGGACGCGCGTGGCATGAGTCCCCGCAGAGCGTGCGCCCTGCGCCGCGGCCCATCGCGCTCTCTCTCCCGCAGCCTCCGCGGGGCGAGGGCTTCCTACTCGCCGCGCGCACCCGGGCCCTCCCCGCACCGGCGAGCATGCCCAGTGCGCCGCCGCCGCCGCGCCTGCCCCGCTGGATCCGCGGCTCCTGGTTTTCCGGGGCGCCGGGCGGGGGCGGGGCTGGGGGCGGGGCTCGCGGTTTGAGTCTGGAGGAGCGGACTCCGGCGCGGAGCGAGTGTGGCAGCTCGCCGGGAAGTGGGTCGGGTTGTGGGGGTGTTGGAAGCGGGGGGGGAGGCTGGGGAAAGCTCAGGTGGGACGATGGAGTCCCATGGGGTTCGCGCCCACGGAGGCGGCCCTGCAAGAAGCGCGTGGGCACGGCGGGCGCGCGGCACCGAGCAGCCTCTGCTCCCGCCGCCGCCCGCAACCCACCGTCCACGCCTCCCGCTCCCGACTCCCGGCGCCGGGCCTCTCGGGGCCGGAGACCGCAAGGACATTTGGTCGCTGGGGCGGCGCGTGGAGCATCCTCCAGCCCCCGCGCGCGGCGCAGCTTTTTTATTTTATTTTATTTTATTTTATTTATTTTTAAAGCGTCCGCCTTTCCTGGCGGACTCTCCCCGGACTGCATCTCCAGGACAAAGGCCGGGAGCTCACTGGGCCTGCGTGACCGTGCCGCCCGGGGAAGGGGCAGCCTCTAGTGACCACCCGGGACCGAAGCGCTCTCCCCGGGTGGCACTCGGAGGGTCCCACCCGGCCTCCCCCCGGGGCTGGCGCCAAAACCCGGCGACGCCTGCCGCCCGGTCCGCCGGCGGCGCCCGCAGCCAGTCGGGGCATGCTCAGTGGGGCCGAGCGCAGGTTGGGGGGCCGAGAAGCAGGAAGCTTTCGCCCCGCGCACCCACACTCCGGCTCCAGTTACCGCTCCCCGACGCCCGGCCCATTGGTCCCGGGCGCCGATCTCACACCTCCGGGGGCGCCCCCATTGGCTGCCGCCGAGGCTGTGTCGTCAGCTCGGGCCGCCCCATTGGCTCCAAAAGTAACCGCCCTCCCGCGATTGGTGCGGCGCGGCGCGGAGTTCGGAGGCGGAGGCGCAGCTGTTCTTTCTCGGCGGCTCCTCCGCCCCCTCCCTCCCTCCCCCCTGCTCCCCCCCCCGCACCCCCCCAGCTCGCCGCGTTGCAGCGAAGAGTTGCAAAAAAATAAGAGGAATTTAGGCGGCGAGCTCGGAGCTAAATATAAAAACCCCTTGGTTGGTGTTTTCCAAGAGCGGGTGACTTCTGGGTGCCCAGGCACGACTGTCCTTTAAAGGGAGCAGAAACCGGCCGGTGACAGCTCCTGGTCCCCAAGCATCGGCAAACTTTGCGAGTTGCCTTTGCAGAAAGGAGGAGGAGGAGGAGGAGGAGGAGGAGGAGGAGGAGGAGGAGTGGGGGGATGCCCGGGCTTGCCCTCAGAAGACGTCCTCCTCGCTCTGGGCGGGCAGTCGCTAGACCGGGCTCGGCTCCCTCTCTCCCCGGGAGGAGGAGGTGCCGGGGAACTGCCCGGACTTGCCCCTGGGTCTCCCTCTTTCCCGGCCAAAGGAGATGTCAGGACCTGTCAGGAGGCGGAGGGAAGTCAGCGAGTGGGAGGGGAGGGGACCGAGCTGCTGCGTCAACAGAGGGGCCGGGTCCTGCCTTTTTTTTTTTTTTTTTTTTTTTTAATCCCAGGCCACTTGCACTGGCTTAACTGCGCCCATGTATCCTCAGGGATGAGCCCGGCGGTGTGCAGCGTGCAAACACGGTTTCAGGTCCCGAGCTCCGCCGTGCCTCAAGGCCACAATTGCGAGTTAATAACCTTCTCTGAACCCCTGGCCGCGTGTCTGTCTGCAGCCCCAGGTCCTGGGCCACGGGACCCACAGGACCTGCAGGATCTGGGCTGCAGCCTACGCTTTGGATGGGGATGGATGGTGCCCCGCCCCGCGCCTGGCCTCGCTCTGAGGGGTTGAACCTGGATGATCAGCGTGCTTGGATGTCACTATGTTTATGTCGTTCTCCAGAGAAGCCGTTCGGAGGCAAGTTCACCCAAGGCAGCTGGAGAGAAGCTCAAAACACGCATCCAGCGTTTTTAGTGTCTGCGACGCCTTTCTACACGCCCCATCTCACTTCATGTGACAACGATCATCTGCTTTATGGGGAGGAAAAGGAAGCCCTGAGATGTTGGGTAACTTGCTTGAGATTTCACAGGGGGTGCGTAGCCACGCTAGGGTCAAAGGTGTTTGGCTGCTTGTAACCAATCGTCCACGCTGCCTTTACTCAAGAAAGTTCCCGGATTTTACTCTCAAGCTGCATCTTGAGGTCTTGGAATCAGACTGGCTCTTCCAGGCAAGCAAAAAGGACCTCTGCCCTCTGCCCGGGTCTGCTCTCCTCTGGCAGTGCCCCTTCCCTTCCCACCGCTCAAAGAGCCCGTCCTCTCCTCTAGACCATTCATTCTCCAGGACTCAGGGGTGCAAAACCTTTTTTCTGCTAAGGGCCGTCTGTGGGCCATACAACATTATCAACTGAAAAATCAGCCTGCTCTATATGGTCAAACATTTAATTAACTCACATCGAATGCCGTGGCAGGGCCAGGCCCAATGATTTCCAGGGCCTTCCATGCCCCTACCCCTGCTCCAGCTGGTCAGACTCCTGAAACCCCTTACCTAAATAGTGCCAAAGCCTCTCTCAGGACCTGCCGTGGGGCCTCTGCACCCACCCTGTGCCCAGAAATGGTCTTGGTTGGAGTGTGGACAGAGGCTTGGACCTCTGAGTCCTTCCTGGGACTTTGGGCCCCTCCTTAGGGCAGGAAGCGGGGTCAGCTGGAGTCAGCTCTTTCTTCCCTGTGACCTTGCAGCCTGGCCCTTGGAGGAGTCCAAGAATTCATAGCTCACACCTGGCCATGCCGGTCCTGGGGAGGAGGTATTTGTCAAGGTGGGAGGGTCATATTTTATCAGTTGGTTATCTCGATGGACAGCAAACACTTAGACCGGTGCTATGTAGGCCTCTGTTTGTCTTCTTGCGCACCAATGTGAGGCATGCTTCTGAGAGCCACAGGGTAGAAAATGTTTTGTCCTTATAAGCCTGGCGGCTCATCTCCAGCGCTGGAGAGCAGTTATTACCTGAGACCCTGGGCAGGCTCCGCAGCAGGCTCCCCTGACCTTAGGTTCCCTCATTATAAAACGGGGATGACAGGATGTGCCCTGCCCTCCTCGCCTTCCAAGGAACCTCGGAGAGAATCTGGCCACCAACCCCCTCATTTTACATCAGAGAGGGCTGAGCAGAATTAGAACCCTGGTGTCCTGGCTGCCCTCTTCCTGGTGCCAGCCTGTCCTCCTCGCGAGTAATAATTAACAGATACGGGGTGGAAACATGTTTTTAAAGCGGCAGCACCTCATAAATGCATGACAGTGACACAGACTCGGTGGGGGTGAGGGTGGGGGCTGACAGCCCCGTCTAGAAGAGACCATCCTCGGGACTCTGGGTGTTATTGAATCTTGGTGGCCTCTCGGGAACCAGAAAGATGCCACAGCTTGGATCCTTTCTGTTAGGGATTTCTCAGTAGCTAATTTTATTATATGCAGGTGGTCTCCCTCTGCAAGATTTGCCCTGGAGCTTTGTGATTCAAAAAAACGGAGTAGTAATAGAATTGCTGATGCAGACATTTGTAAGGTTGCTCACTTCCTCTTATGAAATCTGTTAGGAGTCTTTCTTTACCTCACTTCGAGGTTATTATCTATCCTGTACCATAATTATTTACAAGTCTGTGTCTTGTCACTCCTTATCACGTGACTTCCTTGAGGGCAGGGTCCCTTAACAGGCTTATCTTGGGAGCTGTCTCTTTGCCTCATCACCTACAATGCAGTGCCTACGTAGAAAGGCCTCAATAAATACTTAAGGAATACGTATATGAATGGCATTTTCTTCCTTTTCCAAAATATTTGTATTAAAAGATTTTATTAGGTTTTGCTGAAATATAACATTTCCTGGGAACTTAGAAAAATCCATCCTAATGTTTCAGTCTCCCTGAGTTCTAAAGATTCTGGGTGACCAGCGTCTACCTTTCTTTCAGTGGAGTCACTGAATTGGTGCTATCGTGGGGAAAGATACCAAAGTGCCCCATAGATAAACCCTTTCTCTGAAGATTTAAGATCGGCTGACAATATGAACACATTGAGAGTAAAAGCTACCACGTAAGGACTGCTTAACCTTTGATACTGACTGTTACGTCAAAGCGGGTCGTGTCCCTGGCTTTTGCTCACACAGTGAGACTGCTGAGGTTTTATGACACTGGGGTTGGGCCTTCCATGAATTAGCATCTTTGTTAGGACATAAATCTTTGAAGTCTTCAAGAAAATAAGTACCACTTGTCCACTAAATGTATACAAAGTAACCAGAGTTCATTGTTTTTGTAGTTTTATTTATTTATTTATTTATTATTATTTTTTTAATATATTTTATTGATTTTTTACAGAGAGGAAGGCAGAGAGATAGAAAGTCAGAAACATCGATGAGAGAGAGAGACATCGATCAGCCGCCTCTTGCATGCCCCACAGTGGAGATGTGCCCTTAAGCAAGGTACATGCCCCCGACTGAAATCGAACCTGGGACCTTTCAGTCCGCAAGCCGACGCTCTATCCACTGAGCCAAACCGGTCTCGGCTGTTTTTGTAGTTTTAGCTGGTGTCACCTATAGGTAAACAAATAATTTGGAACAAATACTAATTTTGAAAACACCAAGGTAAGTTGATAGTGATCATGCATTATGTTTTTAAAGGCAAGTGTGAGTGTAAGGTGGTGCTTTGCAGAGTGCTCAATACTATTTGTTAAATACCTGAACATGTTATAACCCAGGCTACTAGCAGGCTTAGGATATTTTATTTATTTTATTTTAATTTGTAGTCTTTTAGTGGTAATCTCCAGAAATTCCCCAAACATTATTTTATAAGCCAACAGAATAATTAACATTTCATATTATGATATTACACTCTGGGCAGCTGGCTTGTAAGAACAGTGACTTGGTTGAGACCAGTTTGGCTCAGTGGATAGAGCGTCGGCTTGCGGACTGAATGGTCCCAGGTTCGATTCCGGTCGGGGGCATGTACCTTGCTTGTGGGCACATCTCCACTGTGGGGCGTGCAGGAGATGGCTGATCGATGTCTCTCTCTCATCGATGTTTCTGACTTTCTATCTCCCTTCCTCTCTAAAAAATCAATAAAATATATTTTTAAAAAATGATTGACTTAAAAAAAAAAGAACAGTGACTTGTGCTATTTACAATGGGATTGTGTATCTTTCTATCTTAAAAATGTCCAAAAATCTTAGTGTGATAACTAAAGAGACACAAAGGTGTGTCTAGATTTTCTAATTTCAGTGTCTGTCTTTGTCACTTGTACTCTGATTGTCTCCTTTTTCCTATTTTAATTATTTTTCAAAGGAAAACGTAGCAGAAGCTTAAATTTTAAATTAAATATCCAGTTAAATTTATTCAAACTTTTTATAAACTTTTTGATAGGCCAACACAAAGAAATAGGAGAATCAAAATCGCTGTTGTCTCAAGGTTGTTGCTCATCAGATTAGTATTGAACAATGATCTCAACATAAAAAATTAGATTACGGTGTTATTTTTGATAATGAAAACCACTCATCTTCAGAAAGGGTTATACACACCCAGGCAAATATCACAGAACTACTCCGTGGGTTTGAGTTCTGTCATAAATTCTTACTAATGGTTTGTTATGTTTTCATTCTTTTACAAATTTTTTAATAAGAAATCTCTTTCCTCTAAGTCTAAGGCAAATGATCTCGTCTCTGTTAGGTCTAAGATTCACCTGAGACCCTATCTGTGGAGAAAAGAACACAACTCGCTTATAGCTCCACTTTTATATGATGAATGTATTCTCACTCCAGGGAAATTTCAGATTTTATTGATCCTGTTTTTCCTAGGTGAAAGCTCAGTTTCAAATCTTAATCTGTTTTAAGAATTGTCTCCTGAGAACCTCTGTTCCAGAAATCGAAGAGAGCAAGAATGGAAGAAATTTCCTAGCTCCATTGAAAGAATTTTCCTCTCACTTGCTTTTTTCTCACTGGAGTAAAAGAACCCCTTTTGCTCCTGCAGGGACAACTACCCACTACCTCCCCAGGTGCACCATGGAGGCCTGTCACCCCTTCTGCAGCTGTGGCTCCAATAAGTCTTTCAGACTCTGTGGTTTTGATGGAGACAGAGTCTAAAATGGGGGGAAGGAAGTTTCCTTTGTAAATTTTCAGCGGTAGGGTTTGGTTTAAGGACTCTGCCTAAGAGGGTTCTATTTCACTGGCAGTTACACAAGCTAACAATCTGGAGCTGGAGAGAAGATCTGTGATGGTGGTTTCAGAAGATAACAAAACAGCAGAAATTAGTCTAGTTAAATAATTTTGTGGTTGCTATATTCAATTCAGTCATGGAAGTTTGCAACTCTTCTCAAAGTTTTTTGTTGTTGTTGTTTTATTATTCAATTCTTATAATGTGTACATATTACTAAATCCAAAGTGTACAACTAAACCTTTTCTGTTAAGGAACTTATGTTTTTAATAATAAAAAAAAAACACCCTTATTGCCTTGTAGAATATAATTTTATGGATAAAAGGGAGTGATCCTGGGAAAAATCATATAGCTCTGTGTCTCATATAAGCTACATATTCTAAGCAAGTGGTTGGCAAACTTTTTCTGTGAAGGGCCAGACAATAAATACTTCAGATTTGGCAGACCCCACCACTTCAGTTGCAACTACTCAGTTCTGCCCTTGCAGCATGAAGGCGGCCTTAGGCCATCCTATATAACAAAGAGGAGATATGCAAATTGATCCTCACACCCTCACAAGATGGCTGCATAAAACCAGGCCAGGAGGGGGATTAGTGAGGGACCACCAAACGATTGAACAAGCAGGTTGTATGGGGTGAGCAGGTCAGCAGGGAGGGCAGTTGGGGGCAACCAAGCCAGAGAAGGAGGCAGTAAGAGGTGACCAGGCCAGTGGGGGGAAGCAGTTAGGAGTGACCAGGCTAGCATGGAGTGAGCAGTTGGGGGTGACTTGGCCGGCAGTGGGAGACAATTAGGGGCTATCAGAGGGGAGGGTAGTTAGAAGTGATCAATCCATTGGAAGGGGGGCAGTTAAGGGTGACTAGTCAGGCAGACAGATGAGCAGTTAGGAACCAGCAGTCCAGGATTGTGAGAGTGATGTCCAATTGCTGGGATGGGGCCTAAACTGGTAGATGGACATCCCCCAAGGGGTCCCAAATTAGAGAGGATGCAGGCTGGAATGAACCCCACTCCCACGCATGAATTTCATGCACCGGGCCTCTAGTATGTATATAAATGGGCATGGCAGTGTTTCAGTAACACTTTCCTTACAGAATAGTGGTGGGCTGCATTTGGCTCACAATCCCATAGGTTGCCCATATCTAAACCAGGTACTGAGAAAAAATTGTTGTTGGAGGCCAAGTGTTCTTATAATAAAAACTAGAGGCCCTGCACATGAAATATGTGTACAGGTACAGTCCCTAGCCTGGCCTGTTATCAGGGTCATCTTCCCCAGCTGCTAGCAGCTAGCCCTGCCCCCTGCCATCACCCACCCTCAGTTCCCTACTTACCATCAGGTGATTGGAGCCTGCTGGCTGTAGGGATAAACCAAGAGGTGGTCATTGCACCTCATAGTGACTGGTCGAGTGGTCGTTCGGATCATTCCACCATTGGGTCAACTTACATATTACTCTTTTGTATACATAGATGAACTACTAATCTGTCATTAGCTACAGCCATAACTCTTTTTAAAAAAAATATTTTTATTGATTTCAGAGAAGGAAGAGAGAAATATAGAAATATCAATGATTCTCTCCCTCATTACAGTGTTTCTCTCTTAACCTTAATTTATAGTAAAATGCCCATCAAATATAGTGAATATATTTCAAGAGATATGACTATAATTCTGTATTTTATGAAACCTTCAGATTGCCATTTTTACACATGGAAAGTTTGTTCTCAACAGTTTAGGTATCAGCAATGTTTTTTATTGGACCTCTCATCCTTTTCTCATTGATTTAATTGTTGATTATGTATCCTGGTTATGTTGTGTAATAGGTAAGAGTATTATCCTCCGTTAACCACTTGCATTGCAAATAATTTAATCAGTTATTAGGCTTTGTTTTGTTTATGCTTTCTTTTTTTCATTAAGACTTTAACAATATTCCTATTTTGAATTTATTGATCTTTTCCTTGGTGGATTTCCTTTGTGGATTCCAGGCTCAATTTGAAAGATGTCTCACACTGCAGGATATTTTATACAACTGGTGTTTTCTTCTAGCATTTTTAAGGCTTCTTTCTTTCTTTTTTTTTTAATTTTATGGTTATCTTTTGGCTTGCTTTTCAATGGAAAGCTCAGTAAATATGGAGAGATTGAAATGCAAGCAATAGGATGCCCTCTAAATAGAAGTTTCTGAGGAGAGTGAGAGTGAGTAGGAGTCTGCGGACTCTGATGGGAAGGCTGAGGAGAGGAGAGCTACGAGACCTTAAAGCTGGAGCTGAGAGGGTGGAAAGTTGAGAGAGGTCAAGCTACAAATAAGCTTCTCTCTGTAAATAAGGATGGTGAGGCACCTGCTCAAGGAAGAAGGGCAGGTGTGGGTTTGGGAATCGAGTAGAAATGAACTTGTTTCCAACAGTGACAGCACGCAGCATGAAGTCGCTCAGCGTCTAAATTTGGGTTGCGTGAACTTCTGAAGATGCCAATTCAGCTTTTCTTTCTTCCTTTCTTTTTTTTTCAATGAAGAAAGATACTGCTAATTTCCTTTATGTCTATCAGGTCAGATTCTGTTAAAAGTTCTAAAGGCCTTTTCTCAATATTTACAAATAAATAATTACAGAGTGAACCTCCACATCTCTCATATGCCCATACTTTTGGTGAAAATACACATACCAACCTGTGACTTATGTGATTAAAAATTCCATTACTAATGGGAAATTAAATGAACTCAATGAAACTGCCTTACCTGTGTAATCTCTTGAGTGTCTTTGTCTAGTGCATGCTAAATTACAATCAAGCCTTGGCTACCTGAACTCAGAAACGAAGTCATTTTGAGCATGTTTGTCTAGAAAATGTTGCAGTTGTATAGGTTGTCCTGCCACAATAAGAAAAACATGTATATACTTTTCATTAGTAATACATTTGGAATGTACTTTAAAATAAAACACAGAGAAAGAATAAAGCACATATAACAAATTACCCCCAAACAAAAAGTTAACATTTTGGTCTTACAGTCTTTTGGTCTTTATTTATTTATTTTTTTTAAATATATTTTATTGATTTTTCACAGAGAGGAAGGCAGAGGGATAGAAAGTCAGAAACATCGATGAGAGAGAGACATCCATCAGCCGCCTCCTGCACACCCCACACTGGAGATGTGCCCCCAAGCAAGGTACATGCCCCCAGCCGGAATCAAACCCAGGACCTTTCAGTCCACAGGCTGACGCTCTATCCACTGAGCCAAACTGGTCTCTGCTGTCTTTTGGTCTTTTTATCATAGAACTAGTGGCCCTGCACACAAATCCGTGTGCCAGTAGCTCGCCAGTAGCTCACTGCAGCCCTCCAGTAGCTCTCCCACCGCTGCCCCACCCTCTCGTAGCTCCTGCCACCTGCCCACCCCCCTCATAGCTTGCTGCGCTGCCCCCTTCTGTAGTTTTCCGATACCCGTTTGCAGCTCTCTGTCCCACCTTCCTGCTGATCCCTGATCCGGTCCTTATGAGGTCAGTCCTTACGCTTCACAGCATAACGATCATTTGCATATCACCTCTTTATTATATAGGATTATTTAGAATATAGAAACCCAGTTCTAGTTTTTTGTGACTATTTTAACTTACAGCCCAAAGGAGCATGAGGTGGTACTCTATAGCTTCCTGGTCAGAAAGTCGAATAAAACACGTGTAAGTACTTATTTATGGAAGACGTTTCTTGTCTTATTTAATAGTTTTGATGGGAATGTGTGTATCTCCTGTACTGAAGCTGCTGCTTTCTTGACTTAAGTCCCCGATGACAGCCTGGTTGGGGCCGTTTGCCTGTTTGTCCTGAAGGTGGGATGAAGCATGTTCAGGTTCATGACCTCGGGGGCAGCAGAACGTGGTTGCTGCCGGCCCGCATAATTAACTAGGGAATCAAAGG
Source organism: Lasiurus cinereus (assembly GCA_011751065.1). NCBI lineage: Eukaryota > Metazoa > Chordata > Mammalia > Chiroptera > Vespertilionidae > Lasiurus > Lasiurus cinereus. The sequence continues at coordinate 9,818,907 of JAAGEH010000045.1, read as the reverse complement.
CTTCAGCTGCACTCTCCCACACGGTTTTGTCCCTTTCCAGCAATGATCCTCTTTGTGGTCCACGGTGCCCTTTGATGTGTCAGCACCATTCAAAGCCAGGGCAGTGACTTCTGCATCATTAACACATGTCTGCTTGCTTTGTCACTTTGCACCCAGGCGTCCATCTCTCTTGCCACGAGTTTTTCCTAAGGCTGACCAAAAATCTGCGCCTCACTCTTCCCAGAGTGTTTGGGAAACAGCTTATTCTCAAAACTGCAAATTCTTTATCAGAAAGAAAAAAAAAAGACACTTTCGCTGACACAGTTTCAGGCTGAAATGTTCTCTGAACTGTTCTCAGTGTTTGATTTGAATAGAATTGCAGGCATAAGCAGCATTTACTGTTGTATTTTCATTGTGCGGATGGAAATTCCTGAATGTTGCATGCCTGATAAGTTTACTTTCTCATTAAATCTTGTAGGTAGTAAAATTTCCTAGCTTGAATAACACATTTTCTATAGGATGACCCGGGAGTTAATATTTGGTGGCTGGAAGATACAAATGGCATTTACAAATACCACTGCATTTCCTCTGGATGAACAAAATAATTATGTAAGAACAGAACAGTCTTGTTATCCTGAGGGGAGCATGTGGTTCTGGAAAGACCCTTCCTTAAATGTAGGGGGGATGGTTGGTGAGAGGAGGCTACGTGTGACAGAGACTGACTGACTTTCCAACTAATAACACAATGTAAGCAACAGGTAACTCTCTGGATGCTATTGGACCATCCCATGAAGTTTCCCAAATAGTAAGCCATCAGCCTATTCTTATTCTGTTTAATTCAGATAAACATTTACTAGTGCATAAAGCTACCAGTTCAATTAGGTTCGCTTTATGTGACTTTTACGTACCAAGAATGATAGCTGGAGCCCAAGATGCTCTACAGCAGCGGTTCTCAACCCAGAGGTTGAGAACTGCTAGCAGGGTCGCCTAAGACCATCGGAAAACACAGATATTTACATTACGATTCATAACAGGAGCAAAATTACAGTTATGAAGTAGCAACGAAAACAATTTTATGGTTGGGGGTCACCACAACATGAGGAACTGTATTGAAGGGTCATGGCCTTAGGAAGGTTGAGAACCACTGCCACAGAGGAAAGAGATGCCAATAGAGTAGCACAGTCTCCGGGCCATTGAGGCAGCAGAGTGCCAGCAGCATCTGGGCCCTAGCTTCTGCAACGTTCCACCAGGGCCTGCAGTCTGGTGATGGCAGCGTCTGCAGAGGGTCCAGGGCAGCCCTCCACAGCAGCACGGACCCTCTTCAGTGGATACTCGCAGAGGGACTGTCACAGCAAAGACCTCAGTCAGCTGAGCTGACCCATGAGCAAAGGGAATGAATGATCCAACCCACAGAGCAGTCACAGAGGCTGGTCCGGTCCGGGGGAGGGTGAGTAGCTGTCCATAAGGGACCCCGGTCCTCTTTTCAAGGAATTAAGGAAATCTGGATGTCCTACACTGTTTAGAGACGAAGACAAAAGAGTAAGATACCTGACTGTGGTGGTTTTACCTTGTCTTACCCCTCAGCTGGTATAATGTGGAAATTGAGATTACATGGGAGACTGTTTAGAAATGAGTTTTCTCAACGAGCCACTTTTCTAACACCCTCCACCTCCCTCCTTCCTTCAGGATTTACTGATTTTATTGTTAATGTCTTGTCAAGTGACCTCAGAGCGAAAGAATTAGGAATACTTTACTGTACTTAATTGGAAACCCTGCTAAGTTAAGGAGAGCGGGGCTAAACAGATGCAGGCTTATTTACCACATAACAAGAAGTCTGGACTCGGTGTTCTTCTGGCCTTGGTTTTACAGTTCAGTGAAGAGAAGGGCAGTCTCAGAATTCAAGGTGGGGCTGGGAGGAGGCTGAGGATATATAAGGAAGACCTTCTTTTCTATCCAAAGCACCAGGAGACTTCCAATTAGACTTCCTTGGCAGGTCCTGAATCGAATGCTCTTCTCGCTGCTCAGGGGGCTGGGAAAATTCATACTTAACTTTTCTACCTCTTATAAGAGAGGGAGGTAAGAGGGAGATAAAGGGGGAATGGTGTCAGGTAAGCCAACCTATAGTGTCCACCCCAAACACCAAACCACTCTTCAAACATTCAGAATCTTTCTGGCAATTAAATTTGCACATAATTTTTTTTCATGCTTGTTCATAATTGTGGGGTGAGAGATAAGTATACTTTCTCATCTTTCCTTTGGAAGTCACACTTAAATATATATATATTTTCCTGATATCCAACAACTCATATGAAGCAGAAATAGTGCTGGGTTTTTAGTCTGACAGAATTACTTTCAAATTTTGGCTCAGTCATTTTCTACCACTGAAACTGGACAATTTATTTAATTTCTAAAGTAGCCAGTCTTTAAAACGGTTCCTACTATTCCCTCCTCCTGGCATTCATACCCTTGAAGAGTCTTCTCTCCCAGTATATCAGGGTTGGTCTTTGTGACCAAATGTCCACGGCAGTAGAGATGGCATGTCACTTCCAAGATCTAGAATAATAAAAGCGCAATATGCTAATTAGACTGGACAGCTAAACAACTTCCTTCTGGATGTCATTCTAGACGAAGCCACAGTAGCAGCGACTGAGGCAGAATGGTTAGGGGCAATCAGGCAGGCAGGCGAGTGGTTAGGAGCCAGTAGTCCCAGATTGTGAGAGGGATGTCTGGCAGTAGAACATCCCCTGAAGGATCCTAGATTGTGAGAGGGTGCAGGCTGGGCTAAGGGATCCCCCCGTTCCCCGTGCATGAATTTCATGCACTGAACCTCTAGTTAAGTTATAAAGGGCTGTGGCTTCCATCTTGGCCTCTGTTTCTCTTGAGTTTCTCACTCTAGAACAAGCCAGCTGCCAGACCTTCAGGACGCCTGGGCCACACTGCAGAGAGCTTCTTCTTACCAGGACCTGAGATCCTTACTCCCGCTGCTGTGAGAAAGGGAGGTCACAGCCAAACAGGTGAACTTGGAAGTTAATCTTGAGGTGTTCAGATGACTGCCACCTTCGGTGACAGCTTGACTTCTATGTCCTGAGAGACTCTGAATCAGAACCACCCCGCTAAGCCACTCCCAGAGTCCTGACTCTTAGAAACTGTGAGATAATAATGTTTCACATTCTAAGCTGCTAAATGTCTGAGTAACTGGTTACACAGCAAAAGAACAAATATCACTTTTTCAAACGTCAAAGTCATCACCTATAAACTGGAGATATAAAGGGTTGTTGTGAGAATAACAAGATAATGTATGTGAAACTGTCCAGTGCAGTTTCTATGACATACTAAGGGCATAGAAAAAAAGTAATTGAACAAATATGACTTGTTTGTGATAACTGTCACATGTTTACCCTTTTCAGAATCTTTTTCTCTTAAACTGGCTCAGTTCTTCTTTAAAAAAAATATTTTTATTGATTTCAGAGAGGAAAGGAAAGGAAGAGAGAGAGAGAAACATCAATGATGAGAGAGAATCATCGACTGCCTTCTGCACATCCCCTACCGGGGATGGAGCATACAACCCAGGCGTGTAGACTTGACTGAAATTGAACCAGGGACCCTTCAGTCCGCAAGCCGAAACTCTATCTACCGAACCTAACTGGGTAGGGCAAATTGGCACAGTTTTTTCTTAAAAAAACATCCTCGCCCTTTGCTTTTTTCTCATGTGGAATACACATCGTTGAACACTGGCTCTGTCACATTGCCTTTGCACTCTAAGGGATGATTTTATTAACTGAGGTCACCAGTAATTAATAATGAATGCTTTTCCCAGAATGCTGAAGTGTATTGTCTGATGTACTTTAGTGGGCTACCAACTAAATAACATATTGCCCCGTGGTGGTAAATGTCCTCTGCTAGAAAGCTTGGGGTGATTTTAATCCGCACTACGTGGGGAGCTCACCCCATCCCCGAGTCACTGCTGCAGGGAGTGCGTGGGGAAGGTGACTGGACTGCCTGCCGCACACCCCCAGAGCTGTCCAGCCTTAGTTAGCTTGTTTCTCATCCTTTGCCCTCTTCCACGGCTCCATCCCTTTCTAATCACGGATTCCTTGATCACATCCTCAGAATGTCTCATTTTTTACTTAAAAACACACACACAAAAACACAACTTCCTTATTTCTTGTCTCATATTATTCTAGACCTAAATTCATTCAGGCCAAAAAAATGTGTGTGCATAAATGTATGTATCACACATCTATGTGTGTGGTACCTCGAGATACGAGTGCCCAAACATACGAGATTTTTGAGATCTGAGCCGTCGAGCGAGCGATTTTTGCTTTGAAATACGAGCAACATTTGAGATAGGAGTCATCGCAGGGATGGGCCGGCTGCACACGACCCACCAGTTTACCGCGACTCGAGCATCTCATAGTTTCCCACGCCTCAAGGTTACGGAACGAATTAAACTCGTATCTCGAGGTACCACTGTATACATATAAATGTGTATATGCTGTGTATTCTGCACAATTAGAATACTTATTTTTCTTGGCCAACAGAGCATGCTGGGTATAATTTTTGAATTATTTGGTTTATTGAACTTTCTTCACTATCATTTGTTGCTGGATGCTCAGGGCCTGCTTCTTTGCCTCAAAGTAGGGTTTTGTTGTCATTGCTGCTTTTGTTTTGGGGCTTTTAAGTTTGTTCTGCATCTGCTGTCGTTCCAAAAGTCTAAGGGATCGAAATGCTGGTTTCTAGAGAGCAGAGATTTTCCTAACCTGTGATTTATGCCTCCGAGACCCTCCCATTGTAATTGTCAATAAGCCCAGCCTTGCAACTAGTCCCTCTGCTCCCAGTCTTCTCCCCCACACATACCCATCCATCCTGTGTAATCTAGCAGAGAGAGCTCATCAAAAATACACCATTCACGAAATGAACGAAACACAATAGGATGTCTCTCAAAGACATAGTGCTGAGTGAAAAAAGCCGGAGACAGCAGAATACATACTGCACGAGTTTATTGATAGAATATTCATAAAAAACAAAATTAAACTATGTTTAGACATGTGTAATTAGGGAATAAACTATACCATAAAAAAATTATGGTTAGCATTGTCGGTGAGAGAGCCGCATATTTGAATGTGTTGCAGGATGAGGGTAGGGGACAGGAAAGGCTACCCAAGGTGTGGGGCCCAACGCCAGAAGGAATTCTGGGTCCCGCGTTTAAAATGTAGGAAGAATTTCAAGATGAAGCAGCAGAGCATTAAAGCAAGTGGGGGCCCCGTCAGTGCCAGGCCCTGCAGCACCACTCAGCTTGCTCATCCATGAAGTCTTGGACCTGATGGGAGAATTTCTGGGGTTCTGCTAATGTTTTATTTTTATTTTTTAAACTTGATATAGGTATTTGCTTCAGAAAAAGCCAAAAATTGAACATGAACATAAACAATGATGTGGTGAAGGCCTAGGAGGGGCGGGTGCAGGGTGGATGGATGCAAAGGAGGGGGGGTTGGAAATGGGAGACATCTGTAATAGAGTCAACAATAAAAAGAAAAAAGTTGGCTGAGACCGGTTTGGCTCAGTGGATAGAGCGTCGGCTTGCGGACTGAAAGGTCCCAGGTTCGATTCCGGTCGGGGGCATGTGCCTTGCTTGCGGGCACATCTCCACTGTGGGGCGTGCATGAGGCGGCTGATAGATGTCTCTCTCTCATCGATGTTCTGACTTTCTATCCCTCTCCCTTCCTCTTTGTAAAAAATCAATAAAATATATTTTTTAAAAAAGTTGAACATATATGATATATGGATTTATCTTCACAACTTTAGGGAAATGTGCAAAACAAAAGCAAATCGGAACTGATCAGAATACTTCCTGGTCAAAAACCTGGATGAATTTGTAGCCAAATGATTTCCAGTGTCTTCATTGCTTGCAGGCCCAGCTGAAGTGCCAGCTCATCTGTGAAATCTCCTAGATTTCTGCCACCAAAATTAACCCTTTCCTTCCCTCTGTTCCCTCCACACTTTTTTCCTCTGTTATAGCACTTAACTCCTCTCCCTCAAATCACAGTTCTTTGAGAGTTGTTTTTTTCTAATGAATGTGAAATCTTGGGGAAGTATTGCAGTCTTACTTATCTTCATATTTAGAATTCTGTAGCCTGGCCTGTGTTGCTCAGTGGTTAGTATTGGCCTATGAACCAGGAGGTCATGGTTTGATTCCTGCTCAGGGCACATGCCCGGGTTGCAGGCTTGATCCCCAGTAGGGGGCATGCAGGAGGCGGTTGATCAATGATTCTCTCTCATCATGGATGTTTCTATCTATCCCTTCTTCTCCTTTTCTTTCTGAAATCAAAAAAATATTTTTTAAAAAGAAAAAATCTTATAGAGTATAAGGTAAGTGATTGTTGAATTTAATTAAAGTTATATCTAAAAAAAGTAATAACCCACTATAAAACTAAGCCACTCCAAATTTCTATACAATGCAAGTTCTTGAATTATGCAGTGATACAGGGTAACAAAAGTAATAAGTTCTGCAAAGACATGTTTATTCACCTGCTGAAAATATGAAATAGGCACTGTTTCATGGTATCATTCAACATTTTTCTGTTTCACATCTGAGATGAATCTCATAGTCATCTTTGATATGCTCTGAAGTACGTTTTATGTAACAGATACCCTAGATACCATTTTTACCAGAAACACATTTTAAAACACTATTGCCCACTATTTTCTTCGATATATTTTTGTTGTTGTTGTTGTCCTTGGCTTTTTTTATTACTCATTAACACTTAGGTGTTTTTATTTTTTTATATAAATATGTGACTTGGAAATTTTCTTACAGCAGACAGATGGGTGTGTTCTCTGGGTATTATTTTTAAAATGAAGAAAACGTTCTCCTTTACTGGCATCTGGGTAAGATTTGGAGTTCTGTCACAGATTTGAAATACGGACAGAAGTAATCATCTCTCTCCCACATAAGGTGTCTCTGCAAGTAATTTTTTCTATTTCTTTTTTTTTTCCATGCCAAGCTTTGAAATCACACGTGAAGTATGGGTTCAGAAAAAAAAAAACTATATAAAACAGTATTTGGACATTTCTTTTCATCATTCACTTTTATGGATGTTCTCCAATCATACTATCCAGATGGCCAGGTTACAAGTCTACAGTAACATAAAAGCCTCGCATATAAGTAAAGCGCTGATGAATAGACTTCTAATGTATATACGAATAAATATGTGTTATTCATCTTTACACATAATTTCACTGCGCAAAGCCTATCGACGTGAATTATAACATTTGGCTGGCAAACATATGGTTATATACTCAATACCAGAGACTAGAGCAAAAACATTCAGAGAAAAACATTCCTACAGGACAATTCATTTTCATCAACACAGAGATTTTAAATGATTCTTCTCTTACTTTGCCAAATAATCATACACCAGGAAAGAAAAACAATTTATCATCCTTTGCCAGAGACGATGACAGTCAGAGATGTAAAATTTCATTAAAGGATTAGTAATGCGATGTTTACGCCATCTCTTCAACATCTATTACCTAACGACCCGGAGACCAATGGCCACAACTGCTTAAGGCATGTATTTTTAAAGGCTTTATTCTTGAATATTTTATTCTTTAATAAAGATCGATGTACAGCATGGGTGTCTGGGGCTCTCACGGCCTCTGGGTTTTCCGTGTGCTCTTTCCTTGCCTGGATCCAGTGCTTTCCTCACATGTCTCCCCACAGCTGGCTTCTGCACATCCATGAAGATGCCACCTCTTCAGAGAAGCTGTATAACCTCTATAGAACTTAACTGCACCCCCTTCTCCCTGAACCATGTACCAGGAGTTCATACACAAGGCACGTCTTAGTCCATCCGGGCTGCTATCACAACATACCCTAGACTGGGAGGCTACTAAACAAGGGGACTTAATTTGTCACTATTCTGGAGACAGAGAAGTCCAAGATCCAGGTGCCAGTAGGTCAGGCTCAGGAGAACTTCTTCCGGGTTGCAGACTGCTGGGGCGTCTTGCTATGTCCTCACATAGACAGACGGATGGACTATGGGGCTCTGTGGGATGTCTTTCCTAAGGCACTTCCACCTTCATGAAGACTCCACCCAGAAAGCGCCTCTGAAAGTCCCACTGCAGAACTGGGCATTAGGACCTCAACATACGAATTTTGAGGGACACGAACATTCAGATAATCACAGTGCATGTTTTTTAGGCCAAATCTGACCCACCACTTGATTGGAAGATTGTTTTACAGGGCCCATGAGCAAAGAATGATTTTTTAATCTTTTTTGTTTTTCAATGGTTAGGATAAATAAACAAATAAATAAATATTTCATGACATGGAAAGGAAAAGAAACTCAGATGTTAGTATCTGCAGATAAAGTTTTATTAGGCCATAGCTAACCTACTCAGGGATACAGTCTGTATGGCTGAGTTCAGGCTACAAGGACACACTGCTGGCATCGTCGCCATGGAGACCATGCAGCGCACACACGGTCTGTGTGACCCTTTGCAGGAAAAGTGTGTCTCCCCTGATGTAGGCTGCTTTAGCATCCTGCACGTTTCCCTGCATTTATCAGTTCTGTAACTATATTTTCTATTTAGATACCCAATGAGGAGGGAGACTTTGTTTTCCCATACCCAGCTCAGTATGTGGAAGTTAGGAAGAGGAGCTTACTAAATATTTGTTCACCGACTATACAAGAAACCAAAAAGGGGACTAGAATCACTGAGGTGATCCTCCGTAGTTTATGTCCATATCCATATAGATCAGTGGTTCTCAACCTTCCTAATGCCGCAACTCTTTAATACAGTTCTTCATGTTGTGGTGATCCCCAACCATAAAATTATTTTTGTCGCTACTTCATAACTGTCATTTGCTACTGTTATGAATCTTAATGTAAATCTCTGTGTTTTCCCATGGTCTTAGGAGACCCTGCTAGCTGTTCGCGACCCACAGGTTGAGAACCGCTGATATAGATAGATGAGGTAGATGCAAGAAACCCATTTTTTATCACTGAGAGCAGCTATTTACAAGATTTTAAGCCAGAAAGACAAGCTCACAGAATGACACTAGGTATTGACAGTAATGTTTACCCTGAGCTACCACATTTCTCAATGACTCTGTAGCTTCCCAAGGATGACGGAAGTTGGGTGGCTTCACTGTGCTGTTGCTGCTGGATCAGATGGAGGTCTCTATGCTTTCCCAGGGAAGTGCAGAGATCCGCTCTGGTTGCAGGTCCAGCAGCATCCTTGCCCTCCAGCAATGCCTTCCATTGATTATACTCCTTTGCCCCCTGACTCCCACACTTCTCCTCTTATTTGAAGCTAATCTCTTTTCTAATGACATCAGGGGTTTTTACATCTTACCCATTTGCAGTTCAACTCTAGAGATTAGCTATAGTCAGCAGTACCCATGTGTCTTTTTTTTCCCCCATTTTTTATTATTAATGTATTAAAAGTGTACATATCTTCCCAATGTCCCCCATCACCCCACTCCCATACATACCCTCAACCCCCAGTGTTTTGACTCCATTGGTTATGCTTATATGCATGCATACAAGTCCTTCGGTTGATCTCTTATCTACCCCACCTGTAAAAACCTTTTCATTTCCATTCACCTGTAAAACCTTTTCCCATCCCTTCACCTTCAGTCTGTGTGTGTCTTTTTTTCTAAAGTGGGTTTCTTGTACACAGCAGATATATGGGTTATGTTTTCTTATCCGATCGTTACCCTATGTCTTTTGATTGGGGCATTTAATCCATTTACATTTATCTTTTGATTGGGGCATTTAATCCATTTACATTTAAAGTTATTATTGATACGTACTTATTTGTTGTCATTTTTATTCTTTACCCCTGTGTCCCTTCTTTGCATCCTATTTCTCTTTTTTACAGCAGACCCTTTAGCATTTCTTGCATTGCTGGTTTGGTGGTAATAAATTACCTTAGTTTTTTTTTTGTCTGTGAATCTCCTGATTTCACCTTCAATTCTGATTGATAGCCTTGCTGGGTACAATATTTTGGATTCAGACCCTTCCTTTGCATGACATTGTATATATCATTCCATTCCCTTCTGGCCTGATGAGTTTTTGTTGAGAAATCAGTCACTAGTCTGATGGGGGTTCCATTTTAAGATTCTTACTTTGTCATTGGTGTTTGCCAATTTAATTATAATGTGCCTTGGTGACTGTCTTTTAGGTTCATTTTGCTTGGGACTCTGTGAGCTTTTTGAATTTGTGTGGGGTTGTCTTTTCTATATCAGGGAAGTTTTCTGTCATTATTTCTTCAGACAGGTTTTCTATTCCTTGCTCAGTTTTCTCACCTTCTGGTACCTCTATTATGCAGATGTTTTGTTTTGTGCTGTCCCAAAGTTCCCTTAGACTCTCCTCCTGCTTTTTAATTTTTTTCTAGAAGCTCCTCTACTTTGGTATTTTTTCCTACCTTGTCTTCTAGCTCACTGATGTGGTCCTCTGCTTCTTCTAACCTACCCTTAATGTTTTCTATTGAGTTCTTTATAGCAGTGATGTCATTTTTCATTTCTTCTTGGTTCTTCATTTACTCTTGGTTCTTACTCATATTGTGGAATTTGTCTTTCATTCTTTTCAGCCACCTTGTGACCATTTCTCTAAATTCTTTCTCTGGCAGGTTACTTGCATCCATTTCATTTACTTCCTTTTCTAGTGATGCCTGTTTTTCTTTCATATGTGGGCTGTTTCTTTGTCTGCCCATGGTGTCTCTTCCCCAGGTGTCTCGTTATGTAGTTCTCTTTCTCCTTATCCCAGGTGAAATCTGACCTTTCCATGGTGAAGTGTAGAGCTCCTTTGAATATGCGTGTTTGCGCCAATTGGGGATCAGTGTTCTGGGGTTTGCAGCTACTCAGTGGGTGCCACAATTATAGATTCTCAGACTTCTTATAACATCCACCCTCCCTTTCAAGATGGTGTGGTCTCCACATCCAAGCTGATGGCTCCTGGAGGGAATCCAGAAGCAGTAGCAGCTGCCTGGTCAGGAGAGCCCCATCCAGCAGTCCCCCACCTTCTCCTGGAGTATAGTTGTCCCTCAACTCACCAACAAACACTCCCAGTGCAACCCTTATCTCTTCCCTCTGTCTGTTTTGGGACAAGGCTCAGGACACATCCATCTATTTCACTGCCATTTTTTTTATCCTTTAGTACCCATGTGTCTTAACCTAGATTAAGATCCAGGAGATCTCCTACACAGATCTGAATCATCATGGCCCCTTTTCTCCCAGATTTAAATGGGGGATGAACTACCACACATGCTGAGCATGTGCTCAGGTTCCCTTCTACACCTCACATTTGGGCTGGGCACTGACATGTCCCATATTAAAGTCCAGAGTCCAGAGAGAGGAGTGACCTTTATACCAAGGCAACTTGCTACTCAGGAATCACAGAACATGTCTCAGCATCTCAAGTGGAAACAAATGTTTTATGAGGCAAGTCCATAAAGTGAAAAATTACCCTCTCACTTAAATCATGACCTGAATATGGAGTTGACCTTGTTCTGGTGAAATCTGGCTAATGGGTTTCAAACTTTGGTCTAGAGCTGTGCTGGGGAGCAGGTCATGTGAAAAGAAGGCAAGAGCCTTAATAAACCTGAGTATTTTATTGAAATTCATTTCAACATATGGAATATTAGTTGGTCTACCTGGTGCTGTGAGGTGACTCAGTGGCCATGGTTTAATAAATGTATCTCTGTAACTTTTATTGAGTTTTGCTGCATGTTCATAAAACCATCATTTGTTTTCTCTGTGCACGGCAGCTCTTAATGTAAAGAATATGTCTACCTCCAATGTTCAATAGGGAAGGAGTGGGGGTGGCTCACCAATGGCCTCTCCAAGAAGGTGACTGGCTATAAATTTGAATAAGCCTTAGGACTGCTACAGTGAATTTCATAAACGCATGTAATAGAAACCAGACCATCCCAAATATATTCCCCAAGGTTCATGAAAGAAATATGGCCAGTCATTTGTGAATGATGGGTAACTGAGACAATCTTTGACTTGTTTATACATATTTCGTGGCTTTAGTGTTTCAAAACCTAAAACCCATAAAAAGGACATGTATGTATGTGCACTCAGGAGTAGAGTGACTTCTCTAATCTCACTGCAGATGTCCACACTTCAGCTAAGCATACACTCTGTGATACTGGTGTAAGGGTGTGTGTGTGTGTGTGTGTGTGTGTGTGTGTGTGTGTGTGTGTATTCTGGGTTTGACTTTAGAAAAGAAAGGAGAGTTGGCCACCTTGTGCATAGCTTCCTCTGAGGAACTGATCTTTCTGTTCCCTTTGGACAGTGTGAATCATGTTTACCGCCCCTCCCCCCGCCCCACTTTTGTTGCTGTTGTTAATCCTTGCCAGAGGATATTTTGCCATTGATTTTTAAGGAGAATAGAAAGTAGGGGGAGAGACAGAGAGAGAAACATTGATTGGTTATCTTCTGCATGCTCCCTGACCAGGGCGGGGGACCAAGCCTGCAACTGAGGCACATGCCCTTGACCAAGAATCGAGCCCTTAACCTTTCTTCGTCCAAGGGCCAAGGCTCCAACCTTTGAACAAAACCAGCTAGGGTGGTTTCTCCTTTTTATTTAGCCTCAGAACTGAACTTCAATTCTCACTTTTTAAATCATTTGAAACATGAGAGGCTGCCTCCCTAGGTTCTGACCTGATATCCTGGCAAGTGGGCATGCACTTCACTTCATGGGCCTCTGAGTTCTCATTAGTGAAGTGAAGGCATCAGGAAACAGCAATAGTTTTCAAATCCTGTTGGAGCAGAGTTCCTTCCAGGGGCCTGATCGCAAGGGAGAAGCTTTGGGACAAGAAGTTGGTGGCACTTCTTCTCCAGGTTCCAAAGCAACAACAGTGCCACTTTAGCTTGTCTACACCCAAAAAAAAGAGGCCTTCCCAGAACCACACATAAGTGGACTTGGAAAACCCTTGCGCCCCGTAATTTCTGAGGCCTCTTTCAGCTTCAACAACATTTTGGATTAAGATTAGGAATCAGCCAACTGTAACTGAAAAATTAAAAATTATTAAAAAACAAAAACAAAACAAAACAAAAAAACACTTAAGCAACCTTAGCTGGTTTTGCTCTGTGGATAGAGTGTTGACCTGTGGAATATATTTTTACAAATAAAAAAATAATAAAAATAAATAAAAACACAAAAGCAAATGAAAAGAAAAAAAAATTAGGAATCAAAAGCCTGGAATTCTTTTTTCTTCCTTTGATTATAGGTGAAGAAGATATGTTTTGTGTTTTTTTTTTAATTCTAAATAACTTGCTATTTCATCAATAAACTTAGAGAATAGAATGCAATAATATTATCTTTTTTTCTTTCATTGGATTTTCCCACGTTATCTGCTCAGGTGAAAAGTGGCCTGCTATGGAAGGTTCATGAGACATAAAGAAAGGAATACAGTACCATTTCCTCCCTGGTTTTCTTTTCTGTTGCCTTATATTATGAATGGATCCATTTCAAAAGAAAAGTAAATAAAATAAATGACCAGCAAAGATACAAACATTTAAATACGGCCTCATGGTGAAACGGCTTCATTTGCCCAACAGAAGACTCATAAAAACGACCTGTGAGCTTCTGATAAAGGACTGAGTCAGCCGAGGATTATCTCACAACATTGCAATTGTACTTGTTTATAACCACAGCGCCTGCTGACCTGACAGAACCCACCATTTCCTCCCTGCCAGCTTCCGCCTTAGTAATGCGTGGTCATGCTTTCCCTCACCCTCCTGGGTTTCTGGGACAGGCTGGCTGTGTGTCAGAGGGAATGGGCAGGGCAGTTTCACCAGAACTCTTTCCTTGAATGAGCTTCAGACACTGTATCCTTGGGGCCACATTCTCCTCAGTTAGCCCTGGTATCAAAAGGTTATCCCCAGTGGGGTGCCTACCTTTACTCACCTGCAGCTCCATTCCCAGCACCACAAGAAGGAGGGGAATATCTTGGCCCCAGATGGAGTGCAGAGTTTACAAAGGGAAAGCTGTTGACTCAAGAGTTCTCAAGAGAGCCCGAGAGGTGCCCAATAAGTGTGTACTGGTTCAGCAACGGGGTCATGTATGCAAAGTAAGGCCTTTAGCACTTGCTTGTATTGGTTATGACCTGGTCCACTCATATCTCCACACTCACCGGCAAGATTTCAGGGCGTCTGCAGTCCTTTCCAAAATTGTTTAGTTCCCACTCTCTCCAATCATTTCCTGTTTGCATTCTAAGATTTTATTTTTTAAGTCTTAGCTTTCTGTACAGTTACTCTCTCTAAAAATTTCTCATGAAATCAATGAAGAAATACATTTTAAGAATTTAAATTTGCTCCAAATCCCAGTAAAGTCAGAACTAAACAGATATAAAGCTGAAAGTACCCAAGATTCTTTTGCTTAAACATTGCTATATGATAATCTATTGAAGGTGGCAAGACTAGTGCAAAATTGCATTCTCTCCTACTGACATGTTTGGTTTATTACCGTACACGCTTTCTCCCTTAGTGACATGTTTTGTTTATTACCATACATGCTTTTTATTAGCAGTGACAGTATTTTAGACCTGTGTTGCATAAAACTGCCCCAGTTTCATTCATTTTGTTGGCCAGTGCGAACCTGTAACATTTTTTAGAAATTGTCAAGAGAAAGGTGTTTTAGTCATTTACTTCCTGGGAAATAGTGTAAGTATAGCTGCTCCTCATATTTGCTGACTGGCTGCAAGGGAAATTCATTCCTGAATGATATGCTGACATGCCCAGGAAATGGAAAACACTCATCCATATGTGGTCTCGGCAGTCGTTTGTGTGCAAGGAGGTGATGGAGATTTGAAAGAATAATTCTCCCAAATGTCATCGTTTCTAGGGAAGCTCTTTTGCTGTAATTTCAAAAACCAGTGGCTTGTTTAAACAGTCTCCTTGACTACTATTTTTTAGGAGGGGAAAATCATTCTGAAAAATATTAGATTCTCCTAAAAATTGAGCAAAAGATTATATTTTGATCACTTGCATCTAGACTGTAAAATGGAAACAAAGGTCATCATAACATATCCTCTAGCACATATTTAATAACTTTTCAATAACTTTGCTAAATTGCAGCAATGTCGGTATCTTTGAGAGTGGGCAAGAGCTGGGAATTACATATGAGACAGAAAGATAGTGAAGAGAGGTCCTCAGTGCTGGCCTCTATCACAAGCAAGCCAGAGCTCAGGCAAATCTGAAATAAAAAGGTCTGGCCACTTTAAAATATATTACAGCTTTGTGTTTCCTAAAATTCATCAGTATTGCCACAGGGCAAATAGAAGCTAGTCCTGCAGTGAGGCTTTGTCTTTTCCTGGACTCTGATTTGGGCCTAGCGATCTCTCTCAGCTCTCTCCTCAGTCTAGTGAACAAAGTTAATTTTGCAGGCACTTAACCAACTGCATTTGTGTGAACACCAGGACCAGGCGATGGGAACCACGAAACAATCACTCAAGACAATGTGAGCCATAACCCCAGGGAGCTTACAGACAAGGTAAAGATCCCCGGCGAGGACCCGGACACTTGCTTCTTATAACTTCTTGGTAACAGAGCGTTGGTGGAACCCTCCAACACATTTGATGGGCACTCATTTTGAAGTGCTCAGCTGTGCCCTACCAAAGTGGTGGAATGTATGCAACACATATTTCCGGAGCCCTCCCATGGAAGTTACTAACAGAGCACTGTGTGGGAGAAGGTTGGGAAATCATGGGATGACACTCAAGGTGGCAGCCAGTCTTGCCATTTGCCATGTGTTTTCAACAACAACGTTTTCACGTGTGTGCAAACAGTTCAAACGTTTTTCCGAAAAAAAAAAAAAAAAGAGGTAGAGATCTTCAAAGTGAATTTATGTTTCAATTGAGCCTCCAGAAGTGTTGACTTCAGCACTTTAAGGACAGGCGAATGTGTTAAGTTGTTCTTTCTCATTTGTAACCCAACACACTACATTCTAGCTAGCAGGATATTTCTGCTGGACTCCCAAGATTAGAAAGAAAGTGGTGTCATCAGCAGCAGGACTTTGACAATGGAAGACCATGCCAAGTAAATATTGTGAAAGCCAGAATAGCACTGTGGTTTGGGAACTAAAATGACAATAAATGCCTCATCTAAACTTCTTCTTCTGTGATTTCTGCGAACCTTTCTTGCTCTGACTCAGGGTGGGGCCAGATGGGCTTGCCAATGAAAAGTCAATATTTGACCAGCGTTTTGGCTCAGTGCCCCAATATACTGGCACGAGTTCCACTTCAGGGAAGGAGCACGAGAGAGGCTGCTGCCAACAGTCCCTCCAGCTCCTTTTCATTCTCTCTTCCACACTTCACTCTGCTGTATTCCCTACTTATCCAGTCGGCCTCATCAACTCCTATGCCTTTTATTTCCACTGGTCATGTTTCCTAGTCATTGCTTTTCTCAAACTGGGCTACTGATTAAAATAACAAGGAAGCTAATCACTTTCAAGTCAGGCTGACACTTGGAAACAATCAACAGCAAAGGACGAAAGTGATGAACTGAGTAATTACTCACATCCTGTTGTTAAAAGTGACACAGGGCTCATGGAAATGACGGCACCCTCTCAATACACATTACAACACCTCGGTGTCTCAGGAAAGAGTCAAGGTGCATGATCAATGGACCTTTCCAGATGGGTGTGGACAGAGGAGATATAAAATCCCTCCCACCACTCATTGGTTTTGATCAGACCAGCCCATATTATTCTATTCAATTTCTGTGACTTTTTTTTTTCCCCGGGGCAGTTTTAAAAATCTGTATTTTAGGTTTCCTGGGCTGAAGTAAAGTAGATTAAACACTAAGATGGACCATATTGCCCAGATGATAAAGAAAAATGGGGGTGGTAACCATAAAAAGCCAGGTTCCTTTCTTTAGTTTTGACTTGGCGAACAACTGACTCGGGCAAGTTGCAACCTCTCAGTACTCATTTTCTTCACCAGTCAAATGAGGATAATATTGTCTACCCTACCCACTCACCTCACAGGGTGATGATAAGAATCAAGAGAGATAATAGATATGAAAAGATTTTGAAGTTAAAAGTGCTGTGCAAATGTAAGTGATTATTATGGTGGGGGGGAAAGGCTGCTGTAGGCAACTCAGCTGGAAAAACTGTAGGCTGGTAGAGTTGCAAAAAGCCTGAGAAATTGAGTCCAACCCCCTAATTTTGCAGATGGGAAAACTTTGACCCAACGAATAGTGAAATGTACAGACAATTCCCATTATGTGAGATAATAATGATAATTAGAGGGTTTATTTTGGGCCAGACAGTGTGCTGGAGGCTTTACATACATCATTTTACTTAATCCTCTCAATCTCCCATTAGGTGGGAGTGACACTCAGGTAACTGATCTCCCCAAGGTCACCTAACTAGGAACTAGTAAAGACTGGGGGTCCAAGAGCAGAGTTTGTGATGCCAAAGCCCATGCTTCACCACCTAGCTATAATGTCTAAGAGTTGTAATTTTTTTTTTTTCAGGCTGGCTAGTAAACATGAAAAGGAAACCTTTCCTTCTCTCTGAGAGAAGCTACTCAATCAACAGATAGAAAGTTAGTAGAACAGCAAGTCCATATACAATGGATTATGTGTAGGACGGGGGGTTCCCTACTTTATAAGAGTTCATCACACATCTTGAATATCCTTCCCTTTGGTATTTTGGTATTTTGAATATCCTTCCCTTTGGTATTTTGGTATTTTGAATATCCTTCCCTAGGTATCTTTAACAAGCAACATTAGTTTACTTGTTTACAATCTATAAGCCCTTTATCATAAAGCACATGCAATTTAAAGTAGAAAGCTTTCATAACACGACTTTCTTATGCTTTGCCATTTGCAGATGTAGTAGCCAGCACCCCCCCCCCCACTGAATAGTTGTAATCTCTTTAACCAATAGGATGTTGCAAAAATAATGGATTGTGAATTAATTTCAAGTTCAATGTGTATGGATATTTCTAGTTCAAATATTATCCTGGATGATTTTTGGAATTACTATGGACCAGCGACTCCTTTTGTGCCTCCAGTTTCCCCCTCCTTTTCTACGCAGTGTCTGTAGCGTTTATATCATGCCTGTGGCATCATTGTATGATAGGAGAGTGGGGAGGGGACAGGTAGCATGCATGTAGGCCTTTAGATCATAAAGGACTGTACTCAAGGAGCTGTATCCAAGGGACTGCATCCGTAAGGCTAACTGGACCTCACTTAGGAGATGAGACTCTAGACTTTGAGTTAGTGATGTACTGGAATGAGATTTTGGGGGTTTTGAAAAGAAATGAATGCATGCTGCCTGTGGGAAGGATATGAATCATTGGGGAACAAGGAAGACTATGGTAGCAAACTTCCATGTTGATGCCCCAAATGATTCTCACTTCCTATTACTCATGCCCTTGTGTAGTCCACTTCTACACTGAATAACACTGACCTCTAACACCAACAGCTCGTTGTGCAAATGCAGACTGGAACTTTTGAGACTAGATCCTAAAAGTCATTGCCATTTCCACTCAGTTTCTATTAGGTCAGTTGCTCTGGGGGAAGTCAATGGCCAGGTCATGAAGACACTTGGGCAAGTCAATATAGAGGGTCAGGTGGGGAGGAAGGAAGGCTTCCTACCAACAACCATTATAAATTTGTCAGCCATGTAAGTGAGTCATCTTTGAGAAAGTCATTCCAGGCCCAGTCAGTCCTTCAGATGACCTCAACATCCGCCAACATTTTTTCCAACATTATGAGGAATTCTGAGCCAGACTTCTCCTGCTAAGCCATTTCTGAATCCCAGATCCTATAGGAGATATACATTGCTATTGTTTGAAGCTGCTAGATTTTGGGGGTGATGTAACTTCAGAGATTATTTTTTAACCACCATTTTAGAATTCAGGAAGCTAAAATAAAAGGTTAAATTATTTATTTCAAATGCAGTATGTGTATGTGTCCCTGAACTATTACAAATTATTATGTTTCTAGATGTTCTTATGTTTACCTTTATTTCCCACCCACCCCCTTCACCAATTTTCCCTGGCCTTGAAGATAACTAATTATTGAACTGCTAAAAATTCTTCAAATAGTGGGATTTGTAAGGAATAGAAACATACCTACAAAGAGTTTAAAGTAATGTCTGTACTCAAGTTTCTTTAGAGGCTTATTTTTTACTATTACTTCTCTACTATTTGTTCTTGAAGGGGATAATTAAAGAAATCCATTCCTTCTCATCAGTATTTTTAGAGGCAAAATTAAGTGTGATAAGGTATCACCAATAATTAAAAATTACCATGGCTTTTCCTCAGTGCTTATCTCTTCTCTATGCTTCCATTTTGTAAAAACTTGAAGCAATATCCACTTCCTAGAATCATGAATTTATAAAAAAATTCCAGTTTTGTTTTACTTCCCTTTAAAAAGGCCTTTTGTCTTTGAGATCAAGATTCTAAAATTTTTGGGAGAAGGTTATTGACATTGACATTTGTGGTAGGAGATTGTTGAATGTGTAAAATATATTTCATACATTTCAGAGATGGTATGGTCCCAAAAACATGTGGGGAAAAAAAGAACAAGGTAGATGAAGTAAGACAGGAGGTTCTGAGAACTTTTTAAACAACCAGAAATATTTAAAGGAGATTTATGATGATTCTTCTCCCAAAATTTTCCTATAAGTGATTTTTTTTGTTGATACTCTTCCCAAGCCCTAAAACTTTTAATTCACCATGCTGAAGGTGCACACAATCTAGATTTTCCTAACTCTTCCAGATCAGAAAAAAACAGAGTCCCAAAAGATTTGCACTGTGGTTCAACTCCAGATTTGTCCTTGTTAAGAAATGGGCAAATGCTGTCTTGGCAGAGAAGAGTGAGTATTTTTTCTGTTACTGAAAGTGAGTACAGAGAAAAAAGTTGGGTAGAAGAGGGTGAAAAGTGAAGGATAAACAACTAACTTTTCATGCAACTACCACACAGAATAAGATAATAAGAAACTCCCCCAAGCTCTTCTCCTAGTTGGTAACCAGCTTCCTTCAACCTAGGATCACAACTATTATTACTATTAATACCAAAGATTAGCTGCACATGACCACTTTTAAAATAAAATGAATCTCAAAATCTCATTAGTAATAAGTTATTTGTTATTTTATGGCTTATATGAATCAGAATGATTATATCATAAAACTTGTGAGGAAACATTTATGATAAAATCTCTCCTTATAGGATGCAGCTTCCTTATTTTTCCAAGGATATGAGGGGAAAAATGGAGACTATTAAAAGTCCATATAGGGGAAAATAACAATGCGTATCTTGGTGCTTTAAAAGAAAGTCTATCCTTGTCCCACAGGTGATATTTGAACTTTGTAAGTATGATCATGTGATTCAAAATAATCCTATAAAATAAAAGGCTAATATGCAAATTGTCCCCTCAACTGGGAGTTTAACCAGGGGCAGGGCAGGCCAGCCAACTGCCTGCAGCCCTTCTCCTGGGGCAGGCTGGCTGGACCCTGCCCATATACAAATCCATGCACTGGGATTCTAGTAGTGACTAAAAGTAAAAATAGAACTGCATTGTATAGTACCAACTTGTCATACACTCTTTTTAATAACAAGAAATCAAAAACTCAGATATGCCAACTTTCTAGACATATAGAGAGACAGAGAGATCAGGTATATATATTTTTTAATCTAAACTTTTAAGAAATTTTTAGTGTTGCTTTGAAATGACTTTCCTTAGCTTGACCTTCATAAATTGAGGTTGATGAACCCTGTATACTTTATGTCTGAAATGTATTTTAGTTGATATTTGCTTGATTGAGAGAATATTGTCATTGCTGATGCAGGGAATCTATTTTGCATATTACAGAATAAAAATGCACCAGATATATCCTTCTCACACTTTAAGAAAAGGTTCACTTTGTGCTATTCCTAGGGAAGAGAAAAGCTAAAAGTGAAATACTCAGTAAAAGCTTAGTGTTTTTACCTAACCCTTTGTAAATATCCTGCAACATAGAGACAGTGGATTAAGAATTACATGTTGAATTAAAGATTAAAAATAGATGCATAGTGAGAACTTTATTTAAGGCCCTGCCTACATTGCAGTTAAAATCATGTTTGTAGAATTTAGGATGATTCTTGTTAGCATGCTGTTAAGACATTTCTTTGACCAGAAAAGAGAAAAATACAGGATTTATTTTTTTGCTTTATATTTTAACAACTTGGTAATTTTCATATTGTTATAAATGATGCATGTATTTACCCTTTAACATATATTTTATTCTTTTGCTTATGACCAATTAGTTGAAGACAGTATGAAGTAGTAACATTTAAAATATATGATAATTTCATACAGTAAAACTTATATAAATGTGTTTGAGCTCAATTTTTATGATCAGTTTTACACAGAGAATGCTGAAGTGAAATTTCAGTGAAATCATTAATGGGAGATGATTTAAATTATAATACCATTGTCCAGAAATAAGATGGCTTGTTTTTTCTACACACACACACACACACACACACACACACACACACACAAGCAAGTATAAACTTTGGAGTATATTACCAAGTAATAAAGGGAACTACTTCTATAAAAGCATATAACTAAGAATTATATGTCCTCTAATATCTATTTTATAAGGGTAAACACTGTTTATAAATTAAAGAATGACAGTGTTTTGCCAATATATCTCACAAAACTATCTTTTGTGGGAATATATGTAGTTACTATTTCAACATATGTGGGAGGGGAAAATTCCCCAACACCAATGGAATAAATTCAAGTGAACATGTTGATTTTTTTTGCTCCCTAAACTTTCCAAAAGAGTCTTTTATTCTTTATTTACTCTAAGGCAGTACAGGTGATCTTTTGACAATTCATTCATAGTGTAAAGTTTGTCTAAATTACCAAGCCTGACTTATACACTTGCCAGTTATGTATTTTATTGCATGGTTCTCGGCCTTTCCTTTCCAAAGCTGCGACACACTCACCATCCAATCTTTGTTTTTGTTTTTCTTTTTCACACCGATTCTTTGTTCTTGCTGAGGTGGGCCATGCACAAATTGTTGCCTTCATTTTCCTCTCTTCCACCGTTCGCAGCCCAGTTAATTCTACTTTAGCTGATGTCTATTATGTATTCAATACCTTTTTATATCCAACTCTTCCTCAGCTTTGTTCCAACTCTTTCTTTTGACCTCAGGAAAACATTTCATATAATTCTCTCTCCCTTGTTATCTCTTCATTGTAATCTCAAAGATAAAGATGATGTTGATCATAAGTGGTAAGTCTTACACTCACTCTTCCAGTGGAAAGTCTTGAGTGTTAAAGTAAGTTTAAATACAACATGGAACTACTTCTTTTGCCTTCTAAAGCTCTTAAAAGTACCCAGAAGTTCCCAACAGACATTTTACAAATCTCCCCCTAACTCCAAGTCTTTTAATAAAACCAGCTTCCCTTCAAATACCAGCATGAAGACCGAGGAGCCATGAGAAATCAGATTAAGTAATATTGCCTTTCTGTTTTATTTCATTACTATTATAGAAATACTACTTCATTTTCCATTGTAAGCTAAACAACTTTAGCCATATTGTGGTTTAAGTAGGCTTTGGTGGGCTAGTCTCGGCGCTTACTACTTATTCATTCCTAATATTCTGCCCGGAAGTATAAAACCACCCTTCCTGCACTCCTTGCTTCTCTCTTTGCCTTTCCTGTTGTCTAGTTTTCGCCCAGCAGTCAGAGTGATTATTTTAAGGTGTTACCTGTCCATGTCAGAAATGTCTAAACCTACAGAGACTCTTTGTAAGTGTTTATTTGCACCAAACTGATAACTGTGCCAAGGAGCAAGATCTCAAATGCTCTGGAGAATAACAGTTTTTCAATTTTTTTTAATGCATTTTGAAGTAAAGAACAGAAGGAAGATTATATAAAGATTTGAGAGAGTGAGGTGGGAATTGGATTACGGCATGTCTTAGAAGGCAGGGTCTGAAAGGGTGGTCAGATATTAGATGAAGGCTCTAATATGAGGCATTTCAAAGATGTGTTAACCTAGGGGCACAGAAGCAATGGACAGGACTTGCTTAAGGCAAAGGTGAGCCTTTTAGTAAAAAAGTTATGTGCCTGGAGTGTAACTACCCCCCGGTGACCTACCCAGTTAGGAATGTACAATCAGATCACCCTGTGAGGTTGCTTTCCTTAGAATCTCTTCCATCCACACACCAGAACTTGTCACTTCCATGGCCTCAGCCCTCCAAATGTACCAAACTGAGAATAAAATCCAGAGGCCTCAAAAAATCCATAGCCCAGGAGGTGTTAAATAATTTGGCCCTATATTACTGCTTCAATCTATGTCTTTCCATTCTGCCTCTCTTTCACCACACTTTGGACAAACAGGCCTGTTTGCTGTTCTTCTGAGACACCAAGTGTCTCGCATTTCTCTAGAAATCTCCCAGATTTGCTCAGATATGGACTCATATGTCACTCCAGCTGTGTACAATTTTAGGTAATTCTTGAATAGCCAGATTGAGTGGGGGCGGGATTGAATTTTGTGAGAGAGGTCTGATAGATAATACCCAGACAGTGAGTGTGTAGATGAATGTCAAGAGAAATCATGTGTGAGGGAGAGAGAAGACAGGGACCCTGCCATGTGAGTGGCTCACAATGAAGAGACCTAAAAGGGGAGCCAGAGAAGCAAAGGGGGAAGAAGTAAGCAAGCGAATCCCAAAGTGCAGTGTTTTTGACCATCTGTGATATGGGAACGGCAAAGACATTTTTTAAAAAATATATTTTATTGATTTTTTAGAGAGAGAAAGGGGGAGGGATAGAGAGTTAGAAACATCGATGAGAGAGAGACATCGATCATCCGCCTCCTGCATGCCCCCTACAAGGGATGTGCCCACAACCAGGATACATGCCCTTGACCGGAATCGAACCTGGGACCTTTCAGTCCACAGGCCATCGCTCTCTCCACTGAGCCAAACCGGTTTCGGTGGCAAAAACATTTTTTAAAAAAGTAGGTGACTAATCAAGTGAAATGTGAGGATCCAAAGAAAAAGCCATTGGCTTTGTTGATTTGTTGCATTGTTTCAATATAAAAATGTCATTTGTATTTCAAATATCTGTTTTAACTAATTAACTTTTTGAAAGTATCTTATATTTATGGAACAAATTTTCTACTCGCCCAGCACTAACTCCATTTAGATGACCCTGATTCTATGCACAGCAGTAAGCACATCTATCCACACTCCCCTGGTCCTGCGAAGGCTTCTTTGAAATCACTTCTTGTAGAAGACAGAAGCTTTGACATGTAAGGGACTTGGGGGTATCAGGAGACATACACAGAATAATATTTGAATCAAGGACAAAAAAAATATTTGCTTTTTTATATTTGAGAATATTTCCTGCTCTAGCTGGTTTGGCTTAGTGGCTAGATCATTGGCCTGCAGACCCAAGGGTCTCAGTTTTGATTCCCAGTCAAGGGTGTGTGCCTCAGTTGCAGATTTGATCTAAAGCCCTGGTTGAAGCTCATGTAGACCTCTCTCTCTCCCCCTTTCTCTCTCTCTCTCTCTCTCTCTCTCTCTCTCTCTCTCTCTCTTTCTCTTTCTCTCTCTCTCTTTCGTCTCTTCCATCCCTTCCACTCTCTGAAAAAAAAAATTCAATGAAAAAAAAAAGAGAATTTCTTCTTTTTTGTACACTTTGGTTGAGAAGTAGCCTATAGAATTAGGTTAATGTCATCTAAAACATTACCACAAACTCCTCCTGGGATGTCAGAGACTAAATCAGTGTACCCCTTAGTAAAAGAACTGCTTTATCCACTCTCAGTATTATGAAAGTCCTATATCCAAGTAAAGTTATAATGATATGTAATTAACTTTTTCATCTTCAACTAATTAAGTTGAAGGAAGACGTGAAAAGCCATCATCTCTGCATAACAGTTTATAGAAGATTGAAAGTTGGAACATTTAATCAAAAAAGGCATATCTTTTTTGACTTCTTCTCAAAACCTCTTGTTAACAAATATAATCCACTGAAGAGACACGCCAAGCTTTAAAGTTATGTGGATTAGGCTGAGTATTTTTAATATGCATTTTTAAATTCAGGTCTTAAAAGTTCTGAAGCAATGAAAATTGTAAATTGAAAACAACATAATTAATGCAAAATGATTCAAATAAAACAAAGCAGAATGTATCTAAACAAAGATGAAAAGATTCCACATTCTTACTGATTGACAAAACTTACTTTCATATATATTTATATACTTATTTAATTTAACTTATCTTTATGTCTGCTAAGAACCAGATTGTTTTCAAATATTGCTGTTAGAATTTCAGATACTAAATTTTGTGTTATGGGTAGGAAAACAAGAATACTTTACATGATACAATTCTAAATATGTATATAGAGCATGACTTTGCCATGAACATGGACTTTGTTCACAAAATGTAAATTAAAATTGGTCAGAGAAGAATACCTAATGGTATAAAAGGAAAGAATTCTTGTTACAGAAAAGTAATTTTTGACATGGGAAAATTCTACAATGAAAAAAGTCTACCGGAATAATAAAGAATAATATTTTTTGTGTGTGTATGTATGCAAAAAAAATGGTATATGTTTGTTAAGGATTGAAATGACCTATGCCAAAATGCAATATGTTTGAGATCAAGGTTAATTTTTTGCTTATTTGCATTTTCTGAATAATCTTCAATATATTTTATTATTTTGGTATTTATTTTATAATTATATTTGGAACTAGAGGCCCAGTGCACAAAATTTGTGCATGGGGGTGGGGGTGTCCTTCAGCTGAGCCTGTTCCATATCCAATCTGGGACTCCTTGAGGGATGTCCAACTGTCCATTTAGGCCTGAAATAGGCAGTTGGACATCCCTCTCACAATCCAGGACTGCTGGCTCCCAACTGCTCACCTTTCTGCCTTCCTGATTGCCTCTTACCACTTCTGCCTGCCAGCCTGATCACCCCTAACCTCTCCTCTGACAGCCTGATTGATGTCTAACTGCTCCCCTGCCAGCCTGTTTGCCCCTAACTGCCCTCCCCTGTGGGTCTGGTCACCCCTAACTACCCGACCCCCCTGCAGGCCTGGTCACCCCCAACTTCCCTCCTCTGCCAGCCTTGTCACCCCTAGCAACCTTCCCCTGCAAGCTTGATCACCCCCAACTGCCCTCCCGTGCAGGGCTGGTCCCTCCCAACTGCCCTCCCCTGCTAGCCATCTTGTGGTGGCCATTTTGTGTCCACATGGAGGCAGGATCTTTTGATCACATGGGGGAAGTCATCTTGTGTGTTGGAGTGATAGTCAATCTGCATATTACTCTTTTATTAGATAGGATAGAGTAATGGTATATGGGTGGGGGCCATCTGCTTTGCCCTGAATGGTGTCCTGGATCAGGGTGGTGTTCCCTTGGGGCATGGGGTGGCCTGGGTCAGGGGCCTGTGGTGGTTTGCAGGCCAGCCACATCTCCCAGTGACCCAACCAAAGGCCCCTGGGATCTAGGATTTATTTATCTTGTACAATTGAAACTTTGTAACTTGGAGCAAAGCCAAGCCTTCATCTTACACAGCCATTGAAACTTTGTTGCCTTGAGTGGAGGCTGCAGCTGGTCAGGCATTGTAGAAAGCTTGGTTTCCTCCATCGCCAGGGGTAACCCAAGCTTCTCTCCTGCTGTAGCCATCTTGGTTGGGTTAATTTGCATACTCACTCTGATTGGCGTGTGGGTGTGGCTGGTAGGAGTAGCTGAGGTACAGTCAATTTTCATAATATTCTTTTATTAGATAACATTATGTGACAGGTACTTTGCAAGATAATATATTCAAAGGTACCAAACAGACACATTTTCTATCTATACAGGGCTGATATTTATAATATTACATAGTTTACTTTGAATTTTATATTGTGTAATGGTTAAGGGCAAAGGACATTGGAGACAAATTGCTTGGGTTCAAACCCTAGCTTTGCCACTTACTAGATTATGCCTCAGGAGTACTCGTAAGAAATAGAGAAATGATAATAATAATACCTACATCATAAGGGTGTTTTGAGAAATAAGTAAGTTTATGTCTGCAAAGCACTTATACCTGTAGTAGCAACTGGTAAGCCCTTTGCAAGTATAAGCTATTATTATTTTTAATTACATTTTATAATCCCTGATAATATGTTGATAAGGATTTTTATTGCTCCTTTTTTTAAAAAAGGAGGAGACTTAGCAGGCAAAACCAAAGCATTCGCTGTACAAAATCTCTAAGGTACAATGGAATTTAAGAAGTAGCAAATTGAGAAAACTTTAACATAATCAAACCTTGTTATAAGAATGAATTAAAGTTTTACTGTTAAACAATTTCATTGCAGATACATTAGTGTTTCCATTTCTGTGTGTACTCAGTAGTCAGCGCATACTTGGCCCATCAGAAAATAAGGCAAATTTTTCCAACCCATTTTTAATATGGGAAAGATAATTATACCTAATGGACTTGACATAAAGTGGAGCTATAAGATACGGGAAGAAAGGATGCTTTGATATTTAATTATTTTTAAAGTGGGTATAATTCCCAATTCCCTGCTTATTAGATTTAATTAATTTTTGTGCTTACTGTGCACTGTGAGGTGGGGTTTATAGGACGTGTGATGGCTGTGAACATTGCCAGTTACTTTTTTTTCAAATAACAATTTGAAGTTTACAAATTTTATCCCAATGAGATTAAAGAGTGTTGGAGGTGGAATGCTGTGAGAGATGGGATATTAACTATAGGGAGTGATTTGCCTTTAAAGTAAAAACAGCTATTTTTTCCAGTAAATGAACAAAAACAGGACAATTTCTCAGTTATGCTGTTGTTAATGAAAACTAACCAGAAAAACTGGGCCTGGGGTGACATACTGCTTCATATGTATTAGTGCACCATTTATCATGAATTACTGCACCAGTTTTAGTTAAAGCTACTCTCATTGAGACTTACTTCACATGCCACACACTGTACTAACACTAGCTTCCCCGTTAGCATAGATGAGAAAGACCTCGCTCTGCCCTCAAGCAGCTCACAGTCTAAAAGGGAAGCAGACATGTGCTGAAGCCATTACTGTTCAATGGATGATTGTGGGAACCTCTTTCCACGTCCCGCATGGTTCAGGGTTCCTGGTTCAGGGTTCAGGTTCTGAAGGAGGCTGCACGCAAACGAAATGAGAGACTAGAAAAGATTAATTTGGCCATATGGGAGGGCCAGGCGGGAGCCTTCCTCTAGTTTTCTCTGGCCTTTTTCTCCCTTTTATTAAGGCTTTGGGACATACCCCTAGCCTTTAGGCAGGAAATAACAAAACAGAAATTAACATGAAACAAACAGGTAGAGGCTGCTTCAGCTAACAATGTTTTCATCTAAACAGTGAGTAATTAGCTCTGACCTTTCAGAGCAGTTAAGGTTGACCAGCCTTCTGGCCTCCTGTTTATATCCATTTAGTGAGAACAATGTTTGGTTTTCGACAGATGATTAATAGAGATAAGTTTAAAAGGAGTTGTGCTTTTCTATCTGGCAACAAATATGTGACTTTCTCGTGGCACCATCTACACTAATAAAAGAGAAATATGCAAATTTGTCATACCTCCATGACACCCACCAGCCAATCAGGAGTGAGTATGCAAATTAACCCAACAAAGATGGTGGATTGATTTGCATACATAGTTGCAGAGTGGCTGGGCTGGACAGGACACCTGCTATGAGGGGGAGGGCAGTGGACAGAGGGAGCTATAGGAGTGGGGCTCCGGCTGGAGCAAACACTGAAGGATCCGGCAGGAAGGAAAGTGGAAGGCGGTGGCCAGAGTGAAGGCCTGAGTGCAGGGTGCCAGAGAAAAACCAGTGCCGGCACCTAGAGGAAGGAAGGCCTATTTTTACACAAATATTTTTGCAAAGAGCCTCTAGTTTGTCATTATAACACTTTGGTGGAATCCATCCATTTCTATGCATATTAACATTAATTTCTATAATGTATGTGTAATTCAGACAAGTAATTGAGGTTTAACACCAGAGTTGAATAGAATAGGAGGGTCAGGAGTAGGGTTGGGGGCCCAGAAAGACAAGGTTTTTTTTCCTAGGCAGGGCTTTTTCTTTTCTTTCTTTTCTTTTTTAAATTTGAAGCACTAGTGTTCACATCTTCATGAGGAAAACCATATCAATAATGCTGTGAAGGAAAACTGTTGGAGCTCACGAACAGTGTTTAAAGCTGAACTGCAAAAGAAAGGCCATTGTTAATAGGATGATCTCTCCTTGATGCGGGGATAACTTTGGGGCACTAAGCCCTGAGTCACACCTCTAAACAGGGCTCCTTGGCTCAAAAATACGCCTCCCTCTTCCTGTGCAGTTTCTTACTTTTTATTTTTATGTATAGTTTTATTGATTTCAGACAGGAAGGGAGAAGAAGAGAAAGATAGAAACATCAATGATGAGAAAGAATCATTGATCGGCTGTCACATGCATGCCCCTACTGGGACTCTAGCCCACAACTTAGGCATATGCCCTGGTCGGTATTGAACTCAGGACCCTTAAGTCTGCAGGCCAAAGCTCTATCCACTAAGCCTAACCAGTATCTTATTTCTTATTTCATACAACATTCCAAATTCCCCTACTTGGAAATTCCATTTGGCTTACACATCCTTTTTTAAAAAAATCAAGGTACATGTTTAGGGTTAATCTGACCTTAGTCATACAAAGATGAAACCATTTAAATTGGCTTTTTCCTATCAAGTAGCCACAATCAGTTTTCTTTGCAGAGATGAGGATTTTGTGGCTAATTGTTGAGCAGGAAGTATTTTAAGAGGTGAGGTGGCAAGTTGTCACAGCAGACTGAGAGAACAATCAACAACAGGGGTCCTGGCAGAAGATCTGCAAGTACAGAAGTCTTAGGACAGGTGTCACTCCCAGTGTGGCCTGTGGCTGACCTAGAGGCTTTTTAGAAGTGTAGAGTCTGTATTTTAACACACCCCTCAGAAGTTTTTATGCTCATTAAACTCTACAAAACCGTGCTCTACATTTTTATTTTTATTTCTAAGTATCACCTACTGGAGACCTTGTGACTAGGAAAATTTTCTCTTCTGCTCCCAATGACTTTCTGCTTCTAGGAGCCAGGACTACGCCTGCATTGTTAGTAATGTATTTAATTTCATTATGGGTTAAGCAGGCTGTGGAAGTAGCCTAGGGGAATAAAGGGGGTAAAGTGGGAGATATCTGTAATACTATCAACAATTATATATATATATATATTTCAAAAATATAATTAAAGGAAAAAGAAAGTAGCCCAAAAGTCAAACCAAGGCATGAAATATAGGAAAGTGTGTTCTGATTTAGACAGCTAACTTATAAATCACGTGGTAGAAAACTAGTCCTTTATCCTTTGAGTTGCCTTTACTCATCCACAGGAAAGGCTTATTCTTAGCTCAGAAAGCAAAACTGAATGTTTAGGCACCAATATATAAACAGCAGAGGTAATTTTTAAATTTCCATATTTTGGCATCTATGACAATAAGAGAAAATTAAATTTATAAACAAAAAAAATCCCTCAGTGCCATACATTTATGTATGATACATTATGCTAACAATTTTTAAATTTGCCATTGAATGAAGAAATGAAAATACAAAATACATCCAATGAATGGGAAATAAGATTTCTTTGTATATGGCATGTGGTTTAAAGACAGAGACATATCTTATTCATCTATCCCTTGCATCCAGAAGTGGTTCTGGGACAAAGAAGTGTCAGGTTATGAATGAATAAATGAATAAATCAATACCCCGTGCAATGCCATGTCTAAAATAGGTTTTAAGAAAAAGTTTGTCAAACCCACAAAAGTGTACAAGAATGTGCTAAATCCAAAGAATTATTTAGTAAATAGAAGAGGGTGAATCAGGATGACTAGTGCATATACGTATACTAAATTAAAATGGCATGTTTTACAATAATGCGGATAGAAAAGAAGATAATGTTCTTTAAGAAATGCACATTTTTAGATGTAATGAAATAGTCTTTATTAACAACAGAAATAAAGTTTGTAAGTCTTACTAAACTGACTCAAGTTTTTGTTTTGTTTCATTTTATTTTTTCCATCACCATTTATCCCCTCTATGTCCTCTTCCACCTCCACCAA
>JAAGEH010000045.1:9598292-9787723 GCA_011751065.1 Lasiurus cinereus | reverse complement strand
CTCAATCCCTCCATCCCCAACACTCCCATCCTTCACCAGAGCTGTCTGCCTGCTCTCTATCTACAAGTCTGTCTCTGTTTTGCTTGGTAGTTCAATTTGTTCGTTAAATTCCATATACTAGTGAAATCAAGCGCAGACAATCGCCTATTTATGGAGTACTGCCATCTATGTTCGTTGTCAAATTTTTAATCCCTAAAAGTACAAAAGAATAATAACCAACTTCTTGATTAATATGTGTTTTGAATATTTTATTCTGAGTTCTATTTTCTAAGGTGTAACTATAGAGTTAAATTGTTATGACAAAATTGATGTTAGAAAATCAATTAAGTGCCTGAAATGTGAAAATTTTCATAAACTTTTAGTTTTAATCCAAATCTGATCAACTCAGAAATGTGTCAAGCTAGCCAGTTTTATGGAGTGAAAACTTTATACCTTTTTACTGTAAGCAGTACCTAAGGACAAAGGGACTTTTCAGAATGAATTTTCTTAAAGCTCAATTCAGGATTGAAGTTCACTTTTCACTGGTGTGTACACACTAAGCATTTATTTGCCAAAAATAAATAAATAAATAAATAAATAAATAAATAAATAAATAAATAAATAAATGGAACAGCACCTAAATCATACCACTGTTTATTTTTATTTTTGAAATATATTTTTATTGATTTCAGAGAGAGAGAGAAAAAACATCCGTGATGAGAGAGAATCATGGATTAGCTGCCCTTGACCAGAGTTGAACCTGGGACCTTTAAGTTAGCAGACCGATGCTCTATCCACTGAGCCAAGCCAGCGAGGGCCCACTGTTTATTTTCAAGATTATCCCCTGGGCTACATCTCTGAGAAACTCACCACTTGGGTCTGTGTGCTCAGATTGCTTTCTGAGTAAAAGTAGCCATCATTTTTTATTAGTGATTCTTTTTGTCTTAAAACTGCAGCTTTTAAGAAGTATGTCTCTTAATTCTAATGCACTGCAGTTGTGTGAAGAGAGGTCAGAATCCACACTCACACTGAGCATACTTTTAAGCCTGTTGGTCCTTCATAACACACGGCAACTTGTACCCGTCCAGAGGGCATCGCCATACCTTTGTGACTCTACCTCAGCTTCATTCTATACCGAGGCCCTAATTAGAGCATGTGTGTTGCGTGCCCACGGTGATGTAGGCATTTTGGGAGCTGGGATATAGCTGTGAACCAGACAGACAGGGTCATGACTCCTAGCTAACGCACATTCCAGAGGGGCTGGGAGTGGGAGGACAGGAACCGAAAGAACTACCAGATAATGAGAAGTGCTATGATAACAATGACACAATCTGATAGACAGTACCTGGCAGGCAACGTAAGATCGTGTTCTCAGAAGAGGTCTCTTCAGGGTTATTATATTTAAGCTGAAATGCAGAAAAGGTGGGAGATATGTCAACATTGAGGTAAGGGCATTCCAGGGAGAGGAAGAA
The DNA here is from genome assembly GCA_011751065.1 of Lasiurus cinereus. Taxonomy (NCBI): domain Eukaryota; kingdom Metazoa; phylum Chordata; class Mammalia; order Chiroptera; family Vespertilionidae; genus Lasiurus; species Lasiurus cinereus. Next base: position 9,786,272 of record JAAGEH010000045.1, on the reverse strand, counting down.
CAGCTACTTGCACAAACCATGGGCGGAAGCTGATCGTGCTGTAAAACAGAAAGAAGGGGACATGAAAGACAGTGATTGGCAATGAGGTTGGAGGGGTAGGCAGGAGCTAGGTCACAGAGGGCCTTATGGGCCAAAGTAAAGGGCCTTAATTTTTTTTTTCTAATTAAAAATAGGAAATCTTTGATACATTTTAAAACACAGGATTGACATGATCATATGTAGGTCTTAAACAGTTCACCCCGGCTGTTCTGTGAAGGATGGATTGCAGAGCAGCAGGGTGGGAAGCCAGCATTTCCTGCAGTTCAGACAGGAGATCACAGAGGCTGGAGCAGTGTGGAAAGAATAGACGTGGAGCAAAGTGGATGTATTTATAAAAATAACTTGTAGGTAGAGGCGCCTATAAAATGCAGATTCTATAGCTTTTTACAAGGTTTTCTTGTTTTATTTCTTTTTAAAAACGTTTTTATTGATTTCAAAGAGGAAATGAGAGGGAGAGAGAGAGAGAGAAACTTCACTAATGAGATAGAATCCTTTATGGCTGCCCCTGGCACACCCTCAGCTGGGGATGGAGCCAGAAACCAGGGCATATGCCCTGACCAGGGCATGAATCATGACCTGCTGGTTCATAGGCCAACTTTCAAACCACGGAGCCACTCTGGCCAGGCTCCTGTTTTATTTCTAATATTACCATTAATTTATTAGAATTTACTTGACCTTTGTGGACCAAACTAGTTCATCTGATCAATGTCTTCAGAGAACAGTGTATGCAGATGCCTAAGCTTCCCTCCCCTTATGCCTCTGGGAAATGAGAAAATTCATAACTCACCACTTTTTTTTTGAGCAGTTTGGTATATTTTTACAAAACGGCGTGATTTATTGTTTGCCTCTGAGCTCTTGAAGAGCAGGGACTGTGTTAAATTTATCTTTCTATCACCTGGGCTCAACACAGAATGCCCAACAGAATCCTGATAAATACATATGCAATAAATAAATGCTGACACGTTCAATTTCATTTGCTGCTTTTCTACTTCTATAAGCTTCATACAGTCTCCTTAAAATGTATCCCAGTTGCTAGTCTGCCATTCAACAACTTTTTTTTTTTAGGATAATTCATAGTAACATTAGGATTGTTTGATAATGCAACCTTTTATTTTAAAAATATACAATTAAATTGATGTCAGTATCAATGCATGGATAATTAAGGTTTATATTTTGTGTTGTTTTGCTAGAGTGGTCATAACAAAATACCACAGACTGGGTGGCTTAAACAACAGTTTATTTGCTCACAGTTCTGGATGATAGAAGTCCAAGGTCGAGGTGACTGCAGGGTTGGTTTCTCCTGAGGCTTCTCACCTTGGCTTGCAGCTGATGGCTTTACACTGTGTGCTCACATAGCCTTTCCTCTGTGCACACATACCCTATGTCTCTCCGTGTGTCCAAATTCCCTCTTCTCACAAGGACAAGTCAGACTGGATTAGGGCTCACCCCAAAGGCCTTATTTTAACTTAATTATCTTTTTAAAGGTGCTTTCCCAAATACAGTCACATTGTGAAATGCTGAAGCTAGACCTCAACTTACCCTATAACATGTACTTCTGTTTGAAATGCCAATTCTTAAGTTAAGAAGAAGAAAATAGATCGCCCCCCCTTTTTTTTCTTTTACAATTATGTTATTTTTTTCTGTAGCATTTATTTTTTTAATATATTTTTATTGATTTCAGAGAAGAAGAGAGAGAAAGAGATAGAAACATCAATGGTGAGAGAGAATCATTGATTGGCTGCCTCCTGCACATCCCACAACTGAGGATTGAGCTACACCCGGGCATGTGCCCTTGGCTGGAATCAAACCTGGGACCCTTCACTCTGCAGGCCAACTGAGCCAAACCGGCTAGGGCTTTCTGTTGTCTTTAAAACTGTTATCTGCTTCCTTCCCGATACTCTTAAAACTTTCCTCCTTTCTGATGGATGGCTCTGATGACCTGGCACCTCTCTTGCCTTCTCTTCGAATGTTGATGGGTCTTCTTTCTCCACTTGGCCCCCAAAGGTAGGTGGTGCCTGTGGTTCTTTCTTCATCGCATTTTCTTTTTTAGTTGCCTCCTTGGTTCCCAGAGCTTCTACTATCTCTTTCCCCAAACTCGGACTCATGTTTTCTTTTCCTCCTGGACGTATACCAGAGCACCCAATGCGATTTCCAGAATCATTACATCTCACTCTAAAATGCCTTTGTCTGGCACTGATACAATAGTTGTATCCGTTGCCTAAAACAGCACACATTTATTATCTTACCCTCCTAAAGGTCAGAAATCTAAAACTGGTCTCAAGGGGATTAGAACCAAGGTGTCAGCAGGGCCGCATTCCTCAGGGAGGCTCTGTGTTAGGATTTGCTTCCTACCTTTTCCAGCTCCTAGAGGCTGTGGCATTCCTCGGCTCCTGGATCCCTTCCGTCTAAAAGCCAGCAGTGCTCTGTGGAGCCTCTTCGGCTTCCCTCTTCCCTGTTTAAGGCTTTGTGTGATTACACTGGGCTCACCCACTGGCATTAAGGTCAGCTGATGAGCATCTGAATTCCCGCTGAGGAGCCTTGGCAGAGATCCATAGGGCCAGTCTTGTCACGGCGAGTGATGAGCAGCCTGTTTTAAAATGGAGCAATGGCCATAGTGGCTCCCTCGGGCCAGGCGTCTTCCACATTTCCCTAGACGTTCATAACTGAAGTCCCTTCTTGTGGGAACTGTTGGAAAGAGAGACCATCACCTCCAGTGTGCACCTGAGAAAATTCCAGGTTACAGGGAGAGATGAGTCAGACAGACCAATGGCCTGGCAGCGTCCCCAAATCAATAAACTCCAGGAAAAAAAGACAACAGTAGCTACCAGTGCTGGAAGAGCTGGCACATAAACCCAGCGGGCTCACCTAGACCTTTTAAGCAGAGAAGAGCCCTATGGCAGTCTGATGAAATTTTGTCCTCACACAGGAAATGGTGAGACTGAATCCTGTGAAACCGGGTGCTTTCCAGGTGCCAGGCAGTCTTCTCTAAGGGCTTCTTGAAAGGAGCCTGGGGCACTTCAGCCGAGTGGAGACTCTGGCCTCCCCTGGCAGGGGAAAGGGGATTTAGGAAGTCCACCAAAAGCAGGCCTTCCGAGTTCTGGTGGGTGGGAGCACTGTGTCCATGTGGCAGAGATTATTGGTGAATTCTAATAACAGAACTGTTAGCATGAACTGTGAACTTAATCTCAACTTAATCCACCTGTATCTCTATTAGATGTCTAAACCACAGTAGGTTGCAAAATGTATTTGCACACTATATATATATAATTGATTTCAGAGAGGAAAGGAGAGGGAGCAGAGATAGAAACATCAATGATGAGAGAGAATCATTGATTGGCTGCCTCCTGCATACCCCCTAATGGGGATTGAGCCCTCAACCTGGGCATGTGCCCTTGACCAGAATCGAACCTAGGACCCATTAATCTGCAGGCTGACGCTCTATCCACTGAGCCAAACCAGCCAGGGCTGTATTTGCACATTTTAAATCATTCTAGTTTACTCTCTTCCCTACATCTATAAAGGAGAGCAGCTAGCCTTCCCCACACTCACCCCAGACCAGCATTTTACCGTAATGTCAGTAATACAGCTTGAATTTGAAGATGCTCAATGTGCTTCTATGTTTTCGCCTAATTACTCATCACAGTTGAGCACTGTTGGCTACGTTCTGCTTTCCAATGCTCCTTACCACCACAGTTCAGTATCAGGAAGCACATGGGTGCAATGAACATGTCCCTTAAAAGCTGTAAATCAGAGTTTTTAAAATCAAGTTTTATTTTCTGATAGCTTCAGAGATAGCTTAATCTTCATCTGTGATTGATCAGCAGTTGGCAGTGACTTTCAACTTCAGTTTTAAGTTACTCCACTATAAACTGAGTAGTTTCTCTTTGTAAAAGAAAGCATTTCAATGTACTATGAATTGCTACTAAGAAAAAAAAGGCTAGTCTCTCATAATGCACATTATCCACTAATAACACATTTTCTTTCTTTTTGGATTTAAAATTTAATATCAGGTGTGCTACTTCATAGTCTTCACATGGATCACACTTCATCTCAACTTTTTTTCTGTTTCAACATCTTTCTTTTTTGTCAAACTTATTGAGATATAATTTAATACAATAAAATTAGTCTTTTTAGTATATACTTCTGAGTTTCAAAAGATGTGTACATTATGTATCCCACATCACACTTGACATAGTTTCATCACCTTCCAAAATTCCTCAAGCCCCTTTGTGGTTAAGCCCTCCCAATTCTCAACTGCTTTTGAGTTCGCATCTTTCATTTAGAATGATACATTTGAGATTCATTTATATTGTTTATTCCTTTTACTGTATATTTTATTATATATATATACACAACACCATTTGCTTACCCGTTCACCAATTAAAGGGTACTTGGATCGTCCCCAGTTTGGGGCTATTATAAAATATGTGCCCATGCTTTTATGGGAACATGTTTCCTTTTCTCTTGGGTAAATATCTAGGAGGGGGATTGCTGGGTCATACAGTAAGTATTTGTTTAATTTTATAAGAAACTGCCAAACTGCTTTCCCAAGTATTTCTACTATTCTGCATTTCCATCAACGATGTTTGGGAGTTCTCTTTGCTCCACATCTTCCACAGCATGTGCTATTATATTTATTTTAGCCAAGTAGTGATACATCATTGTGGTTTTGATTTGCATTTCCTTAATGACTTATGACGTTGAGCACCATTTCTTCTGCCATTCACATATCTTCTTTGGTTATTGTTCATTTATGTCCATGTTCTAAAATACTGGTTTGTGTTGTTGAGTTGTAGTTCTTCATATAATCTGAACTAATATGTACTTATCAGATACGAATTTTACAAATATTTTCTCCTAGTCTGTTGCCTATCCTTTCATTTTATTTTTAAAATCTTTATTATTGAAAGCATTACATATGTTCCCCTTTATAACCCATTGACCTCTTCTAACCTGCCCTACACCCACCCCAGGCCTTCACCACCCGATAGACCCCTTTTTAGGGACAACTATAGGCCAATCATTAACACACACATACACACACACACACACACACACACTCACACACCATAAGTTAAATGTGTTATCTATTGATGGATAAATTGGAAGAAGACAATTTGGCAAAGATTCCAGAGACCCAGGGATAGTGTGATAGGATTTCAACCCAGATCTTCATGACTTTGAGGCCTGTTCTTTGAACAACTGTACACTGTCCCATCCCTAACAGAATGATTGTGGATGTATGTAATAAAAAGTGCATGCAAAACACTTGGCACAGGGTCTAACACATAGGGACTCAACAACTGCCTGTTTACTTTCCCTAACACTTCAGGACAATAACATGTAAATGGCCCTTTTCTGGTTCTCCTGATTTTTCTGGAATGCCAATTTGGAACATGCTTCTTTAAAACTGTCAAGGCCTGTTCATTATTTTTGTATACATATGAATTCACAAGAGCTAGATAATGAAAATTCTTTTAAATTTAAAAATAGTTTTCACAATTCTAATGCTTAGCAACTAGCATTAGAAAGGAAATGAAGAGCACAGTAACATTCCTTTTGCTTTAAAGACCATTCTGTTTATAAAACCATCTCTAGCTTCCAGTGCTTTAAATCAGCAAGAATTAAGGCAAAATATAATAAACTCCAAGGTTCACATAGCAGTAAGTTAGCCATTTAAGATTTCTTTCAAGAATTATATTTATCAATGCCTAGATGTAAAGTTTGATGGTAAAATGAAATATATATGGTGAAGTGAAAATTAACTCTCGAAACTAAGAAAACACACAATCGTTTCAGAAATGCAATCAAGAGAATTCTAAACAGAATTTTTCCTTTTGTTATATCACTGGTTATTGTTTTACATGCTGTCTCAAAAATGTCAAATAATAACAACAATCAAGTCTTGGTTATGAAATCTGTAATCTTTTTACAAATGCTCCAGCATACACAGCATAATATCACATATGTGTCTATAAATTTCAACTTTAACCCAAGGGACAGCCAGTTGCCTTAATTCATCAGAAAAGGCTCCTTTTCAAAGGCAGTTAGTACCAGCGCTTCTGCTATCTGTACTTCAACACCTGAGACCTGACTAATTAGCGTGCTAATATCATAAGCAATTTTACCCGGGCAATTCATGGCTTATATTTAGCATGATGAGTGCTAGAAATGGGCCATCATCGTTTACATGAAAAGTATTCATGGCTCCCTAAGATAGTTCTACTTTAGTAGGAACCTGGCCAATCCTGAAATGGTAGGGAGGGGACCTGAGGCTGGGCCCCTATATAATCTTGTGTCCCTTCATTGGTTCTGAGATTTACTGGCTGTCAAAGGCAGACGATAAAGGACAGAATCCTTTATCGTCGCCCTGTGAACTGCTGTTTTCTCTCGCACACAGACTCACACGGAACACCCAAAGAACAGAAAGCTTCCAGGTCAGGTTGTAAGAACTGTTTGTGAACCTGGTTGTTAAAAAAATGTATTAAACAAATGTCTGTATCTATGGCAAAATGAGGTCTGAGATTTATTTTCACTACCAGCTAGTAGTAGATGGTTTGTTGGGGAACAGTCCAAGTTTTCCCACCCAAGGTCTTTTAGGGTCAGATAGATTTCAAGAGTTGTGTGTATCAAAGTAAACTTCTTCCACTTTATCCATCAGAGCAGCATTTTAATGGATTCTTTTTCTTTAATTTTAATCTTTAATTTTCAGTGAGAATGTTAAGATAGTATTATATGTAATTATACAATGCTAAGTAGACCCTAAGCAATGGGAGATCATTTAAGAACTATTTGCTTTATATTTCTTAGTTTCCAATTAACATTCTTTTCCATCTTTCTAGAAAAGCAGGGAAAACAACAACAGGAAGTTTCCTTGTGAATGTAGATATGATAAAGTCAGAAAAGCTTTGTCCTCGAGGAGGACAAAGAATTCAGAGATTAAAACAAGCAGGAACCAGTGCTTTGGCCTTAGTTAAATTTCATAAGCCATTTTGTTCTGGGTTTGGCAGAACACAAAATGCTTTTGCCAAATTTTCCCCTCATTATTTAAAGCCACATGTTCGATGAAGGGGATTTCATGCATATGTTACAAGTGTATTTATAAATATCTTTTACTAGTAGAGATTACTGAACTAAAGAAACCAAGCCTAAACATGAGCCTATTATAGCACAAGCCATGGTATTGTTTTAATTAATCCGTCCCTTTCCTAAGGTATGAGGGAATGGAATTACCTACAGAGGAAATGGATTTTAGTTGAACCACAAGGAATTGAGGTCGAATATATTTATCACTGTTGAGGTTTATTAAGCCTTGCAATATATGGAAGGCTTAGGAATGTCCCATAGAGCACTAGACAAATAATAAAAATTCAGTTGGAAGGGGATTTTGGCAAGATGCAACCTCATTTGGCCTGTTTCTGCTTCTGCAGAATTTAAGGTTTGGGATATGCTGAGGAATATCAATCTATTCCTATGAAGGACCACCTTCAGTATTTACTCATACCCCTGGGCCCTATGTTTAAAAGATTTTGCTAACCAAACTGCATCTAATGACAAATAAATACTTGTTCAGGTTTTTATTAATGAAACATGTTAATCTCTGCTTCTGATCAGTGTAAGGTATTCAGCCTTCACACATGGGGTAGATACACTTTTGGCCAAAGCCAAAGAAATTTGATATTTTAGTTAGCCTATGCAGGTTAACTGTGGTCAAATTTATTATTTGTATCAGACATTTTAAAATATAGTGCGACTAGGTGAGAATAATTGGTTCCAGAAAGGGGCTGGTTAGAATGAGTCCATGTAGGAGAGAGGTTAAACTGCCTTGAAAGTTGAAAGCTAACATTGTGAAAATAAGTTTATTTTATTTCAATCATACTTGTAGCTAAAAGTATCTCTGTACATAAAGGTACCAGAATAATAAAGGGGGTGACAAGAATGTTGTTTGTTTTATTTTGGTATAATTTTTTTTTCTGACATGTGCTCATCTCCCATTTAATTTTCTCTGCAAATTTGCAAAAGGGTCATTTTTTTTTTTTGCAAGGTGGGTTTCCAATAGTCAAGTCCCAAAGACCTTCTGAATCCTTACATATTTAAATTATTCTCTTTTGCTGACCCAGCATTCCTGTCTGGATCTTTGACTTCCGTTAGGAGTTGGTATTTGTGTTGTATTTGCATTATGTGGTTGAAAGAGGATGAGCATTTAAAAATGATGAAAGAGAACGAAGATGCTGAAGCTGAGGCTAGATCTAGTGCCAGCATTGGAACAGAGCGGGGCACTGTTTTTGTTATGAGTGATTTTTTTCCCCCCATATTACAACTACTTTCTTCTCTTCGCAGCTTTGCAATGTGGAGCTCTGGCCAGGGGACTCTGGAGGAACTCCCGTGAGGAAAACAGTTCATTGTCTGTCCTCCATGGTAAAGCATCATTAACTTGGCTGGCCCAGGAACTCCAGGCTGGGAACCATCAGATTGTTATTGTAGCCCTGCAGTCTGTAAGATTCTATACATTTGGTTATTCGCTCTTTATCTGATGTGGAAATGGACAGCCTGAGGAATTGTTATTTGCTAAAGGTCACACGACCTCCTGCTCATCAAAAGAGGCCTAGAATCTGGGTTCTTGGCTTTTTGGGGGACACTTAAACATATATATATATAGTTTGTAGTTGCAACTGTTTATGATTTTGGTAATTCAATTTGTGTTTTGTCTTTAAATTCTAAGATACTATGATTTGACGAACTTGAAATGCTAAATATTTAAAAACAACAACTGTCCCTTCCTCAGGAAATCTCATAGGTTTTAGAAAGATATCTTGTACATGGGAAGTAAAATATCAATTCTATCATCTCTATTAATTCAACAAATAAAGAGATGATAGAACTGATATTTTACTTTCCATGCACAATTTATTAAGTAATTTTAGAACTCTGCAAAAGAAATGTGTGTGTTTTTTTAAAAGCAGGCATACTCTTTAGAATCATGGAATAAAAATAAAGTGTCTGATTAAAGCAATATTAGATTCTTATTTGGAAAGAGACAGTTGGACTGTATTCCAAGTATATATGTCATAATTTGTAGCATAATTTATTTATATTTCTATGACAAGACATAGCAAATCACATGGAAAATACATATTTCATCTTCCATCTGGTGGTAAGACATTAAAAATCATTTCCCCTAATTAAAACAAAGCTTTATTGTTTTTTGTTGATGGATGGGAAGAATTATTTTAAAGGCTAGGATAATGAGAATACTGGGTGCGGGGGGGTGGGGGGTAACTTTAGACTAACTTGAGTCACTGGGCCAGGATTCTAGAGAAACAGTACACTCACAAGCTTTCAGGAAGAACGGCATTCGCCTGCGTGGGTTCGCAAAGCGCACAGCTGATGGCCAGATGGTGACAGTTTGGGGACGAGCAGGCTGTCAGCACCAGGAACATTCGCGTTGCATACAGATGTTCTCCGTGGGCTGGGACAGAGGGAAGCCTTGCCTGAGCAAAGAGAACCTTGGTTAAGGAATTATTATATAGAACAACTCACCTAAATAATGGGGGGGATAGAAAAATGTTTTGTAATATTTGCTCTGTTGAATAGTAGCTATGAAATATAGGAAAACATGTCTGAACTCTTTGAAGTTATACTTCTAAAAATTCTAGAAAATGGAGTTAGGAAAATGTTGCCTTTTCAAAAGATATATTTGTATTGATTTCAGAGAGAAAGGGAGAAGGGGAGAAAGAGAGAGATATCAATGATGAGAGAGAATCATTGATTGGATGGAGCCTGCAACACAGGCCTGTGCACTGACTGGGAATCAAACTGTGACTTTCTGATTCATAGGTCAAGGTTCAACCACTGAGCCAGGCAGGCGGGGCCGGAAAATGTAGCTTTAATCAGATGACTAGAATGTGGCAAAGTGTCTTGGGAATCTTACAGGTAAAAAAAGAGAGAGACAGAGAGAGAGAGAGGGAGAGAGAGAAAGAGAGAGAGAAGACAGATCTGTGTGCTGTATCGCCATCCTCACTGGTTCCAGCCTGTAAGTGTGCCAACTACCTGGCTCTTCATGCCCCAGCTGTAATAGCGGTTCCAGAGTCCACAGTATCTTTCAATAGGTGCTACATGTTTAACTCTCTGCTGACCTTAAACCTTGCTCTTTCACAGATACTGAGAAACCTACTACTCAGGTTGAAGTGTGCTGAGGAAAGAAAGGGGGATGAAAAAAAGGGGTAGTGAGAGCAAATAGCAGGGCAGCGATAATTGAGTCATAGGCATATGAAGGTAGAAAATCCCCGGGGAAATCCAGTCTGGCTTGTTTGGCTCAAAGCACTATTTGAAGGATGCCCTCTTTAGAAGGTTAGATTAGTAGAAATCGGCAGCCTAAAATGGTTATCAATTTCATTATAAATGTGATGGATAAGGAGCGAGGGGTCCCAGACATCCCCTGAGGGGTCCTGGACTCTGAGGAGAAAGAAAATTAATACCTGCGCGCATTCGAGGAAAACTACAAACAAACAAACAAACAAAACAAAGGCAGAGAACATCTTAAAAGTAGTCAGAGAAAAAAACGGCAGGCGGACATCCCTCAAGGGATCCCGGACTTGAGAAAGGATGCAGGCTGGGCTGAGGCCTCCCCCCAACCTCCTCCCCTCCTCTCTGCCCACCACTCCAGTGCATGAATTTTGGGCACTGGGCCTTTAGTTGTGTTATAATAATGTAAGAATATTTTTGTCTGTGAAATAAACTTTTGGGGAACAGAGACTTATTGTTATTATTATTTTTTTTTCATTTTACTGAAACCAGGTATATAAAATGTCTGTATAGATGTGATGGAATGAAAGAATGGGAAAAAAGAGAAAGAAAGAATGGAAGAAGAATTGAAGAAATGAATAAAAGAAGGAATGCATTCACACAAAGGTCTCCGATCAACTATTAAATAAGTACTCTAAACCTCATAAATTAAAGCACATACTTTGGGGAGGGAGGTAGAATAATAAACTCCAAACAATGTCACCATGCTACTAAGAGAAATGCAGTTGATACAAGAAAGGTCTTCCCATCAACATAGCCTCAAGGGGTGTTCTAAGAGCACATATTCTAAGAAAATGATAGTGAAGGGACTAACATGATCAGGTGCCTCATAACACTAGAATTCAAGAGTTTCCTTTGTATAGCACCTCCCCACCACCCTTGTCCCATAGTCTTAAAGGGCCTTGTTCCCTCTTAAGATTTTTCTTTTTTACTTGGAATCTTCAGTGGGAGAATGAAGACCTATGAAAGGTATGCTGAACTTATCATCTAACCTTTGTATCCAGTTTTGTGACTCCTTGATCACTCAGATTTCTGTTTCTGCCTTCTCATAGACAATAAAAGCTTTTATAATCCACCCCCCACCCCAATTCCCAAATAAAACCACTATTTCTTATCATTCCATGGGTGGCTAGTTGGTTGGCTAATCACTAGCTGCAAATAAAGACACGAATTCTATGCAAATGAGCAATCTAAAAATAAAAGTCTGTATGCACCCTATGAGATTTCCTAAGCCATGCATCCCCTCATTCCTTTTTATTGGTCAAAATTATACCCCATCCTAAACTGCATTTTGATGGCAAGGAGCCCAGTAAACTCTCACTTCTTACATATATTTCTGTATTATGATGTGTAGATCTGCTTGATTTCTCCTAATTTTAGGTTTCCAAATTAGTTTAGTTCTTCTGATTTTAGTTATCTTAAAACCATGATAACTAAATTTCTAAAGCAATTTGCCTCAGTTATGCACCAGAAATTTCCCTTCCCTTCTCTCTTTCTGCCCCATCTCTTCTGGGCTTAATTCATGCCCTCTTCTTCAGCACTTAACATTTGAGAAAGTCGTATTTTTAGTTAATATCAGGACCTTTATTTTCACTCCCATATTCAATTAGCTTAGCCTATAGGGTACATTTGCAAGATTCATGGTAATGAGTATGAGTGAACATTTTCATGCTAAATTTAAAAGGGTGGGTCAAAATATACGACTTTCTCAGACTCTTCCAAAAAATCCTTCTCAAATCTCGTCAATATGTTTCAACTCTTCCAAAATATCAAAGATGGAGGAACACTCTGAAATTCATTTTACACTAGTGTTTCTAAAAACAATACATTATTTGAAAAAAAATAAAGAAATCAACCCCTCTTACAATAGCATCAAAAATAATAAAATTTAAATTTAACCAAGGAGGTAAAAGATCTTTATCCTGAAAACTATAACACATTGAGGAAAGATATTGAAACATACACAAATACATGGAAAGGTGTCCTGAATTCATGAGTTGAAAGAATTAGTATTGTTAAAATGCCAATACTAATTAAAATCATCTTTAGATCCAATGAAATGCCTATCAAGATTCCAATGGCATTTTTTTACAGAAATAGAAAAAACACTCTTATAATGTATATATAACCACCAAAAACCCCAAATAGCTAAAGAAATCCTGAGAATAAAGAACAAAGCTGGAGGCATCACACTTCCTGTTTTCCAAGCAATGTGTGTGTGTGTGTGTGTGTGTGTGTGTGTGTGTGTGTAGGAGGAAAGGTGAATTATGGCTAGGGGTATATGCTCTTTTGCCCAATGAAGTTAAATGGGCAAAAGAGCAGAAAAGGTTGTTTGGGACCCTGAGGACAAATTGCCTTTTTTTTTTTTTTAAGTTTCTTAAACCACAAAACCGGAGAAAAACACTGACTGTCTGTAGCTTTATTGAAGATATGTCGGCTAACAGTTGATAACGTGCTTAGAAAAGAATGCAAGACAAATAAAAGCTATCAGTCATCTAAATGAGAACCTCAGCTACCCCAGGGATATGCTATCTTGACCTTTATCACTTCACATGAATAGAGCTGTTAGGAAACACACACCCACACCCACCCTCTGGTGCTGTTATATAATGCCTTTCATACCGAGCCACCTAAAGCTACCACGTCCTCCCTGCCGTTAAAATAATAACGCAGAAGTCATGTCTCCTCTTTAGATTTATATTTTTGATAAAATGCTATTCTATTCATCAGTCCTTCCAACAGGACTGGTGGAAGGTAATGATAGGTTGCAATTTTAAATCCACTGAGCTTTCTTTTTTCTTCATAATTCGATGTGACACGCTCCCCTCCACCCCTTTTCTTCTTGTTAAGAATAGCTTCAGTTTCGTCTGAATCAAAAGTAGACTAATTGTATAATTTTAGAAGCACACTGCCATATTCTGAGAGGTAGAGAAGGGAATTTCAAAAATGGATCTGTCTTTATTAGGAAGAAATAGACTTCACACTTCTGAGCTGTAAGGTAATAGTCACCTTTTTATGTCATATTAGTGGAGTATTACATTTTATAACCTCATTTATAGTGTGAAATACAGAGATTTTATTTAAACCTTTGGTCAGGATCTCAGAAGTCTTCCCAGAATTCTATTTTGCCTGATTGTTGGGAAAGCATTAAGAGCTGAAAATATCATTTTGAAAGTTGCCATTTTTAATGAAGTATTTAATTTGGAACTGATATCTTTAAACTTTACAAATTATGATGTGTTTATGCTCAATAGATATCAAAAAGAGTATTTCTCATAGGAAAGACAGATTTTCCATTTCAGAGGAAATTTTAAAAAGAAAAAATAATAATAACAATTTTTCTTAGATGAATTAGGTCATTACAATAAGTGCACGTGGTTAACACATGTTTGAAATAACCCATAGATGCCGAAACTGGTTTGGCTCAGTGGATAGAGCTTCGGCCTGTGGACTAAAAGGTCCCAGGTTCGATTCTGATCAAGGGCATGTATCTTGGTTGCGGGCACATCCCCAGTAGGGGGCGTGCAGGGGACGGCTGATCCATGTCTCTCTCTCTCATTGATGTTTCTAACTCTCTATTCCTCTCTGTAAAAAATCAATAAAATATATATTTTAAAAAAAATAAGCCATAGAGTACACACAACCTTGTTAACTACCCTGGAATCCAATCCCCACCTTGCTTTATCCCACATCATGTTTGGATGTTTTTCATGTCAACACATTTTAACTATTTCCTCCAAAAACCTTCAATTGAGTTCATCCAGCATCTCAGCAAGTGAGGGAGGGGCATGTATTTCTCCTGTTGAAAAAACACTATCACGGTAGTTAGAGTTTAAGTGGCTTGCCAAGTCCACCAAGTCAAGCAGAGGAGAGAACTCTAGGTGTCCTGCCTTCCAGAAGGTAGCCAAGTGGGATGAGATCGAAGCATCAGGTGTTTCTGAACAGAGGCTAGAAAAAAACAATCCTTGAAGAGCCAGGACCCTGAACCCTTTTCCCAGGACAGCTAAAGCTTGCCATGCTTGCCCGGGCCCAAGAATGACAGGGAGGTTTTTGAACTAAACAAGAAGACTACCTGTGGGAAAACGGCCTGTGGTTTTGTTACAGAAAATCAGAATAACCAAACCATGCTCAGAGAGTTTGGAGTTACATTTAATACGCGTGGGTCCAGAGGAAAATGTTTCTCAAATTCTGGGCCCCAACATGCAGAAATTTTCCGTATTTATATGTTTTTCCCTTCTTGGTCTCCCAAATATGGAATATTTTCTGCCCCTTTGCAAGTTCTTAAAGGGCCCCTATGTGCTGAGGCCTTGAGACCTCAACCAAAGGCCTGGCCTGGTGCCAGCACTGATAATTTTGTCCAGGGAAGGTTTAATGGCCTCTCTGAAATGAGAATAGTCTCATTTTCCTTCTTATTTAAGCAAGCAAGCATTTACAGAAGCCAATAACAAGGTTAAACTTTCAAAGAGCAGTTTTTATAGAAGATGGATGCTTCAGTTCACTTCTTGAGTAAGGGCTGCCCACAGCAGCTGCTCTGCCTCTGGGTGCTGTGTGCACAGCCTCCGTGGCTGAGTGACCCACGGAGGAACAGTAGACCCTTTTGCTGCCCTCCGACTTCCCAGGGGATCGAATACTGACACCCTGGAACCAGAGATCTCCCCAGCCTCCTCTCCTTTTAGGCTAGTGGTGCTCTAGGGTGCCATCGATCTGATCACAAATGCACACGGAGCCCGCTGGTCTCTGGGTCCCTATCTCTCCGGAAACACGGTCAGAGACCACCTGGGGCAGAAAGAATAGTGGAGGATGAGGAGGGAAGGAACAGGCCTGAACAGGACAATGGAAACACAGTGGGCGTATAGGCAATCCCAATTTCCCACCTTAGACTCTGCATATCTAAATGAGGAGCCAGGAGTAGGCCCCCATGTGAGCACTCCTGGCCTCCACACATTCCAGAGACAATTTGGGAGACAGGCAGTGTTATTCCTGAGGTTTGCTGAAAGTGCAACATACACTCAGTTCTGATTACGCAACGTACGTTTAGTGGCTTCCTGTTACTCGGCCGCAAACATTTTCTATAGGAGGAAGCCATCTGGAACAATTTTTAAAGCCTTTAACAGGATTTATGAAGTCCACTCCTCTCCCTCTTTAGGTATCTCTCTCTCTTTTTAAAAAAATATATTTTATTGATTTTTTTACAGAGAGGAAGAGAGAGGGATAGAGAGAAACATCGATGAGAGAGAGAGAGAGAGAGAGAGACATTGATCAGCTTCCTCTTGCACGCTCCCCCCCCCACACACACACACTGGGGATGTGCCCACAACCAAGGTACATGCCCTTGACCGGAATCTAACCTGGGACCCTTCAGTCCACAGGCCTAAGCTCTATCCACTGAGCCAAACCAGTTCGGCTCTTTTTTTTTTTTTTAATATATTGTATTGATTTTTTACAGAGAGGAAGGGGGAGAGACAGAGAGCCAGAAACATTGATCTGCTGCCTCCTGCACACCTCCCACTAAGGATGTGCCCAGAACCAAGATACATGCCCCCGACCAGAATTGAACCCTGGACCCTTCAGTCCTCAGGCTGACACTCTATCCACTGAGCCAAACTGGTTTCGGCTTAGGTATCTCTTTAACCAACTCCCTGCCACCCCTGCCTGTCACCCCTTACATACTCAAAAACACTCCCCCCTCCATGTTACTTGCAGTTTACCAAATCTGCCACCTCTGCTCTTACTTACACCCCTCCTTTCCTGGGGTTATCGGGTTATCTTCCCTAACCTGACCTTGTTTGCCTGCAAATATCAACCATTATCTTTCAGGAATCAGCTCAAACCTCACCTGCTGTGTAAAACCTTAGCTGGCCGCCCCCACCTCAGCAAAACTGGCCATTTTACTTTACACCCTACATAGCTGAATTGATTGTATCTATTTGTTTACACGTCTATCCTGCCTGGCCAGACTGAGCACCTGGGGTGGTGCTTGTGTCTTATTTTTCAATCTCTGGAAACTACCACCAGTGTCGCAGCACTTAAGTATGTTTGCTAAGTGAATAATGATCCACGCTCTCTGCTCTGTTCGATGTATCCGCCTGGATGGAATGACTCACAGCTGCAGTTTTTTTAAGCAGGGAGGAATTTGGGAGAATGTAATGGAAGAACTCTGGAAACAAAGTCAAACACCAGTTGCAGAGAAGGTTTTGTCAAGGTGAGACAAATTCTCTGTGTGAGAAAACTCTGTGGAAAAAATCTTCTCTGCTGATGATAATGGATTGTATCTAAGTCCAGTCCTGGCTGGGCTGAGTACTAATTATTTGGAAGTAATTCATTTTTTAGAACTATTTCCAGCTCTAGGTAAGTAAAATCCAGGTAATTTTACTTATTTTTTAAGATAGCTTTTTATTGATTTCAGAGGAAAGGGGAGAGAGAGAGAGGGAGAGAGAGAGAAACATCAATGATGAGAGAGAATCATTGATCGGCTGCCTTCTGCATGAGCCCTACTGGGGCTGACCTGGAATCAAACTCGGACCTTTGAGTCCTACGCTCTACCCACTGAGCAAAACTGGCTAGGGCAAATCCAGGGAATTTTAAAACAGGACTGAGGTCTGGGTCTTATCGTTGGATTTTCTGGTTAAGTTGGCTTAGAATAGGGTCTAGATTATTGCAATGTGCAACCAGTGCTGAGGACCACTGCTTTAAGGTAACCTAGTCAGGATTATGGCTTTCTAGACTCTGTATGTTGACAACTACCACTTTACAGGTCCACCTTAAACTTAATGGGTGGCCCCAGCATAACATGTCCAAGAGCAAACGTGGCTCATGAGTCAGAGTAAATAGCAATTCCATTCCTCCAATGACTCAGACAAAAATTCGTGTAGTGAAGGAGATAAAAAGAGTAAATTGAATGATGGGGAAGAAGCCAGAAAAGTGGGTTGAGAAGTGAGAGGGAAAGAAAGAACGGGAAGACTTTGACTGTACTAGTAAAAGGAGCAGAAACATAGGGAGCGAGCTCTAAGTGGAATTAAAATCAAGGGACTTGATTTGCAAATTTGGAGAAAACTGACCTATCAAAGGTGAAGGGGAAAATACAGTAAAGAAGTACATGGAGCAAATTGCAGATGTTCTCTGGGTCTCTTGGTTATCATGGGTTTATCATATGTGTATCATATGTTTATGCATAGGTGGTACAGCTGATGAAAGAAATGGGATGAATTGGAGAGCTATTTAGAAGGCATAGTTACAGAATTTGTATTAGAATGTGAAGTGATTTATAGGAAGGAATCAAGGATGACATCCAGGTTTTACTGGTTTATGGATGGCTGGTGGTTCCCTTCACTGAGCTAGAGAACAGAGAAGAAGAAGATTTCAGGGAGCAAAGGAGAAATTCGGTTTCAGACATAGTATATCCTCGGTGATATTTACTATTCAACATCACAAATCTT
The DNA here is from genome assembly GCA_011751065.1 of Lasiurus cinereus. Lineage (NCBI taxonomy): Eukaryota > Metazoa > Chordata > Mammalia > Chiroptera > Vespertilionidae > Lasiurus > Lasiurus cinereus. The sequence continues at coordinate 9,768,492 of JAAGEH010000045.1, read as the reverse complement.
TTAGCAAAGCACTTAATTCCTGCGAGAGGCTACAAGGATATTAGTAATGAATAAATCCCAGTGCCTGTCTTCAAGAAGCTTGGAAATTTTTAAGAAGGACAGGACTATATCCAAATGAAAAGAAGAATAAGTCAAATGCCAGAAAAAAGATGCGAAGATCTAAAAGTGTTATTGGTTGGGTGCTCTGTATGCCCCTACTTGCTACCAGTGGAAATGGAGGTCTTAGGGTGCTCCAGCAAAATGAATTTCTTGAGACCTCCCAACGTGAGGATGAGGTATTGTAGAAAGCTTTATTATGTAAAATTAAGGGGGTTCCCTTCCAAGGTGCCATCCCCTCTGGCCAACCATGGAAGAGGTCCCATCTTGTCTTCAGTAGGGCTCGGGTGAAGGCCACTGCCCAGAGTCTCCACTCCATGTGAAAGCACAGTCCAACATCTGCCAGCTTAGCTTGTGTTCCCAGCTGGAGTCCATTGTGTGGGGGATCTGCATGGCCCTGGGCCATGCGGCTGCTGAAGGTCACAGCACAGGTGAGTAAGTACAGTCATGGAGAAAGTGAGAAACAGAAGTGCAAGAGAGAGAACTCTTCGGGGATTATAACTAGGAGCTTAACCAAGGAACCCTTTAAGACTGCATGCTTGCAGTGGCTTCACTTCCCCTACCCAGTTACCTTCTTCCCAGGTTCCACTGACAGGCAAGCACCTTCCCTTCGCCACCCTGACTTCATCACACATGCCATCATCTCCGACCCCCTTCTATGGAATCCCTTCCCCAGTGACCTGCAGGGGATGGACCTGTGGCTCCCTGGGGAATGTGCAGTTGCAGATGACAATGCTTCTCATGTCTGCCTTCTCTTGATTCTTTTTCTATTATTAACATTAATAACTAGCTAGTTATGGTGATAACAAAAGTACTGAAAGAAGAATGAAGTATTTCCCATGTGTGTGACGGGTGGTCATTGGCGATATAATTCAGCAAGGACCTCAAGAGGAGGTGATGTTTGAGGTTAGTCCTGAAGAACCAACAGCATTTCGATAGGCAGTAAGATTGCAGAGAGCATTCCAGGTAAAACCACTGTCTCCACAAGAGCACAGGATTGTGATGGGGCAGGCATGTTTGCCGGACTGGCACCTCAGTCTCCTGGGAATATGGGCTGTGTCTGCCCCAGTGGTCAGGGACCCACCTAGAGAGACAGGCTGGGCCTTGGCTGTAGGCAAGTCTGAGCTTGGACACTGGTGCTATCACTTCCTAAATATCCAGCCTTGGTTTCCTCACTTCTAAACTGACCTACTCATCCATTTCCCAGGATTGTTTTGAGATGTCTGCTCTTTAATAGTTGTTTAATAAATGGTAGTGATTTTTTATTTTTATTTACAGAGCCTTGAATACGAAGGTAGAGAGTTTATATTTTCTAAGCCAACTTATGAAGGTTTGCACAAGTAACTATGGTTAGAGTTATTTAAACTATCAGATTGAGGGAAGGGGACAGGAGAATAAGGTAGGAGGCTATTTTGTAGATCAAGACAAATCAGCTAGTAGATCAATAACTAATCCTCAGGATGATTCTACTTCATAGTCATCAATGCTGTCAAAGTTGTATTTTTGGGTTTTCAGAATACACAGATATTTTAATTTTCTTCCCTTTCCCTCTGCCTATATCACCCTTAGATTTTTCTGTAGATGGCCAAAAGGAAAATCAGGGAAAAGTCAGTCAACCAATGTTACCAGAAACTGAAGAGGAACTTAGATATCTGTGGTTAATATGTGAATGCAAGCATCTTTGAAAGATTTGGATGAAGCAAGCTGAAATTAACCACTTGAATTTAATATTTTACAGAGAATATATGTTCCAACAATTCTTCATTTCCCTTTGTTCCAGCAATACAGCTGAGTCACTGCAGCATTCTCAGAACTTCAGCATAAACACTTTTCTACCAGTTAATTACAAAATGCAGTAGGGCAGGGCTCATTCAGAGTCAGTGGTCATATGCTACCGGCCGATCACATAAGACCTTGGACAAGTCATTCAATAATCCCAAACCACAGATTTTTACATCTGTAATTTGGGGGATGTAATTTATTCCCTACCTCATTCTCAGGATTGTTGTGAGGATCAAATGAGGCAGCTTATATAAAATGCTAATGTATTATGAGCCACAAATGCAGAGGATTATTTTGTAGCCAAACCTACGCCCACATCAATGAGGCACAATCATTATGAACCATATTGGAAACTTTCCCTCTTTGTTTTCCTCCCTGCCCTCTGAAGATCGGCTCCTCCAGCTCCTCGCTTCAGTTGGCGAGCATTTTACCTTCATCTGCTGACCACAGTTAACCTCCTATTTTTTTGGAGAGCTTTCCAAAGTGTAACTTCCAACTAAACGACATTTTGTCAAATTGAAATTGTGTTGCTTGCCCTCCCCTTTGGGATAAGAAAGGGAGGCTCTGATTTCAGGCTTAAATTATTTCACTGAGGGCAGTTTTGGAAGAGAAGAAGTTATTTTTCACTCATTTAATAAAACAACTTCTTGTGCAGCAAACTCTGTCTCATTAAGGGCTGAGCTGGTAGGCTCCAGAGACAGCTTAAGAGATTGAGTCAGCATCTTTAGGTTGTGATGCATTGGAAGATCTGGTAGTTCCTCTAGGGAGAAAGAAGGGAAATGGAAAATAAAATCTATTTCCCCCCTTTTGGTTGATTTCCTGTTTTTGCCAACAAAATGAAACAGTTGTTTTTTTTTTCTTTTCTGAAATGTAGACACACAGATGAGAAAATGTATGTGATTGCTTGTAAAGGGGAGGCTTGCATAATAAAACAAAAACTTAATGCATTTGAAGGAAAGGAGAAGCATTCCAACTAAGTTCCTGGCAGATAATAATGAAGGAAAAAAACTGAAAACATTTGAGGCTCTGAAGTCACACTTCTGTTGATACATATGGCGTTAATGGATTTTGAACTCCTCTGCCTCCTGGTAAGCAGATGGCTTTATACTTGTGCTAAAACTAGAGGCTGGATGGCTTGATGGAAAAAAAAAAAGAAAAGAAAAACAATGACCTTTCATGGTAGCTTTAGTTTTAGACCTAATGATTTATGGATTTAGCTCTGTTAAAGGGTCAACATGACAAACTATTCAAACATATATTGTCACACTTACTGCCTCTTAAGATACTCAAACATTGACTGAGCTTGGTAAGTACATCACAGTTGAGTCTCAGAATTATATATATATATATATATATATATATATATATATATATATAGAGAGAGAGAGAGAGAGAGAGAGAGAGAGATAAAATATAGATATAGATATAGATGTAGATGTAGATGTAGATGTAGATATAGATATAGATATGATATAGATATTAGAAACCCAGCATGTGAAACCGCATGGCCCTGTCCACCTGCACGCACCTCGCTATGCTCGCAGCCCCGACTACCTGCACCAGTCTTTGGTCATCATGGCATCACAACCACTGGGTTTTTATTATACAGTGGTACCTCGAGTTACGAGTGCCCTAACATACGAGATTTTTGAGATAGGAGCCATCGAGTGAGCGATTTTTGCTTTGAAATACGAGCAACATTTGAGATAGGAGTAATTGCTTGGATTGGCAGGCTGCACAAGACCCACCAGTTTACCGCAACTCGAGCGTCTCATAGTTTTCCAGCCCTCAAGGTTACGGAACAAATTAAACTCGTATCTCGAGGCACCACTGTGTAGATATCTGGCTGAAGCCAACTTTTCTAACAGCTACCTGGCCAAAAGTTAAGGAAATTGATCCTCATTAGATTGTCTGTTCAAATGTACAAAATGCAAACAATAATAGCATACTAACAACTTACAGTGGTACCTCGAGATACGAGTTTAATTCATTCAATAACCTTGAGGCGTGGGAAACTATGAGACGCTCGAGTCACAGTAAACTGGTGGGTTGTGTGCAGCCGGCCGATCTGAGTGATTACTCCTATCTCAAATGTTGCTCATATTTCAAAGCAAAAATTACTCCCTCGACGGCTCATATCTCAAAAATCTCGTATGTTAGGGCACTCGTATCTCAAGGTACCACTGTACACTAATTTCTAACCATTTGACCAGTAAGTAATTATGCTGCCATGGAATTATGGTCATGAGCAGCACACACACATTATGTTAGAAAAATACTTGTCCCATTCCAAACCCTAACTAAATTTGAAATTGCATGTTCTATACAGTGATTACATATTTTTCTAGTTAACTAGCCATTGGACCACTAACTCAGACATTTTATGAATGCAAACAGCCCTTCTAATTGATAAGCATGGCATGCTTATAAATGAGGTTTAAACAAAAGTGACTCTCTGGGAAACAAATGTGGCCATTTCACTGCTCCCCAGAAGTAAACTGTTTAGAAATCATCCAAGAAAATTGCATACCGTTGCTGTCAAGATTCATGGCTGGAAGTGGACATGAACATGAGAGTTAAAGGAGAGCTGATACTTTCCTTTTGATTGGGCAGAGATGTGAGGGCCAAAATGAGGGTAGGGAATGGGCTATAGCTTAGAGAATTACATCAATCAACACATTCTCACCTGGGCTTTCTGGGTCCCTGGATGCCAGAACATTCTCAACACTGAGCCCAATTGCGAGATAATTTCACAAGAATAAGGAACTCTCACTTTCTTTAGAGTTTGATGTTTACAAAATACTCTGGAAAGGATCTATATAAGTATGTAACAGACTAATAGTGATGTTATTTGAATAAAGAAATAACTGGTTAAAAACTGACAAATTAGGAGGAAAAAGCGGTTTCAAAACAGCGCGTGCCATACAATACATTTTTTTTGGTGAAAAAAAGGCTCTATGAATATTTCAGAAAAACTACAATGAGATTTAGCAAACAAACAATCAGGTAGAAGAAATTCAGATGATTTTCAATTTCTTCTGATTTCTCGGTATTTTAAAATAATCACATGTTACCTTTAGGATTAAAAAAAGTTCTTTAAAAAAGATTTATGAAGAAAACATTCAAGTTATAAAAGCATGGGGCAATGATTATTCTTTAGACTAGTAAATCTCTAGACTTAAAGCAATAGAAAACAATTAAGACATAAACATAAAGAACATAATATTTATGTATCCTTTCATGCCCTGGAACAATCTATATTGGAGAAGTAAAATACTGAGCTAGGTAAGACTTTATATATTTAAGGAATCTTATATCATGCTATCTGTTAGCATTTAAAAGGGGTTATTAACTGAGGAGCAATACACTTACAAAAATCTAGTTCACACAAATCCTAAAAGCCCAGAACAATCAGAATGACCGGTTGACCAGTTGCTGGGATGCACACTAACTGCCAGGGGGAAGACACTCAATGCAAGAGCTGCCCCCCTCCCCCTTGTTGTCAGTGCACTTCCACAGTGGGAGCAGCAGCTCAGAGGGCGGGTCCACAACTGGTGGCTGACTGGCTGACTGGGATGAGGAGCTACTCACACAGTGGGACCATCCCCACAGGTCACACCCCCTACCAGTGCACAAATCCCGAATCCCATGCACTGGGCCTCTAGTATTATATAAGAATGATAGCTTTGCCAAAATAAAAACTGGACTCTGTCTCTCTGAAATAATTTGAGATTTAATAAAAAATATTGCCATTAATTGCTATCTATGCTGAGGCTGGAAGCCGTCAGCAATTGTAAGGATTAAAGAAAACTGTAACAGGCAGTGATGGGGAAGATGTTGGGAAACAGGCATGCTCACATACCACAGTGAAAATACACTGAGTGGCCAGATTATTACAATGTCTGAATGCATAATAATCTGGCAACACCAGTGTGTGTGTGTGTGTGTGTATGTGTGTGTGTGTGTGTATTAGAGGCCCATTCATGTATGGGTGGGGTCAGGCCAGCTTGGCCAGGGGGAGACAACATGAGTGATTGGTCAACCTGCGTGCTGGTCGAACTCCTGGTTGAGGGGACAATTTGCATATTAGCCTTTTATTATATAGAATATGCACTGAGTGGCCAGATGATTATGCGTTCAGAGATCATAATAATCTGGCAATTCAGTGTATATTTTCACCACTCTAAAGGACAATCTGGAAATCCTCAACAAAAGTCTTCACATCATCAATATTTTTGCAACCAGCACTTTCATTTCTAGGAACTTATCCTGTGGAATATATACAAGTGTAAAAAAATCAATAAGGATGCTCATAGCAACATTGATTATGACAATGAGACATTAGAAACACCCATGTCCCATAAAAGAACATATTGATTAGATTAGATAACATGCTTCATTAGATTATGGCAATCCATTTGGTGGTATATGATGAAGCCATTAAGGAGGGTTTGTGCATGAACATATCTAATAAACACAATGCTAAACAAAAGAAGACAGACACAATAGGGTATATACTATGTGTCATTTATTTATAGTTCAAAATGAGACACAAACAACTAGTAGTTAAGATTGGGAGTGCCCCAGGACCAGAGCTTCTTGGCTCAGACTGATTCTGTGAATATTAATCAGATGGTACACTGTAGCTTGTTTACTTTTATGCACATCTGCTAAACTTCAGTAACAGTGACAAAAAAGGAAGGTTATAACATGTATTAATAGTGTAGAAAGAGGTTCAGCTGTTTTACTAAGGTAAAATATAGAAAAGTATATAATCCTATTTTCTTTATTAAAAAATTTTATAGAAAAACTAGAGGCCCAGTGCACAAAATTCATGCACTGGTAAGGTCCCTAGCAGCTGCTGGCTCCCAGCCAGATACTCCCTCCCTTCCCCCAGCTGCCTGCCACTGGTCACTGCCTGCAGTGCCTGATTACCCCTCCAATTGCCCTATTGATGCCCTGTTCCCGTCACCCTGCTATCAGATCAGTGGAGCATCAGGCCTCTGCCTGGCAACCAGTGGCTCGTACCTGCCTTGGCCTAGCACCGCTCACTTGCCTGCTCCATCATCTCACCCCAGTCCTACTCTCGTTGGGGCCCATTGGGGCCTGCAGTGCCTCCACTGCCACCCACCCGCTCCCAGCACCATGTCACTAATACCAGCCAGATTCCATGCCACCCCCTAGTGGTCAGCACATGTCACAGCAAGTGGTCGAACTCCCAGCAGAACTTCCGGTTGAGGGGACATATTAGGTTTTTATTATATAGGATAAAGCAGTAGTTGGCAATCCGTGGCTCGCAAGCCACATGAGTTGGCCGACCACTGGGATAAGGGGATGGATGTTCACAAAGTGGCATTGTGAGACAGAATAAGAGGTGATTTTTATTTTCTATATTTTCTAAGATTTGTAGAGTGAATATGTATTACATTGGGAGAAAGAAGTCATTATAATAGCATTCTAAAAATGAGGAAAATATATGTAAGTTTGTTGAAATAAAGAGGAATTAATAGGAATATGCTAAAGGTTAGAACCTAGAGAAAGAACTGGCTGAGACAGGTTAGGATTAAACAAGCTAACATTTTATAAAACCTTGATTAAAAACTAGAGCCCTTCATTATAGAAGTATGTAACATGAGGCTTCAAAAGGAAGGTGGGATGTGAAAATTCTAGGGCACATGCCTAATAAGTGACTCAACCCCACTGGTTCACTGGGTGAAATGAAGCAGTCTGGAACTCAGTTGTCCTGTCTGTAGAATGGGTTTAATAATACCCTCCCTGCATCCTTCCAGAGGTATTTCAAGAGTTATTGATATAAAGATAAAGGAATGTCTTTGAACTTTTCAGAAGTGTTAGAGGTATTAATATAAGAATGGTTTATGAGAAAAATGGTATTAGATGCCACTTGACAATTTTGACTCTTGTGAAATTATACTTTACCTTCAAGGAGCACCTCTATACATTAAGAAGATTTTAGGATAACACAGTTCATTTTTCAGACTTTTTTTTACAAGAACATTTTATAAAGAAAAAAATGAACAGAAGATAACCTTCCATTTTCAGCTTGAGAAAAATGAGACAATTTTAAGATCCAAATTATTTTTAAAAATTGGGAGATGGTGCTAATTTTATAATTCTTGTGATCTACTAAATATTTCCTACCAGGGAGAGATGAAGCGATGAGTCCTTTCCCCTAGAAAACGTACTTGCCACAGCTTGGGTTAGAGTCTTACATATCTCACTATTACTAATTGTCTTTCATTTCAGATGCACAGTCTTCTGTTACAGAAAACCGGAATAATCAAACTATGCTCAGAGAGTTTGGAGTTACATTTATTACGTGCAGGTCCAGAGGAAAATGTTTCTCAAATTCTGGGCCCCAACATGTAGGAATTTTCCATATTTATATGTTTTTACTTTCTTTGTCTCCAAAATATAGGATGTTTCCCGCCCCTTTGCAAGTTCTTAAAGGGCCCCTATGTGCTGAGGCCTTGAGACCTCAACCAAAGGCCTGGCCTGGTGCCAGCACTGATAATTTTGTCCAGGGAAGGTTTATTGGCCTCTTTGAAGTGAGAATAGTCTCATTTTCCTTCTTATTTAAGCAAGCAAACATTTACAGAAGCCAATAGCAAGGTTAAACTTTCAAACAGCAGTTTTTATATAAGATGGATACTTCACTACCATTGGTTAGAAAAATACTAAAGAACTGATGATTAAAACAGACTTAAACCTAGACATTTTTCTCTCCCTCCCACCTCTACCCCACCTGCCCTGTATGTTCTTCATGTCATTACCTTCAGGGCTTGATATTGATATAAATTTGATATCTTACAATGAGTTATATTTTGAAATGCCACTTTAATTTCGACAACTAGTGTACTGGGGATTGCTTATCTATATTTGCTTTTCCCTGAGGATGAAGCCGTGCCCCTGGCATTCATTCAATGCAGTGGCCCGTTAGATGCGTTTTCCTGGGCTGGCCTAATAACCACGCAGATGTATCTGCAGCATTCTCCAGAGCAGTGGTTCAGAAGTGTGTCTTTGCACCAGCAGCGTCAACACTGCCTGGGAACTTGTTAGCAATACAAATGATTGAGCCCCACTCCAGACCCACTGAATGGTAAGCCCTTATGGCGCTGCCCAGCCATCTGCACTTTCCCAAGCCCTCCAGGTGGTTGTGAAGCAAGGTGGAGTTTGAGAACCGCTGCCCAGAAGGAATCCGGGGCAAGCTTCCTGGAGGGAGCTGAGGGAAATTTCTAGTACAGTGGTACCTCGAGATACGAGTGCCCTAACATATGAGATTTTTGAGATATGAGCCGTCGAGCGAGCGATTTTTGCTTTGAAATACAAGCAACATTTGAGATAGGAGTCATCGCGCGGATCGGCCGGCTGCACACGACCCACCAATTTACCTCCAGTTTACCTCCACTCGAGCGTCTCATAGTTTCCCACGCCTCAAGGTTACAGAACGAATTAAACTCGTATCTCGAGGTACCACTATATACACTGGCTTACTTTAAAAACAACAATGAGCCCTAACCAGTTTGGCTCAGTGGATAGAGCGTCGGCCTGTGGACTGAAAGGTCCCAGGTTCGATTCCGGTCAAGGGCATGTACCTTGGTTGCGGGCACATCCCCAATGGGAGGTGTGCAGGAGGCAGCTGATCGATGTTTCTCTCTCATCGATGTTTCTAACTCTCTATACCTCTCCATTCTCTCTATAAAAAAAGTTAATAAAATATATTAAAAAAATAAAAACAACTATGAGATGGGCATTCATCATAAAAACATACTACAGCACCAGCAGCTGCCCTTCGCAGCCACTGGGCCATTTTTCGGCTCCTCACGGCGGCCTATCAGAGCGATTGCTAATTTACTGACAAGAAATTGACATAGGAGTGGGGAGAGCACTGTGAGAGACGTTGGTGCAGCGTTTAGCATCGTCTGCAAGTTTCTCTCCTGTCAACTGCAGGGGAGATGGTTGTTACAGTGCCTTTCAAATTCTTCTCAGCAAACCTGCGTGCACATCTGAATGCTGGTCTTGTTCCTCCCAGGAAATCATCTCAGCTTTTGAAGTAAGGTTCAAGTGCAAGAAACCGCTGAAGAACCGAAGACCTTTACCATGGAATCATCAGCCTCCTGTTCGGTTTCTCAACCTTGCCACATCCATCTGTGTCAAAGAGAAAGGAGATTTGGTGTATCCTGGGACTTCCTGGAAACCAGACCTAGAAAAAGAAGGCCTTCTGTCTCTACAATAAACTCAGTTTACACACTGAAAACTGTTCCCTTCTTACTAAGGAGCTACAAGGTAACAGTAGGAAGGAGAATATGAGAAACACCATTACTCTTTTTTTTTACTTTTTTAAAAAATATTTTATTGATTTTTTTTATATAGTGGGAGAGGGATAGAGAGTTAGAAACATCAATGAGAGAGAAACATTGATCAGCTGCCTCCTGCACGCCCCCTACTGGGGTTGTGCCCACAATCAAGGTACATGCCCTTGACCAGAATCGAACCTGGAACCTTTCAGTCCACAGGCCGACGCTCTATCCACTGAGCCAAACCGGTTTTGGCACCATTACTCTTACTAAAAGATTTTCTTACATCAAAAAATACGGGCCGACTCATCTCACCACCAGTTTTATTTCTCTTACTCGCTCATCTGAAGGTTTTGATGCGCCTGAGGACCCCTCCTAATAGGTTGGATTTGATTATCTACATCTTAGTTAAAGACAGTTGTGTAAATTGAGAGGCTCTAAAAGATTCCATCCACTGCTATGAGTTCTTAAGCGATGCGTGAACAAAATTACTATCTTGATTCTGGGTTAAGAATCAGAATGGTGACTGTCTTTCTGATGAAAATGCTCATAAATAAGAGTTTCAAAAATTTTAATAGTGAATCTTTTCCATAAAATCATAACTATGTCAGGTTTGGGGAGAGTCACTTCACTGTTCTGAGCCTCAGCTTTCTCATCTGAAAAGAGGGGCAATAGGATGGTAGTGAGGATGACAGTTAATTCGGTAAATTGCTTAAGACATTGCTTAGTTCTTAGTAAACACTGAAAATGTTAGCAGCAATTATTTTCGAAACCATGAAAGTTATTCTGCTTTTAGATGAAATCACCAGGCCAACAGGCCGAGGAAGATTGAAGAGTTCAGTAACAGAAAACCTTTCAGGATAAAGGATATTGTTTCCTTATCCAAAGGCACTTCCTTTTCCCTCCAGGGGAATTCAGGTGATAGAATGCATTCTATGTTAATCATCAGACTTTGTATACATTCAACCTAGTTAATTTTCTAACATGCAGTACCTTACTGAAATTTGGTATTTGTCTATTATAGAAACAAAAACTGGTCTTAGCCCCTTGTAATAATAAGTTTTAATTCAGAGACACATCTAAGTCATATGTAAAGCAGAAAAGCTGAGGAAGGGTTACTCCGAATGTGTAGGGAATCTGGCATTTACCAGTTGGCCCTGGTGTAAAGAACTCTCCTTTGGTCCACTCCCCCACCCCACCCCCCCAGACAAGCAGCAGGAGGGCTGGTCCCTTGCAGGGAGTGTGAAAGCTGTTCTTCCTCAGCTGTGGACCCCTCTAATAAGGTCCCTGCTCCGGGCCAATGCAAATATATGTATTGGTTTAGATCATTTTAAAACGTTCACACCAAAAAGAAAAAGTAGAGGCAGGAAGGAGTCTCTCTTTTTTGTAACTTGTCTCCGTTAATCCTTACAACAACATTGAAAAATATAAGTGTGTGTGCAAGCACATGCAGAAGTTTAATAGTTTTATCCATAAAAAAAAAAAAAACTGGAGCATCGAAAGCATATCGATAGGAAGGGCCAGAAACCATACTGAGAACTCAGGATCTCACTAGAAGTCTTGAAAACAAGGTCATGCTTTTTAGGATGTGAACAATTTCACATTCCACAAGAAAAGCTGTTTCTTTCTTTCTTCCTTCTTCCTTCCCTCTCTTCCTTGTTCTCTTTCTTTTTTTTGAAACTAATTTTTTTTTATCAAAATTTAACATTTTCTTTTTGCTTTGCAAATTCTATACTTTAACTTCTGGCTCTTCTATTTAATAGCTTTATAAAGTAAGGGGAGTTAAACAACCTCGTCGTGCTTACGTTTTCTCATGTGTCAATGGGAATAATAATGGGAACTTCTTTTTAGGGTTGTGCATAAATTAGTTAATGCATCTCGTGTCTTTGGAAAAAGTGTATGGCGTAGAGGGAATGCTCAAAGTTCTCTATTATTATCCACTAGAGGCCTGATGCATGAAATCAGTGCAAGGGCTTGGCTCTTGTAGCCCCAGCTTTGTCCAGAAGATCATCCAGAAGGTGGTTCGGTTGTTTGGTCTAATTAGCATATTAGCTCTTTATTATATAGGACAGCAAGACAAATGGTCCAAAATAATTTCATTAGTTCAAAAACACCTGCTTTTTAACACATACCATATTCCATATTTCTACACGTTCATAAACGGTAGGCCTAAGTTTCACAGACTAAGATAAGATCCATTTAGTCATTCAGTCACTTAAATAACTAATTTTTATTGGGTGACAAACTAGAGTATTTCTAACTTCTTTAGCTGCCAAGAAAAAATAATAGCATCCTCCAAGACAAAGTTTTAGAAGGATAATTAAAAAAAAAAGTTTGAACACCAAACCGATATTTGTTTAATCTCCCTTCCAGCTACTCTCTGAGCAAACAGAAAAAGTCCCATCTACACAGTCAAGTTTCCAAGTAAAGCACCATTCAATTCTGGTGTAATCTGAATACAGTAACATAATGGATCCTGAATTGTATCTTATTCTCCAAATTCTTATAATTTGGCTACTTACTAGTAATGTGCTAGGTTTAGTACGAGGCTCAAACAAAACAAACCCAAATCACCAAACCTCCCTACTACTTTTATTTTTTAATTTTTTAAATTTTTACTTAATTTTATTTTATTTATTATTTTTTTTAAATTTTAATTTATTTGTGTGTGTGTGTTTTTTCCCTATTGCCCTCCTTGGCCCTCACCACCCCCTAGTACATGCCCTCACTCGTCTCTCCCCCACCCCCACTACTTTTAAACTGGGTCCAATGTAGCCAGCTAGAGATGAGCGGTGGGAGTATACTGGGGATAATGGGTCCAGCTCTGGGAGAAGGAGTTGGTTTTAATTTCAGAAATAAGGGAAGACAGGGGTGATTTGGTAAGGGGGCAGAAGGAAAAATTGTTGTAAGCAGAAGGAAAATCACATAATCAGTTCAGAGACAGATGAAGCCACGTGGGTGCTGGAGCAGAAGAGACTCAGTCCTGGCCTGAGACTCGGGACTCTCATTCTATAATGGGATCTCACAAGGGCTTATCTCCCCCTCTTTCCTTCCCCTCTGAGCACCTCTTCATTTTTCCTCTTTTTAATACTAGAATCCCCCTTTGATTCTCTCCTTTTTGCTCTCAGAGATTTTAAAATAACTGGTCAAGAAGTGGTGCTCATACATTGGCTTCTTCCTCCTACCCCCCCCCCATTCATTCCCATTTCCTTTTTATTAAATTTTTATTAAATTTATTGGAATGGCATTGGTTAATAAAATTATATAGGTTTCAAATGTTCAAGTTTACAATTCTATAATACCACATCTGTGTATTTATTGCTTTTTCGCCACCCTAAATCTTCTTCCCTCACCAGGTATGCCCCTTTGACCCTCTTCTGCCTCATCTCACCCCCTTCCCTGTTGTAATCATCATACTCTTATTTATGTCTATGAGCTTGCTTTCTTTCTTTTCTTTCTTTCTTTCTTTTTTTTTTTTTTTTGGTAATCCCTTCACCTTTTTCACCCAGGCCCAAAATACTCTCCCCGCCTTTAATAACTGTTTGTTCTCTGTATCTATAAGTCTATTTCTACTTTGTTTGTTTGTGTATTTTGTTCATTAAATTCCACATATAAGTGAAATTATGCGGTATTTTTCTTTCTCTGACTAGTTTATGTAACTTAGCATAATACTCTTCAAGTCCATCCATGCTGTTGCCAAAGATAAAATTTTCTTTTTTATGGCCAAGTAGTATCCCATTGTGTAAATGCAACACAGCTTTTTTTTTTTTATCCACTCATCAACCAATGGGCACTTGGGCTGCTTCCAAATCTTGGCTATTGTCAATAATGCTGCAATGAATATAGGGGTGCAAATATTCTTTCAAGTTAGTGTTTCATGTTTCTTTGGATATATTCCCAGAAGTGGAATCACTGGGTCATAAAGCAGTTCCATTTTTAATTTTTTGAAGTGCCTCTGAACTGTTTTCCACAGTAGTTGCACTAGTCTGCACTCCCACCAACAGTGCACGAGGGTTCCCTTTTCTCCACTTAAACCTAGTTTCTCCTACGTAGCAACTGTCTTTGAAAAACACACATAGGCTAACTGTAAGTGCTACAACTGGAAGGGAAGTCACTGAACAATGACCTCTCACAAACCACAAGGCACTTATTCAAACAGGGGATCTCCCCAGATGCACTTCAGCAATCTATAGCACCCTAAGATTGTGTATACCATTTTTACCTGTCTATCCATGGATATTTTTCTAGTGCAGAGGTCAACAGTTTTCATCAGCTCAACCAAACACTAAGTGACTCCCAAAGGTCAAAGGTATATACGTTGGGAACAGTGGCTTTGCAGTGCATGAAATGGGCACATGCACTGTGCCCATTCTTTCTTTCTTCTTTTTAAATGCAGTCATTTTCTAAACCCAATGAAGCATCAGGATAATCTAGGGAGAGTGTGAGATGCACAGAGTTCTAAACTCATCCCAGAAACATTGAGTGAGGACTTGTTGGGGAGGCGCACACTGATCTGAATCAGGTTTGAGAGGCACTGAGATGCCTCTTTACTTACAATAAAGTATTTATCTACAGTCTCCATTATCTTTACTTTGTAGATCTTCATTATTTATGCAGAAACAATGAATATAGTTTTATTTCAGAGAAGAAGGGAAAGAGAAACATCAATGATGAGAGAGAATCATTGATTGGCTGTCTCCTGCACCAGCACGCCCCCTACTGGGGATCCAGTTGCAACCTGGGCATGTGCCCTGATTGGGAATCAAACCGTGACCTCCTGGTTCATAGGTCCATACTCAACCATGGAGCCACCCTTGCCAGAGTAGGAGCTTTTCTTTAAAAAACAAAAAAACAAAAGAACCAAAAAAAACAACACAAAATCATTAATTCTATAGCTCTTTAAATGTGTGGTACTGTATTCAAAATTCTGGAGAACTTTTTGAGTTGAATTTGTGTGGTGTTGTGGTTTTTTTGTTTGTTTTCCGTATCTCTGCTCTGCTCTCTATCTCTCTACCAAGAACTGCCATTCGGGGCTCTTCTAAGTATGTTTCCTATTTAAGATTTTTGTGCCAAGGTGAAATTCATTCTAAATCGCCTTATCTCAGCACTTGAAATTACTGGGTTTTCTTTTCTTTCTTTCTTTTTATTAAGAAAGAGGCTCCCTGGTCTGGGGAAAATATTTCCACTCACACATGAGTCTGGCCCTCCCATGAATGGCTTTTTCTTTTCCTCTATGTAGGCTATCTGCTCTACATCTGGTACCCAGCACAAGGCAGAAACAGCTTGTTATCAACCAGGACAAGAACGCAGCGCACGCTCTTAGAAATCTTGGGTCTTGTTTATGGTGCTACTGATGGTGCGCTCTGAGGGCCGGGGAAGCTCCTGGTGATTAAATGATTAAGACGGAAACGGAAGCACGAGCTCCTTGTCCCCAGACAATGATGCAGGCGGAGAGGACAGCTCTGGGAGCGGCAGCGTGATGCTCTTCAGAAGGGCTGATTCCCTAGGATGATACCGCGCTGGGTGTTATTCCCGGTCCTATCCGACTCCATCATGTGAATTCGACATAGTCAAGTACTCTGAACGACAGAACCCACTTGCTGTTCTGACACAAACCTTCCTAAAAGAGAAATATTTGAAATAAGTCTTACAAAAATAATCCACTCCGAGGCGATTTCACTTTAAGGAGTGTTTCTTGTTTTGTCCCCCGCCCACCCCTACACCCCTAGGGCTGGGGGTGGAGGGGGGATTTGGAGGGCGGCTAGACTATACCTTTTCACTTGTACAGTGGCACCTCGAGATACGAGTGCCCTAACATACGAGATTTTTGAGATACGAGCTGTAGAGCGAGCGATTTTTGCTTTGAAATACGAGCAACATTTGAGATAGGAGTAATCGCTCGGATAGGCCGGCTGCACACGACCCACCAGTTTACCTCGACTCGAGCATCTCATAGTTTCCCACCTCAAGGTTATGGAACGAATTCAACTCGTATCTCGAGGTACCACTGTATTTTCTTCTGCTGCTTCCTGTCCTGTTTCTTTCCCCCATTTCTACATCTCATTGCTACATTTGTTTCTATTTGGTGTCTGCCCAGCTCCTGCCTGGGAGTTCTGCACCACAGCTCCATGTGGACCAGGTGCCAGGAGTGACTGAACCCCGTGGTGTCCTTTGCAAGGACGTCCAAGGAAAAGGAGGGAGCAGGGCCGGGAGGGGAGCTGGTCTGCATGGACAGTGTCCGCCCCTTAGTTTCCAGGGTCACCATTCCCTCGTCTTTGCTGGCCTTATCTTCCCATGCGAACGTGTTTCTTATATAGTGGACACAATTCTTTTTTTTAAATAAAATATGTTTTTGTTAAATATGATTTCAGAGAGAAATGGAGAGGAAGTGGGAGAGGGAGAGGGAGAGAGAGAGACATCAATGATGGGAGAAAATCATTAATTGGCTGCCTCCTTCATGCCCTCTACTGAGGATTGAGCTTGCAACCCGGGCATGTGCCCTTGACCAGAATCAAACGCAGGAACCCTTCAGTCCTCAGGATGATGCTTTATCCACGGAGCCAAACCAGTAAGGGCTAGTGTATAACATTATTATTGTTGTGGTAGTAACAAACAAGGCATCAGAACCTTCCAGATTTAGTCTTGGCAGTCAGCCTAGGAGACTCTCAGGTAAGGAAATAAAGTCTGGCCAAGCCCGACAGTGTTTAACTTGCCTGAAAAGGTGTGCACTGATTCGCATCTGATGGCCAGTTCTTCCCTCCTCACATTTAGGACTGTCCCCTGAGAGAAGACGGTTTAAGGACTGCCCTGTGAAAAAAAAGGCCTTTCTCTATAGCAGGTGGCTCGCAGTGGGCTGATTTTGTTCTCGTCTCCCCGACCCAGGGATATTTGGCAATATCTGGAGACATTTTTAGTTGTCAAAATTGAAGGGGTGCTGCCTGGCTGGTGTGGCTCAGTGGTTGAGCATCGACTTAAGTACCAGGAGGTCACGGTTTGATGCCTGATCAGGGCACATGACTGGGTTTTGGGCTCCATTCCCGGTGTGGGGCAGCTGATCAATGATCCTCTCTCATCATTGATGTTTCTATCTCTTTTTCCCTCTCCCTTCCTCTCTAAAATCAACTACACACACACACACACACACACACACACACACACACACACACACACAAACACACACACACACACTAACAAAACTGAAGAGGGGCTACTGGAATCTGCTAAACTTCCTACAGTGTCTCTCCCTCCCATGCCCCTCTGGCATTACACAAGGAGTACCCAGTAAAAATACAATAGCGCTGAGGCTGAGAAGCCAGCTGTGTTGGAGACTAGGGCCTTACCCTGCATAACCTGCTCCATGACACTGTTGGTCTGTGAGCAGCAGCAGGCAAGTGTGTCCATGAGGCTGCTGCTGACTCACGGACAGCAATTGGGCTGCCTTTGAAGAACTGGCCGGGCCTGTTAGACTTGATGGCGGGTCGGGTGCCTGCCTGCCTCCTGGTCTGTAATGGAAAGTGAAGGGGAGTGTGTTAAGCAGGGCCTACGCTGGGCCGGGAGACAGCACGATCCATGTCGCTAAAGCACACGGACTGTGAGTCAGCTGCCCTGGCTCCTTCTTCGCCTCCTCGTGGGGCCGGGGCAAGTCACCTCACCCCTCTGGGCCTCTGCTCTCTCCTCTACCACAGTGAGGATCTGAACCAGAGACATCTTTAATATCTGCACCTCGTCTTAGATGAGCTTTCTATTTCAGGAAAACAGAATGTGCGTTAGCGTTGCAATGTTGCTTCTTGGGGAAATCTGGTTTGGGGAGCCGCTTGTTTTACCACTTACCCTGGAGAACTACCCTTATGTGTCTACCCAATGCACACCAGCCCGTTGCCTGCAGGAGCTCCCTGGAAGAGGCAGGGGAGGGAGGGCTAAGGAGAGCCCCCTGGGAACTGTGGCTTTTGGAATGACCTCAGTCCTTAGCCTGCACCACTCCCTTCTCTGAAAACCGCCTGGATCCCTGGAACACTGGTCTGACTCATCAGGACCCAGAGGCCTGTCAGAGGAGAAGAGGAAAAGGAAATGGATGAAATAGTTGCCGGACACTCAGCACATACCACATGCTTTACCAATGCTATCTGACTTGATCATCACGACGAGGTGGGTGATATCAACATCCCTTCGTTAGATAAGAAACCAAGGCTCAGAAAAGTTATTTACAAGCAAGAGAAAACCTGATTCCAGGAGACAAGTCCTAAGATGAATGTATTGGGTCCCCTAGCTGAGAAGTCTGAAGGGAAGTGTAGAAGTAGAGTTTGATCCGAAGCCTTAACGCATGTGACCATTGTCCCGATTTCTATTTCTTTTCTGAAGTGTTGGTTAGGCCTTGGGCTACATGGTGCCTCCCAGAAGCTTCTAGGCAACTCCAAGGCCAGTGGTGAAACAACTCAGGCCTCGTTGCTTTTGAGTGGACTCTGGTAGCCACCCTGGCCATAGGACTCACTCTCTCAGTGGCTCTTGTGGAGTCACATGCTTCTCCCTAACGTAATCCCTCTCTGTGAAGGGGGGTGAGTGTGTGCTGGGAAACGTTGACCATTCAGGGCCCCCTCCTAGTGCAGCTGAGTCAAAGTTACACATTGGAATTTGAATTCCTGAAAGGAATTCCCGGGTAAGAAATATGTGAAGGACTAGACATCGAGGTGGCAACTCAAAAGATTAGGAAATGACCAAAGTGCCTGGAGTTCCTGCCACAGAAACAATAAAAAAAAAAAAATCAAAACCAGACTTTACATTCAAATGGCAAATAAACAGAAAGGTCATTGCCAGAATCTGGGTTATTAATCCTCAAGTCCTAGAAACTCTGGAGATTTTGTGTTTGTCATGCAGTTTGTCGCTCAGTGATATTTTGCAGTTGGTCTCAATAAGGCCTGGAGATTAAGCAACAGTTCCAGCAAGTAGTTCTTTGTCACCGCTCCATGTTCCTGGACATTTTTCTCCCTGTTCGGAGGAAATCCTCCTGCAAAGACAACCGGGACAGATTGGTTCCCTCCATCCAATGCGGCTCATCATCTTGGAATAGAATCATAAGGAAAAATCTGAAAGATCTCAGGACCCATTCCAGGATCTGTTTTCCGCCCAAGATATCTTGCTTATTTCCAAGGATGACTCCATTTGTTTTCAGCTCTGAAGTTTTTCTTCATGATTAATAACTTGGCAATTTCGAAAGCAATTTGAGGGAATTCAGTATGACTTAAAAATAATGAAGCTGGAGATTTTAAAAGGAAAACTGCGTAATTATGCCAATTAAAGAGATTTTTCTTTCCATAAATATAAAAAAAACCTACACTTTTTTTTTGTTTTGTTAATCCTCACTCAAGGATATTTTTCCCTTGATTTTTAGGGAGAGTACAAGAGAGAAGGAAAGACAGAGAGAAATATCGATGTGACAGAAACATCAATTGGTTGCCTCTTGCATGACCCCAGACTAGGGCCCAAGCTGGGGAGGAGCCTGCAATCAAGGTACGTGCTCTTGACCAGAATTGAACCCAGGATCCTTTGGTCCACAGGCCAGTGCTCTATCCACTGAACCAAACCAACCAGGGTCAACACTTTTTGTTAAGAGGATTCACATAGGTGGAGGGAAATTGTCTGAGCAGTGTAGAAAAAAAAAAGGCGGTTTTATGGAAAGTCATCCTACAGGGTAATCTCATCGTAAACTCCTAACTGGGTAGGTCATAATGGGTATCACATCCCTGGCCTCTGAGTTCTTCAGTAAAAGGCTTGTCTTTTTGCCTTAAGCAAACCCTGTCCACAGTTTCTATGCATCTATGTTAACACACATCTGAAATGTCCCCTTGATGTCCCTCCTTCTAATACCTACCCTTTCAGACTCTCCTTCTAAAAGCAAGAGAGCAAAACCTTAACTGTCCTATCATATAACCCCCACCTTGCTTTCTCCGATCCCCAATGTTTCCTTCCTTAGGTTCCCTCCTTGATTTCAAATGCACTAAGAGAAACTGCAAAACTGTTATTCTCTGGAGCATTTGAGATCTTGCTTCCTGGCATATGTCAGCAGTTTTGGCTCAAATAAACTCAGGGAAAAAAAAAATCTCTGCAGATTTGGATGTTTCTTACACTAACAGCAGCAACCACTTACTCCATAAAAACACAAACCAGAGAATGTGGACATTAAACCTACTTTCCCTCAAGACATAAAGGGAACTCAGTAAAATTTAATTGGAAATTGTAGGGTTTCTATTAGCTGGATATTGTAGCATTTCTCTGTACAAATGGATATCAGGGAAGAGTGAAAACAGATTTCTGATCTATTCAATAAATACCAATATACCAAAATAGTCTTTAATGACTCACAACCTGTCTGGATGGAAAATGTATTGCTTGTTTTGCTAATTCTGAAACCTGTGGTTGAGTAAAATATTGCTTGTGAAGAAATTAGCACAAACATTTCAAATATTTTTTGCTTTACCTCAAATTACTCTTCAAATACAAAGGTAGAAATAATGAAAAACAAACCAACTAAAATAATACCTCCATTGTTAATGTTAGCTTTTTAAAACAGAAAATAGGTCACACTAATTTGTTCCCATTTTACAGATACAAAGACTGAGGCAAACAAGATTTGTTGACTTACTGAGAAACACTAACCACCAAGAGCGGAAGTCAGGCCTCCAGCGGAGTGACTTTGATGTTTGTAAAAGGCCTCAAAATGACATCATCTCCACTGTCTCGGTTTGTTGAAGAACTTGTGTGTTTAACCTCGGTCATAGCAAGACTACATTCCTTTTGCAAAGGTTAACTGGACACAGAGAATTAAGTGTTGTCTTCTGTGCCATCTTAAGGAAAACTGGAGGCAATAAATGGAGGTGCAAGAAAGTGACTAAGTACCCAATGGATGGAGTCAGAAAGTCAGGGGTTCAAACACCTCTCCTATCACGCACGCCTTGTATCAGCTTGGCACAATTGTTAACCACTCTGAGTCTCCATCCCTGCCTGAGAAGTAGGGAAAATAACATCGAACTTGCAGGGTTATGATAATGGGCACATGAGTCAGCAATGTGTGCCAAGTGCCAAGTGTAGCAAATGCCATGAATCCGAATTCAACCAATGGTGGCTCCATAGTTGCTTCAGAAATTGCCATCCTACTGTTACTATTAGGTGTTAGAAGCATCCAATGATAGAAATTCCTGCCTTTGAAAGTAGTAATTTTAGGCATCACTTGAGGTATTCAAGTAGCTTCTTAAAGTGTAATGGGTATGGGCTTGAAGTCAGCTGGTCTGGAATTAAATTTTAGTTCTAACTTTTATCAGCCCTGTGCCTGAGATAACATATTTACATTGTATGAGCTTCAATTTTCTTATCTTAAATTAGAATAATAATAATATCTCTTTAATAAGTGTTTTCTATGTAATAAAGAACATAATAACCCAAATAAGAATGTTATTCTCTTTAGCACTTAGTCCCTCCATGCCAGGGACTGTTTTAGATGCTTTCCATGCACTTATTTTCATAATCCTGGTGACAACATCGGGGAAGGTTATTACTATTGTCCCCATTTGACAGATAAGGAGACTGAGGTAAACAAGCTTCAGTTGTTTGCCAAAGGTCACACAGTTCATAAGGGGTAGAGCGGGACTCATGAGCACAGATGTCTGACTCCTGGGGCCATACTCAGGACCATTTCCAGATCAGTGTTTAATACGGAACGTGCCTTTGCCCGATCCTTCCCCACGCACAGGACAACCACTTAGCCCCATAATGGAGCAATAAAACAAAGATTCAAATTTGCCAGGAGCAGAAATTCAAGAGTCCAGTCTTCCCTTTCCTGAATGCCAATCTATGAAGAGGGCCAGATTGCCTGCCGTTAAATGAAAGGTTGCTTTGAAAAGCCCCAATTCCTGGGCCCACCTCTGGAAACGATGAGTCAGTAATCTGGGGGTGAGCTGGAAGTGTGTAATCCCCCAGAGATCCTGCTGCACTGCCAGAGTTGGTAATCAAGGCTATCTATGACTCTAGATGTCTTCCAACTAGCAGTTTCTGCAATCCTCGAAACATTCTAAATAAAAACAGACCCTTGATTGTTGGATCCTAATGTTGGAAGTAAAGAAATGTCCAAACCCATAGAGGATTTTTATAAGAGTTAATTTGAGACCAAACTGACAACACATGCTGGGAAGGAAGATCTCAAGGGCTCCAGAGAAAACAGCTTTGCGGTTTGTTTTTTGCATTTGAAATTAAGGAGGAATCCAAGGAAGGTGAAGCGAAGGCAGGGATTGGATGGTGGGATAGTTAAGAGTTTGTGCGCTCTTGAGGATGGTCAGACTTTAAAAGGAAGGCCCCCAAAGGGGGCATTCCAAAGGCGAGTTAATGTAGTTGTATAGAAACAATGGGCAGAGCTTGCTTAAGGCAAAGACAAACTTTTTTCTAAAGAAGTTATGTGCCTGGGCCATAACTATCCACCATGATTGGCTCAGTTAGGGGGATCACCCTGTGGGATTACCTTCCATAGCTCCCCTTTTTTCACGCACTGAAATTTTTCTAGTTTGTCATCATGAAGAGCTCCCCCCTCCCAATGAGTAGGGAAGGAGACCTAATGTCCATAGAATCGGTTGCATTTGCTCTAGACTCTAGAGCAGTGGTTCTCAACCTTCCTAATGCCGAGGCCCTTTAATACGGTTCCTCATGTTGTGGTGACCCCCAACCATAAAATTATTTTCTTTGCTACTTCCTAACAGTAATTTTGCTACTGTTGTGAATCGTAATGTAAATATTTGTGTTTTCTGATGGTCTTAGGCGACCCCTGTGATGGGGTCGATGGATCCCCAAAGGGGTCGCGACCCACAGGTTGAGAACCACTGCTCTAGAGTCTAGAGGAAAGCTTCATGCCTCCCTTCCAAAGAGTGTGTCTTACCTGAGTGTAGCATTCATCTCCCTGGTCACCTAGCACCTGCGTTAATAAATGGAAGAGAGCGATAAAGAAACCAAATGAACAAGTTTAAAACCTGAGCTCAAGCCAAATCCCTCTGCCTCCAGGAGATATTAGGGATGATGCAGATAAACAAAAAGAAGCCAAAATGTAGGGCATACCAAGTCTGTGGGTGTGGAAACTCTACCTCCACCTCGGGCTGCAAAGCTGTGCTAGTTCAAAGTAGCAGCGGGCCCCTCGGTGATTTGGCTCAGTGGATAGAGCGTTGGCCTGCGGACTGAAAGGGGTTCGATGCTAGTCAAAAGACACATGCCCAGGGTGTGGTGTGTTGGGGGTAGCCAATCCATGATCTTCTCTCATCATGGATGTTTCTCTCTCTCTCTCCCTTCCTTTCTGAAATCAATAAAAATGTATTTAAAAAATTATAAAAGTAGCAGTTGGAACAACATGTGGGTCCAAGAATCTGTCTGTAAAAAAACACCCTTAGTTGCAGTCCATGTACAATAGGAAAAAGGTGAGCTTTCAGCTCCAGGCACAATCCTGAGGGGGAAATAAAGCTGGCCTGGAAAATGGACCAAAGACCCTGATTGAAGTTCTGTAAAACTTCTCTCCCAGGAAGAGCCTTGTACTTATAACCGAGGAGCTGAGACCTTGGGTGGTAATGACAGAGAAAGATTGTGTGTGTGTGTGTGTGTGTGTGTGTATTCTGCACACACAAATATAAGTGCATATACATTTACACACACACACATAATTACACATATGTTTCAAGATTATACCTACAAAAAATAATTCCAAGAAATCATCAGCCAGTTACTCCTGGACTTTTGGACAGAGAACTTTCCCCAAGTTTTAGTGCAGGGATACCGAGAGGGGAAGGAAAGGTTTTGCAATTCTTTAGTTGGAGTTTGACTCAGCCAATTTTAATTTCTCTTTTCAGTGTGGCTTTTTATTTTCCTTCTCTAAATCCAGCTTGGGAAATGGTGACGCTTCTTTCATGAGCGCGCACGCCTGTCATTTGACTCCCGAGATTGAATCCTGGTGTGACACGCAAAGGAGATCCGAATGCGGTAAAGCCTCCCCAGTGGCTGGAAGGCAGAAGTGCGATGAATGGGGAACTTTCCAGGACCCACTTTGGCAGCACTTTGTGGCAGAGTGTGGAGGAGGGGGTGCAGGGACGATATCTGGTCGTTCTCGAACTTCCAAGAGAAGAGAATGACTCTAGTGCTTTTTTAAAAAGCAGAGCGGTGTCTGCACCGTAGTAAGGAAGGGGCAAAATAAATAACTGCTGTTGTGTAAGATACAGGAGTAGGAATGACTTATCGAGAAGGAGAGGGCTTTACAGAGCTGTAGCAGACTTGGAAAGGCTGTTTTTAAAATTAACTGCGAGTGCCAAGTGATAATGAAAAACATCTGTGCATCTTTTCCCAAATAACGGATAAATAAAATAGAAATTAAACAGAGAGCAGGGACCTTGCCCAGTGGGGAGCTGCTGTTTTATCTGTAGTATATTTTTCTCCAGTCCATGGCAGGGAAGTAGATTCTTTGGGTGCCATCTAGTGATTAAGTGGAGGAAGGCAACTAAGAGAATTTGATTTTCTTTCTGTCTGTCTTTCCGTTCTTTCTTTCTTGTTTAATAAACAAGAGAGGTAATCTTGCACTTTTAACTATCAACAAATGGTATATTAGGAGAAAGAGTCTAACAAAATGCATTTGGTGAACCTTAAATTGAGACAAGGAGGATCTGTATCCCATCGAAAGAGCAATAGGAAAAAAAAAAAGACAAGAAAATGAAAACTCTGCTTGCCATTTTATAGGTGTCACCATAGAATAGAGTGTTAAAAACTAAACTTTACTAGCTTTCTCAAAGGCTCCATGATGCAAATTAAGAAACAGTTAATCCAAACGTCAGCACACTGGAACCATGCTGTACTGAGCTTGCTGTCTACTGACAGTGATGCTCTCATATATATTATACATTGAAATAAAATGTTAATCCAAATTTGCTTTGTTTTTCCTGTCTCAGGGCAGGGTAACTTCCTGCCAATGGTGAATTTTCCACACTTAGTTTCAAGTTCCAGTTATCAAACATTACCCCTATAAATGAAATATATCTACTTTTGAGTTCTCAACCTTGTGGAAACCAAATCAAAATAAGCTAAAAAAAAAAAACATGAAAAGAAACAGACTTCAAATTGAAGTGGCAATTAAAAGTAAAAATAGTTTCTTTAAGACATTCAAAGAAGAGAAAATAATGGCAACATTTTCAAAGTTAATAAGGATTTTAATTTTAGTCAATACAAAATGGTTTGAAAGAAATGATCAAGACTTGAAAGTTCTAGCTACCGGCATGGTATTCTGTTGCACCACAGGCCATACACACATGTTCAAACACATGCACACATACAAAAATGCTTATACGCACATGCTCACAGTCTGAGACACAAGTAAAAACAAACAAGCAGAAAGGATAACTCCTCTTAGAATGAGTTTCTGATCGCTATCATTCCCTTTGAAATGATTTCTTTTTGATGAAAGATTTAAAAAGGAAACACTTTCTTCTCTACTTCTGTTAGCAGTAGGCAGGGATGGCAGGCAGGAACTGACCACCAGTCATCTTGCCAACTTTGATCACTTCCAGGATCATTAGAGCCACCTTGTTTCTCATCCAATCAATTTCCAGTAACATTGAACTTCTCCATGCCTCAGGCTTATGAGAGGATGCTTTACAGTTTGGTATGGCTTTGGGGGAGTAGTTAGATTAATCTCCTACACTTCAAAACATCCTTATTTCACTGAGATTAATAATGTAACACATTGCAAGTCTGAAAGGATTTATGTGCAAAGCCATAATTATAACACAATGTAGAGATATTCCCAGAATCTTTTTCTTATACTGACATTGTCACAGCGTAAGTTTTTTATTAACTGCATATACACCTCTTTTTAATTCTTAACAATGATAAATAGTAAATCAAATGATAATTACTACACCTCTGTTATATACCTGTGAGCTGAGAATATTATTATTCCCATTCCACAGAGGGAGAAACTGAGGTTGAGTTGAGTAATAACTTATCTGAGGTCACGTAGGTGTCAATCTGCAGAACCAGTTTTGAATGCAGGCAGACTTAGCATGAAATCCATTGCTCTGGTGAGAGAATCGTTATTTTAATTAGCTCGTGACAATGACATCAGAAAGGATCACTCATATATTGCTGGTGGGAATGTAAAGTGGCAAACAGTCTTACAAACAGTTTGGCAACTTCTTGTGAAACTAAAAGTGCAGTTACCATATGGCCTGGCAATTTCACTCATGGGCATGGAGCCCAGAGACATGGAAACTTGTTTTCTTGCAAAACCCTGTAGACAAATGTTCACAGTGGCTTTATTTCTAACACCTCCAAGTGGAAACAACCCCAATGTCTTTTGGTAGATGAATAGTTAAATAAACTCTGGTACCTTCATACCAGGGAATATTACTCAGCAATAAAAAGGAATGAACTGTTGAACATGCTACTTGGATAGAGATCACAAATAAATTGTTCTGAGTGGTGAAAGCTATTTCTAAAAGGTTAGAGACAGTTTTTCATTATGGAACATTTTGGAAATGGCAAAAATTGGGACAAGCAGGTTAGGGTTGTGTGTAGTTAGGGAAAGGGTGACTGGGTGGGAAGGCAGTAACGTGGTTATGGAAAGACAATCTGAAGGACCCTTGTGGTAACATAACTAGTTCATCTCACTACACAGGTGATCAAATTACAAAGAACTAAATACATGCAGAGCTGTTCCTGAAACTGAGGAAATCTGGGTATGATCTGTGATTTGCATCACTGACAATCACTGTTGCTGATACAGCCTGGATGGAACTGGAGAGCATTATGCTAAGTGAAATAAGCCAGTCAGAGAAAGAAACATACCACATGATCTCACTCATTTGTGGAATATGAAGAACATTATAAACTGATGAACAAAAATAGATACAGAGGCAAAGAAGCATCTGACAGACTGTCAGGCTACAGCAGGAAGTCTGGGGAGAGTTGTGGTAGGGGGAGAGGGAAAGTAAGAGATCAACTGAAGGACTTGTCCTATCTAATGAAATAGTAATATGCAAATTAACCACCACTCCCACAAGACACATCCACAAGCCAATCAGGAGAAAGTATACAAATTAACCTCAACCAAGATGGCTGCAGCCATAGAGCGAGCAGGCAGCAGGATTGAGTTTTCCCAGCCATGGAGGAAGCCAAGCTTTCCATACACCCTGGTGGGCCCAGGCCTCCACTCAAAGCTACAAAATTTCAATTAGAGAAGATAAATAAATACCAACAAAAATGGCTGCCATTGTGGAGGGAGCAGAAGGCTTGGCTCCACTCCAGGCTACAAAGTTTCAATAAATTCCAGATACTAGGGCCTTCACTTGGGTCACCTGGAGGCATGGCCAGCCTGCAAACCACCACAGGCCCCTTGCCCAGGCTGCCCATGCCCTAAGGGAACCCCCACACTGATCTGAAATACTCTTCAGGGGAAACCAGATGACCCCCACCCGTGCAGCAGGCCTCTATCCTACCTAATAAAAGAGTAATATGCAGAATGACCATCACTCCAACACACAAGATGACTGCCTCCATGTGCTCAAAGATCCTGCCCCCATGTGGACACAAGATGGCCACCACAAGATGGCTAGCAGGGGAGGGCAGTTGGGAAGGACCAGGCCTGCAAGGGAGGGCAGTGTGGACAATCAGGCCAGCAGGGGAGGGCAGTTAGGAGCAAAAAGTCTAGCAGGGGAGCAGTTAGGCATGAATCAGATTGGCAGGGGAGTGGTCATAAACTACTATTTGTAATACTTTAAACAATGAAATAAAATAAAATTAACTGTTGCTAATATTGTCACAATTTTTTGCAAGATATTATTATCCTTGGAGGAAAACTGAGTAAAGGTATGTATTATTTACATACATTACAGAGCTCTGTATTATTATTATTTTTTACTTCTCCATGTGAATCTATAATTATCTCAAAATAAAACACTAATAAAAGTATTATCCTAATTGATGTTATTTTCCCACACACCTAAAAAGAAGTGAACGAAACATTATATACATATTTTTAGCCACTGAGTAACATATAAAAATAAGGTTTCATTCAGCAAATAAAGCCACTGCCCTCCTTGGGAACATTGCCTTTATTGTTAGTGGCGTATCCACCGGCAAGTGCTTCAGTAATAACGCATTTTTGTGCTCTGTGGACATGCATTATACAGTGTTTTTTGAAGTGTGAAAAGAAATCCCTTAACAGAAGTACAGCTTTCTTTTTGCATTAATTCATTATCTGAGGCTGGGCGTATACGTGTGCTTTTCATTTTCTTTGTGTGGCTCTTGTCAAAGACATCGATTAAAAAAAATATATGTCCTTATTTGTCAATGTCCACTTATCTTTAAAATACACATAATTCAAGTCATTCATTTTACTTTTTAAAAATGGCAGGATAGTTGTCCCATCTTTCATTTGAACAGGACAGAGGGGGATGATCCCTTGTTTTTTTTTTTTCTTTAAAAAATAGGGTTTAAAGTCTGACTTCTTCAGTTCTAATGAAGCAAGGTAATCAAATTACCGTGTCTGATGTGGGCGCTTATGTTCCTTATGCACTCTCTCCAGATTCCCCAGCTTCTGCTCCCCTGCCATTTCTGTGCAACCTGTCCCAGCTGTTATTGGTGTCAATATAATACACACAAAGCACGATTTGCCTTTATGGTTACCATGGAGACACTGCTTATTAAAAGCCTTTCTTCTGAAAGAATTGAGACGTTACGCATTCACTCAGGTCTGTAGTCAAGTTTACGTTCCGAGGTTACGTCTTTCATAAAGAAAAAAGCTCCATAAAATTAACCTCTGGCACTGACCACCTACCTACCTTAGTGAACTTGTACTGTTCCGCACTATTTCCCTGAGGTCGCAACCACATCTTTCTGGCCACAGGGAACTAAATAGAACAAATGAGAAGCTAATAATTCTCCCCTTACCTATGCCACCGTCCTCCTAATGTAAAAATCGGTAGCAATTATGTACATCTCTTCTGGCTCTCTTCAAATTTATGGCTCAATAGGCTTTGTAAACGTATCAAATATCTTGACCTTTGGCACCTGGATGGTTGGCCTGAAATGTACTGCACTTAAAAATGCACTGCATGTTGTCTTCTACTGTGTGTTGTGTCATGTGCATTAGCGTTGTCACTTCTGACTATAAATGAATCAAAGGTAGCATCCTCCTGCCTTGTGCTAATTTTATATCCTGTTTGTTCTCCCCTCTTCCATACCTCAGGAACTCAGCAAAGAACAGCAAATCACTCAGTTGACAAATGTTAATTAAGCTCCTACTGTGCGCCTACTACATTCTAAGAGCTGGAGATACAGAAGTGAATAAGGCAAGTCCCTGGATCTGAATCATACATGAAGAGAAGTTGATTTACTTTAAGTATAAAGATTCTTCTACTTCAGTTTCCCTTTTGTTGGCACTGCTCATCACTGAGACCCCTTTATCCTTTATACTCCAAACACATAACAATGACAGTTATAAGGCGAAGAACAAAGTTAAAAAGATACAGCATTGCTCAGATGCAGTACCAGGAACTGTGGTGGGGAAACACTGGGATGGAGGTGGGCCTGCTGAGCCCCTGGCACAGAAGCTGGAGGGAAGGCTATAATGTCAGCTCCTGGAGTCTCAGAAGAGCGGGGTACCAGAACCTGGCCCACTGCTTAAAGGAAAGGCCTGGGGTCAGGGGCTTCCAAGCCCATGAAAGGTACACAAAATGCCTTTAACCAGCAACCAGGTGATAGCTGATATAAAGATACTACATTAGGATGAGGAAGAAAGAACAGACTGACTTGCACCCAGGACTTGTGCCAACCTGCCCACTGACACAGTGACGGACCTGCATTTGTCCCTGTATCATTCCTGGTGAGCTCACAGTCACCCATGCCTGACTCTGCTCTGGTCTGGGGTACCCAGTGGTCTAGGTGGAGCATCACTGGGAGAGGTAAACATAAAGAGAGAGCATTAAGAAACCATACAAAGAGAAAAACCAAGATGGTGGCATAGGTGAACACCTAAACTGCTGCTTCACACAACAATTTCAAAACTACAGCTAAAAGACAGAGTGGACACCATCCAGAACCACAGGAAGGCTGGCTGAATGGAAATTCTACAACTAGAAGGAAAGAGAAAAGCACACGGAGACTCACAGGAGCTGTGGAAGGGAGAGGTATGCAGGCACGCATGTGGAGAGGACTGGCCAGAAGCCAGGCTTACAGCTGGTGAGCACAGTGGCAGTGGTGGGAGCCTCTCCCAACTCTTGGCAGTTGGACATGCCCTGAGGCCTCCCAGACTGCAAGAGAGCACAGACCGGGCTGAGGGCCACCCCAGACAAGTGCACAAATTTTGTGCACCAGGCCTCTAGTTTTTAAATATTAGGAAAAAGGTACTGAGAAATATTCACAGATTCTAGCCTCAGGAGATAAGACATTGAAAACATATGTTAAAAATAGCAGTTCTGAGACAGATATAGGAAGGATCCCAAAATCATTTACTAAGAGTTTTTTTTTTAAAAAAAAAGGAAAGAAGAAATAGCTGAGAAGCAAAAGTTAAAGATAGCATAGTATTATACAGAACTGAAAAGAATATCATTTCTTATTGAAATATCAGACAATACATAACAGGATATATTTAAAAAAATAGAATTATTTTTATCTCAGTGAGATTTTTCCCAAATAAGTCTTTTGTCTATTTGTGGAAATGGAACCTTTAAAGAATATGGATGAAAAAGTGAATTTTCTACTTATAGAATTTTACTTCTCTAGTCACACATATATTTAAATTACTATATATTATCTAATTGTTAATTTAGGTAATATGTAATGATTTAAAAGTAATTTAAATTACTTTTATATAGTACTTTAAAAGTAATTTAGAAATATTACTTTTTTTCCCCAGTCACACAAAAAAATTAGTCAACCTCTTCAAATGCACCTCTGACATCAGTACCTTTGTCATCCCGGGAGTGCTTTTAAGTTATCATAGCGGCATTGTGGGATTGTGTGTGTGATGTTCCCAATCACATACAGAACCACAGGTTTATTTTCATTTTTATTCTTCCTCTAGACTTTCTAGGTTTATGATTCTAATCCTCATAATGCAATAAATAGTATTGCTTTTAAAGTAACCTTTAAAAGTCTTATTTACAATGGCCTCCAACCTTTGCAAAAGTAATGTGAAAACCCAGGAATAAATATTGAAATTGCTAACCTTTTTTTGCATTCTTATTACTAATTTTTACAGATGAAAATTTTAAACGCCAAAATTAGCATTAACTGTAGAAAAGACACTGTCATTTGTGGCTAATGTTGTTATGCTAAACAGTATTTGATGTTTAGGAAAGTGTTCTTAACATGAGAGACTGCGTAAGAACTTCAGTATGAGAGGTTATTTTTTTCCCTAGAAATCTTTGAGGGAAATTTACCTTATATTTAGGTTATATAGAGCTTTTATTGACCTCTTATTACATATTGGGGGTGAGTGCTGGGTATGTAGCAGTGAACAGGACAGAGAACGGCCCTGTTACCAGTGGGAAGAGATGTTCCTCCCCAACTGTTTCTTGCGGGAGTTGAATTCTTGCAATATCCCCAGAAAAAGAACTTACTGAGACTTGTAGGGGAGGATGAAATATTGTACAAAGCTTTATTTCCATGGAAAGACATCCCTGAGTTTCCAAGGTCCCATTTCCCCTTATCCTGCTGAGGAAGAAGTGCAGCTGTGGTTCCAATAGGGCTAGAATCAGAGCTTCTGTTCCATGTTGGAGCGGTCCAGTAAACATCAGGCTAGCTTCGTTTGTGTTGCCTGTTGCAATCCATCAGTCCATTGCATGTGGGGTCTATAGGGCCACATGGCTAGACAGGAAACCCAAGTGAATGCATGGAAGCCAAGAGCCACGAGAAACAAGAAAGAGAATTCCTTTGTATAGGGGATTGTGTATTCCCAAATTTTCATGGGCCTACAGTGGCCCTGCCTTCTGGCCAATAATCTTTGTCCTCAGGTTTGACGGACAGGCCAGTATGTTCTGTGTCACCCCAACTTCATTGGACATGAGTCTTCTTCCCTTTGTTGGACCTCTGCCCCCCAAGGACCTGTAAGGAATGGGAATGGGTTGGGGGTTCAATGGGGAGTATAAAGTTCCAGCTTCCTGGGGAAGCTGCCTAAGATGACTCGCCTATAATTTCTGGCCTTCTTTGGCTCCTTTCCTGTTATTAATAACTAGAGTGATGAAATTCATGCACTGGGGCAAGGGTGTCCTCTCAGCCCAGACTGCACCCTCTCCAATCTGGGACCCCTTGGGAGATGTCTGACTCTGGTTTAGGCCAGCATTCCCAATCACTCCCAATTGCCTAACTGCTTCCCTGCCAGCCCAATCACTCTCAACTGCCCTCCCCTGCAGGCCTGATAACTCCCAGCTGCCCTCCTCTATAGGCATTGCCCCCTGCAACTGCCCTCCCCTGCAGACCTGGTCCCCCTCAACTGCCCTCCCCTGCCAGCCATCTTGTGGTGGCCATCTTCGACCACATGGGGACGGCCATCTTGTGAAAGGGCATGAGGGTCAATTTGCATATTACCTCTTTATTATATAGGACTAGCTAATTGCAATGGTATAGGTCCTAACTTCCTGCATTTCATATTTTAGTTTGGCAATACAGACAATAAGCAAGTAAGTATGAAAATATCAGGTAGTGATAACTGTTATATAGACAATTAAAGATAATTTCAAGAAATTGGATAAAATGTGTAAGGGATCTAGAGGGTTTCCAAAGAATCTGAGTATCTGATTGAAGGGCCTGTGAGACCAGGCAGACCATCAGCCTCATTTACAGACCAACCCAGGCCCCGATTTCACATATTCTAAATCTAAATTCAATAATTACCTTTTTACCATTCATCTGATCATTTAGAAATTTTTGACCTCACATAAAATGTCTGATACAGAAAGGTATTACAAATCTAGAGGAAGTATAAGGAAAGCAGTTGTTAAGGACATTTGAAAATTCTCACAATATTTACAATGAAATTTTGTTTTGCAATCAAATTCACCTTTCGAAAGTATATAAAATTACAAGGGTGATATAGAAGTTGGCCAAGTTTCATTTTAGCTTTAAAAGTACATAATTTAGAATCATACTCTTTTTAGGTCTTTGAAATGTTTTATCCAAGATTGGAATATCAGATGTATAAATATTAAACTATTAATAGGTGTTTTTAATTTCTTTGGAAAAGCATATGTTGTATCATTTAACTGCACTACTAATAAGAACCTATTGTAAAGGGATTTTATGTGCAAATATGTAAGGGACAGCTTAGGTTCTTGACAAGTCCTGAAGGTATTTCTCTCATTTCTCTGTTGTGCTTGCTCTCTCTCTCACACACGCACACAGTTACACACACACACACACACACACACACACACACACACACACACACACCTGTTGTGTGCTGCCTGGAGCAGGTCCAAGCAGCTGCTGGGTGGGTGGATAAGACAGCTGAAGTTGTCTTTCTGTCTCACAGAACAGCCGGTGGTGGAAGGAGACATGTTGGCAATGAAGTAGGTGAAGAATCCAGCTTTTCCTGCCAAGTTTTCTCCTGAAAATAGTGGCAACAATACTAAGTGTGTCCCACTGGGACTTGATGAAAAAGGCAAAAATGAGGACAGGACCCAGGAAGCCTGAACCAGGACTCAGGTGAAGCAGAGGAGAAGCCTGGGATGCAAAATGTAAGGCTGTCTCTGCACTTGCACCACCTGGAGATCGAGGGCCATCTTAAATTTTGTGTCTTGCTTATTTCATCCTGGTCCCTGCTAACGTTGCCAATTTTTTGTGTCTCTGTCAGAGAAGCCACCACGTATAAATCAGACGACAAGACAATCCTACCCTGATTCTTCAGAACCCCGGAGGCAAAGGTCACAACCTCAAATGCACCGAGTCCAGTCTGAATGTATGAATGAATGAAGCTGGCAGGTGAGATAAGAGAGTGGAACTACGGTAAGCTGTTTACTGGCCCTTTTGAGAGGTCCTGCATGAACCCCAAGTTCAAAGCCAGATGTAAATAAGATAGCAGATCCATAGATCTAAAAAATAAAAAAAATGCCAAATACAGGGTGCCTCCCCACGTGTGTGTCTCTGTCGCGCTCTGACTAGTCTAAGCAGAAGCGGGCTTTGCTTATGTAAGAGTATCACCTATAATAAAATTTGCATTTGGAACATCCCTTAATAGAGCCAATTAAAAATGAAAATGTGGGGCCAGCAAGAGACATTTTCACAATTGATCCAGACGTTGGTGCTGGCGGTAAGCTAAATATAAGCAGGCGGTTTTTTCCCAGGGAGCGAGACGTAGCAGAACTTCAATTTCTAGGAGGAAAAAAAAGGCTAAAAATAAACTCCCAGCAGCAGCAAGCCGCGGAGGAGGCTTCCAGGGCCTGTCAGAGCCTCCCTCATGTTTCCAGGGGAGATCGATGAGGAAACATCTTTCCCCACAAGGATTGGCTATTGCTTTCCAAACTGGAAAAGTTCCAGGGCGAACAAAGGCAGCTGAACCTGTGCTTCCCACACTCATCCTGAAATACATTTATCGGAGGCACTTGGATTCCTTTTTTAAAAAATATGTTTTTATTGATTTCAGAGAGGAAGGAAGAGGGAGAGTGAGTTAGGAACATTAATGATGAGAAAGAATCATTGACTGGCTGCCTTTTATACGCCCCCTCCTGAGGATTGAGCCTGTGACTTGGGCAGGTGCCCTGACTAGGAATCGAACTCAGGACCCTTCCGTCCACAGGCTGAACCCTCTGTCCACTGAGCCAAACAGCTGGGGCTGCACTTGGATTCTTGAACTCTGAAAGCAAATACCACAAAAAGCATTACGGAAAAAGCCCCATAAATGTCATTGATTTTGAAAAGTAAAGCTCAATGACTAAAATGTCCTGAAATCAATCTTCTAAATGAAAACGTAAAAAATAAATCAGTCCTTTTCTTCTGATATTTCCTAATAACCAGATTATTGGTATTGTTCATAAAAGTTCTAGATAGTATATAAACTTAAATGAACAGGGACAAAAAGCGTAATTGCAGACAGAAATATTAATATAGCAAAATGATCTGATTGAGTGACTATCAACTGTGATTGAATTATCATCCAGGACTAGGCTTGAATATATATTCTACAATTGAAATGGTATCTACTTTTAATGAGGACACGGAAGAAAGGAAAGGGATGAAGAATTGTGTGCTTTATGTTGCCATATTTCTTCGTAAAACAAGCAAAGACACAGGGCTCATGGTATTTCTTTGAACAACTCTTTCAAAAAGGTGATTGAATACATACTTGGTAAATAATAGAAATGATCTGGCGCCACCTTGTGGTAGTTTCCTGAAATTGGGTGTGGATTTTAAAAGAAAGGTTCTAGAATAAATCAAGGTGTTTTACAGCTGAAAAAATATCTAATTTCTTTCAGAAAGCTAAGTTTCAAGTATAGACCGCATTCTTATAGGGCATAAATGCCAAGCAACAAAAAATATATTTGTAATAGAAAATAATAATAATAATAGTAATTATTATTATTATTATTATTATAGTAACAATCATTTATTCAGTGGTTCCTGTGTGCCAGGCAGTAGGGCTGTGGGCATTAGGTGTATTTGCTCACTAGACAGGAAGAACTCTGCGGGAAACCAGGGAGATCAAATCAGTTTCTTTCCCACAGCCACACAGAGTTAGGAAGGGATTTGGAAACTAATTCTTAGTAACTCCTGCCCTTTAAAAATTGCTTACTATATTCCAGGCATCAGTTAAGCACTTCCTACTTGCTATCTAATTGTGATAACATTCTTGTGAAAGAAATACTGGCCCATCCATTATATCAATGAAGAGATGCAGAAAGATTATATAACCTACTCAAAGCTAGAATTTGAACTGAGATATATTTAATCTCAAAGACCATACTCTTAGTTGTGCGATGTCCTATTATATTAACTACATCCTATGATTTAATTAATTGTATATGTACAGATCTTTCAACCATTCACTTACTTATTCACACACACACACACACACACACACACTTCCTGGGTCTTGGTGCATTACTTCTACAGGTGGCACACCCCCTTCTCCTTCCTTGTATAAGGGTATTATAAAGATTCCGTGGGTTAACATTAAATTACAAGTGTAAAGTGTGGTAACAATACTTGGCACAGAGAAAGGACTGAGTTTCAACTGTTTTTATTATTGTTTATGTTAGATCAGTGTGCAATATTTGCATTTTATTTTTCTAAATTTCCTTTTGGCCACCATGATGTGCAAAAATATGGCCAATAACAAAAAAAAAAAAAAAGCCCATGGTCACTTGAGTCCTTAAGTTCCCTGAAAATGCCATCCATCACATTCCCTTTGACCTCATTTAGTATTCCTTTCCTTCCCTGGCCCTTGTTTTGGAAGGAAGAATTAACTCCTCTTAGCTTGCAATTTCTGCTTTCATCTTTCCTTCACCCTCCACATGATTTGGCTGAGGTGAGTCGGCCACCACTTTATTTATTTCCCTTCCAGGTTTCCTCTGATGGAGGCCACCCACCATGGGACTTCTCTTGGGAGCCTGCCGTGGACAGGAATAGTTTAGTGCTTAGAAGGGACTGCGATGATACTGACTGTAACATCCCGCTAGACATTTGGTGTCTGTACTGACTTCCCCAACATCCCACAACCTCTCTACCCCACCGCCTCTCCTAGAAATCCCAGCTGAGACACCAGGCATGGTGCCTGCAGGCCCTCCCAGCACTCAAGACTCAAAGTGGCTTAAGCTCTCTGGTCTTGCAAGGGCATATGCCCAACTGTCTTCTATAGATTTGAATGGAAGCTAATTTCGGCTGCCCCCTGGCATGGACCTCTACCTATCTGTCATCTTTATCTGCTTGTGGAATTAAGGGCTTTTGAGAAGTGATCTGAGGTCAATGAATGGCCATTCTTGAGGGAAGAGTGTAGAGGGGTCATGCAGGGTTGAGCCTAATCACAGGCCAAGGCCCAGGGCCCAGATGACTTTCTTCTGGCTTCAGCACGCTTTGTCCGACACTAAGAATCTTAATAGTTAATGCTTACAGGCCTAACCTTGTGCCAGGCTTGCTGTAAAAATTTCACATACATATATACTCAGTCCTCTTAACCCCAACCCCAATGAGAGATTTATGGGGGGAGAAAACCCCTAATTCAATAATCTCATCCGTGAATCATTTGAAAAGCAATCCAACTTTTAATTTTTTTTTTTAACCTTCGCATCAACCAGTTTCTATTGGTTGTGTTCCTTGGCATTCCCATGGGATAATTCATGTTCCACGTGGCCCCACAATTAGCCTAGTCCTGATTCCACTGAATGTTGACTCAGCTGCAACCTTGCCAACAGCCTCCAGGAGCGTGCTGGGCTCTTTGCTTTCACGCTGTGCCCACCTCTCCAATGCCATCCTCAGCCGTGTTTGCTCCTTAGATGAGAACGTCTTTTTCCTCTGATCCACCTGACGACATACTTCAGATAAAGCCGCACCCTGTCAAAAAAGTTCAACTATCCCAGTCCGTAGCTCTCAACCTGTAACTTTAGCCTATAGCTCCCGTAGGTCATTGCTAAAAGTGAATGAGTGGATGGATGGGTGGGTAAATAAATAAATCTGTCCCCTCCCCGACCCTTGATTGATAATACAAAAGCCCTCTTGTATTGCTTCAGAACTCCCCCTTCAAGCCCCCTTTTCATCCCATTCAAATAAAACCCTGACGGTCTGCTCCGGGAAGTCATCTGTCTCACGTGTCAGTAGTCTGGATGTGAGCTCAGCTGGGATTCTCCCTCCACAGAACCAGCTAGCAGCTGGCCGAACGAGGATGGGGATGTGGTTCAGAAGTGAAGAATTCATCCCCCTCCCCTGCCTGGGCGGCCTTAACTGACTTACAACATACAACATACAACATAGCACTTCTGTTCCGCCGCTTTTTGTCCCCACCCTCAGCAGCTTCTGCGTGCGCTGCTCCATGCACACTATCTTGGGGTTTCTGGATTTCGACACAGATCACCTCCTCTTGGTAAACAGCACTTATTTGCCTCTGTTTCGTTTGAAGGAGTAACGGAAAGCCTAACTCAATCAGAATCATGTACCAGTTTATGGAAAGTACCAGTAAAACCAGCAATGAAGTCTGAGGCCGAGGTGAGGCTGGATTCAGTGGCTCAGCAAGGTGACCCGTGGTTTGACGGCTTGGTTTATCCAAAGGGCTTTCAGCTGCTCCCAGCGGCCATCTGCACACCGCACAGTAGGACAGAATTCCTTTGTGGATTTCTGTCAAAAGCACTGGTGTCTGTTCTTCCAAGGACTGGGTACATGTTTTCTTACATCTCAGAGTCCACTGGGGCACGTGTCCATCTCTAGACAATCCCTTTCGGCCAGGAGAGGGGACTTGCTGAAAGGCTTACACTAGCCAGGGCTCACCTCTGATGATGCCCTGGGACCAGCCTATGCCAAACCCTGAGGCTGAGCCGAAACCTGTTTGGCTCGGTGGATAGTGTTGGCCTGCAGACTGAAAGGTCCCAGGTTCGATTCTGGTCAAGGTCATGTACCTTGGTTGTGGGCACATCCCCAGTGGGGGTTGTGCAGGAGGCAGCTGATTGATGTCTCTCTCTCATCAATGTTTCTAACTCTCTATCCTTCTCCCTTCCTCTCTGTAAAAACTCAAACTCTGAGGCTGCATTCAGGAAGGTGCTTTACCAAGTGGAAGTGAGGCTTGGATTGAGCCAACGACCCTATAATTACCATCTTTCCAACCTAAATCTAATCCCACTGATGTTCCAGGAAACCTGGGAAGTGTTACTTGCCAATTCACTGTTGCTCCTGTTTCAAAGGCACGTTCTCTCTTCTCCAGGCTGGTTGCGGGGTCTGCACAGAGAGCTGAGGTCTGAGCATGCTCCCTGGATCCCTCCACAACTCCTTTCTCAGGTCAATGACCAGGTCTGGAGCCACGGGTTCCACGTAAGAGTTTCACAAAATCCCCGACCACGGGGCGCCATCAACTTCTTTTTGCAGTAGGCTCGAAAGTGGCAAATGCACGAAGAAAAAGCGGTTCCATAAATAAGTAAATGCACCAAAGCTAAGGAGGTAGCTGTGGACTGTGGGCAAGCTCCAAAGTAGTTACCAAAAACTGACTTCATGAGCGCTTGGAAAAGGAAGCAGGCCTTCCAAATTAAAACGGCAGAATGACACTGGATGTCTATTTCCACTTGTGGCTGCTTCTTTCTTTACCCTAAAAATCACAATAAGTGATATCAACAAGCATAAATCTGGGTATCTGTGGGGGCAGAGGAGGAGCCCATATTTTTAAAGGTAGAATTTTAATGCATGCATGGTGACTGACCTAGGTGGTGGAGCGAAACACACAGAGAGAGACAGAGAGAGGAGGGAAGAGAGAGAGAGAGAGAGAGAGAAGAAGGAGGAGGAGGAGGGAGAGAAGGTGTATAAAAGTGAAACCTGAGCAGCACTTCAAAACACAGTAAGCAGTGGGAAATGGCGTCTCTGAATGACTTGCCTCAAAATAAGCGAAGTTCTATTGAGATGGTATCCACAAATTACCTGAAAGTTAGGGAAATGTGCAGCCAGTGATGGACACTACTTTGAATAAAGCGCTTTTGATGTTTCTCTTGAAATGATAGTATTTGGTTACAAAATCCGCTCTTATTAACCGGTGCCCCTAATAAGTAAAAGAAGTAGTAGGAAAAGGCTACACACTGTATGGTACCAGCTCTATGACATTCTGGAAAAAGCAAAACTATGGAGGCAATGAAAAGATCAAAGATTGCTAGGGGTTAGGAGAGAGAGAGAGGCTTGAATAGGAGACTGTGCTGGGTCTCACACCATGGATTCCTGTTCAATAATTATCCCAGTACCCCCAGTTCCTCTAGAAGCCAGGAGTCAACCTGAAAAGGGGTTTCGAGTGCCAGGGAAAGAACAGGAAAAGGATCTGGGATGAATGGATCTATAATTAGAGTCCATTGGAGCAGCGGTTCTCAACCTATGGGTCGCGACCCCTTTGGGGGTCAAATGACCCTTTTACAGGGGTCGCCTAAGACCATCGGAAAATGCAGATATTTACATCACGATGCATAACAGTAGCAAAATTTCATGGTTGGGGGTCACCACCACATGAGGAACTGTATGCAAGGGTCGCAGCCTTAGGAAGGTTGAGAACCGCTGCGATTGGAGGAAAGAAGAGATACATGCAGGAATCAGGCAGAACTTGGGTTATTATAAGAAAAGTCTACCCCAATTCCATTCTGAGGGCTCACAATGCCCTGGGTAACAAACACGTTCACTAGAAAGCTTTCTAGCCTCTGGCAAAGTCTGGGCATGCTGTGTGGGGGCGCTGGCATAACCTGCCTAGACCACATTAAGATCTACTTTGCTCTCTGACCATGTCACCTACCGCCTTTCCCTTTAGGACACGCAAGCACAAGACCGCTGCGCCCAAGGTCACCTCTGCGGAAGGATGACAATAGAAAGCAAATGAGCACTTTATGGGGACATAAAATCAGCCGGGGCCCTTTCAAAATCAGACCGAAGCTCATTGCGATGGGCTTCGTGCAGTGTCAGGACATAAGTATAGCCTTTCTTCTTATCACCTTTTTTTTTTCTCTCTCCTCCATTAACAGCTGAATATGTTTCAAGTTCATCTTTTGTATAAGCAATCAATTCCCGGGAAAACGGGCTGTCAAGTCTTCAGCTTGAAGAAAATAAAAAGGAAGAATATCAATAAGCTTCCTGCTGTCCTTTGTAAATGGTCAGATGGAAGCCGGCTACCTATTTTCTGAAGCTGAGCAGTTGGCTCTGAGAGGCGGGAAAAAGCCTGGGCACCATTCACTCTAAAGATCATGGCATTTACCGCTGGGACTAGGACGTTGGCTTTTGAGATTTTCTCACTTGAATTAAAGACAAATTAAAACAAAGAGCGGTGATCACATTCCCTGGCATTGCATTTCTGATTTTATTATTGCTTTATAGTCTTGCTGGATGTGGCT
Organism: Lasiurus cinereus; assembly: GCA_011751065.1. Taxonomy (NCBI): domain Eukaryota; kingdom Metazoa; phylum Chordata; class Mammalia; order Chiroptera; family Vespertilionidae; genus Lasiurus; species Lasiurus cinereus. The sequence goes on along the minus strand of JAAGEH010000045.1, from coordinate 9,727,250 downwards.
GGCTTCAGGTCTAACAGCCCGAAAGCAGGATGCATAGTTGAGACGATAAGGTGACCACAAGAAGCGTAATTAGTTCATAATTGGCTTTTTCTCCTCGGTACTAATCACCGTGTGCCAGATTTGTTCCCGTTTAAAAGTCATGAAAATCGTGTCCATAGTTGGGAGCTTTCTGATGAAATGCAGACGGAGTTTTCTAAGGATGAAAGCTCTGTGGCGATTCCAGGCACAGGGAGGTTAGCAATAATTAAAACCGCTTTTCATTACCCTCCAAATCCAACAATTACCTCTGGGAGCCCATGCAAACCCACAAACCACTCTCTTTTTTGTCACAGTCGTACTCTGAGTAAACGTTTTCCAGCGCTACCGAGACATGTTCTCTCATCGACAGGTGGAAACGCAGAGGCTGCAGAAAGCGTATGGTTTGGTCAACACCTAATCTGAAAGCAAATGGAATCCCTTTAAACTTGAAGTTTGATAAACCTGAAAATGTGAACTCCGCTAAGTTAGCGATGTGTCAGGAAATTGAATAAAGGAAAACAGAAGGTGCTGTGACTTCATTACGTTCTGACGGTTGAAGGCATTCAGGCCCTAATTCCGAGTACTGCAGGGCAGATCAATCATTGAGAGACGTGATGGAAATATGCATAGAATAAATTGAGAGAGTTCAGGAAAATGTCAAGTTTGAGAGCTTTAGAAAATCAAAGGCGCTTTCATAAATATTCATGTTTACTAGGAAAATCATATACTGCTCAAAGAAGGCAGGTTCCGAGTGGAAAGAACAATGAAAGCCATGTGATTACTTCTTTGTACTTCTCTATGATGTCCCTATTTGCTTAAAGTCTATCTCACCCTGATGCCAAAGCCTGTTTTGCTCAATGGATAGAGTGTCGGCCTGTGGACTGAAGGGTTCCGGGTTCAATTCCTGTCAAGGGTTGCAGGCACATCCCCATTGGGGGTTGTGCAGGAGGCAGCTGATAGATGTCTCTTTCTCATCGATGTTTCTGATTATCTCTCTTTCTTCCTCTCTGTAAAAAATCAATAAAATATATTTAAAAAAAATAAAATCTATCTCACCTTGAATAAATAGTTTAATTTCCCAAGTCTGAATGTATCTTTATTTATTTTATTTTTAATAAAATACATTTTTATTTATTTCAGAGAGAAAAGGAGAGGGAGAGAAAGATAGAAACATCAATGATGAGAGAGAATCATTGATTGGCCGCTTCTGGCACACTCCCCACTGGAGATTGAGCCCGCAACCCAGGCAGGTGCCCTGACTAGGAATTGAACCATGACCTCCTGGTTCATAGGTTGAAGCTCAACCACTGAGACAACACCTTTAGATGCATATACCATTATTGTTTATCCATTCATGTGTTGACAGCCACTAGGGTAGTTTTCATTTTTGGGCCATTTGTGAATAATGCCACTATGAATATTAGTAAATGCAAGTTGAGGAAGTTATAAGCCTCCCCTCCTGAGTGGCCCATGGGAGGCAAAGAGCAGTTAATTACAATACACAGTCTGTAACAGAGGCACACAACTCTGCTAAGCAAAATAAGCCAGTCAGAGAAAGATAAGTATCACATGATCACATTCATATGTGGAGTCTAACTAACAAAGTAAACTAATGAGCAGAGTGGATCCAGAGACTTGGAATCTTAAAATAGTCTTCAAACACATCACAAATACCACTAACTTATTGTAAAAGATGTGCTTGAATATACAAACATATGTAATAACTATGATACAAAAATTTTATTATACCATTGTGTTGAATAAAAGGAAATTCTAATTGATGTGTCTGGTCTTGGGCAGAACTGATTAGTTAATCAGAGATCTTAAGTCTACAAAGCAAAAATAAAGATCATCCAGGTACACTCCTTTAGCATAAACCAATCATCTCATTGTTGAGGGTTAAGAGATTCTGCCAAAAATATGTGGTTATATTATTTTGAGAGAAAAGTTATGTTTTCTATTTCATTGTTTTTTTATTATTTTTTATATTGATCAAGGTATTACATATGTGTCCTTATCCCCCCAGTGGGCCCCCCTCCCATCCCACTCCTGTTCATGCCTTCACAGCCCTGGTGTCTCTGAACATTCATTATGCTTATATGCATGCATACAAGTCCTTTGGTTGATCTCTCCCCCTTACCCCCACCCTCCCCTACCTTCCCTCTGAGGTTTGAGAGCCGATCAATGCTTCTCTGTCTCTGGATCTGTTTTTGCCATCAGTTTATGTTGTTCATTATAATCCACAAATGAATATCTTGGTCCTTCAATTACAACAGCACTTGGCAGTTGGAACTAATTCATTAACTGCTACCAAAGAGTAAAACTGCTATTTAACAATCACAGAAAATGCTTTATATTAGTATATGGTATACTTGTGCCTCTGCAAATAAAAGAACTTTTACGGACCATATCATAATTTAAAGTATTTGTTTTGTTTTCTGTGAATTTTCACAACCTTCCCAGGTGGAGATGTTAGACTCATATACAAATAAGAGAGAGAGAGAGAGAGAGAGAGAGAGAGAGAGAGAGAGAGAGAGAGAGAAAAGCACATGTAGAACGCCTAGCATTTTGGGGGAGCATTTTTATAGGGAATAATGGATTCAAAGTAAAATGCAAATTACCAATCAACATACCAAAATAACCAACCGTACTACAATTAACTCAAAGGATAAGCATTAATCTTACAAAATAATAAGCAACTCTTCTTTAAATATCTGAAGTATAGATGACTTACAGTCACATTAAGAAAATGCTAGAGGTGGGATAAGAAAATTTATATTTCTTTCTTTCCAAACTGCTTCTTTGGATATGCTGTAAGGAGTTTCAGAAAATGATGAATTATTGATGAATGTCATACTGTTGTTGACTCTTCTGAGCAAGAGATTTAAAATTCAATTCTACCTTGTACAAAAGCTTTGGAATTAATTATAGACTCCTGCCAATTTCTCTGCGCTGTCCTTTACCCGAGGACATTATCACTAAACCTCTGTCATTAGTGTTGCTATCACACCCTGCCCCCGACTGGGCTCCACTGTTCACTCATCAGAGTGGGCCTATAATCCTTCTGCAGCCCAGAGGCAGAAAATGACATGGAATCAAATCAAACTCAAGGAAATAAGAACACTGAAGTTTTAATAAAACAACTTGTTTTGGTATTTTTGCACTCAACTGGCTCATTAATAAAAGTCTAGCACTTGCTATTACTACCCTAGAGCCTATAAATATTGGAAAAGATCAAACACTTCTCAGAAATATCAATATTATATACAAATAAATTATTTACAATGATATTAAAACCACAGGACATGGAAAGGGAGAGAAGTTCCTGGAGAAAAATAAGACACGGTGAAAATATTGTGACTAGTTGGTTTGGGCAATGCCAAAGAAAAGCACTTAGGAGATAATTTTGTGAAAAGGAATGATGATCTGGACAATTTCTAGATGTTTGTTTCTACAAATAAAAACTTGTAGAATAAAGTCACATAATAGGCAGGTGTCCAATGGGAGACTCTAGTTATCCCATGGGGGAGGGGCAGAAGGTCAAGTTTTAGTTTTATTTACAGCATCCCCCATCCCCCTCACAAGTTCATAACAGTCTGTAGCATGTTTTTTTCACTTTGTTTCATTGCCACTATTTCTGTATCTGTAGAAAATATATTTTCTTTTCTCTATGAGAAAAACAACTGTATCATCTGCTTTGTTAACAGATGGCCAATGTTGTTAACTACCTGTTTCTAAATGTTGAGTGTTTAAGGTGAAGAGGGTGTGGGGGTTAGTTGTCAGTGAAAGGGAAAATGAGCTAATTAAGTAATATTTGGGAAATTTGCCAAGATCTGACACCATGGAGTGACATAAAGAGGCAAAAGCTGCAAGTAGATAAAGAAGATGTGGTACATATATACAATGAAATATCACACATCTATATATATAAAAGTGTAAGCGACTGTTATGACTGGGGTGACTGGATAGTAGCTATGATGCACATTGACCACCAGGGGGCAGATGCTCAATGCAGGAGCTGCCCCTGGTGGTCAGTGCACTCCCACAGCCAACCTCCTCTGGCCAACCAACCTTCCATGGTCCTTGTCCCCAGCTGCTGGCCCTGATCAGGACTAGGCAAGACAGCTTTGGTTGGCCCCTATTCCTGGCCAGGCCGAGGGACCCCACTCATGCACGATTTCATGCACTGGGCCTCTAGTATGTGGTCTGAGGAGCCATCAAATGCTTAGATCTCATCTTTCCTTTTGCTCACTCCAACTCTGCCATATTTTCAGGCAATTGTCAATTCTCTTGAAAGTTATTCTAGAGGAATAAATAGATAAATAATCTCCTAAATGGGTTTTGGCTATGCTCCAGGTGCAAGGAAGACAGAAGTTGGCAAACTGCTTGAAATGGGTGGGAGGTGTTGCAGAAAGAAACAAATAAATCAATATAATAAAACTAGAGGCCCGATGCACAAAGATTCATGCAAGAATGGGCCTTCCTTCCCCTGGCTGCTGACACCACTTTCACTCCAGCCAAAGCTGCCTTTCTGCTCTGGCCTAGAACCACCTTTCTGCCTTCCCATGCTGCCCAGAGGCTCAGAGCAGATGGGGCAGTTCAGAACACCTGCATCCTGCCCCACCCCTAGCCACTTGGCACCTGAATATGCAGATTAACCTTCCATCTTTGTTGGGTTAATTTGCATAATCATTTTTGATTGGCTGGTGGGTGTCATGAAGGTACAGTCAACTTGAATCTTACTCTTTTATTAGTGTATATACTAGTATTATTGAGCTTCATTTTTATATGAAAGTCCAATATGAAATAGGGTTTGCATAAATCATCATGATTACTCAAGAGCTGACAGTTCAGTGACTTCCCTTTCAGATGCCAATATCACTAGTAAACATTTAAAACCCTTGAGATGAGAAGGTGGTTGTTACTTACGACAATAAGCACTGCTTTAAAACTGCTCTAGACTGACATGTTGTATGAGATTCAAAAGAAAAGAATCAACTTGTTTTATATTTCTTCCAGGATTTATTATATTTTCCTTTTACTTGAGAGTTTCTGGTAGTGATAAATTTAAATTACTGATCCATATTACATAATTTAAAATGATCTCCAGCTCCATGAATATATTTGATCACAAATACCTTTCCTCTTGATTATTATGATAGTCAAAAACTTCAACATCTTTCCATTGTTTTCACATTTTGTGCTTCAAGATGTTTTGGTTGGGTGACTTGATATTTGAGGACTTTTTTTTCTGAGACTTTAATGGAAGGAGTAAATGCAAAATATCTCAGACTACATAAATAGAATATAATTCATGAGACTTTAGTGGAAGGAGTAAATGCTAAATTGTGAAGATACCTAGAGACTTGAAGAGAGAGCAAAGGGAGGAAATGATGCTTTTGGAGTTCATAGAGAGCTGGAGCTAAGAAGAAGTCACCCCAGAGGCTATGTAGCTAGGCAGAGACACAGCCTCTGCCCGGAATGCAGTCCAAAGCCAGGAGAAAGTGGGTAAGAAGTAACCTGACATGACCTCACATTGACCAAACGCAACCAGAAACCAGGTGGCCAGGAAGCCTCTGGGCTGTTCCAAAGGCAGAGAATGTATTTTAGAAGGGAAGCAAACAAAATAACCAGCACATATTATATACAAAGAAAAAACATTTAATAAATATAAAATAAATAATAAAACAAGTAAATTTATTAAAATATGGTTATATTATACAGTGGTACCTTGAGATACAAGTTTAATTTGTTCCATAACCTTGAGGCGTGGGAAACTATGAGATGCTCCAGTCGCAGTAAACTGGTGGGACATGTGCAGCCAGCCGATCCGCGCGATTACTCGTATCTCAACTGTTGCTCATATTTCAAGGCAAAAATCGCTCGCTCGAAGGCTCGAATCTCAAAAATCTTGTATGTTAGGGCACTCCTATCTCGAGGTACCACTGTACATTTATTATTTATTATCTGTCATTCCCTGCTAGAAAATAAGTTTCAAGTGGCAAAGATCACTATTTTGTTCACTGATATATTCCAAGTGCCTAGAAAAGTGCCAGGTATAAATAGGTAACCAAAAAAATTTTTATATGAGTGGTATGCCACTAATCAAGAATTATCCTATCTAATAAAAGAGTAATATGCAAATTGACCATCACTCTAACACACAAGATGGCTGCCCCCATGTTGTCAAAGATGGCTGCCCCATGTGGACACAAGATGGCTGCCACAAGATGGCCAGCAGGGGAGGGTAATTGGGAGGGACCAAGCCTGTAGTTAGGGTCAATCAGGCTGGCAGAGGAGCAGTTAGGCATCAATATGGCTGGCAGGGGATTGGTTAGGGATGATCAGGTTGCCAGGCAGAATTGGTTAGGGGCAATCAGGCAGGCAGGCAGATGAGCAGTTTGGAGTCAGCAGTCCTGCACTGTGAGAGGGATGTCCTACTGACAATTAGATAAGCAGTCGGACATCCCTTGAGGGGTCCCAGATTGGAGAGACTGCAGACTGGACTGAGGGACACACCCTCTCCTGTGCATGAATTTTGTGCATTGGGCCTCTAGTCTTAATTTATAAAAGGCTAGGTGACTGTACGACCATCTGACCATCTGATTGACTGGCTGGTACACATGATGTGCACTGACCACTGGGGGGAAGATACTCAACATAGGAGCTGCTGAGCTGTGGTGACTTGGTAGCAGGGGTTCTCAGGTAATGCACCCCAGAACCACAGAGGAGGGATCCTGATTCATCATGAGGCCCCTTGATTCCACCTCCAGCCATGTTGTTGCTGGGGCACTGTCAGCCCAAATCTGATTTACTGCTGAGCTGCAGTAATTCATTTACTTTCAATGTGCACAGATCTGTGCATCAGGTCACAAGTAATTAACCCAATACTTGGAACCTGAGATATAAGAAGAAAAAGTAACTAGCTTTGGATAAATCAGGGTACAAAGCATCCTGTGGCATCAGAAACAGTCATTTATATAATTATGGAGAAAAATTTTGGAGTTGAAATAATTAATATCATTTCTAGTCAGTTACACTACAAATAGTATTAATTAATTGGCTTAAGATTAATAAATCTATACCTAAATCTTACATCTATAGGTATCTGGAATGAATTATTTCATATTTTGACATCAGTTAATAATATCTCCTTATTTTAATGGCTGCCTCTCATTTCCCTTCCTTTCTTTGCTAGTAATTTTCCAAGTTCGGAGGAAGTGGTAATCACCACGAATTATTTTGGAGTATAGTTTCTTATAACAGATGTCTCTGAGATAAATTCCTATCCCAAAGACAGATGCTGTTCAACCACCTTATCCTATGACCTTGATGGTGATTTTGTTAGACACTCAGATACCATGACAATAAAAGTGTGGCTTTACTTAAAGCTACTCAAAGCCTGGCTTTACTTAACTATTAATATCACAATGCAGTATTTTGTCTAGCACCTTAATAAACTGAACAGCATGAGGCCTTAATGAGGTGAAATGTGTGCAATGACTTCAAACTCTGGTCTTCAAACCCTGTGAGTGTTGAAATAATTTGCATGTTGTTTCATCAGCCCACATCTGAACAGTTTATTGGGAACAGGAGATAATTTTAGATTCCTCAGGAGAAATGTCAACTTAATTCTTGAGGATATGGCAATGGAATTGCGATTTGTGGCGGCTTTTAGAAAATGGTCTTAAATCCTTAACACTTCTCCACTGAGTGGTAATCACCAGGAATTATTTTGGAGTATAGCGGGACCCATGCCTCTCGCTTCAATCCTGAGGCTCTGAGACTGCTTGAATAACAGGATATAGTGTATGACACTGTCCCTGTTAAGTCTTAAGAAATGTATAGCTCCTCTGACCTGTCTTCTCAGCCAGTGGCTCTTCACAGCCAGCCACCATTCTCTGAGTAATCCACCAGTCCCAGGGGAGAGGCCTTGTCTACATATTCCAGCCAACCAGCCCAGCTGAGGTCCCAGCCAACAGCCAGCATCAAACCCCAGCTATGTGAGCGAATGAGCCTTTGGGTGATTTCAACCCCTGGTTATTGAGTCACAGTAACCTTTCAGCCACCAGAGTTGGCAACATAGTTCTGTCCCAATTGAGAGCAAGCTAAGTAGCTGTTGTAATTTAGACCAATAAGTTTGGGATGGTATGTTCCACAGCAATAGATATTCATGGCACTGTTTCGCCTTCTTGGCAACTGCAGGAATTTACTGAGGTACCTCTGTCATTTGTGAGAGTGGCATTTTTCTGAGTATGAAAGACTTTGCTCTGTTTCCTTCAAGATACAAGCTAGGTGATGCTGTGAATTTCTTTTAGGGACTCAAGTTAAGGTTTGATTAAAAGAAGCATTTTGTAAATTAACATGCTTAAGAGGAATATGAGAGCAAAATAACCTAAAATGCTTTCTGGGAGTATTGAGCTGGACTAAGGAAAAGCTGAGGACTCTTCAGAGTCTAGATTTCCATCCATCTCATTATCATCCTTCCTTTGCAGAAAGAAACCTTCCACTCACTCATCAGCTCCCTTCATCTCACCTCGGCCTCACTGCCTTTATGGGTGCGTTAGATGGACTGCCCTTTAACAAGCCTTCTGTTATTCTCCAAGTAACTCCACTGTATTTTCCCATCCTTCTCTGCACCCCACCTCAGAAAAGTACATTTAATTGCTGAATGCTACTGAGTTGTCTGCTTAATTAGCTCCCAATAGTACTCATTTCTGGCCTGTTGCCAGATGATTGCCTAAAATCATGTGTTTTGTGAAGATTGTATATTATCAGGAAGATTTGAACAATTAAGTATTTGTTCAAATTAAGTATTCATGATCCAACTTTTCTGCATTTTCTTCTTTCTAGTTTTCCAGGATGTAAAGAAACCAAGGAAGTTAAAATGTGGGTCTCATTAATGGAAGAAGATGAAACCACTAAGGTATATAGTTTGTAATGACAAGTTCAAGCCTCTTTTGTGCACAAAATTCTAAAAAGTTAAGAAGAACTAGTAAAGATTTCATTTTTCAGCTCTCTAAGTACTTATACGCCTAGAAGAAAAATTAAATGTGTGATTCCATGTTGAATCATTTCAGTTCTTGGTATTTATAATTTTAGCTGTTTGTAACATAATTTAAAACCATATTTATTTAAGTTACGTAAGCAATCCGTATGCTATCTTCTATTTTACAATGTTGTGATGTTTTAAAAATGATAAAATACATATTGTAGACAGTCCAAAGAACAAATAAAATTATGATTTCAACAGAATCTTCTGATTCATTAACTCCCACCTGCCCCATAAAATCATTTCCCATTTGTTATGCTTATTCCTGTCGGGTGCCTGCACACACCTGCCAAATTAAATCTTCACTGTGGGAAAATTCATGAATCATTTTTACATCACCTCTTTGACATTCTTTTACAAACTAACATGAGAAACAATTAGAGTCAATTTGAAAAAGTTCGTTTTAGAATCACATACTTTGTAATCCATAAAGTTAAACCTCAGCTCTAAAGCTGTAATTAAATCTTGTTTATTTCCTAATATAAATGTTGGCAAAATACACTTCAGGCTTGTTTTGCAGTAAATGTCACAATATTTTCACATATACATTATTCCTTTATATTTATTATTTTAAACTACCTAAGGGAGTTATGTCAAAGAAATGAGCACTGTTATTTTATATGATATATTGGAGCCTGAAAAAAGTTAAGCAAATCTTGTGCCTACACAAACAAAAAGTAGGAACCAAGAGATTCATTTTTCTCCCAAGTCCAAGAGCTGACAATGATCAAGTAGATGTTATCATCTGAGAGTTCAGGTAACTGCTGTGTAAATAATGTCGCTCCCATTCTGCCTGTTGTAATTAAGTGCTGTTTGTTATTCACAGAGTAAAACCTTGCCCCTATTGAAATCTTTTCCCAAAGAGGTAAGAGACATCCATGGAACACCTAAATCCATCTTCTGCCACAAATAACTTCTGCTGTAGCTTAACCTGCAATTTTAAATTTTAGTATTTCCAAAAACAAATAGAATTACATTTCTATCATAACTAAAACTCAATGTGATTATGATAATCTTGTTAGATATTGGAACATCTCTTAAAGGTACAATGGTCTTATTCCTAGTCAAAATTGTATGCCAGCAGAGATGGTGATTGAGCTTCGACCTATGAACCAGAAGGTCACAGGTTAAATTCCTGGTCAGGGTACATGCCCAGGCTGCAGGCTCAATGCCCAGTGTGGGGCCTGCAGGAGGCAGCCAATCAATGAGTCTCTCATCATCAAAGGTATGTTTTATCTTTCTTTCCCTCTCTCTTCCTTTCTGAAATCAATAAAAAAATATTTTTAAAAGGAGTATGCCATCTCTCAGGGAAAAACAGTTAACCACAATGTTTTGTACTTGTTCATTCAACAAACATTTATTATCTATAATGTGGCAGACACTGTTATAGGCACTGAGGATACAACAGGTAACAAACTAGATCTGGTCTTAGCTCTTATGGAGCTCATATCTCAGTGAAAGGAAGCATTTAGAATACAACCAAATAAACAAACAAAATAATTATAGACAGTCAGATAAATATGTATATTTCTAAGTATGGACATTCAATTGGCTGATGAAATAGGGGAAGGGTCTTGGATGTGGATAGACTGAGGAAGGCCTATCTGGAGGTGAGAGCAGAACAATGTTCTGAGAGAGGGTTAAACCCAAGAGAGGGGTGAGAAACACGCAGGCAGAGATAATCCAGATCTGACTTCAGGCACATGAATGTTCCAGAGTCTACATCCATAAATCTGAATGCAATTGTTTTATATTTTCCAGAAACCAGTTTTATTTATCAACTGTCTCACTTCCTGTCAGTGATGCTATAATTCACTTACAGTGAGCAAAAGAGTTGATCTATAAACCAATGGCAGCCCTTGCTTGCTGGTTGGCTTAGGAGTAAGTTTGGTCACACATTTTTTTTTCTTAGTAAAAAAGCAGAAAAGAACTATAGGAAAAAAATCAATGGCAGGCTAGACCTTTAACCACTGTTATAGAAGAAACAAATCAGTTGGGATTCAAGAGAAAGATGATTTAAGTCAGAGATAGAATTAACAAAGACCATGCAGCAAAGGGTTTTAGAATTTTCAGACCCACTATACAAGTCAAGCTATCTTACAACTTATTTATAGTTACATTTTTACATGTACTCTGTGAAATAAATAACTGTTGAATTAATATACAAATAAAATTGTCCATTAAGAAAATTATATGCAGTTCATGTTATTGCTTTAATTTTTTTATTCTTCAAAAATAGTCTCTTTCATCCTGTCTCTCTCAAGTTACAAAGCAGCATCTCTTGTAGGAAACCTTCATAGACCACCAGGTTGTGCTAAGTGTCCATATCTGAGCTGGCATAGCTCTTGAAACAAAGCCATTTCTAATACAGAGCATATCAAGATGAGACTGTACATACTCAAAAACAGGGCCAGAATATTTTTTAAAAATATATTTTATTGATTTTTTTACAGAGAGGAATAGAGAGTTAAAAACATTGAGAGAGAAACATTGATTGGCTACGTCCTGCACACCTGCTACCAGGGATGTGCCCACATCTAATGTACATGCCCTTGACTGAAATCAAACTTGGGACCCTTCAGTCCACAGGCTGATACTTTATCCACTGAGCCAAACCAGTCAGGGCCAGAGCAAAGTCTTATCATTCACTGGAGGCCAGTGCACAAAATTCATGTATGGGGGGAGGGGTTGTTTCCCTCAGTCCAGTCTGCACTCTCTCCGATCTGGGACCCTTGATGAATATTCACTGCCCATTTAGGCCTGATCCCACCATGGGCAGTAGGACATCTCTCTCACAATCCAGGACCAGTGGTCCCTAACTGCTCACCTGCCTGCCTGCCTAATTGCACCTACTGCTTCTGCCTGCCAGCCTGATCCCCCCCAAACTACTCCCTTGCCAGCTTGATCAATGCCTAACTGCTCCCCTGCCATCCAGATTGCCCTTAACAGCCCTCCCCTGCAGTCCTGGTCACCCCCAACTGCCCTCTCCTACTGACCTAATCAGCTCTAACTGCTCTCCCCTGCCTGCCTGGGTGCCCCCAACTGTTCTCCTTTGCAGGCCTGGTCCCACACAACTGCCCTCTCCTGCAGGTCTGATCATTTCCAACTGCCCTCCCTTGCAGGCCTGGTCCTTCCCAACTGTCCTCCTCTGCTGGCCATCTTGTGGCAGCCATCTTGTGGTGGCCAGCTTTGAACACATGGGGGCGGCATCTTGTGTGTTGGAATGATGGTCAATTTGCATATTACTTATTTATTATATAGGATTGTATGCATGTACTGCCTGAAACTTTGTAGGTGCTTACTACATGTTAACTTGAAACAAACTACTTTCCCTACACTGGCATTGTAAGCACTCTTTCTATGTTTTGAAGAAAATTGAGGTTTGTGGAGCCTTTTAGAAGAAAACTTGGAAGAATTTCTTTAAAACTATGGAGTAGGAAAAGCCTATTTTAATTAAGGCTTAAAATCTAGAAACCACAAAAGCCTGATAAATTTGACAACACACACACACACACACACACACACACACACACACACACTATTACATTGCAATGAGACTTTATAAGCAAAACCAAATTACATATTGAAACCCTGGGGAAAATATTTGCATTTCATAGTATGAAAAAAAAGATGAATTTCCCTATTTTCTGAAGTAGCATTAAACAGTGAGAAGAAAAAGACTGATACATGATAATCTTCATGATAGATTGCTAATGAAAAGAGCAAGGTACAGATCAGTGTAGATAGTGAAAAGAAAGGGCTGTTTATTCATTATTGCTTGTGATAAGGAATCATAGAAAGATAAACAGGAAACTTATATAATCAGAAAAAAATGAGAAAACACAAGACTTCTGAGCATCTACTTGATTGTTTTGACTTGTGATCATGTAAATGTAACTATTAAAAAATATTTGTTATAAAAGTACCGTCTTTCCCAAAAAAGAAAAAAACAACACAAAAACAGGACTGTGAATATTAGCCATCTGTATTTGAATTTTATTCAAATAAGATCAAAGTTAAATATGAAGAAGTAAGTATCATATTTGAGTGTGCAAAGAAGAGAGCTTGAGATGGTGGGAAGAACATAATTTTAGAACCAAACAGATCTGGGTTCAAATTACAACTTTACCATATAATTAGGGGCCTGACCTTGTTTTCTTTTATTGTGTATTTTATTCTGTAAAATGAGACTAATGACTTCAGCTATCTAAAACTTTTAAAATGGCAAAATACAAGAAGGTATTTAATACTCCAGTATAGCATCTAGCTCACCAGCCACACAATGAACAGATGGAATTTGTGTGACTATCTGCTTCTAGAACCTTTCTTCCTTATGTATACTTAAATACTGTGACATTTCTGGTATCAGGAATAGGCGTTATCTTCCTTTCTGTTCATCCTACAGATCCTTAGAAACTTAGCAAAGGTCTTACTTCCACCATGAAAACTTCCTTTCTAGGAATTTTATTTCATAGCCTCCCCGCCCTCATTATCAAAATCCGTATCCTATTAACAAAAAATAATAGTTATGCTTATTAAGTATTTATTATATTTGAGATTGTGCCAAGCTTTGTCCTACACAACTTCAAGTACATTTCATATCAACTCAGTACCTAATGAGATAGAAATTATTATTAACTTCATTTTTTTGAGATGAGATAATGTATAGAGAAATTTCTCTAAGATTTCTCACATGTAACCTGTGGTAGACCTGAACTTGTTAAACCAGCTCTGGGCCTGTCAACCAGCCACCTAGAAAGCTTACAAGCCAGGGAAAGGAGTTGGATTTTATTTTAAGTGCAATGGTGATCACTGGAGGGTGTGAATCATAGAAGCGATATGATTTGGTTCATGTTTTTAAAAGATAACACTGGTTGCTGGGTAAAAGATACATGGGGTGGGGAAGGCAAGAGAAAATGAAAGGAGGCCAGTGAGGTGGCCACTGTTGTTGTCCAGGCAAGAGATGGGGTGGCTGGTCATTGTGGAGATAAAAAGGACTAGGTAGAGCTGGGAAGGGCGTGTTTTCTACTCAGAGACCACAGTTTTTACTGCTAACCTGTAATTGTGAAGAAGAGAAAAAGATCAATAATTTTGGGATTAAGAAAGTCGATGAGATTGGGAAGGCTCTAGAAGGAGATAATTTGGGAGAAATCAAGAGTTCTGCTTTGGCTGTGCTGCTTTTGGAGATGGCAATTAAGCAGTGGGAAATTTGAGCCTGCATTTCCGGAGTGTGTCAGGGCTGGGGATAAGAAGTTAGAAGTCATTGGTGTAGAGATAGTACTTATACCTGGGGATTAGATGAGCTCACCCAGAAATGAGACCATGTCTTATCTCCCCAGGGAGGTCATCTGGAATGGTCACTGTGGATAAATCTCAGGACAGACACACCTCCCTATACAAAATAGTGCATTTAGGAGGTCTTGAATGGACAATAAGTCTGATCTAGGCAGAAGAAGAGTATCTTGTAAATGAATATCTACTCCCAGAACCTCATTGAGATGCAGCAAAACACTGATTTAAAAAATCAACCCAGGATACTTCTTTTTCCTCATCAGATATATTTTTATTTCAAACCCTTTCGATACAATCAGAACTCTCTTCTTAATGCTTTCCTCCTGCTTCTTATGCACATCACTCATGGAATTTCCAGAGACCTTTGAGGACAATGAAAATCAGATGCTCCTATTAAGTTAACAAATGACATACTTCCTACTTGAAATATCATCAGCCTAGTCAAACCTACTTTCTTCTGGAGGAGGATAAATAGGGACTGAGGTAAAATGGAATCAGTTATAATGACCCTGAATTGAGGACAGAAAAAAATGATCTATGATTTATATTAGCTTATTATAGGTGTCAGAAACTAAAAAGATATTCAGAATATGATTCTGACATCTAGAAGTGTCTCAAGCAAAATTATGACTAGAAATTCATTCATTCATTCAGTCAGTCAGTCAGTCACTATTTAGCATTTATTAAGAGCTATCTTTAAAAACGTCCTTGCCATCCAAGATAACAAGTATGGGAGCATGGCAAAGCCTTAGTTAATTAGGTATTTTACTAGCACATTGAATCTGGAGTAAATAAAGCCATTGGCTTCCTGTTGAAATGGTTTCTGCAAAAAGACTGTCATTTTATTTGTTCTTATTTATTCTCTCATACAGTGGTACCTTGAGATACGAATGCCCTAACATACGAGCGATTTTTGCTTTGAAATACAAACAACATTTGAGATAGGAGTAATCGCGTGGATCGGCCGTCTGCACAGGACCCACCAGTTTACCATGCCTCGAGCATCTCATAGTTTCCCATGCCTCAAGGTTACGGAACAAATTAAACTCATATCTCGAGGTACCACTGTACTATTCTAATTCTTTTTCAGTTTCCAAATCTTGATCTCCAGTCTGCCATTGACTCCACGATCATTTGCTAAATTTCTTATAAATACTTTTCTCTCTTAAGAGAACTAGGGTCAACTTCTGTCATCTTCAGTTAAGAACTCTGTTTGCCATATGTTTTAGATAACTTCAAAGGGTTAAATCAGACTTTCAAAGACAAAATATATATTCACCTCAAATGGCTATATATCAAGAATTACCGTCCAACTCTTATATGTGTTATAGACTTTTTTCACCCCATGAAATCCTTTACTGATTCAAGAAAAGTGAAAGGCAAACTCTGCTTAGTACCCAATTATGTCTTAGGTTAACTCTGTTTTACTGAATCGTAAAATAGCAAATTATCTTTTGCTATCCATCTTGCCACAATTGGAAAGCAGGCATGTGAGCTGAGGGATGGGGACAAGTAGAAGTAATTGCCATGTCAAGCAAAAGAAATGAGATTCAATGTAAGTGCTATTAATAAAAACTCTCCCCAGAACTTTGGGGTTATAGAGATAAGTGCCAAAAGAATAAAACATGGAATTGGTCCAATCATCTCCACTCTGATGACTAAGAAATGAGGGGAAAAAGAAAAAAGAAAAAAAACACACGAGAGAATCCATTCACAAGTTCAGAATATTTCTAGTTCTCTTTTTGTCAGATCTTCAGGGTAGACTTAGGCCTTAAAAAGCCAGAAGTGATAGCAAGTCATTCTAAAACATGCAGAAACGGAAGCATGATGAAGCATGAGGACCCAGTTTTCTCATTAGCTTTCTGGGTGGAAAAGATAAAGAAAACCAAGAAAGAAAACCACACTACAGTATCTTTTTTTCCAGTAGCTGTAGGCAACTTAGGTTTTTGCTTTGAAAACAAATGTCACCAGAAGGTATTTATTTAAGACAGGAAAAGAAGTATTCTTCATAGCTTTCACTGGAAGTTAGAAATAAAAGAAATGAGTTCTACTTTGCAACTGGACCCACATGTTAGAATAACTCTAATTATTGCACATATTCACACCATATATACATACACTAGAGGCCTGGTGCACAAAATTCATGCACAGGGGTACATGAATTCAGCTGAGGGACACCCCACCCCAGCCTGCACCCTCTCCAATCTGGGACTCCTCAAGGGATGTCCAACTGATGTTTAGGCCTGATCCCTGTAGGGCCTAAATGGATAGAGGGACATCCCTCTCACAATCCAGGACTGCTGGCTCCAAACTGCTCGCCTGCCTGCTTTCCTGGTTGCCTCTAACCACTTCTGCCTGCCAGCATGATCTCCCCCTAACTGCTCCCCTGCCAGCCTGTTACCCCCTAACTGTTCTCCCCTGAAGGCCTGGTCACCCCTAACTGTCCTCCCCTGCAGGCCTGGGTCCCCCGCAACTGCCTTTCCCTGCAGGCTCAGTCATACCCAACCTTCTTCCTCTGCCGACCTGGTCACCCCTAAGTGCCCTCTCCTGCAGGCTTGATCACCCTCAACTGCCATCCCTTGCAGACTTGGTCCCTCCCAACTGCTTTCCCCTGCTGGCCTGATCACCCACAACTCCTCTCCCCTGCAAGCCTGATTCCTCCCAATTTCCCTTTCTGCTGACCATCTTATCGTGGCCATCTTGTGTCCACATAGGGGCAGGATCTTTGACGACATGGGAGCAGCCATCTTGTGCATTGGAGTGATGGTCAATCTGCATATTACTCTTTTGTTAGATAGGATAGAGGTCTGGTTCATGGGTGGAGGCAGCTGGTTTTTCCTGAAGGGTGTCCTGGATCAGGGTAGGGATTCACTTTGGGTCATGGGGCAGCCTGGGTGAGGGGCATGTGATGGTTTGCAGGTTGGCCACACCCCTGGTGACCCAAGTGGAGGCCCTGGTATCTGGGATTTATTTATCTCCTATAATTGAAACTTTGTAGCCTAGAGCAGAGCCAAGCCTCCTGTTTTCTCCGTGGTGGCAGCCATTTCAATTGGAATTTATTTATCTTCTATAATTGAAACTTTGAATCCTTGATCAGAGGCCTGGGCTGGCCAGGGCATGTGGAAAGCTTGGCTTCCTCCATTACTGGGGAAACCCAAACTTCCTGCTCTCTCCATCTCCTATGGATGCTGCCATTTTTGTTGGGATTTATTTATTTATATAATTGAAACTTTGTAGCCTTGAGTGGAGGCCTGGGATGGCCAGGGTGTGTGGAAAGTTTGGGGCAACCCTACCCTCCTTCCTCCTCTCTTGGTGGCCATAGCCAATTTAGATGGGTTAATTTGCATACTTGCTTCTGATTGTATGGCTTGTGGGAGTGGCTGGTGGGTGTAAAGAAGTGATGGTTAATTTGCATATTACTCTTTTCTTAGATAGGGTGAATGCTTAATAAGCTGGCCACTCAGTGTATATCCTATATAATCGCTTAATAATCTGGCCACTCAGTGTATATCCTATATAATAAAAGGCTAATATACAAATTGTCTCCTTGACCAGGAGTTCGGCTAGCAGGCAGGCTGGTCATCTTCCCATGTCCCCTCCCACTGGCCAGGCTGGCCAGACCCCACCCATGCACGAATACATTCACCAGGCCTCTAATACACACACACACACACACACACACACACACACACACACACCACACACTGAGTGGCCAGATTATTGTGCGATCAGAGATCATAATAATCTGGCCACTCAGTGTATATAGTTGTACAGCTTTTAACACTATTTTACATCTATTTTGCGGATGAAGACTATCAGCTCATCAACTTGCCCTAAATCACACAACTAAAAAATTCTGAAGCCCAGCTCAAGAAGATAAGCCCTCACAGTGTGGTGATGGATTATGGTGGGTCATTCCCTGTGGGCCTGTCATAGTATACCCCTGCCAGAGTAAATTGTAGTCTCGAACTATTATCCAGCCTCCTTCCCTGTGGGCTGTGAGACTGAAGGGAGTTGTACAGTATGGAGAAAAAAAAAAGATGAATCTTCAGGATTTTAATGATTTCATAAAATTATGATCATTTTTTAGTTTTTATTTATCATAGATAAAGTGCTCTGATTAAATATACAGACATTAGTAACTATGGAAATGAACAAATCCAACATTGTCAACATTAAATCCCTTTTTCTGGCCTAAGTGACCATGTGGATTAATGATTATGCATGACACAGTGTCATGATAAAATGTGTGCCACAGTCAAAATACTTCTGTTCCTAAAAACAATTCCTCAGAGGCCTATTGTTTGGAGATGATTATAATCAGGTTGAAAATTATACAAAGAGAAATTTGGTAAAATTGAACAGTGCCCATGCCAAGCTGCCGCTATTTGTTTTCAAAAATATCAAATTGACTCTTTATTTATTTCTATTCCCTACAATTTATTATGATTCATTCAGTCTCTGTATATGTAAATAGAGCTTCACGTTGTGAACACATATTTCTGTGAGATACAAAGTTAATATATTTACATTATACTATTATTATGTTGTTATTATTAACATATATTTCTATTATTGTTTACATCCAGCTCTCTTTTGCTTTAACCTTACAGAATGATCAAATAAGTAAATAAATGGTAATTAATGGAGCCATGTTTCTCATTGTCACAGAAATAAAGGAAAAATACACAAAAGAAGAAGGTTAGCATAAACTCTGTGCTTCTAGATTAGAATTAGAGATAAGAACTTAAATTCATGTTTATATATTAGAATACATTGGTATGGAAATAATTATAGATAGAAAAGCAGGAAGGTGAGGTTGAAATAAACTAGAAAACTAAGATGGAAATTGCCTGCTCGGTGAAGACCTGGAACTGATGTGGTATCTTAAATAACAGAAGTGTGTTTCATCTATCAGAGCCTTCCCATAAAATTGAGTGGTTATCATGCTGGGAAAGTGTCAGCTGTAAGGTTGGAAAGATTATGGAGGAATGGAATATTGAGGGGAGAAAATGTTATGTCTCAATAATTTTGATGCTCCTGTAAATCCCTAAGGCAATATTTTCTGCATGGGAAGAACTGACAGCCCATTTCTCCTTTTCCACTTTATCTTAAAATATACTTTATCTCTGCTTCAAAAAGTATGATACATGTATACATACATATATATGTACATGTACATATATGTACATGCATATATTACATACATATAGACATACATACTCATCAGAGAGTTCATTTGGTTACACATTCATCTAGGATTCTATTTTGGATAATGAAGAATGTAAGCGCTGGGAGTATAAAAGCTCATTGTCCATCTTATTCACTGATGTATGTCCAATATCAAGCAAAGAATCTTGTAAAGAAAAGATGCCCTATAGATTTTGGCTGAGTGAGTGAATACTATTTATTTTTGGTTTCATAGAGAATCCTCTAATTTTTTGAGTTGGACATCAAAACCCCAGTTTTATCACAGAAGGCCTAAATTTGAAGTGTAAACTTATTTGGAAATAGTAAAAATAAATGCATGTTTTAATTTATGAACTTAAAAAAAATCTCATAGAAGTAGGATATGGTGATAAAACATCAGAGTTTTCAACTATTGGGAAAATATTTACAGCTGTTCAGAGTCTGTAGAGGTTGATGTGTTAATTGTCAAGCAAATTTCTTTGTGAACTAAATGATGACTGAAAGCCATTGTCTTTTGCAAATTGACAGTGTGCAAAGCTCAGTTAAATAAAGATATAAACGAAAACCAACTTTTAGAAACCAATATTGAAATGTCACTGATGTCAGTTTAGCACTGGTGGAAGATATTAAAAGCTTCTCAAAACTGACATTTTTTAATCAAAGTGATGTTTTTAATAATAGTTCTTCTGTGACTGTGGCAATCACTTGTTATTCAAAATCTATTTTTTGATCCATGTGCATATAGGAACAGCTCTAAATGTCGGCGGCGTAGGCAGCATATAGTGTGATCTAAAGGTCACCAAAAGGGCTGTGTCCCCTAAGTCCCTCCACATAGGCAGTAAGATGGTAGTAGGTTTGTGGTGAACTCCAGAGCATTATTTGAACATATTATTCTGTTAGTTTTATTTCCAGCACATCAAATAGGGTGAGCACGCAGCAACAGATGCTCAGACAATTTAAGTGACTTGCTGAAGGCCACAGAGTTAATGAATAATACAGCTGGGACTCCAGCTGGAGTCTTTTTACTAAAAATCTAATGTTTCTTTTCTGTAAAACATTTGTTCTTGTCTCCTAAGTCCTCTGCCCTAGGGACTTTTCTTTAGGTTAAGTGCAGTGGTATCTCCAGAAGATCCTGTGCAAGTAGAAGTTTACTGGGGAGATATCATGCCTTAAGCCCAAAACAAGTATGAACCATTGGAAAGAAAAATTAGAAGTCCAATGAGATGAGATGCAATAGAGGTCATTTTTGATAGTAAAAAGCAGAAGGTCCACAAACAGAGCACAGCTCTTGTTGGAGAAATTGGGATCAGCCGGGTCATGCCACAGATGGCATATAGGTCTGGAGAGCAGAGCGCAGAGGCTCCAGAGATTGCCTCTGGGAGATGAAGGAACTGGCATAGTGGATGGATCTGAGGTATAGTGAGTGGAGCTGAGAGCAGAGAGCAATGCTTACCTGTTTTGTTAAAAAAAAATCACCCGTATTTTTATTGAGACAAATGTTTTGATTTGAAAAGAGATGCTTTCTCTTTGGGCAATCAAAAAGTCATGTGGATATAGAGTACAGTCTAGGGAATATAGTCAATAATGTAATAACTCTGTATTATGCCAGGTGGTTACTGAAAATATTGGGGGGAAACACTTTGTAAAGTATATATATGATTGTCTACCATTATGCTGTGTACCTAGAACTCACACAAAATAACACTGAACATAAACTGCAATTCTGAATTCTTTAAAAAAAATTTTCTAATCATTCAAATGTTCAGATGTGATACATTTTTTAAATTATTATTTTCTAGACAATTGGAGACTTCTACCAACATCATGCAACAGGAAATAAAAAGGCCACTGTAAATGTGCATCACTCCCTTGTTCTCTTCTTGCCAAGACATACAGGTCTAGACACTAAAGGTGGATGCATTCCTTGAGAAAAACCCACACCTGCCCTCCTTCCATACCCTAGGACTTCAAGTGCCCCACAGAGGGCTCCCCGCTGGAGTGTTGTGTTTACTGATCTGGAAGCCAGTGCTGAGCATTGTATTCTGTCCCCAGGGCTGCCTGAAAGAGACATTTGAGCTCCAAAGTTGACAAATGAAGGCTTCAGACCCAGTCACCTCAGGCAACCAAGTGCTTGTTCAGAAAAGCCAGATGAAGAGCTAAACTGTAGTGCCTTCTAACTGCATCATCACTTTACGCCTTGATATCAAAACCTCGTTCCATTAAGATGCTAACAGTTGATAAAAAGCCCAGATTAGGTTTTGCTCAGAGAAAGTCTAAGTTAATGTCAAGCTCCCTTGGATTTCTGTGTCCTTATTTTCAGAAAACTCTCCGGAGACAGAAAGTGTAAGGCCATGAATAAGCTATTCAGTGAGGAGAGGCTGGGACAGTTAAATAAAAAGACTTTTATGTATGTAAAGTATTATGAAGACTGATTAAAACAGCAGGGTGGTGGTTGCCAGAGGGAAGGGGGTGGGGAAAGAAGAGGTGTCCTACTATATGGTGATAGATTTGACTTTGAATGGTGAGCATGATGCAATATACAGATCTTATAACATAGAAACCCACACCTGAAATCTATATGCTCATGTTGACCAATATCACCCAAATTTTTTAATAAAAAAGAAAAATTAACACAAAAATAAATTAAGATAATAAGGTTTGTGTTTTAATTTCAGTTATATATTTTATTTTAATTTTATTCTTTTAAATATATTTTTATTGATTTCACAGAGGAAGGTAGAGGGAGAAAGAGATAAAAACATCAATAATGGAGAGTGAATCATTGATCCACTGCCTCCTGCGTGTCCCACCCTGGGGATCAAGTCTGCAACCTACAGATGTTTCCTGACAGGGATTCAAACAGTGATTTCCTGTTTATAGGTTGATGTTTACCCACTGAGCAATACCAACCAGGCTATTTAAATTTTTTTGACCAATTTTCAGCTCAGCTCACCAAATTTCCAGCAATAACTTAACATTTAATAAGCTAGTAAGGCCAATTTGTTTGAGGACAGAACCTTTTATTTCATTTTATTTTTCTCAGTTTAAACATTTTGTTCTCATATATTTTCTTAAGCAATACATAGAGAGATCAATTTAGTTATTAAGTAGGAGAGTGAGATGGAGAACTTTCTGTAACATGGGATCAACATTCATTTAACCAATATTTATTGAGCACCTGTATTATATCAGACTGTTCTAGGTGGTGGGTATACATCAGTGAAAAAGAAATCAAAATGAAATTTCCACCCTTGTGAGTCTTATTGTCTTACCAGGGCAGATAGAGAAATAAGTAAATTAGACAGAATACTAGAAGATGGTGAATGCTATGGAGAGAAATAAAACTTGAAAGAGAACAGAGAGTATCAGGGTGCAATGGGGTTTGCAATTATGAACACAACCACTGGGAAAGCCACACCGAGAAAGGGTATTTGAGAAAAGACTTACACTGAGTGGCCAGATTATTATGCGTTTGGAGATCTCTGAATGCATAATAATCTGTCCACTCAGTGTATATTCTATATAATAAAAGGTTAATATGCAAATTGTTCCCTCAACCAGGAGTTCAACTAGCAGGAAGGCCGGCCAACTGCTCATGTTCCCTTCCCCTGGCCAGGCTGGCCAGACACCACCCATGCACGAATTTATGCACCAGGCCATATATACATACATACATACACACACACACAGTGAGTGGCCAGATTATTATGCATTCAGAGATTATAATAATCTAGCCACTCAGTGAAAAAGAGGTCAGAGAACAATTTATGGGAGTATCTATAGGAGAAGGTTTTCAAAGAGCAGAAACAGCAAGTGCAAAAAAACGAGGCAAGGGGATGCCTGGAAAGATGCAGGAATAGCAAGGTAGGCTGCGTAGCTGTAGTAGAATGATCTAGAAGGAGAGGGGTAAGAAAGAGTCAAAGCTGATGGATGGCTCAGTCCACATAAGACTATGAATGCCAGTGCAATGTTGAACGAAACGGGGAATTGTTACAGGGATGTGAGAAGAGAACCGATTTGCCTTTTCTTATGGGTGAACCAATTCGTCTGGAGGCTGTGTTGGGAATAGACTGTATAGGGCAAGGGTGGAGCAGGAAGACCGAGTAGGAAGTCATTGCAATAACCCAGGGGAGCGAATATGCTGGTTTGAAAGTAGTGAGAAGCGATCAGATTTGGGATCTATTGTGAGCAGAGAGGCCACAAGATTTGCTCAAGAAGTGAGTATGATGTCTGAAGTAAATAGAACAAACACCCTTGAATGACTCAGATTTTGGCCTAAGCAACCAGAAGGACATACAGTAGCTGGCATTTACTGACATAGGAAGTTCAGTTTGATGGGAAGACCAAGTGCTCTCAGTTGGGACATATCCTGTGGAGATGCCTGCTAGATATGCTAGGGTAGGTTTTAAGCAGGAGGTGGAAATCTGAAGTTGCAGGGAGAGAGAGGTCTATGCTGGAGATTTCGGATACACTTGGGATTTTTCTGGCCTATCAGAAAGTACCCAAAACAGCACGACTGGATGAGACTAGAGAGAGTAAGTGAGAGAGAAGACACCGACCAAGTCCTGAGCCCTAAGACACTTAGACATTGAGAAGTTGGGGACAAGACAGATAGATACCAGAACTTTATCCTGAGACAGCACAAGCAGTGACCAAAGAGGGAAGAAAAACGAAAGAGGGTGTATTGTCCTAGAGGCCAAGTGAAGTAAATGCTTCAAGGAGGAAGGAGCGATCCGCTGTGGAATTGCTGTCAATAGGTTAAGTAAGATGGGCACTGGCCATTAGACTTTGTCCCGTGAATTTACTCTTGGATTTGATCCAAAGTTTCTTTCCCTTTGGCTTTTTCTTGGTGTATTTTTCTGCTGGCAGTCCTGTTTTCTGAAGCCGGGCCCCACTCATCTGGAAATGTAGCTTACGAGTTCTGGCCTGGGGCCAGGTCATGTGATTATTTTCCCCACCTCCTCAACTTCTAAAGTGTCCCATCTCTCCGATAAGGTTGGGCCAGAACCTCTCATATGTCTGGTGGGTGGTAGCAGTGGAGAAGCCAAGACGAATCGAATCCTATTCTCAGAGCATTTCCATTGTGTCTTACTGAGCATGCACACCCGCAGAGAATATAAAGGGCCTGAGTCATTCCACTTCGAGAGCAGCAGGGCGGGCACACTCTTGGTCTTTACTCAAGAAATGTAAAAAAAAAAAACTGCAAGATTTATTTTTAAAAGTGTCACAAACTTGGGATTTAGATAATAATTTGGCACATCATTTATTTTGACATGAGTATTTCAACATCTAATCTAGTCTCCCAGCTCATAAATCAGGTATTGCAACATCTCCACATTCCCAGAATAATAAAAAAGTATGTAAACTATGGTTAAAAAGCACTTTAGACATATAAAGCAATTTAATGCTTCTTTAAAAACAAAAATTCTCTTAGGGAAAAGACAGCGTTGTTTCTATCACAGTGCAAACATCACCTTCCTGAAATCTAACAAAGAGTTTGTACATTCATATATAAAATCTTCACCTGAGTATATGTTTTTATTGATTTTACAGAGAGAGGAAAGGAGAGAGAGAAACATCGATGTGAGAGAGAAATATCAATCGGCTGCCTCCAGTATGCACCCTGACTGGGAATTGAACCTGAAACCTTTTGGTGTACAGGACAATGCTCCAGCCAATTGAACCATCTAGCCAGGGCACTTTTTATATATTTTTACTATAGAACAAGTTAAGGAGATGCAGGTCACAAAATTATTTTATTATATTTTCTTTTTATATTAATTTTTTCTAAGTATGGCATTATTTTCTGTAGGGTTTTAACATGAAAAATGAATATCTATATGTCAATAATCATGTTTAAATTTCACACACCTATTGTATACTGAAGATCTAATATTAGAATATAAATTTCTCATTTATCTATTACTACAGAATACATCACCCCAAAACTTAAAAGCCTGAAATTACCAATTTTTTTTTAATACATTTTTATTGCCCTAGCTGGTTTGGCTCAGTGGATAGAGCATTCATCTGTGGACAGGATATAGGAATTGTGTCTTTATGAGTCCTGGAGACTAAATATTTACCTTGAGAGAGTTTATAAGATATATCCTAAAAATTCTTAGAAGTTCTATAGACTAGCTCAGAGGGCATACAGAATACTTCAGTACA
Source organism: Lasiurus cinereus (assembly GCA_011751065.1). Lineage (NCBI taxonomy): Eukaryota > Metazoa > Chordata > Mammalia > Chiroptera > Vespertilionidae > Lasiurus > Lasiurus cinereus. The sequence goes on along the minus strand of JAAGEH010000045.1, from coordinate 9,701,527 downwards.
TTTTTCTGAAGTCTCAACAAAGGGTCTTACAAATCCCTGAACTGATCTTGACCCTGAAGTTATGTTTTTACTAGCAGTGCCTTTGCATTGCCTCCAGGTTTTAATTTAATTTGAATATATTTAATTTGAATATATTTTGTAAACTGGAAGTTTTGGGAATGACAAAAAGTTTTATTTCCCAAACCAGTAATTCTGGGGTTGGAAAGGTTTCCTTTATATTCAACTTGAAAGTGAACAAGTCTTTAATCAGCTCCTCTGACTTAATTTTACCACCCACAGTTAAAAAATACATTTGGCACTTTTGGTAGACAGAGCACCTGAATTAATCTAAAAAAATAATCGTATTATTTTAAATCTTAGAACACATATACTTATGTGAATAGGGCAGTGGTTCTCAACCTTTCTAATGCCACGACCCTTTAATACAAGGAGGTATCCCTTAGAAATGACCCGCAACCATAAAATTATTTTTGTTGCTACTTCATAACTATAATTTTGCTAGTATTATGAATTGTAATGTAAATACCTGTGTTTTCTGATGGTCTAGTGGTTCTCAACCTCTGGGTACCATATTTCAGTTATAATGGTACCCCTGGTAAAAATGTAGGGCATTTAGAGAAACCAAGAATTATCCTTAAAAATGTTAGTGCCAAAAGAACCAAAAATTCACAAAATTGCTAATAGTTTTCCATTCCTACCTATATCAGAGTTTGTCTTTAGCAACAATATATATGAGTTATATAGCCCATATATGAACTTTTGAGCAGTGATGAATAGGACTATAAAAATTAATAACTGGCCCCAATCAGGAATTGAACCTATACCCTAAATATATGCCCTGGCCTGGAATTAAACCCACAACCTTTTGGTGTACAGGACAATGTTCTAACCCACTGAGCCACCTGGCCATGGCATGAACCTCGGTTGTTTGATCCCACAGCCAAAGAGCTGATTGTAAACTGCCTCTTAGTGTGTATTTATGAAAATGATAAGTGTTATTTTTGAACCATAAAAACAATTTTGTGTAACACCAGTGGGCACATCCATGTTTGGTGGCTTCCTGGAAACGGAATGAAGTATATATGACTATAGTCCAAACTGTTATGTACTATGGGAATGGATGTTACAACGAATGGCTACAGGAGATAAGAAAAGGAGTATGCCTGGCCCAGCAAAGTGAAAAGATTTTGTGGAAGAGGTGGCATTAAATAATGTGTATATGCAGATATGGACACGAGAAGGGGGCATTCCTAACTGCAGAGAGAAGTACAGACTAAGTGTGAAACGCAGCAAGCAGATAATGCACTCTTTGTGTGAACAGGAGCAACAGGAAATAAGGTTGAAATAGTACCATATGAAAGCCTTAGGATCTTACATTTGATGATGATTTACTGTGTTAAGAATAGTAAATGAAACATCTGGACTGATTCCTAAACAAAATACTAGAAATGTCCTCAGAGTGTTTTGAGTTGGCAGCATGTTTTAGATTTATAGACTGACACATGTATTGATCAAGGTATTTATTCAAGTACAAGAATTTTTAAGTTGGAAGTTGGGTCAACTACCACCAGGTGGTAGCAGATATGCTGATTTCTCAGTCCAGATTACTGGATCTAGGCTAGAAACATGTGTGAGAGCTGGCTCAGGCTCTCATGTGTGCATAATTTTGTTTGTGTAGCATATAATTACTACATCAAGGCCCAGATTTACACAAAATAGTGTAATTCTCTCAATACAGCAGCATTCCTACTTACAAAAGCAACACTTTTCTTTTTTTTTTTTTTATTGCCAGACATTTTATTCTTAGAAGTAGAAAGCACAGGGATATGGGTGGTTGGAAATTACTATTTCAAAAAATAAAATAAAAATAGAGCCCAGCCAGCATAGCTCAGTGATTGAGAACTGACCTATGAACTAGGAGGTCACTGTTCATTTCCCATCAGGGCACATGCCTCGAAGTGGCCAATTAGTGATTCTCTCTCTCATTATTGGTGTTTCTCTCTCTCCCTCCCTCTCCCTTTCTCTCTGAAATCAATAAAGAAATATTTTTTAAGAATATAGAAAATGATATGTTTATCTGGAACACTTGTGCACAAAGTGAAGCTGACGATTGGGTTAATTATGATTAAGAGAGTTTTGGGAGAGGCCCATAGTTGGCTGATTCACAGACAGTGGGATGAATATAAAGTGATTGACAGGAGGCAGTTAACATTTTCTCTTTTTATCATCTAATTTAATCCACTCAACAACCCTGTGAAATAAAGAAAATGATCTTCATTTAAATATAAGGAAACTATAGCTCCAAGAGCTTAAGCAATTATCTAATTTATTTGCTCAAGTAAGTAAAAGATCTGGAATTTGAACCCTCATCTTTTTCGCTTTCTGTGCCCTTTCTTCTCCATACCCAAGAGACATAACCCATCTCCTCCAGAAAACGCATTGGCCTTTGCCCTCATCCAAGCATAAAAGGTGATATAATTTTATACCAATTAATCAATCATTGCATTTCCCCAAGATTTTATTATGAAAAACTTAAAACATAAAATGTTGAAAGCATTTCACAGGATACCTTTCAAATATTTACAGTTGAGAATATACACTTTGCTTTTTACCCTACATGTTTTATCACATATCTATCCCTCTACTCACCCCTATCAAACCATTAACTCAATTTTATTTTCATTTCATAGTAAATTAAGGACAGCTGTCCCCTTTACCCCTAATCACTTCCATGTGTATATCATTAACTTTCCATACAATTGGAAGATACTCAATCAACTGAGCCCCACCATCCAGGGCCAGGCTCAAAGTTTTTAAGTCATGTAGGTGAGAACTGCTTTTATTGCAAAGAACTTCTTGGACCTGGGTAGGAATAAGGATTGTGTTAGGGGGAAGATATAATCAGTGGTTGCTTGATCAAATAAGTTTGACATTATGTGGAAAGCCGGTAAATAAAAGGGTAAATGATGAAAAGCAGTAGGTTTTGTCTTAACTTGGCAGGACTAAAAGGAGAAGACCAAAGTTAGGGATTGCCAATATTAAGCTTTGGGTTTGTTAATCCCATTATATTTGTATCTCATTGTGAACCACAGAGGTTGTTTGTTTCTTATTTGCTTTATACTTACGAGAGGAAAAACTTGCTAACATGTTTTTGGTAGGCTGTTATAGAAGTCCGAGTGTTGCTTTTTTTGAAAAAGTTTTTACAGCAATTTGTCATAAATTAGACTCTGCTGGTGATTAAACTAGTTTTAACTGATTTAAAAGGAGCAGGTACCCCTGTTGGAATAAGAATTTAAAAAATGACAGTCCAAGAAGATTTTATGATATGAACGTTAAATGTAGCAATGCTCAAAAAAGAGACTATAATCCATACATTTATATTTTCATTAGGGAGACATTTTTTAACAACTTATACTTGTGTCCATATTCATTAAAAACAAGAAAAAAGAGGAAACATGAAAACTTGTAGCTTTGGTGAAAACTGTGAACAGAGCCCACAGAACCCAAAACAGTAATGACTGTAGTTAGCCATTTCATGCTCTAGCACCTACAGCTAAACATATACTAAGGCAAGTAAATGATAGTGCAGACTTCCTTTCTACAGGGTCATTTCCAGTTGGGGAGTGTAATGATGTTTAATTGAGTTGAGGCACATTATTACACTGATGCATGCCTCTCTTGATTGTAAATAACGAATCAGTGTTATTTTGTAGCAGTGAAAAAATGCTTTCAGTCTGGATGGTGTGGCAGCCATTGTATGTTTAGTCCCAGCCAGAGACAAGTAGAAAGGATCTTTCTTTGGTATTATTAGAACGGACTTCTGACAATTGATGGAAGCTAGGTCATATAAATAAAAAATGGCAATATATACAGAAATCTATGTGGACAAATAATATGAGAAAATGTGGAATAGTGGAAAAAAAGTAGTTAGAGATACTGAACATTTGAATCTCAGTTCTAAAAATCATGATGAAGGTATCCAGTCATTTCATCAATGAAATGGAGTTGGTCAAAATGCACTTTATTTATTTATTTATTTTTTGAATCCTCACCTGAAGTTATTTTTCCATTGATTTTTAGTGAGACTGGAAGGGAGAGGGAAAGACAGACAGAAATATCAATGTGAAAGAAACACATTGATTGGTTGCCTCCTGCACATTGCCTCATGAGGGTCCGAGCCTGTGAGAAGCCTGCAACTGAGGAATACGCCCTTGACCAGAATCAAACCCGGGACCCTTCAGTCCATAGGCTGATGGTCTAACCACTGAGCAATACTGGCTAGGCCTCAAAGTGCACCTTAAAGATCTCTTCCTATAGCCCTGACCAGTGTTGCTCAGTTGGTTGGAGTGTCATCCAATACACCAAAAGGTTACAGGTTTGATTCTGGATCAGGGCACATACCCAGGTTTCAAGTTCCAGCCCCAGTGAGTTGCATACAGAGGAAGTGATCTATGTTTCTCTCTCTCTCTCTCTCTCTCTCTCTCTCTCTCTCTCTTCCTCCCTTTCTAAGAAATCAATTAAATGCAAGATTTGCTTTATATTTTTAAAAAAAGATCTCTTCTTACAAAGCTATGCCTCTATAGGCACAATTCAGACTTAAAGGAAAATGTGTCCTGAGAAATATATTAATACTATTGCCAATCATTTAAATTACTCAAAAATACATTATTTGAAGAAAAAATGTAGATTTCCTATGATAACGGTGTTTTTGGTATGATGACTATTCAACTTCTCTATTTATTTTTACACTGTTTTCCACATGACCTTATTCCTTCCTATTTTGATTATATCAATTGCATTTTCACTTTCAATACACAGTGATATGCACACTTCACGCCCTATATAAAAATCACCATTTTCTTTTTACTTTTTTTTTTAAATATATTTTATTGATTTTTCACAGAGAGGAAGGGAGAAGGATAGAAAGTCAGAAACATCGATGAGAGAGAGACATTGATCAGCCGCCTCCTGCACGCCCCCTACTGGAGATGTGCCCGCAAGCAAGGTACATGTCTCCAACCGGAATCAAACCCGGGACCTTTCAGTCCGAAGGCCGACGCTCTAACCACTGAACCAAACCGGTCTCGGCACCATTTTATTTTTTCATATAAAGGATAGGATATAAGTTACTAAAACAGAGTTTCAGGTTGTCAACATTCTGTTAGGTTCCCAGGCTTAAAGGGGCCCAGCACACTCAATTTGTCAGCGTTGATGCCACAGAACATTAGGAGAAATGTTCACATTCAGATCATTGCTTCATTTTTCTCAGTGCTTTAATGGCATTTATTGAAGAATATTAAGTACCTCCCATTTGCAAATAATAATCCTATCTCTCTGGCTTGCCCTTTGATTCCAATTCTAATTTTGGAAGCGGCTGCCTTGAAGGCCATGTTGGAAAAGACTTCTGAGGCCTCCTCTAGGCTTGGTAGTCAAGTGCAATGTAATCAGTAAAGGATAACTGCTTCAGGTGTGAGAGGGAGCCATGGCCACACATGTGCCACAGGCTGGCCATCCCTGCTGCTTTTACTTCTTCATCAATCACCTTATTGTCATGATTTTTGAAGTGAAAAATTTAATTATGTAAACCAATAGGAAATAAGTCATTATTATTTGTTGAGTACATTATATATCATATAAATTATATGAACCATCTTTGGCCCCTTCCCTTTCCCTTCTGCCACCAACCACTCTAAAGGTTTACAATGATGGTAACACTGGGTCACCACTCTCTTAGATGGGCAGCCCCGAAGGCCTTCACTTGGTCGTGTGTGCTTGCAGTAGAACATTGTAGCCTGCTGTAATTCAACTGTTCCATTTTCTTCTCAACAAGCCAATTTTCCAAGAGCCTCATTGTTTTCTACATGCAGAAAAACCTCACAAAACTTTAAGTAGCATTTAAGCCAGTCTGTAATGTCTCTCTGAGCACCAACTGTTCCCCGGGTGCTCTAAATGATGCTACAAAGGCAGAGTTGCCAAAATACACAGGTGCTAAAGAGTTAGGTTTCTCTGTTAAAGTAAAAAAAAAAATCCAATTTCTTTAGGCTTAGTAAATAGACATATGCTCCAAGACACAAGCAAAATCCACATTTTGAAATTCATCATTTTATAATTTAAAGATTGTTTTCCAATAGCTGAAATAGAACATGCCAAGAAACTACTTTTCCTCACTAATGAAGAAGTTTGGGAAAATGTTATATGAAAGCACACCAACACACAAGCAAACCACAATTAAAGTGTATATATATATATATATATATATATATATATATATATGGAGATTCAACAATATGTTAAACAATATGTTATACTTTATACTTAGTGTCTTGCTCTGAGGCTAGGTGGGTTATACAAAATACTCACCATGTTCTCCAGGTGTTTATAGTATTGCTGGGTATACAAAATGTATGCCCTGAGTAACTGGAGAATAATTAAAGACAAAATTATGAGCAAGGAAATGAAGAAGAGAAGAAAAGTTTTACATGGAAATAGAAGGTACTGTAAATATTTGCAAGTAACTTGTAAATAATGATGTGTTACAATTCTAATATAGTTGTCAGGGATCCACTTATGAAAACCTTTTCATGTGTGTAGTGGCATACTATAGCATGACAGTTTATAGTACTTATTTTGGAAATAAAGCATGCATCCAAAGTGTGCATCCATCAACTAATACCTCTTTTTTTGAGTTTCTTAAGTTTCTGAGTCTATTACTTCATTTATGAAATGGCCATAATGATAATATTCAAAATTCCATTTTATGTGTGTTAAATGTGATATTTAATACAACATACATTTATTGAGTGTCTACTGTATGCAAGACACTCTTTTGAGAAGTATATAAAGCAACAACAAGGCAGAATCCTGCCCTCATGAAAAGAATATTCTAGAGGGAGCTTCATTGACTTATGTATTGAACTAACTTTCATTCAAGGTGTACTGTATATCAAGAATGCTGTTTCTGCTTTTGTGGTGTTTACTTAGGAAGCATAGAATAGACAAAGGAACAAGTGATAGAGTTATTTGCCAAGAATGAAATAACAGGGTGTGTGGGAGAAAGACAAGGGGAAGCTATTTTAGTTTGAGTGGGAAGGAATAGCTTTCCCAATAAGGTAGCATTTACACTAATTTCTTAAAGTATCAGGAGGATCAAGTTGTGAAAGAAGAGGAGAAAGGGATGTCCAGCAGAAGGAAGAGCAAGTTTAAAAGGTCCTACCTTAAGAAGGAACTTGCTGCGTTTCAGGACCTGCAAGGCTAGTGTGTCTGAGAGAGAGAGTGAGTGAGTGGAAGAATGTTTGCAGAGACAAGCAGAGGCCGGGTTTTGTTCATGCCTTCTGTGCCATGTTTAGAGTTTGACTTTTATTCTAAGTGGCAGCGAAGCCGTTTAGAGGTCGCAAGCAAAGGAGTGACAGGATCCAAGTTACCTTTCGAATAAACCGACTCTGGGTGCTGCTGAAGAACCAATTGAAAGGGACCATACTTGAGAGCACAGAGAATAAGAGGCTATTGCAGAAGTCCAGGCCAAGAATCATGCTTTATGTTTGGGTGTTGGTGGTAGATTATGAAAGGAAAGGAAAGGTTTGAGACAAGTTTTGAAAGTAGAATTAAGTGTGGACAGTACATGAGAATTGATGGATGATTTAGAGTCTTGTCTAAATAATGGTACTTAAATTCCTGGCTTGAAGAACAGGTGGATGGTCCCATTGGAAGTGTAGACAAAATGCTTGGCACAATATCTGACATATGTTAAGTGTTCAATGAATGTTAGCTTTAAAAGGTGATTGATGATGATGTACTTTAAGCAATCAATCCTTCTTTCAGACCTTGCTTTACCTACCATTGCAGCACACCCTAGAAACTTGCTACTCAAAAGAAGGTCCTTAAAATAACAGGGTCAGGATCCCTTGGCAATTTGGGAAAAATTTAAAATCTGAGGTCTTTCCCCATATGTGGTGAATTAGATTCGACACTTCTAATAGATTCTCAGGTGAGTCACATGGCACACAAGTACAAGAAGTACTAGTCTAGTGCAAGAAACAAGAAACTATGATCTATTGGCCAAATCTAACCAACTGTCTATTTTTGTAAATAAAGTTTTATTGAAACATAGCCATGCCCATTTATGGCTGATGTTACAGTGGCAGAAGAAAGCAGTCATGGCCTGTAAAAACTATTTTAAAAAATTATTTTAATTTTTTTCCATCGCCATTTATCCTTTCTATGCCCTCTTCCACCTCAAATATCTCAAATATCTCCCCTCCATTACAGCATGTCCATGAATTGTTCCTCTTTTCTTTAAAGCTAAAATATTACCATTTAACCTTCCATAGAAGAAGTTAGACAACCCCATAGCTTCATTTAATTTACTAGATGCATAACATTGAACAAATTAGGTAGATATTCTTTGCTTTAGTTTGACCATTAAAATAAGAATAATAGCATATACCTGGTAAGATGATTTTGACAAGGAATAAATAATATAACTCTAGGAAATTGGCATATGAACAAATATTCAATAATTGTTATTGTTATTGGTTTATAATTTAACTTATAAGAATATGTAATATTTACCAGTAGAGTGAAGAAGGCCTTAATGCACATCAAGTTCAAAAGCCAACCGGTGTTGGTTATAGAGACAATACTCTGGAGACTTGCTGGGATTTTAAGTGTAGCTGTTGGATGGAGACAGAACATGGGGCAACAATTCAGCTCAGAACTCTCACATCCAGTGGTATCTGAACAAGGTATTTTTCTAGACCTGGTGTAGACATTACGATCTGTGAGCCAATGCAGACTTATACCTATTTTTGTATGACTATGGAGTTGAAATGATGTTTAATTTTTACCTCTTTAAAAAGTTGTGAAACAAAACCAAACAAAATGCCAGGGACTGCTTGATAGAGATGGCTGGGGCCCACAAAGCCTTCAGTGTTTATGGCCCTTTACAGAAAAAGTTGTCGATCCCTGTTCTCGGCAAAAGAACATTTTTTCATTTTATCTTTTATACGTTTAAACCTACTAGATTAAGCACAGAGTTAATCTATGTGTTCTCTAAAACGCTTTCATTTTGGGGGTTATTACATTCATTAAATGCGTTTGTTTTCCTTTGCCTATGTACAGCATATTCTGAACGTCAATCTCCTTTTGAAGTATCTCAGTTGCCAAAAACCTGTATCTCTGTCACAAACTGTACCTTTTTTTTTTTAAGCCGCTACTATAAAGATCAAATTCACGGTTGGTAAGTCACTTACCTCTTAGCCAATGTGTTTGCATCTGGGTAAGGCTAGAGGACTTTTACATGGCACTCTTCCTAATGGGTCCTTCCTTGGAATTGGCCAAACTTACAAAGGCAGTCAGAATTTCTAAAGCAACTTTTCAATACTCAGGAGAAGAAACATAACCAGGCAGGCAGGGAAAAAAAAGAAGGAAGGGGACGGCATGGCCCATTTTAGGGCTGCTTCATTATTGCTTCAGCCAGGTCTCCCCAAAGCACACCTGCTGCTACACTGGCCTCTGTTTCAATCTCTCAGGGTTTTGGATTTAATTCAGTTACAGCTCAGAAAAGGAAAAAAAAATGCTTGAGTCTTCTCAGAGGACTAGCTAAAAGCTGTTGTGACAATGAATAGATCCACAATCTTTTCCAAGATACCCGTGGGCATTTCAACTATAGGTCCATAGGGGCTCGCTTACACAGCAGGCATTGTCTTTTTCTCTTAAAGCCTCTGGTTTGTAGCTTATCTGCAGAGCTAATTTCCTAAATTAGTTGTTTTTAAATAAATATCTGCCAATTTGGAAAGAAGAACATGTGAAGAAACAAACATTTCCTGTCGGGAAGCATGAGACTGGGTTGGAAAGTTTATAGGGAGGACATTCTGAGAAAAGGGAGGAAGTGTGTGGAAGGCTACCTGCCCTGCTTATCAGAATTTTGAGTTAGTGGAGTGCTGAAGGTGGCGCCCCTAATTATTCCTTGACCTTTCCAAACAGGTCTCTGCCTGTGCACACCCCTGAGTGTTTACTGGAATCTTGATTCTTAATATTTGGGTGTCTTTGCTTAAAGGACACCACAAACACATGTGTCCTCCCAATATTACTTATCCTGCTGATTGTATCCAAAAGTTAAACTTTATCTCAAACTGCTGCTACAATTGAGTCTGTCTGGTTCCATTAGCCAGGCAGTCCTTTAGCCCTCTCTTTCACAACAAACAGTTGCATCAGGGTAATCCATTCATCCCTCACTGGTCAGCCCTGGCCATTTTCTCAGACCTAACTTTTGATAAATAGCATGTAAACTATCTGGGATTCTGAAATAGTTTTCCAAATATCTCAATAATTGACAACATTTGACAAGTAGATGTAAGATTCTAATCATAAATAAGTAGTAACCTTATTTAGAAAATTTTTTTCTTGGTTCTTTGAATCTTGCCTGATGAAACATGTAAGTTGGAAATACAGTTTTGTCTCTGAGTACAGTAGTACAAATGATTAGTAAAATATAGGAAGAGGGAGATTTTGGTTTATGAGAAAACTTTTGGCTCTGCATTATCTAATATAGTAGCACTAGCCACATGAGATTATGGAACACTTACATGTGGCTAGTTAGACTGAGAAACTAAATGTTTGCTGTTACTGACTTTTAATTAATCTAAGTTTTAAATTAAGTATTAAAAATTTTTAAGTAGGTTTGTAACAATTTAGGTATAAGAATCTACTCTTTCAATTGTAAATTTTATGAAATTGAAATACAGATGAAGCATTTAAAAATGTTAGCTATCTAAATTGAAATGAGCTGGGCATTAAAAATACAGAATGGAATTAGAAGAATTAATACAAAATAATCTAAAATATCATAGTAATACTTTTTATATTGATTTTCATTTTGAAGTAATATTAAGTTGGGATATCAAGTTAAATAAGATTGCTTATTAAAATTAAATTTACCTTGTTTTTAATCTTTTAAATGTGATTCTAGAAAGTGTAAAATGATGTTTTATGGCTTACATTATATTTCCATTAGGCAGACATCAGTAACAATTCACAATTGAAGAGTGGCTTCCAGAGACAGTGAGTTTAATGTTTTTGAATATATTTAAATGATTACCTGAATACCTGAGCCAGCTGATATCTCAAGTCCTTCCCAAAGCTATCTCAATGCTCTTTCTTTCCTTCCTTTCTTTCTTTCTTTCTTTCTTTCTTTCTTTCTTTCTTTCTTTCTTTCTTTCTTTTTCCTTCCTTCTCTCTCTCTCTCTCTCTCTCTCTCTCTCTCTTCTTTCTTTTGGCACACATTTATTTTTGTGTTTTATTTTTAGGATTTTAAAAATTCATTTTTCAATTATAGTTGACATTCAATATAATTTTATATAGTTTCAGGTGTGCAGAATAATACCTAGATAATCATATAATTTACGAAGCACCCATAATCCTAGTACCCACCTAGTACCATGCGTGGTTATAATATTATTGACTAAATTCCATATGCTGTATTTTTACATCCCCATAACTATTTTGTAACTACCAATTTGTGCTTCTTTAAAAAAATTTTTTTCAATTGATTTCAGAGAATAAAAGAGAGAGAGAGAGGGAACATCAATGATGAGAGAAAATCATTGATCGGCTGCCTCCTGTAAACAACACACTGGAGATGGAGCCCATAACCTGGGCATGTGCCTGATCAGGAATTAAACTGTGATCTCTGGTTCGTAGGTCAATGCTCAACCACTGAGCCACACCGGCCAAGCTATGCTTAGTCTCTTTCACCTTTTACACCCAGATTTCTAATCCCTTCCCCTCTGGCAACCCTAAGTCTGTTTTCTGTATCTGAGTCTGTTTCTATTTTATTTTATTTTTATTTGTTTAGTTATTTAAATTCCTCATGTATGTAAAATCATATGGTATTAGTTTTTCTTCTGTCTGACTTATTTCACTTAGCATAATGTTTTTATATCTTGATTGTAAATAATCCTGCAATGGACATAGTGTATATTCCCAGCATAGGAAATATAGTCAATAATTCTTTTTGGATTAGTGTTTTGGGTTTCTTTGGATATATAAACAGAAGTGGAATTGCTGGGTCATAAAGTAGTTCTATTTTTATTTTTTTGAGGAATGGCCATACCATTTTCCACAGTGGCTGTACCAATCTTCATTCTCACCAACAGTACACTAGAGTTCCCTTTTCTTCACATCCTTACCAGCACTTACTGTTTGTTGATTTATTGATGATAGTTACTCATTGTAATTGTAATTTGCATTTCTCTGGTGATTAGTGATGTTGAACATCTTTCATATTTCTATGGACCATCTGTGTTTCCCCTTTCAAGAAGGGTCTATTCAGATCCTCTGCCCAATTTTTAATTTAATTGTTTGGGGTAGTTTTGGTGTTGAATTGTATGAGTTCTTAATAAATTTTGGATATTAACCCCTTACTGTATATAATATTTGCACACATCTTCTCTAATTCAGAACATTGTCTTTTATTTTATTTTTTTAAAATACTTTTTATTTACTTTATTGATTTCAGAGGGGAAGGGAGAGGGAGAGTTAGAAACATCAATGTTAAGAGAGAATCATTGATCGGCTGACTCTTGCATGCCCCCTACTGGGGATTGAGCCCACAACCCCTGGCATATGTCCTAGACCAGAATCAAACCTGGGAGCCTTCAGTCCCCAGGCTGATGTTCTATCCACTGAACCAAACCGGCTAGGGCAGTGGTCGGCAAACTCATTAGTCAACAGAGCAAAATATCAACAGTACAATGATTGAAATTTATTTTGAGAGCCAAATTTTTTAAACTTAAACTTCTTCTAATGTCCCTTCTTCAAAATAGACTCATCCAGGCTGTGGTATTTTGTGGAAGAGCCACACTCAAGGGGCCAAAGAGCCGCATGTGGCTTGCTAGCTGCAGGTTGCTGAACACAGGGCTAGGGCAGTGGTTGGCAAACTGCAGCTTGCGAGCCACATGCGGCTCGAGAGCTGCGGTTTGCTGTTCTGTTGACTAATGAGTTTGCCAACCACTAGGCTAGAGTGTCTGTTCATTTGGACTTCATATTTTACTTTGTAAGCAGCAAAGAGTCATTGACATGTCTACACATGGTAATTTTATTATAAGAATTGTGTTCATAATGATTATTCTGTTATTTCTGAGGAGACTTAATAATAACTACTTATGGTGAGAGGTAGACAAAATGGAGAAGATATAAATGATCATTATCAGAAATGAAAGAAGGGTCAGCAATACAGATCTTACAAGCATTATAAGGATAACAGTGAATAAAATGAACTACTCATACATTTTACAACTTAAATGAATTGGACATTTTCCCTGAAAGACACAAACTTCTAAACTGACTTAAGAGGATCCAGAGTACCTGAATTGTTTTATACTTATTAAAGAAAATAAATTTATAGTTAAAAATCTGTAATTTCAGGTCCAGTAGCTTCATGGGGAATTGTACCATACATGTAAGGAAGAAATAATTCCAGTGTGAGTGAAACAAACAAACAAAAAAATACAAGAGGAAGAAACATTAAGAGACAAGTATTATTCTGACACAATTCAGACAAAAATTACACAGAGAAAACTACAGTACATACTAGTGACCCTGATAAATATGCCCCAAATCATCAACAAATATTAGTAAATTGAATATAATAATGCCAGTATATAAAATTGATAATAAAATTGTAATCAAGTGGTGGTTTCTTCATAATGCAAGGTTGTTTCAGCACTTAAGAATCAACCAATATATAATTTATAACATCAGCAGATTATTGGGGAAAAAAGATCTAAGTAGATACCATAATTGTATTTAACATGCAGTCATGATAAAAACATTTTAGCAAAATATGAACTGAAGGGGAACTTCTTGATTTGATAAAGAACATCTATAAAAATTAACAACTATCATACATATTCTGTAAAGGATCAGAGAATACATAATTTAGGCTTCACAATTAATGGTTGGGTGTGACTTTGTTACAATGAAACTATTTGGAAAACTGTCGAAGGGCCAGATTGGGCCTCTGAGTCATAGTTTGCCAACTCCTGTCCTATATTTGATTGTGGTAGTAGTTTTATGACTGTATGTCAACATTTTAGAGGTCTGTATCCTAAAAGAAAAAAGAAAAAGTTTAACCATCAGAAAAAAAATTAAAATTAACTGAGTGTGATTTTTATTTTGAGTGAATGGTTTTTGCAAAGTATATTGTGTACTTTGCCTTGCTTTGCAATCAAAGAAATTTAAGTGAAGATTTAATCTAGTTAATGTTCTGTAAAAACAACTGCATAAAGTTGGTTATATAACAGCAAAGCATTGGCAGCACCCTAAGTGAGCAATATTAGGGCAATGGTTAAGTAAACAGCAACATGTGCCATCTTGGGAACATCATGTAGCCATTGAAATTATAATTTGGAGGATGTTTAATCAGCATAATATTCATGTTACGATTAGTGAAAAAAGAAGATACAAAGCTGTAAAACAGTACAATCTCAATTTTACAAGAAAATATCTTATGTATGTAATTATAGAGAGATGTGGGCAAGAACTTTCTCTTTGTAGGGAGTAGAATTATGGGTAATTTTGATTTTCCCTTGCTTTGCTTTTATTAAATGTTTTTTTTACACTGAAACATTATCAAAGATGCTAGAGAATAAATGGTTTATAAAAAGAAATATTTAATTCCATTGAATTTTTAAAAATTATATCATTGACTTCCAAATAAAAAATAAAACTTAAATCCATTTTAAAACCTCATTTTGGATGTGAATGTGGTATGCTCTCACTTCCTGTCAATATTAGCTTGGAAGTAAAAGAGTTCATTGATTTATACAAATTAATAAACATGCTATTTGCAATTAGATTTACTACCAAAAAATAGGAAAACCTTTTGATTTATCATTCAAACTGGGGCAATTTTGACAATGAAAGAGGCACTAATAATAATTACTCTAGAATAATAGGTACAAATCTGAACATATGGTCACACATTCACCTGAATCAATATTTAAGCCTCATATTGTGAATAAAATGTTAACCTTTAGCATTCTTTTGTTTTCCTTCTTTTTGTGAGAGTAAACATTTTAGGAATAGCATATATAAATAAACTAAAGTAGATAGTAACATGCACAGGCACGCTTTTTGCCAGTAATTTGCTTAATCACTAGATTGCAAAATCCAGGTTTGAAAGCAATTCATTCATTCTTGATGGACTTGATATAATGAAAGAAGGAAAAGGGAGCGAATCTGTTTCACAATGATTTAGACCATGTAGGCTTTTCTGAAGTTTCTAAAGTTCCCTTTGAAACTGAAAGATAGTGTGTAGTCCATTATGTTCTGACCTTCCAATACATTTTACCTTTTGGTCGAGCTCTTAAACACTAAAATGGAAAATGTTTTATGATAATCACTTACAAATATTAACATCTGATGCCTTAGAGTTGCTGTGTAACAGATGACATGAAGTTTCACAAAAATCGATGTGACTAAAGAGAAACTTAAATATAATTTAAACTGGAGGCCCCGTGCACAAAATCATGTGTGGGTACGGTCCCTAGGCCAGCCTGCGATCAGGGCCATCTTCCCTGGCTGCTGGCAGCTGGCCCCGCCCGCCACCCCCTGTCACCATCCACCCCAGTTCCCTGTTTGCTATGGTGGGGAGGGACCGAGAGGTCAGCTGTTCCTGCCCGCTCGCCAGCCCCACCCCTGCCACGGTCGCCCTCTGTATGCAAAGTGACCAACATGGCAGGAGCTGCCCACATCCCCTGCCACCCACACCTGGGTCCCTGTTCGCCATAGGGGGATGGAAGCCTGCCAGTTGGGGAAAAGGACCAAGAGGTGGTCAGTGAACCTCCTAATGACTGGTCAAGTGGTTGTTCTGCCATTATAGTTGCTGGGCTTTTATTATATAGGATAGTTACAATTTGTACCAACTTCTGAAGTTATTGAAAAAAAGAAAGTGTCTGAATAGGGAAAAGCACTTTTATAAGGAGATGAGTACAGTGAATGTTGGAGAATGCATAAAACAGATCACATCTCCTCTTTGTTAATTAGCACTTTTATAAAGTGGAGACAAAGAGAAGAAAGCCCAACAACCCATAAAATCATACACCTCAATGTATGCAGAGTACTTTTGATTTTTGAATTGAATCCAAATCATAAGCTTCTAGCAGCTTTCATAGTCACATGCAATTAGTAACATTTTAAATGCACTTTGATTTGCTTTAACCAAAGTATCTTGAAAATTAAGGCAAACGAGTCACATATGGCTCAGTGGTTGAGCATGGACCTTGAACTAGAACCTATGAACATGGTTTGATTACCATTTGGAGTACATACCCAGGTCGAGGCTGGGTCCCAGGGAGGCACTTTCACGAGTCAGTTGATCAATGTTTCTCTTTCATCATTGATGCTTCTGTATCTCTCTCCTCCTTCCTTTCTCTCTGAAATAAAAAACAACAACATATTTTTAAAAATTGCTTTGAATTTAGAATAAAGTTTTGTTGGTAATGGGATTAATGGATAGAGGGAAACTTTGTTTGTTTTTCTTCTATGCTATTCCATGGAGTGAGCTAGGCGCTCAAAAACCTTTTATCTGTTATCTTCACAGAAAATCTGAGACAGCTTTACAAATGAGAAATCTGAGAATTAAAATATTTAGTATTATTGCTAAGGACTGACTAGATATTTCAAGCCTAGGTGTACATGTGCTTAAGAAAGCATTATAGTGTCAGTTACATTCCAGCAGGCATAAATAAATTTGTAAGATAAACATAACATACTTTTTAAATGTCTTATAGGTTCATGTCCTCTTAATTTCTATAAAGATTACCAGGCAGTTAATAGTTTAAAATAAATTTCTCATTTTTTAAAATATATTTTATTGATTTTCCACAGAGAGGAAGGGAGAGAGATAGAGAGCTAGAAACATCGATGAGGGAGAGACATTGATCAGCTGCCTCCTGCACGCCCCCTACTGGGGATGTGCCCGCAACCCTTGACCGGAATCAAACCTGGGACCCATCAGTCTGCAGGCTGATGCTCTATCCACTGAGCCAAACCAGTTTCGGCTAAATTTCTCATTTAACATTAGAAATACGTTTTTGGGTAGCTTTGGAAATAAACACTATTCTATCCACTTTGATAAAAATGTCCCCAACTAAACATTCATTCCAAAGCCCGAATGAAGAATTACACAGATTTAAAAACCACACCAAGACATGAAAGCTGATTTTGTGTTGCTTTTATAATTCAAAATATAGTTTAATTTTCAAAGGTACACTGGAGGTAAACAGAGAGAAGGCTCCTGTGGCCAGGGCATCATGGCGTGAGTAGCCACGGGCACAGCCTGGTGAAGGCAGAGAGTGGGCAGGGAGCACACAGGATTTGAATCCGCCACCGAGGGTCAGATAAACACCTGACCCTCGGTGGCCTCATTCCTTCCTGCCGATGACTTCTAACTCCCCACCTCCACAAAGCCTACACTTCTGAGGAAGGAAGTCACAAATGAAGATGATAACCAAGTACGTTGTTGTAAAATCCCTGAAGGAAATAATGGCAGCAGTCGGCATATCATAATGCTCGCTCAGGTGTTCACCAAGCTTTGAAAGGATGATGTTCTCTGAATTGTTCCCGGATTTGTTCTGAGAAGGTAGCTGGTACTCAGTACACAGGTCTGTGATTCTATCCACTAGAGGACAGTAATAAATGTGCACAAACATATTTTTTAAAAAACGTTACAGTGCGGCTCGCTGAAATAAAAACCTATCTTGCAGAAAAATGCTAACCAAAGACTACACGAATAAAATAAACTTAGGGACAATATTCTGAATAAAACCACAAGTAGTAGAGGGTTATAGAAATTTATGGTCCTGTAAAAATTTTATAACTCAAAATATAGCTCCCCCATAAGAAGTCAATTGTGCCCTGACTGGTTTGGCTCAGTGGATAGAGCGTCGGCCTGTGGACTGATGGGTTCCAGGTTAAATTCTGGTCAAGGGCACATCCCCAATAGGGGGTGTGCAGGAGGCAGCTGATCGATGTTTCTCTCTCATTGATGTTTCTAACCCTCTATCCCTCTCCCTTCCTCTCTGTAGAAAATCAATAAAATATATTTTAAAAAATAAAGAAGTCAGTTGTGTTGAGAATGCAAGGTCCATGAAGTCATCATCACACATGCAATCTTGCCTGTACCTGTGTTGGGCTTGAATTTCCTGGGGTGTACTATATCACTTTTGTATCTTTACAGCACAATCCTGCCCTCGGTTTATAATAAGTGCTTAATCAAAGTTGGTTAATCAACCTTAGGTATCTCCTGAACTTGGTTTCCTGTTTTGCTGCTTCTCAGTGTTTTTTTTTTTTTAATATATTTTATTGATTTTTCACAGAGAGGAAGGGAGAGGGACAGAGAGCTAGAACATCTATCATCTGCCTCCTGCACAACCCCTACTGGGGATGTGCCCGCAACCAAGGTACATGTCCTTGACCGGAATCGAACCTGAGACCTTTCAGTCGGCAGACCAACGCTCTATCCACTGAGCCAAACTGGTTTCAGCTGCTTCTCAGCTTTTTTATTTGGGGCAAATCTCTCAGACTCTTTTGGCGTTGGTTTTTGTGGATTCAAGAATTTCTGCTGAGCCAAGGCCGGTTTGGCTCAGCGGATAGAGCGTCGGCCTGCAGACTGAGGGGTCCCAGGTTCGATTCCGGTCAAGGGCATGTATCCTGGTTGCGGGCACATCCCCAGTAGGGGATATGCAGGAGGCGGCTGATCAATGTCTCTTTCTCATCGATGTTTCTAACTCTCTATCCCTCTCCCTTCCTCTCTGTAAAAAATCAATAAAATATATTAAAAAAAAAAAGAATTTCTGCCGAGACCGGTTTGGCTCAGTGGATAGAGCGTCAGCTTGCGGACTGAAAGGTCCCAAGTTCGATTCCGGTCGGGGGCATGTACCTTGCTTGCGGGCACATCTCCACTGTGGGGCATGCAGGAGGCGGCTGATCGTTGTCTCTCTCGCATCGATGTTTCTGACTTTCTATCTCCCTTCCTTTCTGTAAAAAAAAATCAATAAAATATATTTAAAAAAAAAAGAATTTCTGAGGACACTTTAACATCCTAAATGATACGTTTAGCCATCTCACCTTTGGGGATATTTTTTTTCTTACTGCCTTTTCCTGCTTCAGAATAAGTCAGGCCTTCTAATTATGATTTTTAGCACATTGTCATCTCAGATTACTTCTTTTTTTGATATGAAATTTCTGCATAGCTAAAGTAATTTCAGTGGCAGGTAGACTGCTTAAATGTGTATCCATGACTACTTTTCTTAATCCAAGACTCAATATCTATCCCACAATGTTGTGAGAGGTGAAAGGAGATATAATATTTAAAGCATCTAGTATAGACTTCTAACAAATATTGGTCTGTTCTCTTTTCTCTGGCAGGTCTTACAGTCCGTGACTGTATCATCTTCTTTTCCTTTTAGGCAGGATTTTATGGGGAATCTTGATAAAATAAGATGTTTTTAGTATATGTTTTTCATACATATTATATCCTCTATAATATAACTAGTAAATATGGCTTAATATTATTAAGATACAGGTAAGTACCAGTAATAGTTCCCTTTCTCACATGTAGGAAACCAAACATTGTTCTTACTAAATGGATGTAAACAGGAGGCCAGAAGGCTGGCCAACCTTAACCGCTCTGAAAGGTCAGAGCTAATCACTCACTGTTTAGGTGAAACATTTGTTGGCTGAAGTAACCTCTACCTGTTTGTTTCATGTTAATTTCTGTTTTTGTTATTTCCTGCCTAAAGGCTAGGGGTATGTCCCAAAGCCTTAAGAAAAGGGAGAAAAAGGCCAGAGCAAGTGGCAGTCCTTTCCACTAGAGGAAGGCTCCCGCCTGGCCCCCCAATATCGCCAAATTAATGCTTTCTAGTCTCTCGTTTCGTTTGTGTGCTGCCTCCTTCAGAACCCGAACCCTGAACCGGGAACCCTGAACCACACAGGACGTGGAAAGAGGTTCCCACACTCACACACACAAAAAAAAAATCTTCACAGTAGGATTCTACATTTTCTAAAATCACTGGAATAAATCAACATTTACCCTACGTATTGGCCAAATTTAATAAAGATATTTTTATTGATGAATTTGTACCTAAAAAGAAATGTTCTGATTTTAAAATTATATGTGATTAAAACAAGTTCTTTAAAGTACTGTCACCCTGTAATTTTCTGCACATTTAAAGGTTCATTTTGTTCGAATTAGCATTTATTGTCATCCTTACTCCTGAATCATTTGTCCATTCGTGACAGTGAATTAAACCCATAGCTAAAATAGACTGAAGAAATTAAGTGTTTTAATTCCAACAAAGGCAAAATGACAGATTGGTTTTGGAATAGCTGTTGACAAGGTATAGATATAATGCCTATGACCAATAGAGACATGGCAATTTATTACTTCCTGACTTTATAACTAAGTGGGTGTGTGTGAAAACCCCAATTCTTCATGCCCCGGCATGAGGAATGAAGAGATGATGGGACAGCCGGGCCTTCTTTTTCCTGTGGAGGGCCTTCATTTTTCTGTGGGAAGCATGAAGCAAACTAAGAGGCCTGCAAAGAGAGAGAGGGTATCCACTCAAAGTGCAGAAACACAGACATTGTCTTCCTTGATCCAAAAGTGCTCTGGGTTTCTGGACTCTCTCTCTTTCTATCTCTCTCTCTCTCTGTTTCTCTCCAGAATGTGTTCTTCTTAGGCATAAATGACTGTAAAACATTTTTCTTGTCTTTTTGAGCAAATGCAGTCACACCCTCATAGGGGATGTGGACTGTGTCTGACTGGAGCTAAAGACAGAAGCTTCCTTCATGCACTCACACAAGCCAGGCGGAGAAGCAGAGCACACTACAGACCTATTGACTTCTGAGAGGCTTGACCTACAGACCAGAAACTGAAAAACCAAGATGAAAAGGCTAAAAGTGAGGGATGGCAACTTTCTCACTAGGGCAGGCCCATCACCAAGAATCTAAATTTGAGAACAGGATTCCTCTTTGGACAATTCTTTAGTTCTTCCAGAGACAAACACCTCATAGCCTGTCTACAGGCTTTTCACAATGATGCCGGAACCAAACTTTACAACTTTATCTTTGGCATTACCAGTGCCCTTCCCTCTCCGCATTCCACTGCCAGCACTCCCTTTCTCGATCCTTTGGGTGCTTCCTTGGCATATCTTTTCTCCACTTCTGGTGAACTGTGACTCAACCCTCCAAGCTCTCTCCAATGCCACTTCTGAAATCAGTAGCTTCCTTGGAATCTGTTCTTCCCAACCATAAAAACAATTAAGTTCTTCCTTCCGCTGCATTTCTATAGCATTGGCACTTGCCTACACATGGCACTTGACACACTGTGTTACAAACCATATATGGTATCCCTGGTGCCATATTTATTACACTTTCTTGCATGTGTCCATCTCCTCTCCTAGCCAGTGAGTTCTTCCTCCCCCCAGCCTCACAATTCGGGGCTGGGAATATAGGAGCCATTAAATAATTTGTATAAACTTGAATATGCTCAAGACATGTATTGAAATCCATAGCATCCACGTGCACAAAAGTTTAAAGTCTTCACATGCAAATAAAATGGTTGATGTCATCCGGTCCTTTTAGGGAAAAAAAGGGGGAAGGGATTGTGTAATCTTTGTAGATATTTGTTCTTTGAGTATTTGTTTATTTACTAATGAATCATGAAGGAATTTTTAGGGTCTCAAAATTATTTAATGTGGAAAAAGTAATAGATTCATTTACTTCCCTCTATTTCTCAAATTAATTGTTAAATTTGCTTTATTTTTAAAATATTTTTTAAAGAAGTATACATTTACACACATATACAGTTTGGTGACTATCAAATGTTTCTTAGATTTAGGTTCAACTTACACAGGTGTTGGAATTATTAGATAAAAACACTGCTGAAACACTGGGGCATAAGGGAAGCATTTATTACATTTAAAGTGGCTTGAGAGCCTGCCTCTTATTGCTAGATCATAAATTCCAGGAGTTATGAAGCGACCTAATTTAATGTTAGAAAATTAGCATATGTGCACTTTAATTAGAATGACTGGAAGTGGAGAGGTTGTGGAATATTTCAAGATGAAATTGTTGAAAGAAAGTCAGCTTGGCCAGATAGTTAGATCTGGGAATTAGAATCAGAAAGACGAAAACCTCATCCAACAAATAAGTATAGTGATCGGCGATAGGACTCTAGACATATTTAACTAATTAATAATTAAGTAACATTTCTAAAAATATATATATTTTATTGATATTTTTACAGAGAGGGATAGATAGAAACATCAATCAGCTGCCTCCTGCACACCCCCAACTGGGGATGTGCCCACCACCAAAGTACATGCCTTTGACTGGAATCAAACCTGGGACCCTTCAGTCTGCAGGCTGATGCTCTATCCACTGAGCCAAACCGGGTAGGGCAATTAAGTAACATTTTAAATAAACATTAATAAGCATAAAAGGTCGTTGAGATTTTGATACCCCCCTTAGAGAAGATGCTTTGTTCTCTCAAAAGAGAGGTGTCAATCTTTTAGTAGAAGAAGTGGTTCCTTCCTCAGACTCAATAGGAGCACCTGACCTGACAGAAAAGGCATCCTGAGTCACTCCTTTCAGGAACAGGAGGCACCCATGTGACCGGCTGAGATGGGGATATGAAGAGCAAATATTCCCTACAGAAGGGACAACAAGAACAGTCTCTCATGATTACCAGTAGTTCAGTGTCGCTGGTGGGTGACGCTGGAAGGGCTTGGTTGGGATGAGGCTGGAGATGCAGAAAGAGCCAGGCCCGGGGACTTGTTCTGCCACATAAAGGCAAAGGGATGTGGGGAAAATAGCTGCAGTGACTCAACTTCCCAATATGGCCCACCATATGGAGAGATCAATCATTGTGGTCATGTGCTTTCTTTCTCCAAAACAGTTAGGGTCATTTTCCGGCTTTCTCCAGGTATCATGTATGGCAAAAAGATAATTACATGGGAGCACCTAACGCCGCTCTCATAAAGTTTTATGATAACGCATGTAACAGTACTTCATGTCTCCACGCGTGAGAAAGCCACGGGGAGCTTCCCAGCCATTGTCAGAAGCTGTGCCTCGTGCACAATAAGGAGGGTGTGGTTTATAGTACACACAGAGCTATTTCCAAGAAATAAAATTCGCCAACAGGTTTAGACACAAAGTCTTAGTTGCACAGATGGCTAAATAGACTTGGTTATGACAGGTATAAAGAGTCCTTCCAAGCCAGCAAAGTCTGCCAACTTCACTATGAGGAAGGTTGGGGGTCGGTTGGCATTTGGCAGCTATGTTTATAAAATTCATTGCAGTCTGGGTAGAAGGCCAGCTTTACCTCACCCTGGTGTCCTGTAAGTACCTGAGAGAATGGGGTATTATATGAGATACCGTTTCTTTCAGTAGCTCCAGTTAAGGCTTTCCGTAATGATAGGGTTCCACTGAAATAATGAGCTTGACCACACTTCTCACTGATGTCTCTTTCTCTTCAAAGTCTTATGTGCATCAAAACTATAAATGTTAGAAACAGCAAAAGTAAGATATTTTAAGTCTATAAATCTATTATCTGGATGTAATTTCTGTTTCCCTCATTCAGTTCCTCAAACAGTAAAAACCAATATAGATTCGCAATTCCTTTCCTTCTTTTTTTTTAAAAAAAAAAATTTTTTTTAAATCCTCACCCGAGGATATTTTTTCCATTGGTTTATTTTTTTAAACATACATTTGTATTGATTTTAGAGAGGGAGAGAGAAATAGAAATATCAATGATAAGAGAGAATCACTGATGGACTGCCTGCTGCACCATACCTATTGCGGATTGAACTGACAACCCAGGCAAGTACCTTTGATAGGAATCGAACCCATGATGCTTCAGTCCGCAGACCAATGCTCTATTCACTGAGCCAATCAGCTAGGGAAGATTCTCAATTTATTTTCTTCCCAGCCTACCTCCTACCCTACTAATACACACACACACACACACACACACACACACACGCACACACACATGCATACACACACACACAATGTTGGGGAAAAATTGTTCTCCCAGAAATATTTCAGATGGTACATCAAAAAGGGAGTGCCTTTGGCTTCTAGACAAACATACCTTTTCCAGATAATAGATTCTCCCAGACAGGTTTGGACAAAAAAACTCAGCTACCAACTGTTTGCAGTAGGCAAAATTAGGTCTCTGAATGTGCAGAATTCACTATTATGTTTGTGTTTTAGAACTCTTATCTTAGATATAGTTTTATTATTTACTCGGTGTGACAGATACTGCAATACAAAAATTATAGAGAAGCATTGAATAGTCATGTAGGAAAATGCATTCTAACAAGATAATAATTAACGAGATGTTTCTCACATTTAGTGTGTACACATACACAAAGACAAAAACCTGGCATGGCCACTACTAAATCCTACGATGGTTCATAAACATTTCCTTGCACTGTGAAAACGAGTCTTTGTAACCATGGAAATAGCCTTTGTTCTTCATCCAAAGGGAACATGGGAGATGGCTCAACTAACTATAAGGAACTTTTAAAGCTTTAAAAGTATTATTTTTAATTCGACTCATTGGTAATCTTTATCTTCTAACTCACCTGTGGCAACAATCAGCTTGGCTAGGACAGCAACCAACCCCAGGT
Source organism: Lasiurus cinereus (assembly GCA_011751065.1). Taxonomy (NCBI): domain Eukaryota; kingdom Metazoa; phylum Chordata; class Mammalia; order Chiroptera; family Vespertilionidae; genus Lasiurus; species Lasiurus cinereus. Next base: position 9,676,829 of record JAAGEH010000045.1, on the reverse strand, counting down.
GTCTCTGCTTGATTCTATTGCCCCATCATTGTTCATCATAAATGATGGATTGGATTGACCGCTGTATAAGTGGTTCCTTGACATATGGAGGGATAACTTGCAAACTCTACCAAGATTATAAACCTGAAACAAGACAAAACAAAACAAAATATGGTGGTTATCAGGTCCAGAGCTCTTATGAAGTACTCATTCATCTTCTGATACATCTCAATTTCTTTGGAGAAACATCTTATTTCACATTTCATGCCATATGGCTTGGATGGGGTTTTCCTTTGTCTCAACTTCAGGGATGAGCCGTGGGTTTCTTTCAGCCAATCAGCATTTCACATCCCTTTGACTAGAATAATTGATTTGAGGATTTAGTTGGAAACATACTAATATTTGGCTAGTGATCAAGCCCAGTACTTTTGCTTATTTGTTAGCGGAGATGAGTTCCATTTTGTAGACCTGAAGCTGTAAAGGTATAAATCCTAAACAACAATAGTCCAGCCTGCTCCTTCTCCAATCTAGAAATCAAGGGTGGAAATCACTGAAGACAGTGCACCAAAGAAAGCCAAGTCCAAGATGTAGAGAATCAGGTCTCGGGAACTTCATTGGAGCCACTGAATGAAGGCCTATCTGAAGCCAGCCTGTCTCTTGGATTTTTCATTATAGGACTAAGTTGATTCCTTATACATTTAGCCAGTTTGGCTGGTGTTAAGTTATTTCCTATGGAAAGAATCTGATCTAATGTAGCATGTCACCTTATAATTGAAGCAGCTTAGATTTTTACCTTCTTAGTTGTGACTCCATAAGAAGGATGACAGCAAGTGAAACCACATTTTGACAGCTGCTAATGATGTCAAGAATGGGATCTCACCCTAACCAGTTTGGCTCAGTGGATAGAGTGTTGGCCTGTGGACTGAAAGATCCCAGGTTCAATTCTGGTTAAGGCATGTACTTTGGTTGCAGGCAGATCCCAAGTAGAGAGTGTGCAGGAGGAAACTGATCAATGTTTCTCTCTCATCAATGTTTCTAACTCTTTATTCCTCTCAACCTTCCTCTTTGTAAAAAATCAATAAAAAATATATTTTTTAAAAAAATGGAATCTCATTTTCCTTGATGTGATTACATATATTATCTATATACTAGAGCCTGGTGCATGAAATTCATGCACAGGTGGGGAGGGTGTCCTTCAGCCCAGACTGCTCCCTCTCCAATCTGGGACCTCTTGAGGGATGTCCAACTGCCCGTTTAGGCCCAATCAAGGTAGGATCAGGCCTAAATGGGCAGTAAGACATCCCTCTCACAATCCAGTACTGCTGGCTCCCAACTGTTCACCTGCCTGCCTTCCTGATTGCCCTAAATGCTTCTGCCTGCCAGCCTGATCACCCCCTAACCACTCCCCTGCCAGCCTGTTTTCCCCTAACTTCCCTCTACTGTGGGCCACTGCCCTCCCCTTCAGGCTTGATCACCCTCAACTGCCCTCCCTTGTAGGCCTGGTCCCTGCCAACTGCCCTCCCCTGTTGGCCATCTTGTGGTGGCCATCTTTTGTCCACATGACAGCAGGATCTTTTGATCACATGGGAACAGTCATCTTGTGTGCTGGTGTGATGATCAATCTCCATATTACTTTTTTATTATATAGGAGAGAAGCCTGGTGCATGGGTGGGGGCCAGCTGGTTTGCCCTGAAGAGTGTCCTGGATCAGGGTGGGTGTTCCCTTGGGGTGTGGGGTAGCCTGGGCGAGGGGCTGTGGTGGTTTGCAGGCTGGCCATGCCCCCCGGTGATCCAAGTAGAGGCTCTGGTATCTGGGATTTATTTATCTTCTACAATTGAAACTTTGTAGTCTGAAGCAGAGTCAAGTCTTCTGCTGCACAGCCATTGACACTTTGTTGCCTTAAGTGTAGGCCTGGGCCAGCCAGGGTGTGCAGAAAGCTTGCCTTTATCCATCTCCTGGGCAACCCAAGCCTCCCTCTTGCTCTCTCTGTGGCCGTAGCCATCTTGGTGGTTGGGTTAATTTGCATACTTGCTCTGATGGGCTGGTGGGCATGGCTGGTGGGTGTAGCAGAGGTATGGTCAATTTGCATATTACTCTTTTATTATTAATATGCAAATTTGCATATTACTTTTTTAGTAGTAATATATATAGTACTAATTAGTAAGTGACTGTCTGACTAACCAAGGGTCCAACCAGCCAGTAGGTATGACATGCACTGACCACCAGAGGGCAGACGTTCAACGCAGGGATTGTTGAGGGACAGCACTTTGCTGAGTGCCCTTTTGTACTCTGGGACCTCTCAGGGAATGTCAGACTGCCAGCTTTGCCTGATCCCCGCAGGCCAGGCTGAGGGACCCCACCTTCTAAAGGAACCCCACTCACTCCACAGATGCCCTGTGAGTCCCAGTACCAACCCAGATGCAGCTGGCAAGGGAAGGACTGAGTAAGGTTGGCCCCAGAGCGTGTCTGGCCCATTTTGCCCAGTTCCACTCTGTCAGCCACCTTCTAATTAATTTCCTTTCATTGTGCATGAATCCATGCACTGGGAGATATATATATATATATATATATATATATATATATATATGTGTGTGTGTGTATGTATATGTATATGTATATGTATATATACACACACAGTGGTACCTTGAGATACGAGTTTAATTCATTCCGTAACCTTGAGGCGTGGGAAACTATGAGACGCTCAAGTCTCAGTAAACTGGTGGGTTGTGTGCAGCTGGCCTATCCTCGCAATTACTCATATCTCAAATGTTGCTCATATTTCAAAGCAAAAATCGCTTGCTCGACAGTTCGTATCTGAAAAATCTCGTATGTTAGGGCACTTGTATCTCGAGGTACCACTGTATATATTTAGAGGCCTGGTGCATGAATTCACACATGGTTGGGGTCCACCCAGCCTGGCCATGGGGAGGGGACATGGGCAGTTGGCTGGCCTGCCTGCTGGTTGAACTCCTGGTCCAGGGGACAATTTGCATATTAGACTTTTATTATATAGGATATACACTGAGTGGCCAGATCATAATAATCTGGCCACTCAGTGTATATTATATATATGTACATAATATATTGAAACAACCGAATCAGGTTTGGTTCAGTGGATAGAGCGTCAACCTGTGGACTGAAGGTTCTGGGTTTGATTTCGGTCAAGGGCATGTATCCTGGTTGTGGGCACATCCCCAGTGGGGGGCATGCAGGAGGTGGCTGATGAATGTTTCCCTCTCATCAATTTTTCTAACTTTCTATCCCTCTCTCTTCCTCTCTGTAAAAAATCAATATATATCAATTATATATATATATATATATAATATATTGAAACAAAGTTCTTTCTAGGGAACTGATAAATGTCTGATTGATCAAGCAAAATGAGATTGGGGTTGCTATTTTTTCTTCCAACAATCCATAAAGCATGGAAGTACAACCAAGTGGCTTCCATAGGAAGAATAAACCATAGGATGATCTGGATGTAATATTTTAAGAATTAAGCCAAGTTAGAAGAGGAAGGTTGTTCTGATTAATAGATACCCCTCTAGTGGTCGTAAACAGGCCCTCAGAAGGAATGAAAATCCTGTTTTTCTCATCTGAACTGCTCAAGCCTTTTACTCCTTGTCATACCCTGCAGTTAAAGTTGTCTCTTTGTGTCCAAGTAAGTCCAAATAAAGTTGGATGATGAAAAATTGCAGCCCGCAGGCAAATAGCAGTCTTGTGCATTGGATAGTTTAGAAGCTGACAGGCCCAGAGTGGCTCATAATACACCAGAGAAGAGATGGGATCAGCTATTGACTATGCAGTAGTCGGTGGCGCTATGAAAATCTACTGAAGGAAATGTGACATCTCGTTAAGTCCCTGGAGCAGAGGATGGAGAAACAGACCAGTTATGCAACGTTTCCCCGCTCGAATCTGAAGCTTGTTTCGAAAATCCTCTCAGTACCTCTTAACCAGCGAGAAGGGCACAAGTGCTCGAAGGCGCTCTACATTTTATACTTGTGCAAAAATGTGCTACGATACCTGCCATAAAATGTAGCAATTACACCTAGTGAAAAGCAATCATAAAGATACCTAGAAAAATAGATAAGGATGCATTTCAGCATTCTTCTCTTCATCATATCATCGGACAGAAAGTATCAGAAATCATCTACGAGTATTCTATTGTCCTTGGAAATCTATTTGTAATTCATTAAAGTAAGTTGAACTTTCTAGAATAGAAACTGGGTTAAAGTAAAAAAAAAAAAGAAGCAAATAATAATAAATATGTACCCATTTATTTTAAAGATAATCTTGAGTATCTGAAAGTAGAATAAATAATAATTGACCAGAAACAAAAATAAATGTACGAAACTCGGGACAATATGAGAGTGATAATTTGAAATGTCCTGTTTGATGGAAAGCTTTCAAGGTGAAGTTGGCCACCGAGGGTTGGCAGGCTTGCCCCTTTGAGTGCCTTCATTAATATGAAAGCCAAGGCAAGTCTGACTTACCAAATCTTTAAGGACCTCAACTTGTAGTTCTCACCGCCTGCCAAGCCCTGCAGTTTTACTAGCTCAGAGGATGAATAGCTTCACAAAGAATGTATAGTTAGACAACGACTTATGTAAATCACTTTTAAATATACATTGCATCCCTTTTGCTCTTTTAACAATCTAATGCCTCACACCGCCAAAGATATTATGGGACAGGGTGTTAGCTGGCCAACTGTAACCTTTCCTTCTAACTTGGAAATATTTGCACTTCAATGTCCCTTCCTATTATTTCCCCATGAGCTACTGGCATGTTACGGCATTTAACATCAGCACATAAAAACTGGGACACCAGCTTTTGGCACAAATGATGTGGTAGAGGTCTTATTAATTCTAAACATCAGTAGACCAAAAAAAGACTAACATTGCATAATTCTGTGAACAAAATATTGGAAATATGAGCAGCATTAATCAAATGAAGGTTATCTCTGGCAGTTCCTAAAAGAATAATAAAAAAAAAAAATTCGAGATGTCAAATGACTCCAGGGTAAGATAAGAGGATGAGATCAGAACATAAACAGCTTCTTCAGTGGGGGGTCCAGATTAATCCTCTCAATTTCGATGCTTTCAAATAAGACAACTGAGAGGCAGAGCTTAAAGGAACTTGTCCCAGTTGCAGAGCTGAGAAATGGGGGAGTCAATATTTCAACTGGGGAAGGGGACCCCAGAACTTTCCCATGGAGCTCACTCCTTAGCACAGCCACACACGAACTACAGGGATGTCTTCCTGTGACATTCCAACTCATTCAGAAAAATGACTGACCAAAATGTAAAAGCAATTAGATTGGAAGCTTCTGAACAGACTATGAGTTTCTGTTTCACCATCATTCTCTGTTCTTTATTATCATCATCGTAGTCTCTTTAGGAGATTTTCCATGTTGTTTAAATTTTTATAGCAAAAATGTATCCATTTGTCACCATGTTTTTTAGTATATCACTGCTCCCCCAAATATTTATGGAGCACCTTCAATGGGGCCAGGCACTGCTCTAGGTGTGGTAGATACACCAGGGAACAAACCATTGGGCTTTCCCTGCCCTCATGAAGCTTCATTCTAGTATGGAGAGACAGGAAGTAAACATGAGAAATGACTGCATTTTATAGTATATAGATTAAGCAGACGATAATAAAAAAAATAAAGCATGGCAGGTAGGGTTGAGCTGCTAGGGTAGGGGATTCATTGATTAAAATTTAGTAAATTAATATTTGGGGTGGACAGTGACATTTTAGCAGAGACTTGAAAGAAGTGGGAAAGGAGACACATGGGAGAGGGTTAACTTGAAAGGCAGGCAGGTAGGGCAGGGCTCCAGTGGGAAACAAAGGCAGGTGGGACATAGGCAGGGGCAGACAGGGCAGTGTGAGCCAGTCTACCCACAGGAACCAACCAAGCAGAGATAATAGAATGTTTTCGGACTCACAGTGGGAGACATGGGAGGCCAAGGGAGGGCCTGCGGTATGAACCCATAGAAACAGAGAAAGTCCAGCATAGGGACAGAGGAAGGACGCAGAGAAACAGGGAAGTTCAGGTTCGTTGCTGGGTAAAAACAATGGGGGAACCAATCAGGTGACGACACAGGTAGACATAGAGCTGACTTGTGGCAAATGTATACTCTGCACAACAAGCCTTTAAAGGAAGCCCACTATCGGGTCCCGATCTAAAACTGTGTTAGATTTTCCACACTTTTGCTTAAATCTTCTGGTCCGTGGAGCTCATTCTTCAGCACCAGGAGACAGGCCCCAGGAAAAATACCTCAGTTCTCTATTCTGGTTATCACATGGATATCTGGTAAAAAACATTACAGAGATAGGAAACAAACAGTAGGGAGAGATTATGAGGTAGAAACGGGTGTTTGAAGACTAGGCGGAAGGGGCTAGGTGTCTGGGGCAGAGTACACAAGGAGATGGCATCAGATGGGTACTGGATGAAGTCTTATAGGTCCTTGGAAGGACTTGGAATTTTAGTGTGCCATGAAATGAGCGACTGAGGGGGTTCTGTGCAGGAGAGTGACATGACTTAACGTGTTTCAACAATGTCACTCTGGTGAATTGAGAAGAGACTATAAAAAGGAAAAGGTAGAAGCAGGGCTATTCATTATTGCCACAATCCAGGTGAGAGCTGATGCTGACTTGGACCATGATGGCTAAATTTTTTTGAAGGTAGTGACAATGATACAATTCTAGGTAAGTTTAGAAGGTAGAGCCAACATAAATTTTAAAGTCTGACATAAATAATGAAAGGAGACAAGAATTATTACAAGGTGTTTATAATTTCTGATTGTTCTTTATTGAGATTAGAAGCCCGGTGCACAAATTCGTACACAGATGGGATCTTGGCAGAGATTGGGCCCAGCTCGTGCCCCAAGCCATACAACCCTGCAGCCCCGTCTGGCACCCTGCCTTGGCTTGGTGCTGCCCCCTCACCTGCTCCACTGTACTTCCTGCAGGGCTATTGATTGATCAGAGCCAGGCCCCTCACCCAGCTCCCTCCATGCCTGGGAGTTGGGTGGTGGCCCTGCCCCCCTAGTGCCACTGCTGGTCACCATCTGTGGGGTGATCAGTGGGGCGATTGGGCCCCAGCTACTACCCGCCTTGGCCTGGTGCCACCTATTCACCTGCTCCAACATAGTCCCACTCTGGTCAGGACCCATTGGGGCCAGCAGCGCCTCCACAGCTACCCACTGCCATCACTGCATGGCCAATGTCCACCATGTCCTGCACCGCCCCTTGATGGTCAGCACATGTCATAGCAAATGGTCGAACTCCTGTTCGTCAACCACCTGAGGGGACAATTTGCATATTAGGCTTCTATTATATAGATTGTTAAAACTAGGTGGAGCGAGTTTGGGAGTAATTTTATGATTCTGGATTTCAGAGACATCTCGACTGAGATGCCCATTTAGGTGAGGGGTCTACTTAAAGCCACGAGACTGGATGCATAATGGCAAATAGATAAATGCAATTTCTATCATGAGCCATTTTCCAGACTGAATAACCGGAGAAATACCTCTGGGTGTAGAATGTCTAAAATGCTAGATAAAATATAATAAACTTTAGATAAATATGTCTGAGCTCAGTAATAAAAAAAAAAAGCAAAAAAACAATCAGAAGCCAGACGAAGAGGAAAGAGTGATTGCACAGTGGTAAGCCGAATCCAGATCTAAGGGCATCTGTTAATTTCTGATGGCCCAGTGCCCAGGTTTTAACTGGCCACACATGTTCAAGACTGGAAACTAAGCTTTGAGCCCCCAAAGTATGGTGGTTGGATCAGGGATATTTTAGTAAAGCAGAAAACATCAAATTACAACCTTTTCAGAGAGTGCAATAGGTTAAATCAACGCACCACTGGGAAGGAGATAGCTGTAAGACGTGGGACCGGCTGGAGGCATGTACATCTGTGAGCTGGGGAACTACTATGTGTGTGGTCCATGGAAACCCTCGCTCTGAAAATTGTCTCTAATATAATCTTAACTTGTTGGTGATAACAGGGATTAAGCAAATCGAAAGCAATTCCTCTCTGGAGTAGAGTTAAAAAAAAAAAGTTATTTGATCACAAAGCTCAGCTCTGAACTTGTACAAATCAAGTTGAGAAAGCACATGGCAAGCAAGATCTGCAGGCCAAACACATTCTGAGGCCACAGCCTCGACTGCCTGAACTGGTGAGCATCTGGGAATAGCCCCTCCCCAGGCATGGACAAGCTGTTCCAGGAGCTCAGCCTATAAGTCCTGTGCAGGCCTCCGCCGCCCTGTGACTCTGGATTGGCTCACTCCTTTTGGCTGTGACATATCTTCCTGCACGTGTTTTCATTCTGCTAGGATTTTGTCTAATTCCTGGTTCTCACTTGGTCCTGCAGACTTGACCTCAGCACAAACCAGTATTCTTGGCTCCCACTTGCCTGGGCAGAGCTATTCAGCAAGGAGGGTAATAGGAAGGTTACATTTTTTTTTAAAGAAGTGACATTGATAGATATGGTGTTCAAAGATAAAACATTCAAACATGAGCATATCTTATAAAGGGGATAAACTCTATGCCAAAATATTAAATTGTCTTAAATATTAAATATCCAGTGTGGAAAAGAAAGATGTGGTGGCAGGTGAGCTTCCATATCTTTTGCAATTTTGATAGTATTTAATGCTAGTATTTTTTTTCACAAGGATACATACTTTAGCATAGAGATCACACGAAACAGGCTAACTTAATGAGATTTTCCTTTTTTATTCTCACTGTTGAAGAAGATAGGGAAGAATAAAACTTTTTTTTTTCTCCAGAATTTGGCTGAGCCCTTTCTTCTCGGGTTCTAGGAGGCTCCTTTGCTTTGTGAAGCCATCAAGGGACTTTGTGTTTCACGCTGAGGCCTGGAGCTGTAGTAGACATGACAGTGATCAGATCTCTAACTCGTTTAGGGGTATACCCTGTGAGTCCCCAGATGCTTACAGCTCCTCATCTTATTCTATCTCTTACCTTGCTTACAGGGGTTACAGTGGCTCCTTAAATATACATACATACCCAGTGCTCTCCTGCTCCAGGCCTTGGCCCAGTGACCCCCTTACCTTTGTGCTTTTACCTGGTTAGAGTCTTCTCCCACATGAGACTGCATCCGGGCAACCCAATCAACAATAGGCTTTCTGGACCCACTCCTACATCATTCTTCTTAGCCACTTATTTGTTTCTTTTTTAAAAGTTATCATCTTCCCCATTATTTTCTGTGTCTGTAGATTTTCTTGTGGTCTGTCTTCCTCCTTGGAATGTAAGGTCTATGATGGAAGGAATTACGCCTATTGTTTTTACTAATGTCTCCCCAGTGCTGAGCACAGTTCTTAGAAGACATAGATTTGCAGATATTTGATAAATACTGATGCAAATAAATAACACCTGGGCAAAACTTTGGGGAGGGGAGGAGGATCAGGCTACAAGTGGGTCTGAGAGCCAGAAAATAAGTGTTGTTCAATAAGAACAATGACTCTAAATTCAAGCCAATGAATAGGAGGTGTCATGAAAACCACTAAGCGGTTTGGAGCGAGCTAGAAAAGCAAACTATGATTAGAACCTGGGAAATGTTACTGAATAGGGAAACAGAGAACTTTCACACACATAATTCCATCCTCTTATTTGGGAAAGGGAATATAAGTTTAATAATGACATGTTACTTGAAGTAAATTTATTTTTATTATTTAGAAGGTTAATGGCAGTATGACAAGCTGAAGATGGAAAATAAGTTAAGAGTTAAAAATTACTGGAATGTGTCCCAATAAAAGAGACACTAAAGGGAGGGAATAAAAATTCATTTCTGGTCAAGAATTTGAAATGTGCTATGTAGAATGCTACTAAAAGAATCATGGCCATAGCACTAAAAATATGGTTATGATAAGTAATAGAAATGTCACCTGTGATAATATGAGAATCTGATACTCAAGTAACAAGCTTGAGTAGGAATTAAAAGAAGCTAATGACTTCTTGCATAATTTTCTAGTTCAAATAGCAACAAAATCATTGAAGAGTGTTTCATGACCATAGTTGGTTATATATTTGATTGTATGTGTATTTTCTTTACAGATACAAAATATGTAAAAAAATATCCTTTTATTGATTTCCGAGAGAGGAAGGGAGAGGGAGAGAGAGATAAAAACATCAATGATGAGAAAGAATCGGTGATCAGCTTCCTTCTGCATGCTCCCTACTGGAGATCAAGCCCCCAACCCGGGCATGTGCCCTAACTGGGAATTGAACTATGACCTTCTGGTTTATAGGTCAATGCTTAACCACTGAGCACACCAGCAGGGCTATTTATGTTTTATTAAAGCATAAAACACAGTTGTCTAAGTTCAGGCAGAATGGATTAATAATGTGGGTGATACAATCTCCCAGGCAAGGAGATGTAAGAGGGTACAGGAGTAAGAGAGGAATGCAGTCGTTGGCTTTAGGGATGGGCACCTGGTCAATTTTTCCTCCTGGGAACAGATTAGGCTCTGCAAACAGATACACGGCATACAGATAACAGGAAAGGGCAGTAAAATGACAAAACAACCACAACTCTTAGAGATGGGAGTCTAAATCCAGCTCTTCCTTGATCCATCATTTCCCTGACATTCAGTCACTTTCCAGTTTCATGAAGAGGTAGAAAAGTAACACCCAGAAATCTCTCACAAGGAGGCAAAATGCATATGGCCAAGCCTCTGGGAGAGTCAGTATCTTGATCAAAATGTAATTAAACTGTATATAATCCATCATAAAAATGTGAAAAATGAGTCAAATATATCTGCTCTAAACTGGAGGAGATCGTTAATGTTGAAGGTTTTTTTTTTGTGTTTTTTTTTTTGAGTCTGTTTTCTGCTGAATGTGATAAGAAAATGGCATACACTGACATGCCTTCCAGCTCTAGGCAAAGTCAATCTCAAGGGCTATTCTTTAAACCTGAAAAATATTCTGAGGGAAATCCCATAAGGTTGTATTGGAGAACTGGATCTTCAACGCTTAAAATTAAAACTGTGGCCGTCATAAAAGTGAGAGAAGATGTAAGGTTGGATGTCTACTTAGAAGGAGGCTTCATTTTCCCAGCAGTGCCAGGAAGTTATTTCCCACGGATGCTTTTTCCACCGAACTAAAGCAACAGAACCATTTTCTGAAATATAGCATGCCACACTCTTTTGCCAGAAGAGAATGCTGAACTTAATCACTCCTTCTCCCTGTGAGGGGATGACTCAAGACCATCATAAGGCATTGTCTTTGGTAATTAACTGAGGTTCTATGGACCAAATGAGTCCAACATACTTTGCTTCTGCAGATCTATCAGATTTTAGAAGTGTTTGGTCTTATTCTTTTGACATTTGTTTCTCTTATGTCCTTTTTTTTTTCTAATTTGTTGACTTTTTACATCCAATTTGAATACTTTATCTCTTTCTTAGAGTAAAATGCTTTGGCTTTATACTGTTTCACAAAGGCATTCATCACTCAACAGTACTTTTTAAATGCAAGTTTGTTGTGGAGTTCTCAATGGTTGAAAATGTATGAAATCTCACATCTAAATTAGCCACAAGGAAACATATTATTCTTTTACACTGAGTAACTTGAAAATAAGGTAAACTTCGGTATTAAAGTTCAACATGTAGAAATTCAAGTTTAAGAATAAGAATATGACTACTTCTGAGAGATATTTGTTGGAGTATTCTACAAACAAATATAATCTCATAGTGTCAGGCTACTGAAGCCAGTATTATACATATCACCTTGTATCATGGGCCTTAATGTCCATGTTAATTTATGCATGATGCACATCATTGAATTTTAAGATGTAAAAGGATTCTGAACAGATTCATCTAAATAATATATTTAATTTAAAATCCATAACTTAGGCTTTATAATTTATTGTAGGTGGTTTGGGGTTCTTGTTTCACTCTCCCTTGCAGATCCTGAGTCTGGCATCTGTTCTTTCAAGGAATATGTAGGGGAAAACAACAGCCAGACCTGCGTATCCTAATGCTTGTGGCTTTCCAACTGTCTACATAGATTAAGGCCTCTCCTAGGAGAAATGCAGACCGTGTGGAGAAAAACAAATTTAATCCAAACCCTGATCTCTGAGTAATGGCTGAAGTTCATCTAGAGAATGATGCAGTAGGAGATCCAGCACTTTTGTGTTTCTAGTTGACTCTCTTTTAATGATTCCATCCTTCTCTTCTACTGTGTGTTTATTACCTCATCTATCATTTTCATGCTTATTCAACTTCATTGCATAATCAAATATTCTAAATATGTACTTCTTTCATATATGCAATCTTTTCTCCAAAGGGAACAGAAGCTCTGAAAATATTTCTTTAGTAAGAAAGCTTATTCAGAAAGGTACATTAAACTCTATCATTCATCTCCCCAAATTTATATGGATTGAATAATGAGCAGGTGGAAACTGAAGCAAAAAGTGTCATTTCTTTTCTTTTCTTTTTTGTTTGTTTAATTCTCATGCAAGAAGATGCTTTTATTGGTATTTTTAGAGGGAGAGAGAGAGAGAAAGGGAGAGGGAGAGAAAGAAACATTAATCAGTTGCCTCTGGCATGCAACCCAAATGAGGATCAAACCCACAACCTGGATAGTACCTAACTGGAGTCAAACAGATGACCGTTAGGTGAAGGGATGATGCTCCAACCAATGGTGTACATGGTACCTAAAGGAGAAAATTATTATACATCTTTAATTGTATGTGTTTTCCAAAGGTATGCAGTAGTTGCTTTGCCTTAGATAAAACTGCTTAAAACAGAGAAATAAAAACCTAAAGCAAAGATATGCCAGTACATAAACACTTAGACATCTATAAAGTCAGATATCTGGCAAAGTGCTTCAGAATGAGACTCACCATTTTTCAGATAAGGTAGCAGAGAAATATGTAGCACATGAAAAAGCCTTCTGAGGGGTCTGTTTTACTTCAGCTAATGCATTTTAATTATGAGAGACCTCAGTTCCATTTGTTGTTATTGACTATTTTATATATTATGAATATAAATAGAACCCTTTCCTGTCATAAATAAAACCTTTTCAAATATTTTTCCTATTTGTTTGAACATTATTTTTTAATTTCAGAAATTGTATGTATTTTTTTTATTGTGAAACTATTTTTTTAAAGAGTTTTTTTTTTCTTTATATATTGCTTTGGATGTGATGCACCGAATAGCTAATCTTTCACCAATATTATGTAAATGCTCTTTTATTTCCCCTTATTTTTTTTTTTACATTTAGCATGAAAATTCATTTGAAATTTATTTTAATACATAGCAAGATATAAGGATTGCACGTTTTTCATACATTAAGAACACACAAACACAAACAAAAGATTTTAGAGCATGGTACATTCTCTTGGTCTTAGCATTAATTCTTGTAAAATGATTCAGGTCAAAAAGCTGTAATATATCAACAATCTTTATCTTAAAGTTAGGAAAACTTTTCCTAATATAATGTCTTCTCCTGAATTTAGGAGTTTATTTATTAAAATTCTTATTGTGAGCAAATTGCCACCGGGAATTAAGTATCGAGGAGAGTTGAGTTATACAGCTATAGTGTCTACCCTCAAGCTCATGGTCTAGTTGAGGGGAGCGGTGACTCTGCCTAAGTTACCTTCCTAGCAATGATGGTTCCCAGAGGAGGGGAGATTTGAGCTGCATCCTAGAGGATGAATAGCGATTCACCAAGAAGACAGAGGCAGGCGGCATTCTAGGATAAGAAGGAGCAATTGGCAAGATGCACATGTGAAGTATGCCAGCACATTAAAAAAAATTATGAGAAGTACACTGTCATTCAAATAAATGTGCCAGAAAGATATTGTGTTTAGAAAAGAGCAATCTTCCGGCTGTACAGAGGAAGCATTAGAAGATAGAAGAAACTAAAACTTATTATTTCAATAATCTAGGTGAAAAATGGTGAGTGTCAGTTGAAGTCGTAGCAATAAGGATAGAGATGGTAAATAGAAAGAGAAGTACGCAGCACTCCTTTTTTTATTTTTTAAACTGATTGTGTTACTAAAACCAGAATCTATACTAATGAAAGGATTTTTGCTAATTAGACTGGATAGACTGGACGTCTTTCAGATGTCCTTCCAGACATCTTTCCAGACAAAGTCACAGAGGCTGCGAGGGCCGAGAGAGGCCAGACTGTGGCCTAGCCCCGCTCCCCACAAAGGAGTGGGCCTAAGCCATCAGTAGGACATTCCCTGAGGGCTCCCAGACTGTGAAAGGGGGCAGGCCAGGCTGAGGAACCCCCTCCCCCAATGCACGAATTTTCATGTACCGGGCCTCTAGTATGTTATAAGAGATCCAACAAGTTTGAGAGATCACTTACTTCTCCAATATTGAGTTACAGTCATCTAAAGACTGTCCAATCACTGTTGGTTATTGATAGCTGGAGTATAAGAAAGATATCTGAGCTGAAATTAAATCTTTGGGAGTTATGGTTTAGTAGACTGAGAATTATGAACTCAAATGTCTACATGGTACAGTTGCTAGGTAGAGAAAGTAGATGAGAGAAGTAGGTTATAAGGAATAGTGGGGACTGTCATAAACTGGACAGAGCATTGTCCCATCTAAGCAGAATAGCTGCATCTCAGGTCCAATCTTTTATTGATGGGGTAACATGGACCCAATGCCTAGTTTCTTTCTTATTTTCAAGAGAAATCAGAAACTTGGATTTTAATATGAACTCTCCCAATCTCTAACTAGTTTAAGATTAAAAAAAAAAAAAGGTTTTTGAGCCAATGATACATAAACTTGATGGACACCTGTATCATTCCTATATAATAAAGAGGTAATATACAAATAGACCATTACTCTAACACACAAGATGGCCACTCCCATGTGGTCAAAGATGGCCACCCACATGTGGTCAAAGATGGCTACCCACATGTGGACACAAGATGGCCACCACAAGATGGCCAGGAGGGGAGGGATGTTTTGGGTGATCAGGGCAACAGAGGAGGGCAGTTAGGGGTGACTGAGCCTGCAGGGGATGGCAGTTGGGAGAGACCAGGCCTGCAAGGGAGAGCAGTTGGGGGCAATCAGGCCTGCAGGGAAGGGCAGTTAGGGGTGATGAGGCCTGCAGGGGAAGGCAGTTAGGTGCGACCAGGCTGGTAAGGGAGGTAAGTTAGGGGTGACCAGGTCAGCATGGCAGGATAGTTGGGGGCACCCAGGCCTGTAGGGGAGGACAATTAGGGGTGACAAGACCTGCAGTGGAGGGTAATTGGGGGGCAATCAGGCCAGCAGAGGGGGGCAGTTGGGAGCAACCAGACTAGTAAGGGAGAGCAGTTAGTTGTGACTGGGCCAGCAAGAGAGGGCAGTTGGGGGTGACCAAGCCTGCAGGGGAGGAAAGTTAAGAACTGACCAGGCCTGTAGGGTAGGATAGTTAGGGGTGACCAGGCTGGCAGGGGAGGGAATTTAGGGACAATGGGAGTGGCAGGAGAGAAGTTAGGCATCAAACAGGCTGGCAGGCATAAGTGATTAGGGGGTGATTAGGCTGGCAGGCAGAAGCAGTTAGGAGCAATTAGGCAGGCAGGCAGATGAGTGGTTGGGCGCCAGCAATCCTGGATTGTGAAAAGGATGTCTGACTGCCCGTTTAGTTGGACATCCCTCAAGGGGTCCCAGATTGAAGAGGGTGCAAGGTGGGATGAAGGCACACCCCCTCATGCATGAATTTCACACACTGGGCCTCTAGTAGATAATAATGCAAATTGTAAACCTGAATGAAATTTCTAAGAAAAATGTAGTCTGAAGTGAGAAAAGAACTTCAGAATGAAACTCATAAAAACTTGTGTCTGAAGTGAGAGCCTTGAACCAGGTGCTACACAGTCTAACTCACACATTTTTTCTGGTGGGAGAGTAAAAGTCACATTTTATTTCACAACATAAAGATGTGTCCCATTAAAAATCCATGAGCACCAATTTCAAATAAGTCCTCAATCCCATTATATTTCTTTTATCAACTTACTCTCATCCATCCCTGTCATCATTTTAATTCTTTCCTATATTAAAACTCTGACCCTCATCACTAATTCCAACCATTCCCTCTTTCAGCTGGTGACCCCAATCATAGAAAATAGAAACTACCCACTAGGAATTTCTCAAATCCCTGACACTAAGCATATGATCCTATCTTCTGCAGCTCTCCCCTCTTCTCTCTCCAGCGTCTCATGAATTGTACACCCTCAAAGCCTTCTCCCCATTGTATATTCAGAAACTCCATCTGAAGCTTTCCCTAGATTTTTAAACAGGTTCAAGCCTCTTCCATGAACAAGAATAAAAAAAAAAAAAACCACTCCCAGTCTCACAAGTTACTCTACCTTACTCTTTCTTTTCCCCCTTTTACAGTCAAAGTTCTTGAAAAAGAATTGTATACACACCCCGTCTCCAGTTCCTTTTCTCCCCTCACTCCTTGGACTATCTGATCTAGCTTCTGTTTCAATCCCCTACCAGACTCTCTCTCGTTAAGGTCACCATGCTACCAAATCCATTGAATGTTTTCAGTCCTCACCTTTCTTGTCCTCTTAGCATCATTCAAGCCACGCCACTCTTCATGACCCACTGTTTCCCTGGCTTCTGTGACAACCAGCTCTTGTGGGCTTCCTCCTACTCCTTCCTTAGATCACATCTTTTTCTTCACCTCCCCTGGGAATCCTGCCTTTAATGGTTCAGATATCACTATTATATGTTCTCTGAGGGCAATAAAACTCTCCTTTGTAACAATGTTCACTGTGAACTTTTATATTTGTCTGTGTGCTCTCCCCACTTGTAAGCTGAGGAAGGGCAGCAAGCATGCTAGTTTTTCTCATCATCATATACATGGAACCTGGTTGAAGGCCTGGTGCCTCAATAACTG
The DNA here is from genome assembly GCA_011751065.1 of Lasiurus cinereus. Taxonomy (NCBI): domain Eukaryota; kingdom Metazoa; phylum Chordata; class Mammalia; order Chiroptera; family Vespertilionidae; genus Lasiurus; species Lasiurus cinereus. Next base: position 9,659,980 of record JAAGEH010000045.1, on the reverse strand, counting down.
TCTGTCTAGTGAGTGAAGGACTAAATAACAAAGAATGAATTTAAATCCTGGAACTGAAGAAAACAGAGGCTGCATCGCTTGCGTATTCCATGAGAAGGGTTGGTAAGGGCTCTCCCTCCTTGCTAGGTCAGGGACTGTCTCTATTTCCATATATCTATTTGTACTTCCAAAAATAGTCCCTTTATCAGCACCTTCACTTACCTTGATTGGATGTTCATTTATTTTCTCTTGGAATCTATTTTACAGGTAAAAGACTGTACCCAGGATAATAAAAACAGTAGGAATTTCAAGGTAGATTAGCTACCTGTGGTTTCAAATCCTGTTCAAATTGGACCAAATCAAACTCTTTTCTAGCTGTGTGAGTCATATAAACTTGTCTGTAGCTGCCTGAGTTTGGGTAAATTATTTGTTTTTAAATATATTTTTATTGATTCCAGAGAGGAAGGGCGAGGGAGACAGAGACATCAATGATGACAGAGAATTATTGACTGGATGCCTCCTGCATGTCCCACAATGGAGGTCAAGCCTGCAACCTGGGCAAGTGCTCTGACCAGGAATTAAACAGTAACCTCCTGGTCGGTGCTCAACCACTGAGCCCTGCCACTTGGGCTAGGCAAGTTATTTAAATACTCAAAGGCTCAGTGTCCCCCTTTGCAAACTAGCTCCAACACATTTCTGTGAGTATTATAAATGATCAACATCTGAAGTAATCATTGCAGTGCCAGGCACAGTGGAATGTTAGTTTTGTGTCCCCAAACGTCCCTATAAGTTATAGTCATGGCTAAAATTTTATATATAGTTCAACAATTTCTGACTCAATATCAGTGGTCTCTCTGAAGGGTAAAGTTTCTCATTTTTATTATTTTGTAAGTGCATTTTGTAAAAACTATGATCAAATAAGATTCTTATAGGCTTCCTTTTGTTGTTTTAGTCCTAGTTTATCTTGTTTTTGCAGATTTAACTGTAGAATTATGCTTAAGCTTCCAAAATATTTCACAAGAGTAAAGTCAGACAAACATTATGAAAACAAAATTTTCCTATCCACCTTCTAATTTAAAAGTTTCTTGGCAGGTTGGCTTACTGCAGAAATTCTTCACCCAGTGGATTTTATTAGTGATTCTAGCCACCACCTATACTAAATCTCTCTTTTTGACAGCCTTTCCCTATTGATATATTTGATAATTGCTTATCTACACAGAGGGACAGATTTAATTCAAAGCTATCTCTGAAAGCTCCTCGGAAGACAGAGAACAACTCTTCTGCACATTTGGCTTGAAATAACTGTTCCATTCTGGGCTTTTCAGGTATTATCAGAAATAATTTGTAAACCAATTGGCAATGGAAGTGGCATTGGCATGCTTTATTGAATCTGATGTTTTTGTACGACAAATATATGGAATGAAATATGTCAGCTCCAGGCACATTCCAATTTTGTTACATTTAACAAAACTGTCACTTGGAGATTTCATTACAAAGTGGTACACTAGGCTTAATCCTACCAGGAAAGAAATAAATTGCTTATTTTTTTAAAAAAAATATTTTAGGCTGTCACACTGCCAATTCAAAAGGAGTCATTTTCTTTTTTATGTTACAGAATTCATTGTCATGGATTTTAGAGTTGGAAAAGAGGGCAGAAAGAAAGCTAATGTTACTTGTATATCCACATGTACCAGGTATTCTCCATATTTTACTTAAAACCCCCAATAAATCTTTCCAGGAAGAAAGCACCCTCAATTCACTAAATTCAGACAGGTTACGCATCTGACCAGGAGTCTTCCATCTTAGAAGTGATGGATTTGGGTCTCAGCCATAGGCTCTTCTGATTTTCAAGTCCATGCTCATTCTACTCCAATCCAATCGCCATCTCTGTGTTGGCAGGGCAGTGAATTTATTAAAGAACTAGAGGCCCTGTGCACAGATTCATGCACATTGAAAGGAAGTTAATTAGAAGGTAGCCATAGGGAAGGGACTAGGTGAGATGGCCAGACAAGCCTGGAGCCAACCTTGCATGGTCCCTCCCTGACCAGCTGCATCTGGGCCAGCTCTTAAAACATTACTAAAAACCTCATTGTACTTTTAAATTAGGAAATTTTTCAACTTCTAACTGACCTCAAAGCTTTCTGTCCCTATCCCATTGCTCTGTTCTTAATTTAAGACCTCATCATCTCTTGCCTGGATTGTTGCAATACCATTTAACTTATCTCTCTTGTTTTGTCTACAGCAATAAATTATCCATATTAATATTTCAATCCCTATTAAAACTTTTACACAATTTATCACCACAAATGAGATATAGTCAGAATTACTCAATATCATGTGCAAGACATTACACAATCTATTTCCTACCTAAATTGTCAGTAATCAATGTAATATCTCATACCCTTTGTTCCATGCCTATGGTATTTTCCCAAATCTATTACGCTTCTTCATGCCTTGAAGGCTGTATATGTTTTCCTTAACACTCACACCCACTTACCTGGAGAAAATTTAACTTTTAAGACCTTGGTCAAAAATTACTCTTTCAATGAAGTATTTCCTGTCCTTTGTAAATGACTATACACAAATCATTATTTCTATTTTTTAAAATATTCTTTTATTGATTTTAGAAAGAGAGAAAGGGAGAGGAAGAGAGAGAAACATCGATGTGAGAGAGAAATATTGATTGGATGCCTCCCCCATGCACTCCAACTGGGAATCAAACCCCCGCCCCCCAATCTGGATATGTGCTTTGACTGGGAATCCAGCTGGTGACCTTTTGGTGTACAGGACAATGCTTAACCAACTTAGCCATTATTCCTATTTTTAAGAACAATACTGTACTTAAGTTATTTATTTGCCTTTTTTTAAAAACAGATTTTGAGCACTTTGTAAGCAGGGACTGTGTTTAGATATTCAACAATTATTTATAAATGAGTAAATCTATTAAGACCTTTAGAGCTATGTCTCAGTTTATAAACAAATATCTTTAAAAATAGAAACTTTGCGGATCTAATTCATTACACTGCTGCTTCAGAAACATTTGCATCCGACCTTACTCTTAGAATCTTCTAAGCTGGCCAGAGCATGACTAGAAAGTAAAAATGTCTGTTCATTCATAAAAGCTGTGGAGAGGGCCCAAGAAAAGAGGAGTTGGTAGACTGGTGGCTAAAAATTAAGAAAGAAACTCTAAGAAACAGAGCACAAAAGGAAAGCAGCACTTAGAGAATAAGCTTGTGTATCACAGAATTGAAGAGGTAGAAACTGAATAAGAGGGAAATCGGGAGCTTTAGAGAAACTCAGGGGTAGGTTTTGATTTCCAGAGCATGGAGTGAGGGAGGAAGGGTCGTGGATTAAAAAGGGGTATCAGTAGAATGAGCTAAGGAAGCCAGAGCAAAAGTTATAGCCTGCCAGGGCTCACAGATATGTGTCCTTCCATTTCTCAAGGCAGTATTGGAATGCCACACAAACCCTAATAATAGTCATCAACAGCATGTCACTCACAATTCTCCTGTTACTAGGGAAAAGACAGTGAGTTTGGAGAGAAACAGACACTTAAAATTGACCAAACAAACCCAAACAAAAATATCAGGCAAAGAAAGGTATCTTTTTTCTTCACCTGTTTAGATCCTTTGCAACACAAGTTTCCTTGTCTCTGTTGATCTTCTGGCAAGTGACATTGACAAACCAAGGAATGTAAATGGCAAAATGGAAAGGAAAGAGAAGCAAAACACTAGAAAAGCACTAACCGGGATAATCAGATCCTTTGTAACTGAAAGTTGGTTATAGGCACAATTAGACAATCATTAGTTCATTTCTTCACTCCACAGGAAATTGGATTGCCTACATTTTTCTGAGCACGTGTAGAAAAAATCGTATGAGAACTAACAAACATTTGATACCGTATGACAATCTCAAACCCACAAGTCCAGTCAGAGCACTGATGCCTCCTAATTAGTCTTCATATCTGCAGCCTCTAAGCCTGTGCTGTCCTACACAGGAGCTGCTGGCCACCTGTGGCTATCTAAGTATACATTTTAAATGACTAAAATTATAAACATTCAGTTTCTGTGTCACATTAGTCACATTTCAAGTGCTTTATAGCCACATGTGGCTACTGTATTGAACAGCACAGATATAGAACATTGCATAGAACATTGCCATAATCGGAACACGCTCCCAATTCACCCTAAACAGCCCCCCTAACCTGAGCTTGCTCATAGGTAGTTTTAACATAGCACTTCCCTGCTCAGAAACTTCTGACAGGTTTCTTACTGCCACCAGGATAGCACTTCTCAAAATGTAAAGTACATTTATATCATCTGGAGAGCTTGTTATAATGAAGTCACTTATTTAATAGGGCTGAGCTGAGCCCAAGATTCCATATTTCTACTTACCGCCCAGATATGATCCAGGGTGTTTCTTCAGCCATGCATTTCAAAGTTCTCTGTCTCTCACTAGCCCCACCTGATGTTCATCAGCTCCCAGAAAGGACTCTTCTTTGTTCCAGCACCTGTTTCTCAACGCTTCCTACTGATGACATTACTCATTCAGGCTCTTTTTCTATGTTCAATCAATTTCTACAGCTTTGGGAAGGTTCTCCCTGGTGGCTCAATCACCTCTGTATAGATGGCCTTCCACTTTCAGTGTGCATAGCCATTTCCTCAGGGCAGCTTGACAACTTGAACTGCCCAGACCCTACCCCTGGAGATTCTAGTCATTAGATGGGACCCCAAACATGCTTGATTAATAGGCTGCAGGTGATCCTAATATCACTGTTTCCCTAACGGAACTCTGAGAAATGTTGTCTTAATATACTTCTTATCTGAATAACTGACTTTGAGACTTAAAAATCTTACACTGATATGCAGCTGCTTGTAGTGTTTCTGACATGTTTCAAAATTAAGTATTAATCATCTACATACATCTAAACATCTCTAGAGCTGTGGAATCCCAATCACATGTTGGAATCCCAATCACATTTATGAATCCCTTGAGTAAGATATTGAAAGCTCATGCAGAGGCCTCATCCCCAGAGATGCTGATTTGAGTGGTAAGGAGATGGGTATTTCCCCCCAAAGCTCTGTATTAAGTGCCCTGAGCCTGCTGAAACAGAGTACCACATATTCGGTGATTTATGAGGATAATAATTTACTTGCTATGGTCCTAGAGGTTAGAAGTTCTGCAATCAACATGTTGGCTGGCCACGCTCCCTCTGAAGGCTCTAGGGAAGAATCTGTTCTATGTTTCTCTTACGGTTTTGATGGTTGCCAGAAATCCTTGGCATTCCCTGGCTTGTAGCTGCATCCCTCCCAATTTCTGCCTCCTTCATCACAGAGCCTTCTTCTCTGTGTCTGTGTCTTCAAACCTCATTCTTCTTATATAACCTCATGGGATTTAGGGCCCACCCTTATAGGTATGGCCTTATTTGAACTAATAAGAGTATAATATGACAATTAGACTGGGAGACCTTCCAGGAGATCTTCCTGACATCCTTCCGGGCAAAGCCATAGTGGTGTGGCCAAGGCATAGGCAGTTAGGGGTGAGCATACTGGCAGAGGAGGGCAGTTGGGGGTGAGTAGGCCGGCAGGGGGGCAGTTGGGGACGATCAGGCAGGCAGGTAGGTAGGTGGTTAGGAGCCAGCAGTCCTAGATTGTGAGGGGTCCCAGATTGGAGAGGGTGCAGGCCAGCCTGAGGACATGTCCTCCTGTGCATGAATTTTGTGCACTGGGCCACTAGTTTCCAAATAAGATCCCATTCACAGGTATCTCAGGTTAGGATCAACATTTCTTTTTGTGGGACATAATTCAACCTGCAAACTCCCCAAATGATTCTAATATCTACCCATCTTTTAAGAACTATGTATCTAGACTCTGGTTCTGAAACTTGAGCAGACACCAGAGTCCCTGGAAGGCTTAGTAAGACAAGGATTGCTGAATCAAGCCCCAAGATTCAGTAGGTATGGGATGGGCCAGGACTTTATATTTTTCTAACAAGTTTGAAGACAACTGGTGTAGGGAGAAAGGAAAATAAAATGGATGTTTATCTCTCCTACCCTTGGAGTAACAGCATAGGAATTCCCTTGGACCTTAGAAGAAATGCAAAATTTTGAGCCTAGCCTAGAATCTGAAAGAGAGATTGTGTTTGAATAATATTTCCAAGTATTTTGAATGTTTATTCATTTTTAAAAAATATGTTTTTATTGATTTCAGAGAGAGGAAGGAAGAGGAATAGAGAGATAGAAACAACAATGATGAAAGAGGATCATTAATTAGCTGCCTCCTGCACACCCTCCTCTGGAGTCTGAGTGTGAAACCTGAGCTGGTTCTCTGACTGGGAATCAAACCATAACCTCTTGATCCATAGGGTAATGCTCAACCACTGAGCCATGCCCGCCAGGCAAATTTTTAGAAACATTGTTGTGTACTATTTGAAATAAAATTGTTAAATGGCTGGATTACTTAATGAGGAAATGGATAGATAAATAAATAATCCTATATAATAAAAGCCCAGTAACCAAAATGGTGGAACGATCAGAGACCAGAATGACCAGGGCCCCTCACCTGGCCGGCTGCCCTCCAGCGAGGGGTTAGGGGCAATCAGGCAGACAGAGACAGTTAGGGGTGATCAGGCAGGCAAGCAGAGTGCTTAGGGGTGATGAGGCAGGCAGGTGAATGGTTAGAGGCAGTCAGGAAGGCAGGCAGAGTGGGTAGGGGCAATCAGGTAGGCAGGCAAGCAGTACCAATGGTCCCAGATTGTGACAAGGATGTCAGACTGCTGGTTTAGGCCAGATCCACAGGCAGGAGCAGGCCTAAACCAGCAGTCGGACATCCCCCACGAAGTCCGGATTTTGAGAGGGTACAAGCCAGACTGAGGGACCCTTCCCAACCCCATGCACAAATTTTGTGCACTGAACCTCTCATAAAAGAATAATGAAGCAGTGTGTTCAATGGCTTATCTCCCAGAAGGCAGATCAGAGGTCTTCTAACTCTGTTGTCTTAGCAACTATCAAGGGAGTGGCCTGTCATCACGGCAGCTATAAAGAATCTGCCTGTTGGTTCTTCAGTGACTGCTGCTTATTTGGCCTTTTCCAGGCTTTAACCAAGAAGTTCCATGCTTTCATCTCCTTGCCCCTATCCCCATGACCTCATCTTAACATTCTGTGTCTTTACTATGATCACACTGTTATTTGTGCCAAGGTCTGAAAGAGAAGGCTGTCTGGGATACAGAGAAACACAGCACAGTGTAGATTTAGTTGTGACTTGGCTCTGGACCAAAAGGGTAGCAGGTAAGTTTCAGAGTTTCAGCTGAAAAAGAAAGAAGAGCTTTTAGAAAACTTAGAGCCAAGTCACAACAGGCCATATATGATTTTCTTTTGGCAGATATACTGTAAAATAAGAGTATAACAAATTCCCTGGGTAATAGTAATTGACCTATAAATGTCATTATTGATAGATTGTGTTTCTGGAAACATTGTTCTAGAGCTAAAGTGCTCATGTGAATCTCAGGAAGGAATTTAGAATTAGGCTTTGAAAGTCTTTTTTCTTCTTTCTCCACTCCTGATTTTCATTTGCCTCTTGGAGAGCTATACTTTTGTTCTCCCCATCTAATCAAGTCACATACCCAAGCAGTCAAAAACAGTCATCTTCTAAAAGACCAACATTTTTTTTTTGAAAAAGTTGTTTTGAAAGATTATTTGGTATCATTTTTTAAATGGAACTATTTCATACCCACATTGAATCATTTGATAGAAAGATTGCTAGAGTTCACATTAAGGTTTGCTTTTTTTAACCTGCCAATTTAAGAAAGAGTTGATTTCATTTTAATAAAATGGGTTTTGTCTGGAGAGACACAGTCTGATTTCAGAGAGCAATGACATTCATATGTTGCATCCTGCCACATGGCTTGAGGAACATTCATTTAATGTGCTGTTGCCTCTTCTTCCTCTTCTGTAAAATAGGATTAACAAAATTATCAATCTGGCTCCCAGATGTCTATTAGATTTAAATGGAACACACGTCTCATAACCAAAAAGAAAAAAAAATCTCCTGTGTTTTTAGCCATGTAATATAGATGCATTTCTGTAATCACCATTTAATTCAACCTAATTTAAATTTTGTTTTCTTTCTTGTATGAGCTTATAAAATCAGTTTCCACATTCTGAATGCTTAATTATGGCAAATAGGATTTTTGCAGTTACATGCATTAGAAGCTTTAGAATAAAGAACAAAATTAATAACTCTCTAAAACTCTCTAAATCTCTTTATTTGTGCATGATGAGAAATGTTCTTTACCCAAATTCAGGATGAAAAATCCTTCTTCTTCTCCCCCTCACATTCTCTACAGATAAATTGCTGAATCACTGTGTTGGCAGCCAAGTTCAACTCTACTGGGCATGCCTCTTTGAGAATTGCCAGGGGCACCCAGGTCTCTTGCTATTTCTAGATAACAGGACAAGAAGAGCACCCTGGTGCTACACTCTGAACAGGTGTGTGTGTGTGTGTGTGTGTGTGTGTGTGTATGAGAGAGAAAAAGAGAGAGAGAGACTACTATGTCCTCTCTTATTAAAGCTGATAGAGACTGTATCTCTGTGACTTTTTTTGCAAATAAGATTGTAAAATTTGAGCATAATATGAGGATCTTGAGAAAACATGTCGTCGACAGACCCTAATGGTGGCATGATAAAATGTTGATAGCTCACGCCATTGGTCAGGAGAGTTGGGTGCCAGCTACCCAGGTATATACTTCAGTCACATTCCAAGATTAGTGTGAGAAAAATGTTGATAACTAAGATTTCCTTTTCTCACACTTAAACCACAGGCTACAGATTAACTTTGATTTTTTATACCAATAACACTTTATTGATTTCCAATACTATTACTTAACACTATCTTTGTCTTCCCCAAATTAGAAATAACTCTCTTTAATCTAATCCATCCTGCAAAATGCTGTTATAACCCTTTAATTTTTTTCATTATAAATATTCTATATAATAAAATCCTAATATGCTAAGTGTCTGGTCATCTGGTTAGCTGTTCAAGTAATCAAAGTATAATATGGTAATGATATGGTAAGGCAGCTCAACCGCTCACTATGAAATGCACTGACCACCAGGGGGCAGATGCTCTGACTGGTAGGTTAGCTTGCTGCTGGGGTCCAGCTCAACGGGACTGAGCAAGACAGTCCAGACATGCCCTGAAACATTCCTGCAGTCCCTCCCTGGCTGGTCAACCTTCTGAGTCCCTCCTTGGCCCCAATTGGGCACCGGTGGTATCCCTTGGCCTGGCCTGTGCCCTCTTGCAATATGGGATCCCTCAGGGAATGTTGGAGAGCAAGGCCAGGGAAAGGGACCCCACCCAGTGCACAAATTCGTGCACCAGGCCTCTAGTTCATAATAACATAGTAAAGAATTGATGAACACTCAATACAATTGTAGATTATTTTATAGATCAGAAGTATTAGCTTTCTTAGAGAAAGAAACCAGCTTAAGGACTAAAGGATTTTTGTCCAATAGAATGAATTTGGTTGAATATTAACAATGTGAAACTGTGAGTGTTATGCAAACTGTCTGAGCATTAGTGTTTTTGTTTTCTACCTAATACAAGAATAATAGTAATACCTACTCTAAAGAGTTATCATGAGAATGAAATGATATAAATAATGTTTTTAGCATGGTTCTTGATATGTAGTAAATGTTATGACATATAAGATTCATGAAAAATTATTATATGTATTAGCATGGAATTTTTTGGTTTTATCCTATTTAGGGTTTGCTCAGTTTCTTGAATTTATCATGCCTTTTGTCAAATTTAAAAAGTTTTCAGTCATTATTTTTTAATTGCCTTTCAGCCCTACATTCTTTCTCTTCTCCCTCTGGGACTATGATAATACCAATATTAGTTATTTTGTTATTGTTCCTCTCTAAAGTTTTATATATATCATATATATATTTCTCTGCTTTTTATATTGAATAAATTTTACTGGTTTGTCTGTCTTGAAGTTCACTGATTCCTTTTACTTTGAGCCTATTCAGGTTTTTTTATAGAGAGGAAGGGAGAGGGACAGAGAGCTATAAACATCGATGAGAGAGAGACATCGATCAGCTGCCTCCTGCACACCCCCTACTGGGGATATGCCCGCAACCAAGGTACATGCCCTTGACTGGAATCAAACCTGGGACCCCTCCGTCCACAGACTGACGCTCTATTCACTGAGCCAAACCGGTCTCGGCAGGTTTGTTTTTTTAAAGTTATTATAATTTTTAATTATATAATTTCCATTTATTATTTTTTAAAATAAATTTTATTTATTTGCTTAAATCTTTTGTTTTGTCATTTGTAACCAGAGAGTCTGTAATTTCTTGTTGAAGATATTTTATGGTGGCCATTTTAAAATATTTTTCAGATAGCAGTAACAACTGATTCCTTTGAGTACTAGACTCAGAGACAGAGAGCATTTCTCCTGGTCTGTCTCTGTAGTGTCACTGGAGAAGTACCTACCTGAGATACCACTGCCACTAGGTGAAGGACCATGAGCTGCCTGAAACTGTGGGTTATGGGTTGCCTTCTGCTATTGGGTGGAGGGCCTGTCCTAGAACTTCTGCTGCCACTAGGTGGAATTCAAGGAAACTCTGGACTTGATTACTTCCTGTTAGTGAGTGGAGGGTGAGAAGATAGGCCTGCCTGGATCATCTGCTGCTGAGTGGAAGGTTGAGAATTGCTTCATCTGGTGGCTCTCTGTATTGTATGGTGGTGAAAGGACAAAGCAGAAATGAACTCTCCTCCACCTTGTCCTATAAGGCTGGGCCCCCTGCCTAAAACCCCCTCCCTTTTCTGGGAGTGGCCACAGTGTGCCAGCAATGTCCTAACTTCCCGGACCACCACCTGAATGGACCAATGAAGCTCCAGGAACACAGCGACCAATCTCTGTAATCCTTGTCACTTCCCTAAGCCCGCCCAATATCCTAACCCCATATAACCGATTGTTCTTCCGGGGCTCGCTCTCCCATCTCCCTGCTGCACCAGAAAGAGGCTGGGAGCCAAACTTGGGTTTGAATAAAGACTCTTTGCTTTTGCATTGGAAAAGGCTCCCTGGTGGTTGATAATTGGGGACCCTGAACTCTGGGCATAACAGTGGATACCACAATGTTGGCCTTGGGCTGCTTTCAGCCACTGAGTAGAAGGCCAGGAGACATGGGCCTGCTGGTGCCATCAGTGTGAGTGAAAAAATTGTAATTGCCCGAAGGTATGGGTCATTGAATGTGAACCCATCTTTAAAAATCACTGACTGAGTTATTTTTCCTAGTTGATCACTCCAGATATATTTTCTTAGTGCTGTTCTTCTTTGTAAGTATAGTATTATGCACTTCAAAATTTTTTAAGAAGTTAGACCTCATTTTAAATGTTCATGCGGGTGTGCGCGCGCACACACGGAAACACAAGAAACTTTGGGAAGTATTTCATATGTGTATTATCTTGATTCTGGTGATGGGTGTTTGCACATGTTCAAATTCATCAAATTCATTAAATGTATACAGCTCTTGGTACATAAATTAAAACTCAATAAAACTGTTTTAAAAAGATGATTTCTATAAAATCTAATCTCCATTTTGTATTAATTCTTAGTTAATTAGTGTCATATTGATGCTGTTTTACAGAGTTTTAATTGCCTATTAACAATTTTGGCATTATAAGAAATAAAAAAATAAATAAAAAGAGCACAACTATTACTAGATATTAAGCTGGGATTAATATTAAAAAGAAGAACATTCGCTTTGCATTATTATATGAATAATAAATTTAAGTGACTAAGTTTGTTGTTATGCCAAAAAGCAGAAAAATAATTGTTCCAATAACTGAGCTCTACCAACTTTAGCTTGTTCGTCTTTCAAATTAGTTTAATTATTAAAGCCTTCTTTAGTTCCAGAAAATTAAAACTTGACCAAAGGGCAAGTAATTTATTATGTAAATATTAATTCATCAAATATTGATAGATTAACTGCCACGTGCTAAGTTTTAATCTGCTTTAAGAAAAATATATTTTTTTTAAATAGAATAAGCTTGACTATTCTGATTTTCTCTCTTGGTAGAATAACCAGCCCATTTAGCTTTGGTTGACCTCATATAGACCATGACATCTCAGTAGAAGATCGGTGTCTAGTGCAACAGCATTGGTGGAAAAGTGGCAGATATCCTGGAACTAGACAGGGACTCTCCCTGCCAGCTGGAAGGGCTATGGGTAGTAAACACAGCCAAACATGCCCTCTATAGACCCAGGAAGTGGGGAAGATCAGGGTGTATCATAGCAATTACTAAGCCACACCGGCATTTATACACTATTAGTTCACTACCACACCCCTTGACTTATTTAACTTTACCTGAAGTAACTATTGTTTATTCTGAAGTATTATTTATAAAATTGATAAGATTTTATTTTTTTAGAGGCAGTACCCATACTTGTACTTAAGAGAAAGTCCTTAACATTGGGAGAACTCTATTCAATTTAAATGTAGTCACATTTAATGCACCTAATAACAGCCCAGATTTTAAATCTAAATAATATCTGGTATGCTATATTTACTATGTAATAGATTATTATACAATATTTCTATTTTAAAAAGTGGAACTGAATAGGAGAAAGTCACTGATCTGTCTAGAGACAGATCTTGTGTGGCTTCTACAAAGCAATTGGACTATCTAGGGCTAGATGTTTCTGGAACTCCTAAATGGTATTTCTTTTTGTTCTTCTTTAGCTCAAGAATGAAGTCTGGCATCTATCTTGGCTGATCTTGGAGTACTGTGCAATCAGACCTTCACCACCAACAACAACACACTAATCTCCAGACTATGAGAGCCCCAGCACGTCAAGGTGGCCCTTGATTGCCAATGTTCTCTATTAACAAGCTGATTCTTTTTTTAAATATATTTCATTGATTTTTTTTACAGAGAGGAAGGGAGAGAGATAAAGAGCTAGAAACATTGATGAGAGAGAAACATCGATTAGCTGACTCCTGCATAGCCCCTACTGGGGATGTGCCCGCAACCAAGGTATATGCTCTTGACTGGAATTGAACCTGGGACTTTCAGTCTACAGGCCAACACTCTATCCACTGAGCACAAGCTCATTCTTTAGGCTCAGAGTTCCAAAGGCAAACCTGGTCCAGTTAACTGCATCTTGTCTCATGGTTCCAAAGGAAAGCTTGGCCTAATTAATGATCCCTTATTCCATTCTTTCTCATTGTCCCCCCAAACTCAACCAGCCCAGTTTTGTAGGAGTAGATTCCAACCACAATAGGGAACCCAGGTTTTACTTGTAACCTCAGCCCACCCACAAGTAGTGAAGCATAAAGGTAAGCCATTATTCAGCATGAACCTTAGTGAATAACAAATATATGGATTAGTAGCTGACAGACTTTATGGTATAATCTGTGGAAATTCATTCTTTATAAGCATTCACCTACATGAATTGCTTTCTTTCTGTTCCCGCCTAAGATTCTTTAAGTAAGTCAGTTTCTTCCCATTGGGAGGTAATGGGTAGGAGTGGGAGGATTAAATCAGTTGTTTATAAGCCTTTGATAGGTTCAAGTCTAGAAAACTCAGAGACCTATGGAACCAGCCAAATGCTGGTCTGCTAGAAACTCTGGTGAACCTCAGAGTATATCCTTAAAAGAGTGGCTACTGGTTTACCTATAACTGAGGTTTTCAGGATGTGAGATTCTCAGTGCTAACTCTGGAAAAATCCTGGGCAATGGCATGAGTTGATCACTCTAGTTTCTACTCTATACAAAAGTTCTACATTTGAACTTTTGTTTTCCATCCTTCCTTTCTTTACTATGTAAAATCAGATATTTTTCATGTTAGGAATTAACTCAAATTAAGAAATAGTCTATGGATTAAAATAGATTTTGCTCATGGGCCTTCCACTTTTTTAAAAAAAATCTTTTTCTAAGAGATCAGAGTGTGGACCTAGGAGGAAAGAGTCAAGTTGAGGATCTTGGTTTTCTTTCAGTCTGGATCTTAAACCAGAGGCAAAAATGTACCATTATGGCTCATTTTTCTATGTATCTCACTAACCCTAAAGGTTCTACTGTATCATTTTAGTAATGTTCTTGGCCCTTGTTATCTGTATATATCCTCCTTGAGAAATCCCTAGAAGTATATGTGAGAAAACGGAATTCAGAGACTCTATTCATGGCTAAACTCTCAACACATCTAATAATCTAATCACCACAATACTCTGCTTGTTATTCTGTCCTTTCACCACTGATCTCGTCATCTTTCCTTTGTACCTTCTAGAATTTGCTTATTTTTTCATCACTTTTCTTTTTTAATACCAACCTATCTCTCAGCATTATCCTTCATAGAGGAGATAGGAAATGGCCCTCTTTTACACCTTAAAAATCAGGTATTTTTCTTTATTATTATCAGTCTTAGAGGAAAGTGAGTCATGTTGTCTCTTGATCAAATTAACTCTACCACTTCTGTTTTTAATTTAATTCTCTTCTAACACTCAAGGAAAATTCCAAATCATTTATTTGCATCTCTTATTCTAAGTCCTGGCTCTTTGTTGCTTGCCTACTAATCATTTCAAGCCTCTTCCGTCTCAAAAAGAAACAGAAATACCTCTCTAGATCCTCCAGCTAGCATCTTCCATCTTCTCATTCCATCACACTGCAGCTCTTCAAATGTTCTTCTTTATATGCTCACTTCCCATTCCTTCTAAACACTTTGCACTTAGGAATTTTCCACAATCTAATTAACAACCCTTTCTTAGCTTACTTAACATACGCGATGCCAAGAAATCATTTCATTTTTTTTCAACATACTTTGCCTTCAGGAGTATTTGATGGAACTTTACTCACACTTTGCACTCCATCATTTTAGGTAAAGAATTTCATGTATGTGCATGTGTATTCCCCACATTTTAAGCCTTTTCTCAGACTTTCTTCATTGTATCCTCCATAATTTTCCCCGGTTTTATACTTGACTCACTCCTCACACTAACCAGTGTCCTTGGTGTTCTCACGCATGGCCCAAGGACAAATTACCACTGATGTCTGATTGTCTGATGACTCTCAGATCTGTACCTGTGGTTCTAAACTCTCTTCTGACTTTTTTTTATATAATTGAATCAATTGCAACTTATTACATTACTATGTTACATACTCTTCTGACTTCTGGATTCATAATATGCAGTTTCCTATGGGAACTGAATGTCCTAGAATTCTAAAGACATGTACAAAATTGACTTGCTTTACTAGCCTCTCATCATATTCCTGGTCATTGTTACCAGAATTTATTAATTTTTCCTCAGTCATCAACCTGAGAATCCTCTTAGAACTGTATTTTTTCCATTTCCCCACACTTAATTAGTACTATGCTAATTTGAATCTTCTGAAGATGGGATGGGATGTACAAGATACTATTGGGAGAGTAGGGAACTGTGAAGAGCAAAAGAAAGGAAGCAGCTAAAGTGAGCTTATTCATTGGCTGAGAGGAGCCCATGGGAGACCTGCCCTTGTCATAAATGAAGTGTTATATCTAGTGCGATAGAAGCTGAGGCCATCAGTAAATTATATTGCATACTGCCAGTGACCTGAGAGGTGCATTCCAAACCCCATCAATTTCACCTCCTAAATATCTATCATACTTCTTTTTGGCCCATTCTTCTGAGCATGGCCTCATAATGCTGTTCTTTCTGCCACCAGTCTTGTCTGCCTTTCTGTGTAGGTCATTCTCCCAGCTACTGCCAAAATGCTCCCTTTCACATGCTAATCCAATTTGATAAACTCCCTGGCAACCTGATTTCAATTATCAGGGGATACTCCTGGATACAATCCAAGCTTCTTAACTTGGCAATGAGAAAGTACCAAAATTTTACTGGGCCTGTCTAGCCATATCTCTCAACACTTCCTCTACCTCTCAGAAATGCAGAGTGCTGTGCATCTTCCTCAGTTTCGTACCTCATGTCTTTGCACATCAAGTTTCATCTTCCTAAAACG
This sequence comes from Lasiurus cinereus, assembly GCA_011751065.1. Taxonomy (NCBI): domain Eukaryota; kingdom Metazoa; phylum Chordata; class Mammalia; order Chiroptera; family Vespertilionidae; genus Lasiurus; species Lasiurus cinereus. The sequence goes on along the minus strand of JAAGEH010000045.1, from coordinate 9,644,004 downwards.
TCCACACTCTCACTGTCCCCCACTCCCACTGCTCTGCCCCATAGCCTCATTGTTAACTGCCACATGACTCAGAATAGTCTCCTAAATCAGTAGTTCTCATCTGGGCAGTGGAGAGTTTTAAAACAAGACAAAACAAAACTGATGTTTGAATTCTATACCCAAAGATTCTTATTTAATTAGTTTGGGGTTTGGCTGGACATTAGAAGTATAAAATCCCCCAAGAGAATTCTACTGAATAGCTACAGCAGAACTGAGAGACACCACCTATTTAGCTTTCCTCCAGGATTCCCCAAACTCCTAAGGTTGAGTGCAATACACACTGAGTGGCCAGATTATTATGTGTTCAGAGATCATAATAATCTGGCCACTCAGTGTGTGTATGTGTGTGTGTGTGTGTGTGTGTGTGTGTGTGTGTGTGGCCCGGTGCATGAATTCATACATGGGTGGGGTCTGGTCAGCCTGGCCAGGGGGAGGGGACATGGGTGGTTGGCCGGCCTGTCTGCTGGTCAAACTCCTGGTTGAGGAGACAATTTGCATATTAATCTTTTATTATATAGGTTATACATGAATTGCCAGATTATTATGCATTCAGAGATTATAATAATCAGGCCATTCAGTGTATTTGGAGTGATATGAATTTACTTTTACCTTACTGGGTATAAGAAAAGTTTCCTTGAGTTATTATTATTTTTAAAAATCATGCTAAATTTGACTTTGAGCTCTTGTCTAGGAGTGAGAAACCCAATATCAGTCATTCTTAGAGTCTGATCTCACTCTCCAACTCCAGAGTTAGATAATTGTATGAGAGCTGATATTAAGTAGAAAGAGTTTGAGGAAGAAACTGTAAACTTCAAGCCTGCTGTACCATTGATGAGTGGTTTTACTCTGCCCTCAATAAACCAAACCAATCTTTTATTAGTGGTTTGGTGATCATTAAAGGGACATGGTTTGTTTGAATAATTAGTGAAAATATATACTGTTGACTTAGAAAAGATTGCTAGGGTCATTTCACTAATGACTCTCCTTTAAAATAATTTGAAAATTAAACATTTAAATGCATTGTTTGAGAGAAAAAGTTAGCAACTGTTTTTTTTCAGTGGGTAAAATTGGTTGTTTCAAGTGAAGTAATGCTTTTGTTAAACAACCAATTGTTTCTCTGGAATTATGTTTCAAACAAGTGTGGGAATTTTGGTAGAAAGATCATGTACACCAGTCAACTAAAATCTACTGATTCTATTTACTTCACCAAAGAAAAAAATACACACACACCTACACACACACACACACACACACACACACACACACACACAGGAAATTGGACTCTTTGGAGTGTCTGAATTCTTGTGCTGGATAAGAAAGGTCTGAGGCAGTAGACTTGCCTTTGCCTCCAGAGGGCTTGCTTTAGCCAATGTTGTGCACTGGAACCAAGAATTAGATGGCAAAAAAAGGCAAACCCCAAACAGAATGTGTGGCAGCCTGCTTCATGGAAACATAGGACACAAAAGCCTAAGTGAAGAGGCAGAACTCAGGTACCAGTGTGTGAGAAGAGTGACTCAAGTAAGAGGTTGCAGACTGGAGGAGAGGAGAGGGCCTCTGGGTTGTATCTATAAGCCCTTTATTAGACAGCAGTGTGTTGACTGTGAGTAGGTTATGAGTTGGGAAGAACTTTAAATGGTCTCAGCTATTCCTGAGAAAGAAGTCACAACAAATGACACAGTAGCATCAATGAAAATTTAAAAAAAATAGCTGAATGCCATTTTCTAGAATAGACCAAGAGAACTACTCTGTGATTAGTAAAACATCTGGGAAGTTTTTGAAAAACAAGGGAAACAGTCTTAGAAGCACACAGACAGAAAATGTAAGTTACCTATAAAAGAAAGGAAGCTAGGCTGGTCTCAGTTTTCTTTTTTTTGAAAAATTAACACCAGCAGGAAATGAAGCAACATCTAAATCATTATGAAGAAAGAGGATGTACCTAGCAAAGTTCTTGTTTATGTAGGGCACAAGAAGAGATTTTCAAACACACAAAGATTTCAAAAACATTTTACTTACTTGCACCACTTAAAATAATGTAAATTACTTGAAGATATGTGTAGTCAACTGAAGATGACTAAAAAATTGAAGACTTTAAGAAAGAGAAAGTGGCTGAATAAAATATTGGTGATAAACATCAATATTAGTTAAATATAGAAGTAGGTCAACACAGGAAAAGATAATTTACACAGATTATATTTCATTTCTATTGTGCAACAAAGCAAGAAGAACAAGATAAATATGTAAAGAGCTCCCCTGATGTGTCCAATGCCTTATAAGACATGGATGAGAAAAAACCTTTTTCTTGAAAAACCTAAAAAACAATCTAAGACATAGACAATTTATACTAATAAAAGGATAATTAGACCTGGTTGACTGGACATCTTCTGGTCATCCTGCCTTCCTTCCAGACAAAGCCATGGTAGCGGGGGGGGCGGTGGGGCAGGTAGAGGCAATTAGGGGTGATCAGGTGGGGAAGGGAGAGCAGTTAGGGCGATCAGGCCAGCAGGCAGAGAGATTAGGGGTGATTAGGCAGGCAGGCAGGTGAGTGATTAGGAGCCAGTGATCCTGGATTGCAAGAGGGATGTCCGATTGCCAGTTTAGGCCTGATCTCTGAGCGGTCCCAGATTGGAGAAGGTGCAGGCTGGGCTGAACGCCCCACAAAGGTATGAATTTCATCCACCACACCTCTGGTCTATATATATAAAAGCCTAAGAGACCAGACAACTGGATGATTGGATGACCAGCTGGAAGCTATGATGTGCACTGACCACCAGGGGACAGATTTTCAATGCAGGAGCTGTCCCTTGGTGGTGAGTGCACTCCCACAGTGGGAGCACTGATCAGCTGACATCCACTTACTATGGTGCCCAGCTGGAGCTCGGGCTCCTCCCCAGGCTGACTGCTGCTTTGCATACTACTCCATCCACTGAGGGGTCCTGGATTGCAAGAGGGCTCAGGCCAGGCTTGAAAGAACCCACTGGTACATGAATCCATGCACTGGGCCTCTAGTATATATAAAAGTATGATCTTCACATCATTAACTATTGTGGAGCCTACATAGCCAACAATTGTAGAGTGGCTACCCAATTACACATGCATTGAAATAAGTGGAGAAAAAGGTGTAAGACAGAGATTATTGTGAGATATGCAGGCATCTGATCACAAAAGTTTCTGACAATTTCTGGGTTTGCAAAACTGCTGAGCCGAGTTGCATGGACCATTTCCCTGGAGAAAGGCCATGTTTTTTTCACACTCTTAAAATCTGTGCTCTGGGAAGGAGTGTGCATTCATTCCTGCTTTTCCTAATAGTTAATTTAAACACTGATTGCAAAATTTTCCCTAACAATGAATTTAAATTGTACCAGTGTTCATTATTTTCCTCCCAATTGTGTGCATCCAATCCATCTAGAAGGAAATCTAGAAAGATCATTACTGAGTTCTTATCACAAAATCCTTATAAAGGGGAGAGTTCAAGAAATAAAGGATTGAATAATATTGACACAGAGTTGGTGTCTAGTGAATATTTATTCAAAATTATTTGAAGGAAGGGTTTGTATCAACAAGGTTTTGAGTAGCTTCAGAATGGTATGGTAAATTATTGTTTAGCAAATGTCCAGTCACTGCTCAATGCCCCCATCTCTTTGGAAGGAATATTGTCTCTCTCCTATTGATGATGGGTTTGGCTGTGTGACTTGTTTTGGCCAATTGAATGTTGGTAAAATAAAACTAGCAGAGATTTAAAATATACTTGTGAGTTTAGATGTAGTCTTTTGCCTTTGCCATGAAAATAACATGCTTAGTAGCCAGACAGTTTTGACACCAAATACAGCCAACCCAGTCTAGATCAAACTGCATCAATTTGCAGATGTGTGAACAAAAATAAATGCTTGGTATTGTACACAATTGAGTTTTGGGCCTACTTCTTATGCAGTATCTTACTGAATCAGATTTGGGGACAAGGCAGTATATTAAAAATATTGTAAAAATGTTTAGTATTCGTCAAAGTTGAATGCAAGAAATGGTTGAATGTTACTCTGGAAAAAAAAACATGTAAGAGTAATAACTAAATGTATTTAGAGGGTCAGCTCATGAGAGAAGGAAAATGGAAAAAACAAAGAGATTTTTCAACAATTGAGAGGCTTAAAAGCTTGTAACCAACCCCTCCAAAATGGAAGGTAACACACATAAAGTCCTTATTTCTACCAGGTCATTTAATTTGTACTGTCCTCTGTTTAATCATCTGTAAAAGAAAAGGACAGTAGTTGATAAGCTCTTTCAGAATTAAAACATAATGAGCCTTTGAGATAGTTTTAACTCTACTTAGTAAAATAAGCTTAGAAAATATGCAGAAATAGATGAATTAAATGTTTTAAAGGAAAGAAATCAAATTTCCGTTACCTTTGGTAACTCTTTATTTTACAGTCATTTCATATTCAAGTTACTAAAAAAGAACATTCGATATTATTCAACAAATCAATGCAATAAATAAATAAAATTATATCTTAAAGGAAAAATTGATTTGAACCATTTAAGAATATTTTCGGTTAGATATATTTGGTAAAACTCCACCCATTTCCTTTTAGCTCGCTTCCCTGCTAAATGTCAAGTAATATTTAAAAATATATTTTATATATTTCTAGTTCCCCATATCAAAGAAATACTTTATCCTTCAATAATCCCTAAGTGAAACTAAACCTTTTAAAATAATTTCATTTAAAAGAATTGCAAACACAGCTGAGAAAATAGACATTTATGATGGGTTTTATTCAAATAATCACTCAGTGACAAATTTTGGTCAATTTTTGTATTGTTATACAACTAAGGGTTTAGAAGTGCTAGAGAGTCTAATAGATTTTCGAAGGTCACCTAGTTGAGAATACTGAAACCACCCAATCTGTTTGAAGAGTATTATAAAAATAAGCTAGAGAATTTATGATACAACATTAATCATACATATCATAGCAAATATGCCAAAAGTGCCTTGCATTTTCATAGCAGTTTGCTTTCAACTAGCCACATGATGAATTGATAGGGCTTTTGCCCTGTGTGATTATCTTCTGTAAAAATTTCAAGGAAAAGTGCAAAGCCTTAGTAAGAAAAGGTCTATGAACCAATAATTGAATTTTACAAGAGCACTGATGATTTACATAAAAGTTTATTACATTCTATCCAGCTAAAAACTTGTCAGAGGCAAATAATTTTAGGAACTTAAATATTGCCCAAACTTCAAGCTACAATTTGCATTTGGCATTTAAGTGTGTTTTTCACACTCTTAATTAACAGAAAGTATTAGAAAGAAAATTGAACTCATCCAGTTACACTTTATTCATAACTTCCCTCATATTGATAGTAGTTTTGTTTTGCTGACTTTATGCATAAAAACCATGACATTCAAGTGTTATTTTTTTACTTCTTAAAACTTTTAGTTAACTGAGTTTCCCCTTTATATTTGAAGACGTTTTGTCAGTTACAAACTATATGGTGGTTTCTGTATTTCACAATTAATTTTCTGTTTTGTCATGAAGAATTAGGAATAACTGTTAATAATAAATTAGAAAAAAAAACATTTACCAGAGTTTCACTATTCAGAATCACTTGGTATTTAATTTATTTATGTCTTTAAAAATATGTTTTTATTGATTTCAGAGAGAGGAAAGGAGAGGAAGAGAGAAAGATAGAAACATTAGTGATGAGAGAGACCTATTGACTGGCTGCCTCCTGCACGTCTCTGCACTGGGCATCGAGCCCAAGTCCACAACCTGGACAAGAATCGAATCTGTGACCCTGGCTGGGCTCACTTGGTATTTTAAAGGGTAAAATGATGGCTTTGATATAAGCAATAAAAAATGTATGCATTCAAATAATAGAAATTATGGTTGTAAATTAAGATTTAGGAAGGAAAAAAATGCCTAGGCAAATAACTTCATTTCACTAAAAATCCTTCATTCAACAAGCACCTTATATAATGGATGCACACTGGAGTTGTAAACTATTATATAGAAAACTAAATAAAGAGCACATGAAATATGCTTAATTCTCAAATCTTAGGGACATGAAATTGTAGCTACAATGTGGGAGCATTGGGATCCATCAAAATTTATAATGTGTTGGCAATTGTCAGAACATTCTTTTTTATTTTTTAAAGAAATAAACAAAAAACTAAATTTTTATTTGTTTACTCTCAATTTTTCAGGGAATATTCTACTCCATAAAGATATAACCCAAAATAAGATAGAAGAAAAGTGATAAAAGAAACTGTGCTCAAATGTTATACTGGTTATTTTGAGAAGTAACTATAAGATTCATCAAAACAAATGCCATCAGAGTACAAAATAATTCTACATATGTTAAAAGGAGATCTATTCATTGAATAAATCATATTTATTTATAGTCTCCCACGTACCAGATGTTGTGCAAGGCTTTTAGCAGGCCATAAAGATAAGGAAATATAATTTCTGCTCCTCAAGGGCTCAAAATCCAGAAGAAAAGATAAGATATGACACATTCCCATACCAGTCTCTGAGTTGAAGAATGGCAGGACGGTATCTTATTTGTCTTTGCATTTAAGTTATGAGTGAATCTCACTAGATGCTGAATTCAGAATTCTAAGAAACCAATCAGTGATTTGCACCCATATACTTATATTAAAACCAAATGAAGTTTTCCACTTTTTTTTCCTATTTAATTTTTGCAACAACTCTCTGAGGTAACAACAGGCAAATGATGAAACTGAAGGATAGAGAAGTTAGGTAAGTTGTCCGAAGTTACAGAGCTAATGTATGGTAATGTACATCCAGAATTCACCCTTTTCATCACGTTTTTTTCATATTATTGCTGAGTAATACAAGCTACGAAAAGATATAGCTAAATTGTCAAAGGTTCCAAGGAAAAATTACTCCAAGGAGGAAAATCAGTAGATTTTGGTTGGACTGGGGACTATAGGATGGAGATAATTCTTAGGTCTGGGAATGGGATCCAAACTTGCATTCTCTTGTAGCTACCAGCAAATGTGAAAATTTCAATTTAATTTCATAGCATATTTTGGCCATTGTAAAAATGCTACAATTAACATATAGGGCAATATCTTTTCAAATTGGTGGGTTTTGTTGTCTTTGGACAAGTATCCAGAAGATAAATTGCTGGGTTAGATAGTCAATCTAGTTTTATTTTTTTGAAATATCTTTATATTGTTTTCTATAGTGGTTGAATCAATTTGAAGTTCCAACAACAGTTCACAAGGCTTCCCATTTTTCCACATCTTGCCAACACATATTATATATCTGAAACTAATAGAACTAATATAATAAGGTATACCAACTATATTTAAAATTAAATTCCATCAGATAATTAAGAACTCAATTTCTCAGTTGTACTAGCCACATGTCAAGGGTTTAATAACCATTTGTGGCTTCTGGCCAATAATGGTCAGCACAGAACTGTAGAACATTTTCATTCTCACAGTTCTATTGGAGAGTACCATTCTCAACCAAAGGGACTATAATCATTCTCAGTGAGAAAACAGCAAAGGCAGCAAAGAAGCAAAGTTTCAGAAAAAATCGGGGTGCTGAGTTTGGTGAGAACAGAAAGTCCACATCAGTGTATAAAACATGATAAGTAAGTGTCAGGTGTATTTGGATGATCTTCAATGCCAGAGAGAAGAATGTAGGTGAATTTGTTTCTCAATGAGAAACATTGAGGATTTCTCATCAAGGAAGTGAAATCATTGGATTTGTTCTTTAGAATAATTATTTGGGAAGTAGCTCACAGAACTGATTGAAATAATGAGAGCTGATGGTTGAGAAACTGGTTATGAAACTGGAATGGGAGAACAGGAAAGGAAGTGAGAAATATGAGGCAGAACCTCTATGAGTTGACATTATGAGGAGAAAGGGAAAATAATTTTGAGTAACTGCATGATGGCAGGTTCAGAAATACAGAAGTCAGGAGATAGAGTGGGTTTGTTCGGAAGAAAAGAGAATATGTTCAATTTTGAACATGCTGAATTCAAATTCTTATGAGACATGTATCTAGAAATGTCCATGAAACACTAAGCAAGTTTCCTAAATACTTTTCTTATTTTCACTGAAAAATAAATGGCCAGCCTCTGAAGATAAGAGACAGTGAGATCAAAGGAATTATCACTGGCAGGAGTAGAACAAAGTCAATAGTTGCAGAAGCATTATAAAAGTTAAAGTTAAGTCGAAACTGGTTTGGCACTGAGCCAATCAGTGGATAGAGCTTAGCCTGCGAACTGGAGGGTAGCAGGTTCGATTCCGGTCAAGGTTGCGGGCACATCTACAGTGGGGAGCATTCAGGAGGCAGCTGATCGATGTCTCTCTCTCATTGATGTTTCTGGCTCCCTTCCTCTCTGTAAAAAATTAATAAAATATATTTTTTAAAAAAGTTAAAGTTAAGAGTTGGGGCCAAGACTAAAACAGTCTAATTTATCTTTATGGCTTTGGGAAATTGTGTATTTTTTATAGACTTGTTGGTTTAACATCATTTTCCAGATAGGCTACTACTAGAAAAATCCCTAACAGCATTAGTTTCAGATTGTTTGCTAACGTTTTACAAGTTTATGATAGGGTTGCAATACCTTTGGTTGTATATATGAATTGTTATCAGAAATTCATGTAAGATTTTCTTAAGTTGTACTATAGACTTTCATACATTATACAAACTATTGGTATATTTTATTGAAGCAGATAGAGTGTAGCAAGTGTTGTAAACTATCAAGCCTATTGTTTCAAATATCACAGAGAATCATGGGAATCCCTTCACCATGGTATTAGTAGAGATTCCAGGATCCCTGGAGTGAATGTTCTTCACAGGAGTTTTTCTGATCACCTTCTAGATCCCTTCAGTGTAATTGGTCCTGGCAGGAAAGAACCAGCAATGCAATTTAAAAGAGGAAAAGGAACCAAGATGGTAAGTTAAGAATTCTGTGTATTTGTGCAGCTTAGTGAGTAGAGACAGGAAGAGGTAAAGATCTTTCTTACAGGAGATATTTCCATCTTTGTCACAAGCTAAGACAACATATTTCTGACAACCAGGATTTCAGGGAACATGAGAATCTAAGATAAAAAGATTGATACTAACTCAGAATTCTGAGGTTTTACATAGCACATTTCTGAACCTAAGGCAGTTTTTCTACCAGACCTCATCCTGTGTTATTGAACTCATAAATGCAGAATTCGTTCAGTGATTTTGTTGCTTTTAAAGGTTAAAGCCTTGTAATTTACTCACTTTCCAAGTCCATAATTACTAATAAGCCCTTGAAACTCCTTCACTTAGAGAATTTTTAATGAGTCAATTCAAGATCCTCCTATGAGATATCTTGAGTTCAAAGAGAAGGAAGTGGTTGGGGGAGGAGGGCAGGGGAAATATGAGAGGTTACCTTAACAACCTACAGTAAAGTCGGGTTTGAAATTCATACCCTCCAAATCTCAGTGGCAGTTTACATTACTCAGAAAAAAGCAGGGTTGACTTCCCAGCAAATGGAAGACAATGAATAGAAGATACCTTGTTAGTATTGAGAAGTTAGTCATTAGCTATAGCAATTAACTGCAATTGCCAATACTTACAAAAAGGTAAGATGTTTTACACAAACAACTATTACTCAGTAAAAGATGATTATCTCTAGTGATTATGGCTTTGGGACAAGCAGGCCACAAATCAGCTAAAGATAAATTTATATACACCTACTGCAAGTCTAATGTTGACAGCATCTATCTAATCCCAAACATCCAATTAAAGTGAATGTGTTTTATTTCCATCCCAATATGTGGTCTACCCAATGTTAAATATACAAGTGCCTGTAAGAGTTATTTTTAATTTAAATGATAGAGAAACTAATGCTTTGATCTGAAGATGGATTTTTCACTTCTTTTCTTAATTCTAGCAACACAATTAACTGAAGACTAGAAACTAGAACTTACAAAATTCCTGTAAAAATTAACCTGTATTTTTCCATTAGCACAACATGTAATTGAAAGGTTGTTTTCTTGGCTGTAAACTCTTCATTATATTAATCATAGATAACACTGAATATGTCATAAAAGCAAAGGTAAACAATTACAGTTCACAAAGTAGATTTAGTTCAGAGCTGAGTGCTCATGTGCAATACTTATGTTGGAAAGTATAAGAAATATGTTCTGAGCTTTTTCTAGAAAAATTTAGAAACAATTTTTAGATTTTTATAATGTATTTTGCCAGCTTTAAATAAGTGCATGAATTATGCATCAACTGACACATCTTGAAATGCTTGTACAGTATTTTGTCTAATTTGTTGAAAAATAATCAGATGAATCAACTTTGAGTTCCTCCAATTTATGATTTCAGCTGTGTTTCCAAATTAAAATTAATTAGGAATGGGCTAATTTGTATGTTGTAAAATCAGATTTAACTACCTATATGCCTGCTACTTTAATAGTCTTGATTTTTTTATAAGGCTCTTTTGTGTAGTGGTTAAGAAGGCTTTCTCTGGGAGAAAACTGCTCTTCTAATTACTAAGAGTGGATCATGGTCAAGTTACTTAATTATGCCTCTTTTTTTCCATCTATAAAATGAATATAGTAAAAATACTTAGCTCATAGGTACGTTGTAGCATGTAATTCATAGGATGTTAGTTACTATATCTTAAAGCCCTTAGAATAGTACTATCACGTAATAACAGCTATAAAACCTGACCTTATGTCATCGTAGTTTGTCTTAAAGCTTATATAACTAGAGGCCAATACATGAGCAATAAACGTGGGAGAAAATACTACAATAGGTTAAACTTTGATAGTGATAAAATAAAAATCCTAAGGGATATATCTTTTTTTTAATGTTAAGATTTTAATAAAGTTCCCCTCTTTTAAAAGAAGCATAATATTAATCATTAAATAACTTACTAAAACTAACATCTCCTCTTTACTTATACTAAAAACTTTATTTTTTTAGTTTTTATATTTAAAATTTATCAAAACTAAGTTAAGCTGACTTACTTGAGAGTTTCTATGATATGATAAAGTCAGTCACATAAAAAATATTTATTTATGTTTCTACATTCTCACTGTAAGTAAAGCAGGGGATAATATCCAAACTGTTAATTAACTGTGGTAATTGGAAAAATATACCCTGGGTAATTAATATCCACAGAAAATCCTAAAGCCTATTTAGAGTTTCTAAGTTTTTAATTTATTTTTGGTTGCAACTTCAAACTAAAGCAAAAATATAGCTACTTCTCTGTTTTATAATTTTCTAACATACTCTTTATTAGTGAACATAAAATCACCAGAATCAGAAAATAAAGCTATTTGAGGTTTCAATGTGTGTTATGATGAAACAATCTCTGGAGTAGGTTCAAATTGGTTTATGAAAACATAAATTTTGGGCTGACACAGACCTTAGGCGAGTATTGGCTATGCTAATTAACAGCTATTCATTTTGCATAAGTTGCTTAATCATAGTAAACCTCAATTTTATCCTATATTAAAGAAAGGTAATAGTACATACCTTTTATGATATTTGAAAATTCAACTATCCTAATATATAAAAACCCTGGGTCTGTCACACCCACAATGACCAGAGGCTCAACCAACTAGAAGTTCAGTCCTGCAGTCAGTGCTGGGTTGGTAATCCAGCTGCAGGGGTGGTGACCCAGCACTGACTGCTGAGGGGGGCTGTGAATCAGGCCCAGAGAGAGGCCTGAAGAGAGAAGCAGGGTCTGATCTGTAGCCTCTGTGGCAGCTGTTAATCAGCACTTGCCTCTCTCTTTTTCTCTGGGCCTGGCCAACAACTGTGCCTCCATTTCTCTCCACGCCTTCACCAGGGTTGCTGATCAGCCCCACCTTTCTGCTCAGGCCCCATTGATAGGCCCAGAGATGCTGACTGGCATAGAAACTGACCAATCAGAACCAAATTGGCTGGCAGAAGTGGGCAGTTGGGGCCAAGATCAGGCCTGCAAGGGAGGGTAGTTGGGGGCCATCAGGCCAGTAGGAGAGGGCAGTTGGGGGTGAGATCAGGTTGGCAGGGGAGGACAGTTGGGGGTGATCGGGCCAGCAGGGGAACAGTTAGGTGTTAATCAGGCTGGCAGGGGAGCAGTTAGTGGGTGATCAGGCTGGCAGGCAGAAGTGGTTAGGAGCAATCAGGCAGGAAGTCAGGCAAGCAATTAGGAGTCAGCAGTCCCAGATTGTGAGAGGGATGTCCAACCAGCAATTGGACATATCCCAAGGGGTCCCAGCTTGGAGAGGGTGATTGAGAGACACCCCCCGCAAGTGCACAAATTTTATGCACCAGGCCTCTAGTATAATATATAAAAATGCATAGTATGTTCCCTGGCATAAATAGTTTAATAAATGTGGTTTGCTATAGTGATGATGATGATGATGACCATAGCTATTGGCTTTGCTTTATTAACACTTTGGTCTTTTACCAATGATAGGTTTACCTATTCTAACATTTTTTTCTACTTCCATAAGTCTCCTTTGTCCTTTAAAGAATGTTTGTCTATGTACTCCTTTTAAGTAAATATTCCTCAGGGATTACCTCATTTCTATTCCATTTCTCATAATACAATCTTTCCTAAGATATCTAAAATTCTTTATATCTTTAGATATATTTTTCTGACTAATGGTTGAACACCCTATCTCTGACTCTGAATTATCTCCTAGACCCTGTTCCGATTGGCAAACTTCACAGAGATGTCGCACCATCTCTACAACCATTACTGTACTGATAAACTGGCTCTCACAAAAAGTAATTTGTAGTACTTGCCAGTTTTCTTCATTATAAATACTCTCATGATGTCCTGTTTCAAGCTACCATCTTAACATGACTGCATGCAGAGTTCGCAGAGATGTGCATACTGGTCCAACACAGCACTGCACTTCCTACAACTTGTAATGCCCCAAACCAAATTCATCATCTTCACGCCAACCCTTCATCAGTTTATCAAAGCTGGAAACATTAGAGTCAGCCTTCATGGAATCTGAGATATTTGTCACTTGCCCTTGCCATACCCCTGCATCTTAGCTGTGCTACTACCTCAGCCTGGAGTGTCCCTACCCATACTCACTGGGGAAGTTCTTCTTCAAGCCTGAGCTCAAATGCTGAATCCTTTGATAAGCCTTTCTCACTTGACTCTTCAATGAGAAGTAATTGCTACTTCTTCTGTATTCAAACTATATATCTTTTCTTTAAATAGAAGAAAAAGAGTTGGCTGATTGAAAGCAAACCCTGGTTTGTCGTGTAAGTAATGGAAAAGTGTGGGAATATGGGTTTGAAATTCTGAGGTCTGGTCTTCAGCCATTCACCTCCTCTCAGAGTTTACTAGTAGAATGGGTTATAGCCAGTAGTATGGGGCCTCAAAAGGGAACCTCTCCCTTTCATGTTTTTATCTAAAGGTGAATCTTTTACTTTCCCTATCAACACAGTTGAAGGAAGACTGGAATTGTACAATAAACAATATAAACAGACTCAAGAGAAACAAGAAAGCAAAAAAAGTGCCCTGTTTGTAATCAGACAATGTGACTCATGCCAACCGGAAGGTTTATTAATAAAGCTTATCTTTCAAACATCATTTATTTTTTGTTATGCTAACACTAAATACAATATAAACTCCTATCTGCTAGAGTAGCATTTTACTCATTTCTAAGTCGTGCTCACTGACTAGCCATGTACTATGTACATAATACATAATTCAACAATTTGTGAGCATAATTTATAAGCACATGACATGATAATTTTTATTTCAAAGTATAGCTTTAGCAGATTGTGACAGGTAACAAAATATAAAAAGCCATAATACTCCATTGCCTTGAGAATCCCTCCCATATTGAAACTTTTGTGATTGACTTTATATGTAATTTAAGAATAAATTTAGTTTTGCTTTATTTTTTCTTATGAAAAAATAAGTAAAAGTACACCATCCAAAACACATCATAATTTACTAGTGGGAAATAACTTTTCGCCTTTCTTTGTTAATCAGAAAGAATGAGAGCTGTGACTTTGCTAGCCCCTTCTAAAACCAGGCAATTACTTCTAAAGAGTCTGATCTCAGAATGACTTTAAGATTGTAGAAGTGTTTGTCCTTTGAACCTTATTTCAAAAACATCTTAACACTGTAATCATATTTTTCTCAACTTCAGAGCCTTGAACTTCTGGAACAAAAGAGGAAGATAAGTTGTGGCAAGGGCTGAACCTGAATCTAGAAGAGAAACTGGCCAGACACGAATGGATGTGCTTGATTTAGCTCTGTTGAGACTTGCTACTCATTGCGTAAGCATTCCCTTTCTGTCCTTCAGACCCACCTATTTCCGTGTAGCAGAAATCAGAGAATCATGTTGGATCTTGAGTAGGCTGCTGTGATCTTTACCTTCCTCAGGTCTATCTTTTGCTTTTGCCTCTGCTCACTATTTCCTTGCCCCTTGCCTGTCTGCCTCACAGCAGTGTCTACCACACATCGGGATAGGAAAATAGGTTTAGAAGGAAATTTGCGATTAAGAGGTATTTGGGAAATAATTAGGCTAATTCAGGATATGTGGTTTGGTTCTAGCTCTTATTGGTTTAAAGTAGCTGTTTAACTTTGAATGAATCCCATTATGTTCCTGGATATACTTTATACAATTTTTAAATTGTAATAAATATTACTCATGAGTTTTTCACTCTTCTCATACATCATGGTTCTATATAGGTTGCTTTTTGTAAATAGATTCTGCTGATATTTACAAAACACTAATAAGCACAGAAGTAGATATGATAGTACAATAATGTGACATTATAATACCAAGAGATTAACTGACTTGTCATGTAAAATGTATTTTGCACAAAGGAAATAATTTAAAGGGGCAGGATGTGCTGAAAATTTCTTGTGTTGCTTAGTTATAGACATTGATTTCTATTTTACATGGATAATGTCTGCTTCAGTGTTTTACATGATTAAATATACATTATTATCTGTACCTTTTGCTTCACCTTTTATTTATAATTGTTTTCTTTATGACTGAAAACCTACAGTAAAGAAAAAGTATAAAATAACAATTTTACTTACTACCCAGAATCATTCTGGTATGCTTTCAATTTTCCAGTGTTTATTATTTTATCTGTGCATGATATGTACGTTAGTTTGAGTTTTTCCAAAAGAAGGTTCTAAGACAACGATTTGAGTGCAAATAGTTTGAGATGAGCATGGAACACCAGCAGATAGTGGTATGATAAGGGCATGGGAAACGACTAAGAAAAAAATATATTATTTAAAATCCAGTTCTCTAGTGGGTAACTGGAACCAGTCCCTTGGAAAACTCTGGGAAATGGTACAAAGCACAGGTTTCAATGACCCCATTGAAGTCCCAGAGGCCTGGTTGGGAATGCTGGGGGTGGATGTTAAACTCTCAGTACTCGTGGATCACTGTTAGCCATCTTCCACAGTTGAGGGGCCTAACACTTGGGCACAGAAATGTGGTTACTGGTAGCAGGGAGTCAGAGCACACAGACAGACTGGAGGGATGTGGTTGGAGTACTGACAGAGTCTGTGTCAATATAGCGCCTAATATTTTTAGGTAAATGAATCTTTTTTTTATAAATAGGAATCATACTTACCATAAACAATTTAAATAAGTTAGAAAAGTGAAAATGACCTAAAACTCACTCCAAATTTGACCATTTGGGAGTAAACATTGTTACTTTTATTTTATTAAATTTATTTATTGATGAAGGTATTACATATGTGTCCTCATCCCTCCATTAACCCCCCAAACCCACCCACTCATGCCCTCACCCCCCTGGTGTTCATATCCCTTGGTTAGGCTTATATTCATACATACAAGTCCTTTGGTTGATCTCTCCTCCTTTCCCCCACCCTCCCCTACCTTTCCTCTGAGGTTTGGCAATCTGAACGCTGCTTCTCTGTCTCTGGATCTGTCCCTGTTCATCAGTTTATGTTATTCATTATATTCCACAAGTGAGTGAGATCATGTGTTATTTATCTTTCTCTGACTGGCTTATTTTACTTAGCTTAATGCTGTCCAGTTCCATCCATGCTGTTGCAAATTGTTAAGAACGCCTTCTTTTTATTGCAGCGTAATATTCCATTGTATAGATTTACCACACTATTTTAATCCACTCATCAGCTGATGAGCACTTAGGTTATTTCCAAATCTTAGCTATGGTATACTGTGTTGCTGTGAACATGGGGGTGCAGATATCCTTTCTGATTGTTGTTTCTAGTTTCTTGGGGGTATATTCCTAGAAGTGGGATCACTGAGTCAAATGGGAGTTCCATTTTTACTTTTTTGAGGAAACTCCATACTGTTCTCCACAGTGGCTGCACCAGTCTGCATTCCCACCAGGAGTGCACAAGAGTTCCTTTTTCTCCGCCTCCTCCCCAGCACTTGTTTGTTGATTTGTTGATGATAGCCATTCTGACAGGTGTGATACGGTATCACATTGTACTTTTGATTTGCATCTCTCGGATAATTAGTGACTTTGAGCATGTTTTCATATGTCTCTTGGCCTTCCTTCTGTCCCCCTTCAAAAAGTGTCTATTTAGGTCCTCTGCCCATTTTTTTATTGGATTGTTTATCTTCTTTTTTTTTATTGGATTGTTTATCTTCTTTTCGTTAAGTTGTATGAGTTCCCTGTAAATGCTGAAGATTAAACCCTTATCGGTGATGACATTGGCAAATATGTTCTCTCATGTAGTGGGCTTTCTTGTTAAAGAGACTAGAGGTCAACTTCCTGGGGCAGAGTAACACAGGAAAGAGAGAACAATGGATCTGGAGGGGCAAATGGAGACCAGCCAGCACAGCATCTTACCCTACTGTTTCATCTTCAAAAATTATTCGAAGAACAGGATTGAGCTCTTTAGCTATAAAAATTAGCAGCATGATTTTCTGCATTTATATACATTTACAAAAGTCAATTGTGTGCAATTTGAAAAACAAAATTGTTTTATGCATATCTTACATATATAAGCACTCACATACAGAGTTGGTCCTACTGTTTTTATAGTTAACGCTTATCGAGTGCTACTTGCAAGGGATGTTTCCAAGAGCTTTTTATGGATTTACTCATTTTCTAGTAGCAGATATTACCATCCTGTTTTACAGGTAAGTAGACTAAAACTCAGAGAGGTTGCCTCAGGTTAATAATAAGAACTGGATTTCTAACTAAGCCAATTTTAACTCAGGCATGTCTGCACAGCATTTCGCCCTGACTATTATCCCTACACTAAGTCTATGCTGTTAGCACACAACCTTGCCAGTTGCTTAATTTTGGAGTCTCGTGAGTTTTTGTGTCATTTTTATTATAGTTGCATAATAATTATTTAGTTGGCAAACTAACTTAGTTTGTCTAAAAGAGATGACCCACTTCCCAAACTCTACACAACGTCTGAGAATCACAATCTAGGATGCTTGTGTTTAAAGGGAATTTAGTCTTTAATTTGTGACTGGTCTAGTCACATCCCCTGTCTAACCTCATTATCTTCTTGTTGATTCACTTACCCAATCAGCTGTAACTCCTGTTCTATAAGCTTTAAAACCATCCTTCCGAAATACTGCATTACTCCTTAACTGTGGCACTATGAAGATATTTTGTATCATGCATGATACAACAATTTGTGACCACTTCTTCAAAGGCAAAGCAATATCAGATTCTTCTTTTGCAATAGAATTTTGAATATGCAGATTTTGTAAGCAAAGTAATGATTTCAGAGCTTTTGAGTCTAGGAATTAAAAGGTCAATGTGGGAAATGCCTGGATGATCTGCCGCTCTCCCATATTGCTGGCAGTATTGGAATAAACACTCAGATGTGATTTTAAAAAATTAGGAAATGCCTTAGTTAACTCAGAATGCCATAACAAAATGCCATAGACAAAGTGGCTTAAACAACAGAATTTTTTTTCTCACCATTCTGGAAGATGAAAGAGAAAGATGAGGGTGTCATCAGTGTTGGGTTCTAAAGAGAGCTCGCCTCCTGGCTTGCAGATGGCTGTCTTCTCACTGTGTACTCCCATAGTCTTTCCTCAATATGTTCCTGTAAGACCGAGCTCCCTCTTTCTCTTCCTCTTCTTATCAGGCCAACAGTCCTATCCCATGAGCACCTGACCCTTATGGTGCTTTGAAATTCAACATATGAATTTGTGGGGGACACTTTCAGTCCATAACAGGAAGATGCTTTCCCCTGATTAGATCAGTAAAATAAAATTAGTCTGAATTTTGTCCCCATAATAATTTTCTCAAGGCAATTTAGAAATAATAACCCAAGAAAGTTTATTTTAAAAAGTAAACCAACCATTACTGATATGTGAATTTCTAAATATGGGCCATTATATGGAGTTTTATTAGCATTTTTGGCTTAATTCATGTTAAATTGATTTCATATAACTTGTAAGGCAGATTACACTTGGAATTACAAGGATAATCAGTGTTTCATTTAACTGTTGCCTCCTTCCCTAGGCAATGTAAATGCAGATCACTATAGTAATTGGGATGGGTGGGGGAGGCAAGAATTATTTTGCGTCCTTTCTATTCAGTTGGTTTAGTGAATCCTTCAGGCTCTTAATAGGAAAAATGATATGTTTATGTGCTAGTATCAAAAAGACTTAAGATTCAGATGAATAAAAAAAAAAACCATAATTTCTACCACCCCTCAAACGAGAAATTTTATATTCTTAGCTATGAGAGGCTTGTATTTTCTTTTTTTCATTCTAAGTTTCTTTAGATATGGTTTTGAAACAGATTTATTAGGAACACTAATATTTGGGAGTGGTGGGGTACAGTGATTGTAGGGGTGTAATTGCTCTGGGCATTGTGAAGAATGGTTAACAATGACTTATGAGCAAGGACAGTTGAGTTATTCTTTCCACGGGATAATTTATGCCTTTCACTTAACAGCTTGTATGACTTTATGTATATGTCACTAGAGGCCCAGTGCATGAAATTTGTGCACAAGTAGGGTCCTTAGGTCTGGCAATCAGGGCCGATTAGGCCTTTTGGCTGCTAGCTGGGGCTTCCCTTCCTGGCTGCTGGCTGCCAGCTAAGGGCTTTCCTATTTCAGCGCCACCCCCTGATGGTCAGCACACATCATAGTGAGCAATTGGTCTCCCGGTCAAATTCTTCAGGAACAATTTGCATGTTAGGCTTTTATATCTACACTAATAAAAGAGAAAATTAACCATCACTCTGCCATGCCCACCAGCCAATCAGAGTGAGTATGCAAATTAACCCAACGAAGATGGCAGTTAATTTGTGTACACAGCCTGGAGCAAAAACTGAAGACAGTGTACAAGGAAGAGGGAGGGAAAGCGGAAAGTGGGACGGGGTGGTGGTAGCAGAGGGAGATGGGAGGCGGGAGGTGGCGGGAGGCAGGAGGCAGTGGGAGGCGGCGAGAGCGTCAGCTCCCTTCTCTGCTTCATTCAGGCTGAAGGAATCTCTATTCTTACAGGAATCTTCCTGCCATGTCCTTTAGTATATAGATATGTCTCTGATACCTTTAATGACTAAAAATGACTTTTTTTAAAAAAACCATGAGACTACATTTATTATTCTGCTATTATCTCAAAAAACCTCCACATGCTTTGGACTTCAATACTGAAAATGTATTTGTAATACAAAAATCAATCAACTTTTTAAAAAATTTAACACCAAGACATGTTCCCCTTCTTTAAAATAGAAAAAAAAAGCTAAATGACTGTATGAATCCTAATGAAACTGCAGTGTACAGTGACAGTTTGTACTGTTTTTAGTCATCAAGTGATCAGATAAAATGCTTTACAACACCACTTGGATTACCTAATTATACAAAATGATACTTGCAGTAATGTGTATGATCAATACCGAAGGATTACCAGTTGGTTATAAAACCAAATTTAAAAGCACAATTTTTTAAAACTAACACAAACTTATAGAAAGTTGAAAGTGATAGTACAAGAACCTTTTTATTGTCCTGAACTAAACTATATGATAAAAGCCTAATATGCTAAGTGTCTGGTTGTCCATTCAACCAATCAAAGCATAATATGTTAATGATATGCTAAGGTCACTCAACTGCTCGCTATTACGTGCACCGACCACCAGGAGGCAGATGCTCGGACCAGTAGGTTAGCTTTCCTTCATATCTAGCTGCCCTCCTCCCCAGGGGCCCTCTCAACCCACTGCACCTCTGGCACTCTGATCAGGGCCTCTGCTGCTCCCATAGCTGGCACAGATGCCTACCCCACTCTGTTCCACTTAATGGCTTTAAGACTAAATTGTTTAAGAAGGGGAGAAAAGAAGAGGGAAGAAAGGGAAAAAGAGACAAAAATTTTACAATAAATTATATAGTTTAAAATTCTGCAACTTAAAACATTTTTTTCTCTTATAATTTCTCAATTTCATATAAGGAAACTATCAAGTCACTCTCAGGCAATCCATACTCTATTTGAACATACTGGTCAGAAATTGCTTTGAAAATCCCTTTAAGTAAATCTTAGTGCTTGCCTGTGGGTGCCTCCTGATCTGCAGCACAGAACACTGAGGGAGGATCCAGTCATTGGGAGAAGACTAATGATGGATTTCTGAAAAGCTTTGTTCAGGAGCTTTACAAGTATGCAATTTAAAGTGTCTGTTCAGTAAAGAAAATAATAGAGCATGGAAGAAATGAAAGATCTTTTGATGAGGGGGAAAAGCTTTCCCTTTTAAGGTTGAAGAGCGGTTATGATGAAACTGACTTGAGCCCTGTACACTTTCTGCTGTTCAAATATAAACTTTAACCCCAATCTGACCTCGGTGAGGTGTAAACTGCTGAAGAAACCTGTCTGCACACTTTGAGAAAATGTCCAGACAAGAGGGAGCCAAAGGGAGTGAACTCAGCTTTCTCAAGGCTCTTACCTCCCGGAATGACTCCTAGTGCTCTATGGCATTCAAAACCCTGTACTGCTGTTTGCTGGCTCTTATACTGCTTTCTCATTAATGCTCCTGCTTGTAAACATCTTACAGGCTTCTGCTTTGTTTTCTCAACCAGACTGTTAACATTTTGATTATAAAAATAATACATTTAATAATTATTTCATTGTTTTGGGGGGAGGATATCAGCTGAAATAGCTGTAGGTGTATAATTGTAAAATGAATTAATGATGAATGGTTGAATGAATCAATCAATTAACTAAATCTGGTTTTAACCATACTTGAAAAACATTTTCCATCCTAAAAGTCACCGGGTTTAAATTTTTCAGGAGAGGAAATATTTCTATTGCTCTCAATGATAAGGTTGTCATTTGTTATGAATTCTGTTATTTAAAAAGACAATTTTCTCATGTATATTCCCAAGTTCATATAAGGAAATAGCTATTGTCATGGACATTCTGAGGCAGTCCATTCCTTTATTTGCACATACTAATCAAAAATTGCTAAAGCAGAAAATATATTTCCCCTTATTTGTAAGTTAAGGAACAATTTAAAATCTAATACTGTATTTCTACCCTGGCCTAAAGAAAATCAACATCATCAGATATTGAGCACCATTAATGGAAGAGTACTACAAATTTCTTGAGACAAATATGTAGCTTCATCAATCTTAGGGTTAGTCTGTTATTCCAACTTGCTTTTGCTACACCAGTTATTCTTAATAAGTTAAACAAAATCTTAAGAATACTGTTGTTGTGTATGTGACAAACAGAACATCTCTCCATAACACAAGTTAAAGTCGCGACCCACAGGTTGAGAACCGCTGCTATAGAGCCTAAGACTATCAGAAAACACAGATATTTACATTCTGATTCATTATCAGTAGCAAAATGACAGTTATGAAGTAGCAATGAAAATAATTTTATGATTGGGGGTCATCACAACATGAGGCACTGTATTAAAGGGTAGCAGCATTAGAAAGGTAGCAGCATTAGAAAGGTTGAGAACCACTGCCTTGTACTACTTTTCTATCAGTGACTACTAAAACAGTAATTGTACCAGATAATGACTTGATTTAGTATATAATTCAGAAATGACATCCCTTCTTCCAGTTGCTTCCCTGCTTAGGACCCTCTTCTAATACTGTGGTCTACCAGGCCAGTCATGATGTGACTACTCTCTCTCTGAGCTCATCTCATACCACTCACTCCTCTATTCCATCACATATTCTAGCACTACTGGTCTCTGCCTGCCCCTAGGACAGGCAAGACAGTTTATGCCTTTGTGCCTTTACTTAAAAAAAATTAAATATATATATATAATTTCAGAGAAGAATGACAAGGAAAAGAGAGATCAAAACATCAATGATGAGAGGAAATCATTCATCACCGGCCTCCTGCTCACCTTCTACTGGGGATCCAGCCTGCAACCTGGGCATGGGCACTAACCTAGAATTGAACCATGACCTCCTGGCTCATAGCTCAATGCTCAACCACTGAGCCACACCGTTTGGGCTGTGTCTGTACTTTTGCTCTCTGTTTGAATGTCTAGAAGCTCAAAGAAAGGTCTGGTAGATATGAAGGAGGTGCACTCAGTTGCCTGCTTTTTTGTATCAGCTCCTTCTATTTCAAATAAATATGTACTGTAAATAAACAGAAAGGGATTTTTATGCAATATCATTTTTTAAAAGTCCCTCAAACTTCTTCCAACCTATTGCTGCCCCTGTATAGAAAAACTGCAGTCCATTGTCTAAAAGCTCTCCAATTTCTCCACACAGCTAGCTTGGCTCAAATGCTAGCCCTTCAGAGAGGAATAATGTCATATTCTTTTCTGCCTTAGTCTCTTTTTTTCTGACTATGTTTTGTTTTCTTCACAGCACTTGTAATTGTCGGAGATGAATTTATCTTCATTGCCGTATACTCATTTGTATTTTTGTGGGAAATTGTAAACAGATGAGAACAGAAATTGTTCCTGTTTTTCCCCAGATCATATTCCCAATTCTTAGAACAGAGCCTGATACACAGGCATCTCTCAAACATCTATCTGTTGAGTGCATAAAAATTTATTTGCTTGACAAAATTGGATACTTGGCCCAAATTCTGAACCAGATGACTCTAGCAATTATATTTAGCAATCATATGAAAATTTCAACTGCCCTCTAACCAGTATTTCTTCAGAATATTTAAATCTTGCTCTATTTACAATAGGACACTTTTAAATAAAAGCAAATGAATAGGCTGGAAAACACAAAACTATATTTATTAGAACTCCACTTTTAGACCCAATTAATCGAAAATGGAAATCATCAATGCTCCCTCCTTTTTCCCAGGCCTGCTGAATGGCTATCCCAGTTGCCTCGTTCATTGCTCAAGCTAGAAATTTGGAAGTTATCTGAGGTCTACGCAGCTACATCTCTCTCACCTCTTCAACATTCAAAGACTCATTGATTGTGCTTCCTAAATATATTTTCTGTCCATTCGCAATGGCGTCAACTCATGCTCTGATTTCATTATGTCTCAACGAGTATGCACTCAATATATTCTATTGAGTTGGGAATATTCTCTATTTTGGCTATACATTTTTTTCTTTAAATTGTAGTTTAAGTATCTTACTTTTTGTGATATTTTAAAGTGTAATCATGCTTAAAAAATCAAAGAATTATTAAATAGTCCTAAAAAAAGTTATTTAAGACATAATAATAGCAATATAGAGATAAATGCATTGTGGAAAATTCACATTGTTCAAGCGGTATAATTAGGCAGTTTCATACATAGTACTACTGCTTATATCTAATTAGGATCAACTAATTTTACTCCAAATTACTTATTTTTTTATCAAAGAAAGAAATCTTGAGAGTTCTAGGTATTTATGGTTTTAATTATTTTCATTACTTGCACTTCTGGCAGATCAAAAGGTCTATTTGGATATTTCTGATGTGAAGTAAATATATAGGAAATAGTGAACTAGTTGAAACACCTTTTTAAATTTACATGCAAATGAGTTGATAAACCCTATATTGTTATTTAATTTTTTTTGGCAAATGTACAATGAGAGTTATTTTTTTATTGCTACACACCTAATACAGCAATAATTTTCTTAATATGGACAAAGACATCAATATAAGAGCACAAAAAGATTAATATTATTTACAGCAATTGCTTTAAAAACCTTGTTGTGAAAAGAAACACTATAGTCTTCAAGTTAAGATTTGTTGTGCCATATAATGGAATGTGACAAGGCTGAAAAGATTTCAAGTCCTAATGAGTACTGTATGAATGCTAACAGAAATACCATGGGGAATGGCTGCGCTTGCCAGAATTGGATTTGGAAGCAACAGGAGTAATACATCCTGGCAACCAGGGTCAGCTTGTTTAGAGTTTGAGACTTGAACAATATAAATAAGACACTCAACAACATCACATTTCAGAATCAATACATTTGATATTCAGCTTTTTAGAACAACTGGTTCTCTTGATCTGCCTCTGAGAACACAGTGTTCCTTAATACTTCCTTCTTGACCCTCTGCCCTCTGGCTTCCTTCCCTTTCTCTCTAATCACCTCCTTATTGCTATGTCTATCACTCTTGTCTCTTTCCAGTCTCCTCTCTCCTTATTTACTCCTGCTGATCACTACTTCCTTCTGGGTTTCTTAGATACATATGTCCTCCTTTCCTTCTTGCTACTGTGGCTATGTTGTTTCTTGAATTCCTCAGCCAAGTCCTTTTAATTTAACTTCACGCCTCTGGAATTTCTCTCTCCCTACAGCTAGCTGATCCATTGGCATCCTCAGGAAGCCTCTGCCCAACTCTGTTTCTTACCTTAGACTCCAGAATTCACCATTTATTGAGCAATTGCTAAATGACAGGCAGTAGCATGAAGAGTATCATATAAATGATCTCATTTATACATCACAAGAACCCAGTGAAGTAGTTATTATGAACTTATATTTTGGACGAAAAAATTGAGTCTCAGAAAGGTTAATAATTGTTGCCCAATTTCTCATGATTGATAATTATCTGTGCTAGAATTTGAATCCAATTGAGTCTTACTCTTAAACACTATGGAATATTGAATGTCCTCCCCACTAATTCGTTAAGCATTCATATAACAAGACTTGTCCTGACCTTATTCTGTGATTTTCTTAATTTTCACCTCATTCATAAGACTTCATTTTCTATCTTATACTGTATATCTGGTGACTGGGTTCCTCTATATCTGAGTTTCTGCACTGGAACCCAATTACTCCTATTCCTCTTTGCCTAGCCAAGAGAGAACAGGGGATTTTAAAAAGAACATGACATGTGATATCTAGCCTTTTTTATTTTTATTTTTCATATTCCAGGTGTTTGATGAGCAGAGTCCTATCCAATAATGGCATTACAAGGTCATGACTAATACATGTTGTCTCATGACTCAGTGGGTCAAGCTGGGGAGAATTTGGTGCTGGTCTCTTAAAAGCAACCAGTTTCAGTCTCAACATCAGTGTCATCTAAGTTTTGTGACAGAATATGTCACCATGGGTGTTGTTAAAACCCCTTCTCTTCCTCATCTTGTCAGTTTGTTTCTCATGAGCCAAATGTCTTCTCTAGTTTGAGGTCTTACTTTGGGCCTTTGCCATGCTATTGGCCAGCTCCCTCTCTCTGGTTTCCTCTTGATCTGTCACTCTGATTGTATGGATGACTTTACCATTTCAGTTCCTCTTTTGGCTGTCTGTCCTCACAAGAACCATGAGTTCAAGCCTATCCAACCTACAGGTGTTTTGCCTGTATTTGTGAACATCAATGTCGCAGGGCCTTCTGTTTGCCCTGTTTCCCTACATTTTCCTCATCCATGGACAACCCTTTCAGCCCTTAGCTTCAGGCTACCCTCTACCCTAAAGTTAGTAGGGCCAAGGTTTTATAAGAATACAGGCCTCTATTCAGCAACCATTGACATTTGTGTATTTTCTAAGGTCTTTTCTACATCTTCTCATTTGCACAAATCTCCCTAGGGACTCATTTCTTCTCATACTTTTCTCATGACTTTCTCATCACTTCCAAATCTCTCCAGCATTGAGTGTCTCTTCTTTCCCTTACTCTGATTCTCTGTATTCTGTGTAAAAGGGATCCATGGGTATATTTCTTGCTTGCTTGCTACAGCTTCTTAGCAAAAATTAATTAATTAATTAATTAATTAATTAAATAAAATCACAGTATCAGCTCTGATTTCTCAATTGCATTCATTCTTTTTCTTTAACATGAACTTTATTGAGGAATAGTACACATACCAGAAAATGCACTCCTTTTAGGTGTACAATTTGATGAATACTGACAAATGTACTCAATCACCTCAGTCAGGATATAAATCAAGT
Organism: Lasiurus cinereus; assembly: GCA_011751065.1. Lineage (NCBI taxonomy): Eukaryota > Metazoa > Chordata > Mammalia > Chiroptera > Vespertilionidae > Lasiurus > Lasiurus cinereus. The sequence goes on along the minus strand of JAAGEH010000045.1, from coordinate 9,617,751 downwards.
CCATCCCCCTGAGAATTCCCTTCTGCAGCTTTGCAGTCAAGCCCTCAGTCCCCACATAGTCCTGGCCCCCAGGCATTTACTGTTCTCTTCTCTGTCACTATAGGCTAGTTTTGTCTGTTCCTGACTGATATAATCTAGAATATATTCTTGTGTTTGGCTTCTTTCATGTCCTGTAGTATTTTTGAATCTCATTTATGATATGTGTATCAGTAGATTGTTCATTTTTGTTGCTAAGTAGCATTTTACTGTTATTATCCAACATAGTTTGTCATTAACCTGTTGATGGATATTTGAGTTATTTCCAGGTTTGGCTATTTCCATTCTCTCTCTCTCTCTCTCTCTCTCTCTCTCTCTCTCTCTTTCTCTCTCTCTCTCTCATTTTTTTCATTTAACTTTTTATTTTGATATTATATATTCACATGCAACAGTAAGAGCTTATACAGAGAGATCCCATATACCTTTTATTCAGTTTCTCCTAGTAGGGCATAGGGATATAGTCAATAATATTGAAATAACTATGTAAGGTGCCTGGTGTGTAATGAAAACATCAGGGAGATGCTTTATAGTATATGATTATCTAACCACTAGGCTGTACATCTGAAACTAATACAAAATAATATTGAATATAAGCTGTAATTGAAAAGTAAAATTAAAAGAATGATAGTAGAGTAATACAATGAGGATACTGTCATTAATATAGTCAAGGTGTATAACATTTTCATTACGACAGGAGTCCCTTATGTTATCATTATATAGTAATATCTACTTCCCACCCTCTCAGACTCCTTCCTTGATCCCTGGCAATGGCTAATCTGTTCTCCATTTCTATAATATTCTCATCTCAAGAATATTATGTAAATAAAATAATATAGTAGTATTCTTTTGAGATTTTTTTTTCCATTCAGCATAATGATCTGGAGATTCACGCAGGTCATTGGCTACATTAATTATTTATATGAATGTCTTGCACCCTGTGATCTTGCTGAACTCACTTTAGAATTCCAAGGCTTTTATTTTCTATTTCTTGGGCTCTTCTACATGGGCAATCCTATTATCTACAAATAAGGAGACAGTTTTATTACTTCCTTTTCTATCTGTATGTCTTTTATTTGCTTTCCTCACCTTACACACTGACAAGAACTTCTAGCACTTTGTTGAAAAGTGCAGGAAGAACAAAAGTCTTTGCCTTGTCCCAAGCCTTAGGGGAATAATATTCAGTTTTTACTATTAAGTACAATAGTAGCTGTAGTTTTTGTTTGTTTGTTTGTTTGGTTTGTTTCTTTAATATATGAGCTTTATCAAGTTGAGAAAATTCCTCTATATTTTTATTTCTTTGAGAATTTTATCATGAGTAAATGTTATATTTTCTCAAATGCTTTTCTTCATCAATAATACCATCATGTGATTTTTCTTTTATAGTCTGTTAATACTAGTATAATGACTATATATTGATTTCAGAGAGGGAGAGGTAAAGAAAGATAGAAACATCAATGATGAGAGAGTATCACTGATTGGCTGCCTTCTGCACACCCCCTACTGGGGATTGAGCCTGCAACCCCAGCATGTGCCCTTGACAGAAATTGAATTCAGGACCCTTCAGTCTGCAGGCTGACCCTCTATAACTAGGGCTAGATATAGTTTTAAATATTAAGTGGACCTTGCATCCCAGGTCCCATTTGGCCATGATAATTCTTTTCATATATTCTTGTGGCCTATTTGCTAATATATCATTAAAGAGTTTTGTGACTATATTCATCAGAAATATTGATCTATTTACTGTTTGGTTTTAATATCAGAGTCATACTAGTTTCATATAATAAACTAATAAGTTCTCCCTCTTCTATTTTCTGAAAGAAATTGTGTAGAATTATTGTGAATTTTTCTTTAAACAATTTGTTAAATATCTAGTGAAATTTACTAGGCCTGGAGATTTCTTTTTTGCTGGGGAAAGGAGTTAAGTTACACATTCACTTTCATTAACAGTTAGAAGGCTATTAAAATTATTTCATACTAGAAGCCCTGTGCACAGATTCATGCACCAGTGGGGCCCCTCAGCCTGGCCTGTGGGATCAACCCATATCGGCTCTCTGACATCCCTGAGGGGTCCTGGATTGGGAGAAGGTGCAGGCCAGGCCAAGGGATCCCACCAGTGCATGATGGGGGTCAGGGAGGGATGTGGGAGGTTGGACAGCAAGAGAGGGATTATGGGAGGGCTCCAGGGTGTGTCCTGCTCAGTCCCAATCAGCCAGAATAGAACCTGGGACCTTTCAGTCCACAGGCTGACTCTCTATCCACTGAGCCAAACCTGTTTTGGCATTAAAATTTGTTAATTTCTGTTTCTATCTCTATTATTTCCTTCCTTATGATTTTTTCTTTTCCTTTTTACTCTTCTTATTCTGTATTTGAAATGAGTTTCTTATTGACAAAATAAAGTTGGTCATGTTTTTAAATCCAATTTTATAAACTATGTTTTACTTGGTGTATTTATATTTAAGGTTTAAATTTATTATATTTTTCATGTCATTAATTTATTAACTATGCTGTTAATATACAATACAATTAGCATCACATGAAGTTGTTTTTGTCAGTGGAAAAATACTCATAAGAAGGCTAATATTTTTGAGATGGAATTGACATGATAATGTTCTGTCATTTTATTTTTTGTTTTCTATTTATTCCTTCTGTTTTGATTTGTTTCCTCTGATATTATCAAGAAATCTCTCTCTTTAAAACTTGCTATCTCTAATCTCTGTCTTTGCCTCAAGCTACTAACCTATTATCCTCAATAGCAACACCATAAAACTTCCTCAGTGATCTGTAATCATGACTATTGTTATGGTTTAAAAGTGATCTCAATTAAACACCATTATTTTCTCATTTGTAAATTTAACAGACTCTTTTATGGTCCTTTCTGCAAACAGTGACCCACGTTTTTCCTAAAACTCTCTTCTGAGACTGATTTCTTCAGAAGGCCATCTGGAATCTTCTATGATTCAAATTCTTCCTGCTCAGTACTTTTCTCTGTCTGCCTCAATGTGTGTATTGCTAATGGTTTAACCCCTCTCCCTACCTGTCACTTGCACATGAAAAATTCCCAAACCTCTTTCTCTTCCTATACCTCTACCTCTGTCTTAAACTTTGGAATGGTATTCCTAAACTCTAATATATCCTGTACCGTTTTCAACTGGATGTCTTTTAGTATCTCCATCTTAGCCAGCATGCAGCTTTCTTTACCACCACTTTCCTGCCACACCCACCATTGGGAGACATTGCTACAACACAAAGCAAAGAATTCATGCCTGACTGGCATGGCTCAGTAGTTGACCTATGAACCAGGAAGTCATGGTTCAATTCCCGGTCGGGCACATGCTGGGGATGCAGGCTTGATCCCCAGTCTGGGACATGCAGGAGGCAGCTGGTCAATGATTCTCTCTCATCCTGATGTTTCTTCCCCTCCTCCCCCCCGCCCCTGCTGCCTCTGATTATCTATCTATCTATCTATCTATCTATCTATCTATCTGTCAATCTATGAATTAGTAATGGTGGAACTGATTTTAAAAGAAAATAAGCAAGTGTGAACATTTCAATCTCCGTGCTACTGAACTGGCAGAATATTTTTTTTTCGAGAACAGGATAGATGCTGATTATTATGACCTGTATTTTCAGGGCTAGGAAATTCTTTCAGTTCTTCTACCTTACTAGAAACGCCTTTCAAGAAAATTACCTCTCTTTGTTCTTTAAGCTCTGGAGGCAACTTTGTGATCCATAATTAGATTGAACAAAAAGGCAGATGCCTGTTATTGTGACGGGGATATAGCTGTTACATACTCATAAAGTAGCATTCTAGTTGGTAAATGATTCTCTTGTCAGTTCGCTTCATCTGAGTCAGTGCCCCAGAGTCGGTGAACTCTAGGTGAACTGTTGACAGATCAAGTGTCTGGATCTGTAAAACCAAAGACCAGCCTCTGGACTGGAGTGATTGAAAATAGAGCGTGCACTGAGAGGTGAGGCCCAGCTTTGGAGGTCAGCACACTCTTGTTGATATATATTTAGCCGCACACTTTGCCTTGCATACCTTTGTCCCACACAGTGCATATCACAGTGCAAAGCGTGAAGGAGTTCAATACTTGTTTATTATATGACGTCAGAGAGTCAATGGAGTTTCCAGAGAACGATGTTAAGTGCGTTCCATCCCACAATGAAAATTTCTAGGAGACTAACTCGCAGTCCCACAATGTGAATTTCCAGGACGCCCACAAAGCTTCCATGGCATGAAAAACAATAGAAACAGAAACAACAAAAACAACAAAGAAGCGCAGGAAGTGGCAAAATCCTTAATGGCCTCAACAATGGTCTGTTTACCATTCACTGAGTGTGTTCTTTGTAGGTGCTCTGCATATTTTGTTTCATTTAATTCTTCCAACATTCTATGAGCTGCAAATTATTCCTACTTAGTTGAGGAGCACACAGCCAAGGGGTTTTAAATCATTTGCCCATGGTACACAAGTAATAAGTGGCAGAGGTGGGTTCCAATCTAGGGCCCCAAAGCCAATGCTCTTAAGCATAATGGACATTTGCAGTTTTGCTGTGAACTGTTCACACCAGAGGGAATAGTATGAAGAATTAAGCTCTCAAAATTTACATAAATCTGAGTATCAATTATATTGTTTAAAACTACAAATAGCCATCATTAGAGGTAGACTATCTGTTGCTTTAATAGTTTCTTTGAGAAAGGTGTAGTATAGTTTTTGACCAGGTTCTCCAGAAGAAATCAAGTCGAGTGAGACCCAACATACAAGTACATAAATATGTGTTGTGTTGTGTGTGTATTTCTGAAATTAAAACCACAAGCTGATTCACTGAGTTGTTGACTCTGTTCTATCCTATTCAATTTATTTTGTTAAGAGTGCTCATCATAACTCACTAATCTGATTTTCTGACACACTCATGGGTCAAGACCCACAGTTTGAAGAGCCCTGGCATGTGGGAGGAATGTTTGCATAGGCGTGAAAGCCCTGAGTCCTTTGCTAACTCCACCTGTGGAAGTGAAAACGTGGCTTCCACCAGCACACGGAGGTGATGGGATTGGATTACCTGTCTGTTTGAATCTGGCACCGGGGAATGTCTGCCTTCACGCAGGTGGTTTCTCATCAGGTAATCTGGAAGGGCTATACATTTTCCCCCTCTGGGCAGCACTGACTGCCCCCACTACTTCCTACCCCTCACCCCCTGATCCATATCTATTTTCTGGGGGCTCCAGCCTTCTCAGTCCAGGGACCTGTGTCCATCCACCGCTGTCATTCAGACCAGGACCATCGGTCCCAGCAACAATGCTGGCTGGGAATGTCAGACCCCAGGGTCCACCTGAAAGCAGTATAACCTTGAGACTTAAAGCAAGTAAATAGACAATTGACATTAATATGGATTTCTAGTCGCATCTGTTTTGTCTCCAATGCCCCCTCCCATTAGACTTCTAAATCATAACAGATCTACTTTGAATTTAGGACAAGCTTTTCTGCACCGGGAAATGGAAACTCATCATATTTAGGGGCAAAATTCTAAACCTTCTGCCAAGAGAGTATAAACTTACCAGTCCATTAAAGTAAAAGAGAGAATTTAAAGGCATTATATTCACTTGTGGAGAGAGAAGATTCTCTGACTCCAGTCCCAAAATTATTTGGAAAATAAAAAGGTACTCAAAGATTTGTGGTAAATCTTCTTAACCCAGAAAGAGAATTATCTACGTGTGCACTAAACAAACATGTGTGTACACACACACACACACACACACACACACACACACACACAACCTCTCCTAAAACTGATGCCTATAAGTGAGGATTCCCAAGTGGTATGTAACACATGCTTAATAAACAAAAGTTGAATGAAGTTGTATTGTTATCACCACTTCACAGATGACGGAATGAAGGCTGAAAGGCTCAACTATTGCTTAACCAAATGCAGTTAGTAATGGCCCACGATGGGGTGTCCGTCTTTAAACTAAGCACTGTTTCACCATCATCTCTCAAAGATGAGGCTCAAAACGCAATCAACTTCTTGTTGTTCTCTCTCAAAGTGAGCTGAAAGCCAGGACTGACACTTAACAACTGTGTTAGGCCCTGAAACTTTGGTTCTTCATTGAAAAGTATAAAATCACTTTTTACTACTGGGAAAACCTTCTAACTAACTGAAGTTTTCAAAAATAAAATCTGAATGACAACAAAGACCCACACAATCTCTCCATTTGCCATGGATAAATGGTGGTGGACAGAGACTTGGCCTGGGTGGTGAACACACAGTACAGTGTACAAATGATGTATAATTGTGCTCCTGAAACCTGTATAATTTTCCTTAACCAGTGTCACCCATGGCACACTTACCTTCTAACACGAAGGAAAAAACCAGTAAAGCCTTAAGCATGCTTTCATCCCATTAAACACATTTTCATTGCACAGCAGATGTGTATTTTTTAATAAGCTTGAGAGAAGCAGGCAAGGTAGACTAATAAACAGAAACCACAAAGGGTTCTTAGTATGATTAACCCAAAGATTCCAACTAGGGGAAAGATTACAACTAATATTTGAAATACAGAACACTAGTATGGGAAATGTTTCCTAAGGTGGCATTTCGTATTTTCGGCAAAGATTAGGTCACGTTCCTATGAATAATCTCAAACAATGGTAATCTTACCAATTATCTTGTACCAGGATTCGTTCTTTAACATTTTACTATATCACAGTCCAGGCTACACCGTAAAAAACGCCTGCATTAATTCTATACATCCTATAAGATTTGCCAGGTGGTATAATAGTACATGTCAAAATGTGGGGAAATCTGTGAGTATTAACACTATAATAACTTAGAAGCCATCAGACCACATTTCATAGTTTTATTGAGACTTTTCAGTTTTAATTGCCTATGGTAGGTACAATGATATCAAGGCTCTGCTGTTATTACCAATAGTAGATGCAAAGATGGCTGCCATGCCTTAGACATAGACACACATACACGCATGCATGCGCGCGCGCGCACACACACACACACACACACACACACACATTGTACATTCCTGCATGCAAATGTATAGGAAATGTACATTCCTTTTATTAGAAACACAATTGTGCACAATTAGTTCGGAATTTGTTAAGCTACCCTTGATTTAGATAAACCTGAGAAAGCTCAAAAAGTCAAGTAACACTGTTTCCATACCGCTCACTCACTGTCACTATTAATCACAAGGAAACCCAATTCAATTATCTATATTAAGTCACAGATAATATAAAAATAAACATTTTTGCAAAAGCACAGACTATAATTCAAATTCACAAATTTCGATATGTCACATATATCCCCCTTCATATTAATTTGTAATGACGTGTATAATACAATGTACAACAGAATAAAAATGTAACAGAATTCAGCAGCCAAATATAATACAGTTATCACTATTAATACTTGGAATTAAAGTTATCAACTGAACAAATGAAACAGGTTAAAATTAATAGCAGTGTTAAACTTGCTGGTAGTGTGTTACTTAGGAACTCCATCTCAAAGAAATTAAGATTATACTATTTCACTTTAAAAAGAAACACAGCACAGAAATTTAAGCAGAACTCAGCACAGTTAATAAATTACATCAGCTGTCTTCTTCTCTCCCCATCTCCCTAAAGTTTTTCTCTAAATTCTAATGTTGCTTCAATAGTGCCCAACCCGCCAGACTTCTAAGTGAATCTACTTTGAAATTAGGACAAGCATTGCATTGGGAAACAGAAGCTCTGATCATTATTTGAAGGTATAATTTTAAATGTCCTGAAAAGACAGTATCAACTTTTCTATCATTTTACATACAGACAGAGATGTTTTCTATTTGCTACTGACCTAATAATAGTTTGACACCAAATTGTGTCTGTATAGAAAGAACCCTAAATAAAAAGTTCAATGTGCAAAAGGGTATCTAGAGAAAAATCAATTATATCACAAAACAGATTTCCCTATTTTAAATTAAAAAGATCTGAAGACAAAAATTTCAAGATACTAATATTCAAAAAGCATCATAATATACAAGAATTCATTTTATGTATGTATCATTTATTATGCAAATATACCAGTGCAACATTAATATTGTACATTGTAATAAATATAATTTACATCAGTATGTGGGATCTTTCAAGAAAGTCTTTCAATCTGTACAACTGAAGAACTGTAAGCTTCATTAATAAATACTATGATAGTTACAATTTGACCAGCAAAATTAAAGCTTCAATAGATCTCTTACTAGTTACACATCTGTATTGTCACTGGTCCAATTCCAGCAGCTCTCAGCACTGTATCTTTTGTATCCAAAGGCAGGGTAGTGTACTGCCAGCAGAGATGAGAAAACTTACAGGACATAGGTCCACCTCACAATTGAACTTGGTAAGAATTTTTAGCCAAGGACTGGAATTGAAGAATTCTGTAAAGTACAGTAGCAGATCTCATACATTGCTGTCTGTCTGTAGTTTTAATGTTTCCACATCCCCCAAAGCCCCAAAAGAGAGCTATTATCCAAACTTTTTATTCCAAAGAATGGTCTTGAAAGGGTCAAGAGTTCCGTAGCTGGCCGAGTGGCAAAGCTATGGTTATCACTCTGAATTCTACACTCCTGCTGTATCTCTTCTTGGTTTGTCTTTTTGTCATTTCAGTGCAAACTTGTTCATGTCCTAAGAGTCAGAGATGTCAGTTGTGTGCCGTAAGACACCTTGAACTTGGCAGTGAAATAGTTTTGTATTGGGAAATGTGGTTAACTGATAAATCCCATCATTTTAGCAATTCTTTCATCAAAATGCTAATAGACTTCTGCCTTCATGAAAATGCTTATTAATATCATCCTAGGTCAAGAATCAGATTGTAAGGTCACGGCTTCATCCTGACCCTCATTTCGCTACGAGCACATACAGACTCTTCCCAGAGATCGCTTTTGCCTGGAAGGTGTCAGTGAGCTCATTCTTGTTACTCTCTGACATGCATTCACATGCCACCATTGTCTGCTGCGGGATGTACGATGCTAAAGAAGAAACACTCTGGGGGAAAAAGAAACACGCCACGCAGTAAGAGGGCGTTTCTAGTCACTGTCCACCTCCTCCATGGAACCACACTGCACAATAAAGTTCTCCGGAAGCTGAAACAACGTATGTAACGCGTACTGTGAATCAGCTGGACAGCCTGAGACATAAAGGGGGGAAAAAAAAATAAAGTAAATGATGAGGAAATACTATAGAAACGTGTGCCAGTAGCCTTGGAGTTTAAAGATGGTACAGGTTTTGAAATTTCCATTTTGCTCAATTTCGTGATGCTAATCTTGTCTCACTGAACGTGAGGTTTGAAAGGGGACAGCACAGGAATAACACAGGCTAGGCTTCCTTTTGGGGGTTCCAGACAATGTTGTTAGGGTCCTAACCAAGTGAGAACCCAGCTAACCTTCTCCTTCCTCAAAATGAGTAGGTGCAGGTAAGATACCTAAAAGGTTTCTTCGACAATAATTCTGTGCAATAACACTGAACATGCAAAAAAGGACCACTTTTTTTTTAGGAAGCTAAATAACAGCTTGTCTTCAGTGGTCTTAGGGGCCTGAGACTGGATACACTGAAGTAATTCTTAAGAAGAAACTGAAGGTCTCATAAATTTGCAACCCACCCAGGCATTGCACAAACTGAAAGCAATCCCCGACTTACCTGTCACAGTGTCCCACCCAATTATTTCCTTACACAGTGATTTCAAACAAGTTATTCCACCAGCAGTCACGGACTCTGCTTTACTGGGACAGTTTTCACAATTAAACATTCCTTTGCCACGGGATTTATTTGTTTGGAGCTATAAATTGTGTTACCTCACCCCCTTATTCTAAGTTATATAGAAGGTTAAGGTTTGTTTAAGGGCTAGAAATGCAGCAATTCAATATGCACTGAAAATGTCTATTAAGATTATGGAAGTATTTTACAGATTTCTCAGTAATGCTTGGCAGAGAAAAAAATGTAAAACAGTGGTAGTATTCTCTTACAAACTATTAGTAGTGTGATTAGTCATTTCTACAACTTACTTTTCACTGCTGTGGTACCTTAGGTACTTACATTTCCTCCTTCTTACTTCCCTTCCTCATATATTTCAAGTTTGTGGGGTTTCTTTTCCCCTTTAAATAGGAGGATATAAGATCTACTAAAGGATTGTAACTTCTCATTCTATCAACACAAACCCACATGAGTTCCGCCTTCTTTTCATATTGCATTTAATGTTTCCCAACATTTCAAAGAAGCAAAAAAAAAAAAAGAACTTTTAAGCCATGATTTTTAATTAAAATTCTTAATCTAAAAATGTCTCCTCCCCATTCCCTGCTGTCTCATACATTGGAGAACATGCTTGTAGACCATGCATTGTGATCGACTGTCAACCACTGACCCTCTGATAATACCATCCTACTGCTCAACCACCCTCAACTTGCTAACAGTTATTCAGCTTTGGTTTGCAATCCTTCTGTGATTTTTCAAAACTGTTTTTACAGATGTGAGGGCGCATTTGTACTGGAACATAAACAAACTCCTGAGGCATTGCACAGCAGTGATGCAAGTCAATGTCTTTATCACAGGAAGTCTAACAGAGTTCACGGTGTTTACAAGGAAAGTACAAGCACTTTGATTATTTTGAATGCATTTCCCCCATAAGATAATACAGAGTCTCCTCCCCCAAAATGTATACACACGTTGAAGGCAGTGTTTATTAAAATGCACTTCAATTTCAAAATGTAAAAGAATGTGTGGCTCTCAGGTGTTAAAGTGTGTATGCATTTTTGGGGGGGTCATCCTGTATATGCAGGCTTCCATCATCAAACACTTAGCACCCCATCTATAATAAGCAGTTTTCTGGGGGAAAAAAAATTTGGGAAGTGACCTTTTAGGCTTTTAAATTCATTAGCTTTACTTTCCCATTCAAGTCTCTAAGAAACTTAGCTACCACCTGTGCTGAGAGGCCCAGAAATGACACCCAGCTGAGACCTCTGTTCATTTGATACTGAATGAATCGAATTTAGTGTTTGGCTCTGTACCAGGCTAACTTTAAGGATGTGGAGCTTCCACTTGTTGCCAGCATGGATTATTAAAAACATGAAAGGCTAGATACATCACAAAGTCAAGTTTCAGGTCACCAGTTTTCCTGGAGAAATTATTACTAGCAAAATAGCTCCAGTACTCAAGTGCACTTTCAACAGAAAAACTTGTAAATGCCAAGGGCAGAAGAAGCAGGTAGGTCAATGTTTCACTGGGGTAGTATCTTTTTAGTATGCATACTCCTGGTGAGAAAGAAGGGAGGCCTCGAAAGCAAACCCAAACAAGCTAAGTGTGAGTGTGGACATTTCCGGTTCTTTTTTTTTTCTTTTTTAAACTCTCTAATTTCTGGGTTTGTATCTCCCCCTAAACTTTTAGAAACTTAAAAGGCGGAGGACAAAGCGCGGCGCGCGTGGCTCTAGCAAGCATCCTACCATGTAACAACAGTGGGTGTTTTGCGAGGGGGATTCTCGCCTCTTCACAAGCTTGTGTCCCCATTCTGCTTGTACTCGGATAGAATATTGAGGGTCATGTCTTCGCTCTTGGACTGCAAATTGGCCTCGCTTCTGCGGGAAGCTTTCCGGGTGGCCCTGGAGAGCCTCCTCCTGAAAGTGTCCCCCGCCAAGAAATAGAGGATCGGGTCCACGCAGCTGTTGAGGCTGGCCAGCCCTCGGGTCACCTGGTAGGTGGCATACACCCTGTCGTTGAAAGCGCACATCTCCGGGCTCTGAAAATCCAGCCGGGCCCGCAGGTTCATGGTCTTCATGACGTGGAAGGGGATGTAAGACACGCCGAACACCGTCAGCACGATGATCACCAGGTAAATGGACTTCCTGCGCAGGGGCGAGTTGTCCAGGTCTTTGTAAATGAGCGCCCTGACGATCAGGCCGTAGCAGCCCAGGATGAGCACCAGGGGGACGCAGAACATGGCCACGGTGGTGCACATGCTGTAGATGAAGTAGCTCCGCAGGTACTCGTCCGTGGTGGTGTCGTAGCAGGTGACGGTCCTGTTCTTGCGGACGCCGGTGCCCGAGTAGAAGAGGATGGGCGAGATGCCCAGCACCACCACCAGCCACACGAGCACGCTGATGTAGACGGCGTTCTTCTTCTGCAGCCGGCCCAGCGACTTGAGCGGGTACACCACGCCGCTGTAGCGGTGCGCGCTGATGCAGGTGAGGAAGAGGATGCTGCCGTAGAGGTTCACGTGGAAGATGAAGCGCTGCAGCTTACACATGGCGTCGCCGAAGACCCAGTCGGTCTTGTTGAAGTAGTAGAAGATGAGCGCGGGCAGGGTGAGCACGTACAAGAAGTCGGCCAGGGCCAGGTTGAACATGTACACGGAGATGCCGCTCCAGGGCTTCATGTGGAACACGAACATCCAGATGGCCACGCTGTTGCCCACGAAGCCCAGGATGAACACCAGGATGTACACGATGGGCAGGTAGAAGAACTGGAAGCCCGTCTTGGTGAGCGAGCAGCGGAACGACGAGGCGGCCACCGCGGCCGTGGAGGCGACCGTGCTGTTGCCCCACGGGGAGCCCGGGCCGGCCAGGAACGCGGCCGCGTCCGTCCCGTTGGGGACCGCCGAGCACAGCACCTCGGCCATCCTCCGGTCCCCGCGGACTCAGGCGGAGGCTCCCCGGGGCGAAAGGCGGCGGGAGGGCGGCGGCGGCGGCGGCGGAGACGGCGGCGGCGAAGGCGGCGGCGAGGGGCGCAGCGCGCATCGGAGAAGCGGGCGGGCGGAAGGGAGCGGGCACCGGGGATCCCCGCGGGAGGGGGCGCGCGGGGGTCCGCCCACGCCCGCTGCGGCCCCGCGTCCGCCGCGGGCCATGAAACCCGCCCGAGGCTGGGACCGGACCGAACCGAACCGGGCCGGGGGGTGCGGGCGGGCCGACAACTTACTTCCCAGCCGGGCGAGCCGCCGCGCCGAGGTTACACAACAACAGGGCGCGCTCGGCTCCCCCGCCGCCGCCGCCGCCGCCGCCGCCGCCGCGGACAACTTTCCGCCCGCGCTCCCCGCCCGAGGCTCGGCGAGCCGCCGCCAAACTCACGGTGCGGCGCTGCTCCGGCGTGGGGAGGGCGTCCCCCCGCCTCCTCCCCCGAGAGATCAACTTCGCGGTGCGGGCATCTTCCTGCTCCCCACCTTGCGAGCCGGCCGCTCGGCGCTGGGGCGGGCGCCGCAGACCCGTGCCAAGCGCTTGGGGGGATCGCGGCGGCGGCACGGCTCCCGGACCCTTCTCGAGGCCCGGCCCAGGTCCCGAGTGCAGGGGTGGGGGGGGGTGCCGGCGGGAGAGCCGGCTCCCCGCGAGGGTGGGCGGAGTCTGGGAGGCCGGGCGCTCCGCCGGAGGCGAGGGGCGTGCCTCCACGGAGCCCGCCCGGCTCCCCGCCCGCGATCCGCCGGGCTTTCGCCCTCCTTGTCCGAGGTGGGGGGGTCTTCTAGGAGCTGGGGGGGTGGAAGGGTCCGCTGTGGCCGGGGCGCTCCGCTGCTGCCCCCCCGAGCCTGCGGCGGGGACGAGGGCGCGCCCGGTCGGGGTTGGCGGCCCCGGAGCGATTGGCCCGCGGGGCGCTCCCGGCGGCGCCCTTCCGCTCGCGGTCTCGGCGAAGTGAAGTTGCTGACACACAGGAAACCCTTCCGACCGCTCCGAGCCTCCTGCCTGCGGCCCCAGGGCCCACCCGTCCGAGGCCAGAGGCTGCCTCCGGGGGCCCCCAAGGACCGAGCCAGGTGTGGGCAGGTTCCCAGCCGCCGGCAGTGCCCGCTGGGAACGCCCGGGCTGTGCCCGGTGCTTCTGCACCGAGAACCAGGTTCCGGGCACCAGCGGGAACCTGCCGCTACTCCAGGAGCGCCCCGGCTTTTAAAGGAGGGAGGGTGGGGAGGGTGTGTGTGTGTGGCGGGGGGAGCCTCTTCCTGCCCTTCCACTCTGCCTTTTCCGCATTTCACTATTGATGTTATGAATTGATCAATCACATTTTAATAAACCGGCCTCGTTGGTGGCATCAGCGTGAGAATTTCTGGGTCTCGTTGAAGTGTTGGTTTATACTTCACGTTGCTTCAGCACAATTTAACTCGATACCTGTCACCTACCGCAGCCCAAGCTCCCCAAATTCTCCAGTCCGGCACATTTCATTAAAGATCAGAGGCTGCACTCCCAATAATTCAAAATATATTCTTTTGGGAGTAAGTTGAATATTAAATGGAGCTTTATGTAGGAGAGATGTAAGGGACACTTAAAACTCCAAAGTGATTAAGGTATGGTTTGGGGGTTTTTATTATCAATCTTATGTCTTTAGGTTGCAATTAGAGATACAGGCATCTTGAGTAAGTACCTTAAGTATAGCGGTTGGGACTTCCTTAAAGACTGCTTTTATTGAAAAACTTGTTTTTGTGGCTTGAATGCATCAAAAATTTAGCCAATACATTTCACAATTGTATTTAAGTGTAATTGGAAAATAAATGAGTTATTAGCTGTTCAGGGAAATATTTCAGTGGACCCACACAGGAATATTTCCTCACACTTCTTGACATGAACTAATTAGTGGGATATTGTATGTGAAATATTTACAAAGGCTTTTCTCTTAGATGAAAATAAAATCCGAAAAGAAAATATCTGTAAAATATATATACCATAAAGATTGCTTTCTGGCGTTTGATGTTACATGATAAATTCTCTTTAAAAATGCTCAAAGAAAAACCAGCCCCTGGCTTTGATACCACAGAGGAAAATTCCCGACAAGACCCAGATGGTCCTTTAGAAGAACCCCTATAGAAAGGACCGAATCCAAACACGTGGTGTTGGGAGTTTAATGGTATTTTGGATTGCGGTCAGTTGAACAGCATGAAAATAAATGATAAAACTAGAATGAATAACTTAAGTAAAGGGCATGCATGCTGTTGTTTTGAAAACAAGTCTTAATCAAGTTCAATGCTACTGGCCTCAATTTTCTCATCTATAACATAAGAGAGTTGCATTTGATTATCTTTTTATTTTTTCTTCCAGTCTCCAAATGAAGTGATTTTATAACATTTTTGTATTGTTTGATTGGGATGGTACTGACTGGGATGATATTCCATTAAGAGAGAGAAGGAAGAAGGGAAAACCATTAAGAAGAGTCCCATTGGTACTCAGTAGGTCTGAACTCTTCTCTGCTTTGCATATTTCATTTGCAACATAAGCAGTATGAAACCTCACTCAGAACTCTTTTGCAAATGCATTAACTTAAGATGTGAGTGTTTTGAAATGTACACTTAGTGCAAATACCATTAAGTACATTCAGAAAACTTGACACATCACTAGGAATTTGGAGAAGACAGTTGTCCTGAGTGTACCAAGTTCTTCTTTTTAATGATATTAAAGAGGTAAATTTTGGTGTGTCTCAGTTGGTTGAGCACTGTTCCATGCACCAAGAGGTCACCAGTTCGATTCCTGGTCAAGGCACTTGGGCACGATCCCCTGTAGGGGGCCTGCAAAAGGCAACTGATGTATGTTTCTATATCTCTCTCCCTCTACCTGCCTCTCTCTCTAAATTCAATATAAGCATATGTATTTTTAAAAAGTAAATTTTGTAAACACTGTTTTACATTCAACATATTTAACTACATATTTATGTTTGTTATATTTTAAATCAAAATTGTGCCTTATGGAAATAATTTACATGTATTCACTTATCGTTTGTTGATAACTTTTTTTACTTGTAAAACACGGTAGATTTAATGAGAAAAAATTAAACTCCATTTAAGACCCAATAACATGTCGATACTTATTGATATTTGAATGCCAATTATAAGTGCCTTAAAGGTATGAAAAGAACATGATGTATAAATTTAAGCAACTTTCCCCAAACTCTTTGTATGCATTTGTTTTGTACTTGATTAATGATGTCAATGCTTGACTTTCAGTTCTTCAATTTAGTTGGAAATGCAAAGAACATATATAACTAACCATGATAATAACACATAACTTCTTATATACTTAGCACTGTGCACATCATTCAAAGATTATCATCTTTAATCTTTAAAAATATCCTATGATGATAGTTGTATTCCTATTTTATAAGGGGTGGAACTAAGGCACAGAGAGATTAAGTAACGTATCCATAGCCACACAGTAAAACTGGGATTTAAGTCTAAGCCATTTACCCCCAAAGCCCACACATTTAACCACTATTCTATGGTGTAATACACACAAGTACAATACACTGATAGGAAAATTAACTTTTAGTGACCATTACAGTTGAGCATAAAGGGCTATTCCTAGAAGCCTTGAAAGGTACTGATAGTTCAAGAGTTTTTCAGATGCTTCCCAAATGTTCTATCCCTCTACTTACCTTGTTAAAAATAGCCGAAAACTTATATATAATCTGAGAAAGACACATAATCATGAGAAAGTCAGATCTGTTTACTGCCTCAGACTCATAAACAAAAATGCTGCCCTTCTTGTGTTTACAAAGATCCTCAAAACCATTGTTAGGAAACCACTCCTTTCTCCTTCCTTTAAGTCACAGAAAATCCAGCTGTCTGAGAATCATTGCAAAAATTCTAATCAAGGCCACAAGCATAAGAAGAAAAAAGAAAACTTCTGATAAACTTAAAATATAAAGCCCCTTAACTTTAAAACTGAGACTAAGAAATACACGATTTAGTAAACATACTGCTACGAATGCTAACCCTGGTTTGCGTGGCAGTGTGAAAGAAGAGAGTGCCAATGGGCAGGATACCTAGTATGATTTTGCAGATGAGAGGCATTGAGAACCTGGCTTAGGAGTTAAGAGCATCTTTTGAGAGGTCCCTCCAAGTGTAATAAGTAAGATGCGATAACTTCTGAGGAAGGGGAGACTCTTTTATTACCCCAGAAGAAAATAGGAGAAACAAATGGAAGAAAAGTTCTGAGGAATCACAGCCAGTGAAGTAGGAGAAGGCCAAGGTGGAAGGGAAGTGCAGGAGGCGCATACGGAGGAAGAATGAGAGGATTGTCCTGTGCTGTGAAGGGCCCAGCTGCTCCTATAAATTATGCACTTGTCATGGATCCAATAAGTAGACTTCCTGAAATTTATTTCATTAAGAATCACAGCAGGGTGGAGGACACAGAATAGGAGACAGCTGGGTTACTCCAAGGTTGAAAGGAGGAGAGGAGACCAAGAGAGCAGGAGCGCCCTGGGAAAGAGAGAGAAGGGGAGACAGAAAGTGGGTGGTGGAGGCCGAGGAGAAAAGTGCAAGAGAGGAAGAAGGAGCAAGCCAGGTTCATGCTCATAAGCAGGAAGAGAGATCTTTGGGAAGCTCACTAAGCATTGCTTTTCCACAATGTAGCTTTAAATCTGAGTGGCTGTCAGGGGAGGGATATGGGAGGTGGTGAGATGATACAGACTTCATGTTCCCGTGGTCAAAGTAATGTCCCTAGTGAGGATTTGCTCCTTGGCAGATAACCCTGGGCTAGGTTTTCCATCTGCACCTGTCACTGGCAGGAACCCGCCAAGTCCAAGGCCATTTAGATCTTCCATCCTTCAGAAAGTTTCTCACTCCTAAGGTGCTCAGGAAGTTGCTTTGCTGTATTCCCCTTTTAATATTTACTTCTCTTATCCCCATCCATGTGAAGCCTTTAGTCCCTAGTTTGGGGCACTTTATAATATTTTCAAAAGAATTGTTTAAAATCCAGAATAAAGGTCTCCAGTCCTGGCTTTGTAGTCCCAGTCTTTCTCAAATCATCCTTCTCAGTTAGTTTCCCCTTGCTCTCTTTACCTCTGACCTCTCTGGGTTCACTAAGGCATGTCTGCCAACATTAACTGGTGAAAGATTAGAAATGCTATATTTTATGTCAGTTCTTTTACAGTTTCTTTATACACTTTGTTTTTTAAGAAAAAAGGGATACAAATGTTCATAAAGCCTGTGGGTGCACAGATATCTTTAGAGCAAGATACCCATATCTGAAGTCTTACACCATAATCATGGACCCATAAAAGGTTTCCATAGTAACAGAAAGGATAAGAATATGAAATTATTTAAGTTATTTGTCATCATCATTAAATCTACCATAAATAAATTATTAATTTGTGTTACATCCATATTTCAAGTATATAAGCTAAATTCCAAATAGGCAAATGAAAATCATGTGTAAAAATTAAGAGATACTTATTTTCTTAGGTTAAGTCACATCTTCCATTAGCTCACTCCTGGAGTGTTGATTTCAATCATGTCCTGAGGGTTTCACATTTTTCAGTGTTCAAGTTGATAGCAGTGTTGTTACTCATATTTCAGATTTTGAAATTTGGCTCTGTGAAATGTTGATAACAAGTGTTCACCAGTAGCACTCAAAATGTGAATCAGCTTTAAAAATAGTGTCCATTTTATAATCTTTTTGGGTTAGATTCTTGTAGAAAGGTTGGCAGGATGGACGAACCCAGAGAGCCTTCTTACAATGAGCCAAACTTTGGACACCATTCTGGAAAGATAGCCTAGTGACCAAAGAAAGCACTCAATTAGTTAACATACTGAGGGGAAGTATTCCAATTTCTTGTCAATAAAATAAAATAAAAATAAAAAACCTAATATAGAAACAGTTACTTGTAGTGACAAAGAACCAGGATAGAGACTAGATAATGCTTCAAATTGGGGAAGTAATTGCTTAATCCTTGATAAATTATTGTGTTTTTAATGATAGGGTTCAGCAGAACTTCAGCATCTGACATTCTGATCTTCATTTCTCAGTTTCAGTTCTAGACACCTGGTACTATTGCTAAGCACTTATCTTAGAGACTGCATCATAGTCATAGTCATAGTAAGTAAAAAACTCTCTTCACTCACTAGCAACATCTACTTTGAGTCTCTTAACACAGTGTCTCAAAATCGAATCAGCACACAGATCATTTGAGAGATCTCACCGAAAGGCAGTTGTAGATGTGGGGTGGAACCCAAGATTTGCATGTCTAACAAGTTCCATTTGCTGTGCAAGCTCCTCATCCAATCAGTACACTCTCTGAGCAAGATTTTATATGATCTGATCTGACATTGCTTTGCTAAGTCAACTTAAAACTAATGTAGCTGTTCTAATACAGCGACTAAAATGCCTTAAAAATTTAGGAATCTTGAACTGTGGCCTACCGGTGTCATGTGCTATTTGGAATGCTTCTTATGTATTAGCTCATAGCACGTGATTTTGGAGAAGACAAAACTGGATTCAATGTTCAGTTAGGGTTATTAACAGCTGCATAACTAGTCACATTGCCAAACCTGTCCTGTGTCAATGTTCTTATCAAATCACCCCTACATCACAAGATAGCTGTGAGGATGTGATCATTTTAGGATTGTGCCTACTACATAGTAAGTGCACAATAAATGGTAGCTATTATTGCTATGGTCATTGTCATCATTATCATTTAAAATGCTGTCATTGTTTTTA
>JAAGEH010000045.1:9443964-9597892 GCA_011751065.1 Lasiurus cinereus | reverse complement strand
ACTAGAAAAATGGAAGTCTTCGTTCAATCATAGATACTAGTAACTTAAGAGATTCTGATTCCATTATGGAAACCAGCCCAAGGCATGGTTAAGTGCCACAAGGACTCTAATTATTAATTCATTTGGGAGGAGCTTAAGGGACATATTCACTGTAATTTGAGTCTCTGGAAACAAAGAGTTGACTTGAGCTTCAGAGCAGCAGAGAAGTTGAATTTGGTTTCGATTAAGAGTGCCTCAGGAGAAAGTGGAAAGCAAGGCTGGAAACTCTTCGTGGTGGTGATTGCTTTAACAAGTCATGGCTGAAAGCTCTGTTCATTCTTCTCAGGCACGACATTTTGGCTGTAGAATACATTATAGTTTACTTTAGCAAGGTGCTAGGAGAGAGTAGCATCCGCAAAGTCGCGGATGCTAAAATGAAAATGGCAGACTGGTAAGGGATGGGAGTGGAAAGATGTGTGTGTGAACAGCGAGGCAAGGGGAAGCCAAGCTTCACTTACCAACCCAGTGCTTTTCCTTTAGAGACAAAGGTTATTACCACCAGCATGGAGGTCCCCAGAGATGTGCCAAAGATAGATCTACGGAGTCATTAAATTAGTGCTCAGTAAATGTGGAAAAGTGATCCAGGAATGGAGGATAAAGTTGATGTCCATAGTTAGTAGAAATAAAATAATAATAATAATAAAAACAAAGAAAATGAATATTTGTACGTAGTTGCACTGGGGAAGAATGTTGTCTTTATATATTCACTAAGAGCATGTAATATGTTATAATATAATGTCAGGTTATGTTGCAATTAACAAAAGGGGAAATGAAAGAACTAAACCAGGAACATCTGCTGAGAAAAAAATATGGAAAAAGATGTGGGGCTCTAAGAGCAGGAAAGAGCATGCCATGGGTATTTTAAGAGCAAAAGTAGAAATGAAAGGAAAAGGCAAAAGGAAACAGACATAGTAGGTAGCATGAACAAGAAATAAGTCTGTAAATAAGCCAGGAAGACTTCAGGCCTCAGAAGATTGATGCTGTTCACTGTGAAATGAAATGCATATATGATGTGTACATGTAAATGTGTGTGTGTGTGTGTGTGTGTGTGTGTGTGTGTGTGTGTGTGAAGTGTTAGAAAAGAAGCAGGATTGACAATGAAGGGGCAAAGCACCTGTGGCTCTTCAGTAATGGACGTTGTTGAAGGATGATTGACTATCATGTGGATAATCTAAAATACTATCCCCATGATATGTTATCAGACTTCAACATTCCAGACTGAATGATGTGATGGCGTTTTTTAAAAAAGCTTTTTCTAGTGTAATGGCCTCAGCTGGATCCCTTCTCTAGACTGCTGAACTGACTTTGTCTCCTATGTTGTTGAATTATAGGAGGCTGTTAGAATGACAAGTATGAAAAAAAGAGATTCACTAAACACTTTTTTAAATGTACTTAACTTCTCATAAAATAATGCAAGTAATTGTACACAAACAGGATTATTGTAGGAAGGAAATAGTTAACTGTGCATGGGTGTGCGCGTGCGCACGCACACACACACACACACTAAAAACACAGAAAAATAGAGGCAAAATTCTATACACGGCCAACCAATGTTAATGTTTTCTCAACAAGTGATTTTTCCCTTCAGTTATATTCATATGAGTATATATTTATATGTACATCATAAATTAGGATTCTATATGGTTGCATACTGCCTTTCTGCCAGTATATACATATCTTACCATTTTCTTGGTGACAGAATATTACTAGTATTATTGAAAAGTCAAAGGAAAGAAAACCAGAGTTTACTGATATTTCTAAACAGAAATGACTGATGCAATTGCAGAGGACTTGATACATACAATCTAGAGAGACATTATAAAGAGATAAATGGAGGCTTAAAAATGGCAGCAGAGTTAGTGGATGTTACATAGATATGCTCCCAGGAACAAACTGGTATTACAACTAAAATACAGAAAAACTTCCCGAATAATCAATAGAAAACCCGGAGGAGAGAACCCTGATACCTGAGGACCAAAAGTAGAGATCACAGAGACACAAAAGGGCTGGCTGGGCACCCACAGACAGCAACTGAAGTCCTGGAGAGATAGGTCAGCTGTGGGAGGGTGCCACTGAGAACTCTGAGATCTAATCCCCAAGCTGGGTTCCATAGCAGAGGAAACCAAAAATGAAGAGGGTTCCCACAAAACATCTTGCTGTGAAAAGCAATGGAGTGCTGTCTGCCAGAGAGTAACAGCTGAAAATTCAGGCACCCTCTTAAGAGTCAACACACAAAATTCCTGGTGGAGCCACCTACCTTGTGCTCTGACAGAGTGAATGTGAAGTGGACTGGATCTGTGAGAGCAGAAGTCAGGACTAGGGGCTCAGGAAATAGAGCTCAGAAGGCAGATACCCCAAGTTTCCTGGACTGAGTCATTCCCTCACACAGCAGACAACATCTTTCCCACATAGACATTTTCCTTGCCCCAGGGGGTGGAGGGGTGGGGGCTGGGAAGACAGTTGACACATCTTATTGGAAAACACCTTGCCCTGAGGCCACTTAAGAGATTAGAAATAACAATTCCAGACAGAAGCAATTGCCCATTCTATTGAAAAACAACAACAACAACAAAACAACTCTTGCCCTGGAAGAGGATGATTACCTAGAGGGCAATTCAAAATCCTATCAGTCTGTAGGCAGAGGACTTTCTAGAGCAGTGGTTCTCACAGGGATGGCCGAGAACCAGCTGAAAATACCTATTTCCCATGGTCTTAGGAACCAATAGACCGCTCCTCGGTGTAGCAAAGTGTAGCAATGTAGTTTACTGTTGTCATATGAAGACTGTTACCCATGCTATACCACGATTCAAGACAAAATTTCATTTATTTGTAATTAGAAATAAATATTTCACAATATATAATTATATATTGTTTTTGTGATTAATCACTATGCTTCAATTATGTTCAATTTGTAACAATGAAAATACATCCTGCATATCAGATATTTACATTATAGTTCATAACAGTAGCAAAATTATAGTTATGAAGTAGCAATGGAAATAATTTTATGGTTGGGAGTCACCACCACATGAGGAGCTGTATTAAAGGGTTGCGGCATTAGGAAGGTTGAGAACCACTGTTCTAGAGGCTTTAAGTCTTTGTTTGGTCTATTTGGTTACAAATAGCTGTTAACACTGTCCTGCATTACAGAGTGAGAGGTGTATAGGATCTACCTAATACATAGTCACAAATCCAAACAGAAAGCAAAAATGAGGAGACAAAGAAACAACCCCCAAATGAAAGAACTAGAGAATTCTCCAGAAGAAGAAATAAATGAAGCAGAGATCAGAAATTTATCTGAAACAGAGTTCAGAGTAATAATGGTAAAGGTGCTCAAAAGCATGAAAAAAAAATAGTAACTATGAAAAAAGAATAGTTTGAGATAAAGAATGACATAGCACAAAGAACACATTGGGAGGAATACCCAGCAGATTAGGTGAAGCTGAGGATTGAATCAGTGAACTAGAAGACAGGATTGAAAATATCACTCAATCAGAAAAACCAAAAAGAAAAAACATTTCAAAAAACAAGAGGACAGCTTAAGGGAGCTATGGGACATTGTGAAATGTAACAATATTAGAATGGTAGGTATGCCAGAAGAGGCAGAAAGGGAGAAAGGGACAGAGAATGTGTTTGGAGATATAATGGCAGGAAAATTTCCTCATCTAGTAAAGGAAAATGTCACACACATTATCTCTATGTTATTTATTTCCAATCCAATCTTTATTATTTCTTTCCTTCTACTTATCCTGGGCTTTTCTTGTTGTTCTCAATCAACAATGACAAATCTGAACACACATGTGCCATTAGTGCCAGTGAGAGCTTTATATGTATTGTGCATATGTGAGTCATTTAGTTTTAAATTTCCAGTGCACATCATATGTACTAGCTGGTCAGTTGGTTGGGTGGTTGGACAGTTGTACAGTTGGTCACTTAGCCTTTTATATATATAGATAATTAACTCACAGAAAGAGAAACTGGAAAACAATCCCATTTATCATTGCTACAAAAAAAATTAAGAAACCAAGGAATAAACTTAACTAAGGAAGTAAAAGACCTATACTTGGAAAACTACAGAACACTGAAAAAAGAGATAGAAAAAAGACATACTAGTAAACAAATAGAAGAATACACTGCATTCATGGATTGGTAGAATCAACATCATTAAAAGATCATACTACCCAAGACAATCTATAGACTTAAGGCAATCCCCATTAAGATACCAATGGAATACTTCACAGACCTAGAACAAACTCTCCAAACATTCATATGGAATAATAAAAGACCCTAAATGGCTGCAGCAATCCTGAGAAAGAAAAACAAAGTTGAAGGGATCACAATACTAGATATCAAGCTATATTACGAAGTCACTATTCTCAAAACCATCTGGTACTGGCACAAGAACATACATATAGACCAATGGAACAGAACAGAGAACCCAGAAGTTGACTCAAGCCATTATGCTCAACTAATATTTGACAAAGGAGGCAAGAGTATACCTTGGAGTCAAGATAGTCTCTTCAATAAATGGTATTGGGAAAATTCAACAGATACATGCAAAAAAACTAAACTAGACCACTAACTTACATCACATACAAAAATAAACTCAAAATAAATAAAGGACTTAAATGTAAGGTGAGAAATCATAAAAATCTTAGAAAAAGCCATAGGCAGCAAAATAGCAGACATTTATCACAGCAATATCTTTCCTGATATAACTCCTAAGGCAATGGAAACTAAGGAGAAATAAACAAATGGGACTACACCAAAGTAAAAAGCTTCTGCAAAGCAAAAGAAACCATCAACAAAACAATAAGAAAGCCCATTGCATGGGAGAACATATTTGACAATCTTATCTCCAATAAGGGTTTAATCTCCAAAATTTATGAGGAACTCAGACAATTCAACAAAAGGAAGATAAACAATCCAATAAAAAAATTGGCAAAGGACCTACATAGACATGTTTTGAAAGAGGGCATACAGAAGGCCAAGAGACATATGAAAACATACTCAAAGTCACTAATCAGCCAAGAGATGCAAATCAAAATGACAGTGAGGTACCATTTCACCCCTGTCAGAATGGCTATTATCAACAAACTAACAAAGACAAGTGTTGGCAAGGATGTGGAGATAAAGGAACCCTCGTGCACTGCTGATGGGAATGCAGACTGGTGCACCCACTGTGGAAAACAGTATGGAGTTTCCTCAAAAAACTAAAATTGAACTCCCATTTGACCCATTAATCCCACTTCTAGGAATATATCCCAGTAACTCACAAACACCAATCAGAAAAGATATATGCAGCCCTATGTTCATGGCAGCACAATTTACAATAGCTAAGATTTGGAAACAACCTAAGTGTCCATCAGCGGATGAGTGGATTAAAAACAGTGGTACATCTACACAATGGAATACTATATTGTTGTAAGAAAGAAGGAAATCTTACCATTTGCAACAGCATGGATGGATCCAGGGAGCATTATGCTAAGCAAAATAAACCAGTTGGAAAAAATAAATATCACATGATCTCAGTCATTTGTGGAATATAATGAACAACATAAACTGATGAACAAAAAAAAAAAAAGAGCCAGAAAAGAGGGTGGCGCGGGTGGTGTGTGACATTTTAGAATATACTAGAAATAATCCTGTTATTATCAGATTTTTAATATTTCCTACAACTTTTGTAATACTATATTGTTAGTACAGTTTTGGTAATATTATATTTAAAAATAAAATAAAGAGAGAGCCTGATTTTCTTAAGGGATATCATGGTGCATCTAATTAAATTTAGATTATGGCTTTGAAGCAGGTATACAATAATTTCTTTTTCAATAAAAACAAAGCTTTTACCCTTTAAGTTACTACAAAATGTTGTAGCACACCATTCCCTGCTCAGAAGTTTTCTGAGAGAAAGGAATTAACGTGATAGATGGCATATATATCAAACACAACAGAGCTAACATTTAAGGTTCAAAAGTAAAATGAATATTTAGCCTGAATTCATTAATAGGACAAAGATGAAGTGATAAAGACAATAGAACCCTGAGGAAAAAGTATTTAAAAACACACTAACAACCATATAAGAAGTTCTAATAAAAGCCATTAAACCAAAAAGAAGAGGAAAAATATTTATTTATATGGAAAATATAAGGCAAATTCAAAGATAAATTGGAGATTAGAAACAGAAAAGTAAACATAATGAAAAATTAGAAATTGTTGTTTTTGAAAATAGGTTGAGCTCAGCCAAGTGGTACAGGGTATAGTGATTATTTATGGTCATAACCAAGATACTTATACAAGTAATACTAAATATTTAGTGAGCACTTATTATGTCAAGTCCAGGGCACTTTACATTTTTAAAAAATTTAATCTTTGGAAATAATGCAAAAATTGTTTTCTGATGAAGAGTTGGGGTTTTATAGCAATTAACAAGACAAACAAAAAATAAGGGAGAATAAAGACAATGACACGAAAGCAAAGATCTATACTTAAAAAGGAAAATAGGCAAGTTAAATCTAAGAAAACTAGAGGCTCAGCACGTGAAATCACGCGAGACCCAGACCCACCATGCCAGCGGGACCCAGAGCTGCCAAGCGGGCAAGACCCAGACCCCCGGCAGGACCCAGACCTGCTGCACAGCAAGGCTGAGACCCCTCAATGCACCTCCTGGTGACCAGTCATTTAGTCATTTGGTTGTTATGATGTTACAGGGTTAGGCCACTGGCCTTTTATAATATAGATATCCAAGCAAATCAATACCCACAAACTACAAGCTGCTGATATTGATGATGAAGGTATAAAAAAGCTCACCAAGAAGCAACAGGAAATAAATCTATGGGCAAAGCAGAGCTGCTACATAGGACATTTTGTAAAATCCCCCCAAATTCCTGATTAAAACCAATACAGGAAAACCTGGCCATTCTCCAAAGGAAGCATGTAAGGATCAAGTCCCTCCTCAAAGGGAATACATTATAAGAAAAGAGGTGAGAGTCAGACGGCTGAGATTAACTGGAGAAGTCATAGGAAAGCTGGATAAGTGGACAAGACGGAGGTTTCAATAAAAATCTATTGGGTATGACCAGAAGAAAAAGAAAGGATCCAGACATCATAATCATGCGTATAAAGTCCTTCTGGGAGAGCAGAAATGCAGAAGCCTATAACTGAGTGAAGCAGACTGGAGAAAGTGCCAAGTGGGCAAAACCACATTACAGAAAAAGATGCATAAACCACATCATAGAAAAGAGGGGGAAGAAAAAGTTGAAGGGAAAGAGCAAGTAAGAAATTGATTTCCAAAGCCATGCAAATTGTTGGTTGGGAAAGACTAATAAATGCATACAGAAGAGTTCTTTTAAATGCTAACCATAATAGTGAATCTGTAGAGATAAAATATTACATGTAGAAAAATAAATATCAAAACACAAATGCTATTTCATTTGCTAATTTCCGGAGTATGAGTAAATAGGATCCATTAGGTTTAAGGTATTGAAGCTATGAAAGTTATTCCAGTGGCCTTTCTGTAATGGTATCAAATTAAGAAAACCATAGGGAGACTTGCAAATTGGTTCTTTCTTATCAATTCCCCTTGGGGCACGGAGACACCTAAAATGGAATGACTCACTGCCTTCTATTGCAGCTTGTGTGACAACTCATTGCTCGCAATGAAATTTGCTCTTTCTCAATAAGGGAATCTCAATACTACAGTAGTAAAAACACTGGGGTTTCATAGTTACTGTAAGTCATGTGAAAATGATTGAAATTTTTATTCTCAGTGCCCAGTGTGTGCCAATAATCACATAAATTCTTTATTTTTTTTTTCTCAATAATCTTTACCCTTTGCTTCTCCAA
The DNA here is from genome assembly GCA_011751065.1 of Lasiurus cinereus. NCBI lineage: Eukaryota > Metazoa > Chordata > Mammalia > Chiroptera > Vespertilionidae > Lasiurus > Lasiurus cinereus. The sequence goes on along the minus strand of JAAGEH010000045.1, from coordinate 9,590,008 downwards.
ACTTGACAATTTGAACTTCCAATATGTCTCTTAGGTCTTTTCTCTGGTGGAAATGTTTAATAGAGACAACTAACAAAATAAGGCATTTTCAATGTAAATTCAGATGACTTGGTAGGAATGATAAAAATGAATGTGATCTAGAACTCAAAACCCTTGGCACATACACATCTCTGGTAGCTAAAAGAAGAATCAATACTGGGGTTTGGCCTGAGTTCTCCCACTGCATGATGGGTACTTTGTCTCCTTGTGCACAGTTTCTCTGTCTGTAAATTGGGAGTATTAATTTCTGTATCTGCCAATCTCTTGGTGTATACTGAGAATTAGATAATGGACTTGCACTTTGAGCTATTTGGAAAAACCAATGCTACATAAATTTAAGAAAGTGTTGTTTTATAACCTTGTGCTTTGCAACATGACTCTTTAGGTACCTGAGATACTATACCCAGTCAATTATGTACTCTTTATATGGCATCTATTATAAAAGTGTCTCTAAGTATTAGGTTTTACCCTTTATTAATATTTAATAACATGAAATCTGGATTATTATTTTATTACAGGCAATTTTTAAAAACACACAAGGAAGTAGGTAATATGAATCTGTATGTAGCAAAAATGTTTTTCATGGTTTTTCTTAAAGTAGGACTTTCATCATGCTTTCTGTGCTCAAAGGATTTATATTTCCTACAAATGTCATTAGGTCAAAATTTTTAAAGACTTTATAATAGCCTCAGTCTACCTTGCCAAACCCTGCCTTCTTATCAAGGAAATACTGTTCTATTTCCCATGTATTCTGTGATAACTCTGGCCTCTCCACCTTTCTTCATAACACTGACGTCCTTTCACTGTAGTCTCTGCCTTTCAATTTTTTTAAAATATGTTTTTATTGATCTCAGAGAGGAAGGGAGGGGGAGAGAGAGCTAGTAATATCAATGATGAGAGAGAATCACTGATCGGCTCTTTCCGGCACACTCCATATTAGGGAATGAGCTCACGAGCATGTGCCCCAACCGGGAATCAAACCATGACCTCCTGGCTCATAGGTCAGTCCTTTACCACTGAGCCATGCCAGCTGGTTGCCTTTCAATTGTTTATCCTTTAAATCCTGGAAAAACTGATGCAGGGGAAAATTATACTTATATAACACACACACACACACACACACACACACACACACACACACACGTGCCTGTGCACACACACGTATATGTGTATATGGGTGATATTTTATAGTCAAAGCAAATAATGATATGCTTAGTTGTATAGATTTTTAACTTCACTATGCAATTTAAAGTTTTTATTTTCAAATTCTTTCCCTTATTCTTTTCCATTCTGTTTGATGTGAAACCCCCTGCTTTATAGTCAGCACCACTGGGGACCTTCTGGGAATGAGATAGAAGAGAAAAAATTGGTAGATTTAATATCCGCTAGTTAAATGACAACTCTCCCAATTTTTTTCTTTCCCAGCATTCCAGGTGGAGTGAAGATCTGTTTCTGATACAATCATTGCTTTGTATGGATCCTCTTACTTCTTCCCTTGTAATTACTGGAGTTTTGCAAATTCTATTTTTTTTTTGTCAAAGCCAATTAAAAACAAAAAGGTGTTTATGATAACAGCAAAGTTCAAAATGATATGTTTATTGCAGGTGACATCCTCACTTTGTATTATAAAGATTCATTAATTTATTCAAAAGATATTTTTTGAACATAGGTAATGTGTAAGAAATTAAATAGCATATATTTTGAACTCTTATTAATATATACAAGCCATATTTTTACTAAAATGTTAATGTACATTTTAAGATAAAAAATAAAATAAACACCAAGTTGAAAAACTGTGTAATGAGAGTAGAAAAGAAAATCAAGAATAATAGTATATTGAGAACAGTATTTTTAAAACTCTACAATAGTTTATCTTAAAATAATATTTCAGGATTCTCTTAAATATTGTAGATATGTTTTTTCTTTTTCTTTTCCCACCCCTTTTCACCCTGTTGAATAGATTGCTAAAATAGTTATAAAGGATAAAAAAATATTAATCCACACAAAGTAAAAAGAATGAACAATGAGACATCAAGAGATGAGAGATTTAAAATACATATTTTTAGTGATTTAACAGAGAAAAGGAAGCTGTTTCTTGAAATAGAAATCTTCCCAAGTTAAAGAGTTCTTCAGCACAAGACTTAGAAGATGTCTCCCAGATTGTCAAGTTAATTTTTCAAGAAGCCACTTGGGAATGAAGCTCATAATGTATATTCCTGGTATTTGATAATCTAGTGGTCACTTTTAAATAGGTATGGGCCCTAGCTGGTTAGTCTCAATGGATAGAGTGTCTGCTCTCAGACTAAAGGGTCCACAGGTTTGATTCAGGTCAAAAGTACGTACCTGGATTGCAGGCTTGATTCCCAGCCCCGGTGAGGATGCATGGGGGAGGCAACCAATCGATGCGTCTCTCTCACATCAATATTTCTCTCTCTCTGTCTCTCTGGTGAGGATTAACCAAGCACTCAAACACACACAAGCAAATTAAATAGATCTGAGAAATAACCTATTATTTCTCTGATTTTTAACGAAAGCATTAAGATCTACCTCTATCATTAATGAAAAAGAGCAAGTGACTTCAGCATAGATACATTTATTTTTTAAGGCTATCTAATAGAATTGATAGGCACAGTAATTCCTTACTACACTGTGTCCCATCTTTCCTTCCAGAGTGATTATGATACAGTAAAAATATGTTCTTCTACTTTTATGAGGGAAATGGAATCAATATAATTATATCAACCACCCTGGAGTAGGCAATCAATGGTTGGCCATGGGCCCGTACTCCCCACCCTCCTCCCTTTCTTCAAATGATAGCTGCATGTAGTTATCAGTCATTAATTGTCCATCGTGGTAGAATATCAGATCAATATATAGTTATATTTTAACAGAAAAAAATAGTTCACCAATTGTTAATTCTTTACGGATAAAGAATAGTTTCAACAGCAGAAGACATAAAGAACTTACTGTCCTGTGGCAAAGAGGTATTGCCATTTTGTAATACTAGGATGTATTTGCAAAGCAGGCACTGCATCTGAAACTCAAATGATCCGGGAAAATGAAGAGATATCTGTGAGTGGATAGCTCATATCATATTCATATTTTTAAGCAAACTTTAAACATTTTTATTGGTTGATTGATTTGAGGGAGAGAGAGACCAATTTGTATTGTATTCCTTGTCTCTTAGCTAATGTGGAACATAGCCAATACTTCCACTTGAAGTAATTTACTTCACTGTAGGAACTTTGCAGATTTAAAAGCCTCCATCAGGCAGCCGGCTTTCATTTTTTAATATAATATTCATTCTTTTCATGGAAGAAAAATGCTCTATGTTGGTGGTAAGTGAGGGGGCAACAAAAAGTGATCTTCTTTGTTTACTCTGGGATTGAATCGCTAAGCACTACCAAAAGGAATTCCTAAACAGATATTTAATTCAGGGAAAAAAGACAAGACTAGTTAAAACAGTATTCTATTCACAGGGAAAAATCATTTGAGACTGAATAATGTGTCTGGATACTTTCGTTATAAGAAACCCATAGCAGAATTTTGCAAAAGGGATCCTAAGTAGGGTTGAAATTCTGCCAAAAGAATTCTCTCCCTTAGAATTTGTCTTCTCAGCTCTCTCCCTAAGGATTATTTGGCCAGCTCTAAGATGTATTGCTTATAATAAAAGGTGTGCTTGTTGTTGTACCCTTTAATTATATTTACATAGTGCACTAAAAGCTACCAGTTATACAATGGCAGTAACCTTTGTTATAAAACACACACACACACAATCACCACCACACACCACCACCACCAAAATTCTCAAACCTGAAAGTTGTGTCCAAAGGAAGTCTTTTATTTGCAAATGGCAGGAAATCCACCCAAAATAGACTTAAAAGAGGGAGCTGATTCACTCACTTTACTGAGAAGTATAGGGGAAGGCTAATATACATATATTCTCTCTCTCTCTCTCTCTCTTTCTCTCTCTCTCTTTGTGTTTTTTTTCTCTCTCTCCCTCTGTCCCTCTTTCTCCAACCCCACCCCATCCCTTATTCTCCTCTATTCTTTCCTTTTTTCTATCTTTTGCTCTCTCCACTCTTACATCTCTTCCAGGTCTCTCTCCATTTGCTTCATACTTACTCATGTTTCCCACTGTAAACAGTAGATGGCTTCAGCTTTCTCAGATCTCACACCCTCTAAGTTTCAGTCTAGCAGGAGGGAGAATTCCCCTCTCTCTTCCCAGAATTCCTGGTGAATGCTTATGTTCACTTCTGCTGGGGTCATGTAAACCTTTGCTAACTACTCACAACTGTAGAGAGGAAAATGGGACATCATGATTCGCTTAGAGCTAGGTCCCTTGTTCCACTCTTGAATCCCATCTACATGAGTTCCCTCTGCCTGCTCTAAGAAATTACCACAAACTTTCAGTAAATGGATTAAAATAACTTGTATTTCCTTACAGTTCTGGAGGTCAAAGTTAAAATTAATTTTACTGGGCGAAAATCAAGATGTGTGTTGGGGGGTGTGGTCCTTCTGGGGGCTCTAAGGCAGCATCCACTTAAGTGCCTTTTCCAGCTCCTAGAGCTATATTCCTTGGCTCATGGCCCCTTCCTCTACCTTCAAAGGCAGTGGCCTAATATCCTGATTTAGTGGTCACTGTTATCTTAATCTTCTGTAGTCAAATCTCTGCCTCCCTCAGGAAATCTGTGGTTACATTTAGGGCCCAACCAGATAATGTGGGATACTCTCTCAATCTCAAGATGCCTCACTTAATCACATCTGCAAAAATCACTTTTGTGCCATATAAAATAGCATTCACACATCTCAGGAATTGGGACCTGGGTATTTTTTAGGGCCGTTAGTTAACTGATCACCTACCATCTAAGCATAAAAGCAGAGAGAAGGGAAGAGAATGGAAACCCAACAAATGCTGGGAAGATAAATAACAAATATCCAATGCTGGAGTGTTTTAGGGACTGTTTCTGCTTTTGATTTTTGTCTTTTGTAATAATATTACCAAAGTCCTCCTGGAGCTTAATTATAATTTAACACGAACAGCCAAACTATCAAGTGTATAGAAAATATAAGTGCCTAATGGGAAGCTACGGGATACAGTTGTGACTTCAACTTTGCATGGCATAGAATTAGCTAGTCTAAGGATAGTTTGGGCAGTAGGAGTCTCCTAAAATGAAAATATTAATTCCTTTCTGTGCCTCTAGGATGGATCTGTGCTTTCTTCACTTCTTAAGAAACTGAATCAAATAAGATTTTTAGTCAAGCACAATAAAATGGCTATAAAATAGGTCAGTTGAGAATAAGTTTTTTTTTCTATTCCAAAACCTATATGACAGACCAAATTAACATCAATTAAAAACTGATATTAAATAATAGATATTTTGTAAAATGCTTTATATTGATTAAGTCCTCACATGTATAGAAAAGCTCCTCTTAAACTGGTTGTTTTTTGTCTTTTGTTTGTTGTGTGTGTATGTGTGTGTGTGTGTGTGTGTGTGTGTGTGTGTGTGTGTGTGTTATTGGATTGCTTTTCCTCAATACAGTCAAATTATAACATTTTCTCCTGATTTTCAGATTCTGAGAGGAAGATGAGACATTAAAGCTCTCTATCCTCCAGCTTTCATAGTCTTTGACCTGCATGAACAGATGAAGTAAAGGAATTATAAGGAATGAGCATCAGAAGATTTGGATGTAAACCTTGATGTTGGCTAGTATTAGCTGTGAGACATTGTGGAAATTACTGCGCTTCTGCGATCCTCAGTTTCTTATTCACAAAATGGTACATAATAGTTAGAACCCAGAGTTATTGTCTGGATCAAAGGTGAAAAACACAGTATCAGCACTCAAAATTATAGTTATTTTTTATCATGGTATCAATTGCTTAATATATAATTTTATTCAAGTATTTAATGAACATTACCCTGTGCATTGCCTTGGGGAGCCTTTGGCAAGCTATGCACTGTTTCTAGTACAAACTACACACCCATGGAAAGCAATTTAAAACTACCTAACAGAACACACCACACATAACTATGTTTGAAGGAAATTTAGACACTATTTTAAATAGTTGAATATATATAAAAGGATTTATTTAAAAAAAACCACAGCATTAGATAATTTTCAATTACTGAAAAAAAACACCTTATTTTTAGACATGATTCAAGAAGATTTTAAGTATAAAATAAAATACTAGATAATCAAGACTATCTTAGTGAATGTCCTTCAGCAGATGACTTCAGCAATCTAAGCTGGATGCTAAAATTGGAATAATTTAAAGACTTCTACATTCCTATGATTCATGTATTTGAATATACCTATCAACCTATCTACAGGCTTGATGAAATGCTGTGAAAATAGCTATGCAAAGAGCAGTTTTAAAGACAAACAAAGGTGTGGCTTTGTTTTCATATTAACAATGGCCTAAGTCAGTTTATTTTGGATTGGGATATATTACTAAATGTATAACTAGAGCTGGATGTACTATGTTTAAAAAGTAACTTTAGCCGTACCTGGTTTGGCTCAATGGATAGAGCATTGGCCTGATGACTGAAGGGTTCCAGGTTTGATCTGGTTAAGGAATTCCCAGATTGGATTGCTGGGCTCCATCCCAAGTTGGGGAGCATGCAGGAGACAACTGATTGATGATTCTCTCTCATCATTGATGTTTCTGTCTCTTTTACCCTCTCCTTCCTCTCTGAAGTCAATAAAAATACGTATTTTTAAAAAGTAACATTAAAATAGAAATTTCTAGCCTGAATGAAGTGGCTCAGTTGATTAAGTGTCATCCTGTGCACTGAAGGGTTGCTGACTCAGGTCATGGCATGCACCTGGGTTGTGGGTTTGTTACCAGGATGGAGATCATGTGGACGTGTGGAGGGCAGTCCAACAATGTCTGTCTCTCTCTCTCTCTCTCTCTCTCTCTCTCTCTCTCTCTCTCTCTCTTTCCCTTCCCCTCTCTAAGCATGTCCTAGGGTGAGGATTAAAAAATAGAAAAAAAACACAGAAATTTCTATTTACATTTTCCCTTCCTCTTCTCACGTCAATGCTACAAATACAAGAAAAAATGAAACTATGAATCCTGGCAATCAAAATAATTCTAATTAACAAATTCATATTGAAAAATTATCTTCCTTTCTCTGGCACTAACATATACAGTACAAAATGTTAAGGGCTTAAAGAAAAAATTCTACATAGTTAATGTTTCAGCTGTTACCAAAAAGACTGTGAGGAGGCCAATTTTAGTTAACAATCATAAAATATACTCAAGTTATTTTAATTTTAGAACCTCAGATTGATAATTAAGTAATATGGCATTCAGAGATCCATCTATTATAACCCCTATATAGTACTTTTTCTATTACTACATTAGATACCCTAATCCTTTAATGAATAAAGATGTGATTTTCTAAAATAACTAACACCTTTCATTTTAAACATAAAATGAAAATAACTTGCTGGCATTGCCCCACAAGGAGTACAATGTTCCAAAATTATATAAAGAAAGAAAAGCTCAAATTAAGTTATTAGTACCTGGTGAAAATTTTATAAAGCCAACATAAGTCACCTTTATTTTAGAAGAATAGTTTTTGACCTTATAATTTTTCTAAGGTCTGTAATTATTTGAGCAAAAGAGCCACTTGCATAAGAATATGCTGTGACTTCAACAAAGAGATTAATTTTTTTATCAGTAGGAGCGAGAGAGATTTATGTTATACAAAAAAAGGAAACAAGCAAGCAAAATCATCCATTTTCCACAGTAATGACCTTCTATTTATTAAGGGCCACAGGGGAGAGAGACCATCAGTCTGTAGTTGAATTCTGTCTATTCCATGCCATAGGGAAGGTGAATCAGGAAACTTGTTTGGTTAATTTTAGTAAATTTTTAAAAGCCTCTGCACAGCATAAAGCAACACAGTTAGATATTGATTATCCTGATTTATGAGAGGCATAAATCATATTCCATCCCAAAGTTCTTTCCAAAGATGTTAATACTCTTCCTCCAAGAGTATTAAATATCTGTGTTAAATATTTTGATCATGAAGGTGGAAAAATAGTTGCCAGGGGTGAGAGAAAGTAAGTGTACACCATTTTAATGAAATACTGGACCATGTCCATTAAACCAGGTCAAGAAATATACTTAGGCCCAGCCAGCGTGGCTCAGGGGTTGAGCATCGACCGTGAGCCAGGAGGTCATGGTTCAATTCCTGGGTTGTGGGCTCAATCCCCAGTTAGGGGCCTGCAGGAGGCAGCTGATGGATGGTTTTTCTCTCACCATTGATGTTTCTATCTCTCCCTCCCTCTTCTGTTTTCTTTGAAATCAATAAAAAATATTAAAAAAATAAGAAAATACGATTAGGCCATGTTTATTATGGCACCAAATATATGTGAGATACTGACTATAGACATGTATGAACACTGCAGGGGAAGAAATGAATATGCCAATATAAGAAAACTTGTTTAATGAGATATAAAATTATATCATTGTGAGCAGGGCTTTGAAAACATACTGTGTTAATTGGATAAGTTTTATTGTTTGCACCAACTATTCTTCCATAATGTTGGTCTAAACATTTTACTTTTTAGCGATGCACTAATATTTTTGACTACCTATCTTGGATCAGGTATGATTCTACAAGTTGAACAAACAGGGTTGAACAAGATTGCTGAGTTTCTTGCCCTTTAGAGGAGAATAAACATGTAAATCAATTCATAAACTAATTCAAGTTGTCATCATTTCTATAAAGGAAATAATTACCCTTTTTAAAGGGATGATCAGGAAAGTTCTCCAAGGTTGTGCATTGGCATCTGAGCAAGGATTTAAAAGAGAGTGGGCTTAGCCTGGCCAGCATGGCACAGTGGATGAGCATCAACCTATGAATCAGGAGGTCATGGTTTGATTTCTGGTCAGGACACATGCACAGGTTGTGGGCTGTTTTTAGTGTGGGGCAGCCAACCAAGCCAATTAATGATTCTCATCATTGATGCTTCTATCTCCCACCACCCCCTGAAATCAATACAAATATGTTCAAAAGAGAAAGAGGGTGAGTGTAGGTGAGGAACTGGTGAGCAGGCTTTCCTGGATAAGGGAGTGATAATGTGGTAAGAGAGAAAACATTTTTGCGATGATGAAAAACTGAAATGTGGTGAATGTATTTGGAAATACCTGAGAGTCAGAGAAGATGGCAGTGAGTGTTACATAGATGCACAGAATTCAAAACTTGAAAGGCCTTACAGGAAAAGTTAAGAAGTTTGGATTCTATTACAATAGCATTTATTATGGAGTTATTATACTAGAGGCCCAGTGCACGAAATCGTGCATGCGTAGTTTGCCAATGCTTGCACCCTCCCCTATTGCCCACCACCACTCATTGTGAGCTGCCCCGCCCACTCACCGAGCCATAAGCTGTCCTGCCTGTCCACCTGCCCACTGCCGTGAACTACAAGCTGCCCTGCCCGCTGCCATGAGCAGCTACTCATGGACCGGGACAGGGGGAAGGACTGAGAGGTGGTCAATGCACCTCTTGGTGACTGGTTGAGCAGTCATTCTGGTTGTTAGGCTTATGGTTTTTGGCCTTTTAGTATATAGGGTGTATTATGACAATATTCTGCTTAGAATAAACAAGTAGTTATTTTAATTTTCTAAGAAATTTAAGTAGTTGCAAAATGGAATTGTTGGATGTAAATTTGTCCTTTTCAATGACATTCAAGATAACATTACTATGCAAACTTCAGAAAGAGTATTTGTAAGGGACAAGAAAGGAGGCTGACAAAGCTGTAGGAATATTCCTGAAGTAAGAGACTTATCCTTTTCCCTATGTCCTTGTACAATTGTCCCCTCCTCCTGATAATAGTCCTTATCCATCTTGAATCTTGCTATGATACATTGTCTCAAGGAAGAAAAATCTCTGACACACAAATAAGGGAATAATTTAATATATTGGTGTTGAGAAATGAATGACTCAAGACTTGGTTTAAAAAAATTATTTTTCAATGTGAGTTGTTACCAATTATATGTCTTTAACAAACTTGAAGGAGAAATCCAAGTAAATTGTCCCCAGAGAGAGCATTAGAAGTGTTTATGATGCATCTCTATGTGACTTGGGCATATAATTCAGAAGGAATTCAAAGAATTGAGAAATGCTGCTCTAATAGAAATTCTTCTATTCCATGTCCTTAGTTTATATGAATAAATTTCTCAGCATTTGCCTTCTCCCTCAAACACAATTAAAAGGGGTAATAGGAATGAAATTGATGCTGAACCTGTCTCAGTTTAAGATGCAACTACTTATCTCAACATGTGCAAAAATTATACTTATTAAATATTAACCTATCAAACTTATTTCCCTATAATAACTTATTTATGTTATTTTGATTAATTATATTTTTTACTATTATAAATGTAACTTAATTCTGGAAAAAATATATATTATTGATTTCAGAGAGAAAGGGAGAGGAAGAGATAGAAATATCAACGATGAAAGAAAAATCATTGATTAGCTGCCTCCTGTACACCCCCTACTGGGGATTAAGTCCACAACCTGGGCATGTGCCCTGACCAGAAATCAAACCGTGACTTCCTGTTTCATTGGTTGACACTCAACCACTGAGACAGATTGGCAGGGTGGTCCTGAAAATATATTTTAACACATAGGATATTAGGGTCATGAGGAATATTACTATTAATAATAATAATAATAATAATAATAATAATAAAGCCTTAAATTTCAACTTATTTGCATGTTTTTGATGTAGCAAAATATGCTAGGATGATTAATAAGATACTTTAGAGCACAGGCTGATATTACATAAAGATAAAACTCTGCATAGCATATGAAATGAAATATTATTTGTGGATATAAAGAAACCAGGTAGCCCTGGCCAGTTTTGCTCAGTGGATAGAGCATTGGCCTGAGGACCAAAGGGTCCCAGGTTCAATTCTGGTCAAGGGCACATGCCCAGATTGCAGGCTCGATCCCCATTAGGGGGTATGCAGGAGGCAGCCAATCAATGATCGTCTCTCATCATTTATGTTTCTATCTCTCTCCTTCTCCCTTTCTCTCTGAAATCAATAAAAATATATTTTAAAAAAGAAGCCATGTAAATTTTTCCACTGTTAAAAAGCTGTTCATGTATCATTTAAAGGAACAATGTGACTATGTCACAAATTGCTAAGGCATTAGAAGTCCATTACATTGAAAGAGTAACATCATTGTTAATTTTAAATATTTATAACATTCCAGAAGCCATATCCTTTGCAACCATTTAAAATAACTATGGACAATTTAGAAGTCCACGTAAAAACATGTATGATTAATTATATGAAAATTTTAAAAATTCTCTTAGGCAAAAGGTGAACAAACTTCTAAAAATGACTTAGTAGACAAAAAGAAGATGATAACTCCTTTAGAATAATAGTAGTCTTCCAGATGTAATTTTTACTGAAAGTCAGGTTTAAGCAAAGGAAAGCCAAATTCCTCACAGTGGCCTACAGAGCCCTCCACTATGTCCCCATTTCTCCCTCTCCTACTGTTCTTTCCATGGATCTCTCTGCCTTAGTGATACTGTGCCCCTTGGTTAGTCTGTAGACACATTAGACGAGGCCCTGCCCCAATTGTACATTGCTTACTCCCTCTTTCTCCAGATGTCTTCATGGCTTGTTCTATCCTCTCCTTCAAGTCATTGCCATCTACTCATTGAAGTCCACCTCTCCTATCCTGTGTAAAATCACCATCTTCACAACACCAACTCTTTTTCGCTATTAGTTATCCGCAGGTACACAGTACTTTTAACATGCAACGTAATTCAGTTATTCATTAAGAATTTGTCTCTAGCCAAGACCGGTTTGGCTCAGTGGATAGAGCGTTGGCTTGCGACTGAAAGGTCCCAGGTTCGATTCTGGTTGGGGGCATGTACCTTGCTTGAGGGCACATCTCCACTGTGGGGCGTGCAGGAGGCGGCTGATCAATGTCTCTCTCTCATCGATGTTTCTGACTTTCTATCTCTCTCCCTCCCTCTCTGTAAAAAATCAATAAAATATATTAAAAAAGAATTTATCTCTAACCCCTAAAATGCCAGCACCATGAAAGAAGAGATTTTTTTTTATTTCTTTGGCTCACTGCAGTGTCCTCAGCACCTAAAATAGTACTACCTAGAACTTAGTAGGCTTTCAATAAAAGATGTTGCATGGATGAATGCAGGTTGTTTCTAAGATTCGCAGCCTGCCCATCAAAGGCTACTTTACAAGAAAATAGCAAAACCTCTCATAAATTTGATTTTTCAAAGAAATTTTCTTGTCTCTGTCAGTAGGAACAATGGGAGTTTACCATAATGAACAAAAGAACCAAATAAATGTGCCATATTCATTTCCTATCAGTCATTTTCTATAGATATAAATTAACCTCACTCCTCATAGGATCATCAAGCAGCTGATACTCACTCCTTCATTCATCTGTTAGTTAGTTAATTAAGAAACATTTATTCAGCACCAATTGCCAACTGTGGTATTGGTGCAAAAGTAACTAAGAATCTGTTTTTGCCCCACAGGATAGCACAGTCTAGCAAAATAGAGCACTTCTTTTTTTTTAAATATATTTTATTGATTTTTCACAGAGAGGAAGTGAGAAGGATAGAAAGTCAGAAACATCGATGAGAGAGAGACATCGATCAGCCACCTCCTGCACACCCCACACTGGAGATGTGCCCACAAGCAAGGCACATGCCCCCGACAGGAATCGAACCCGGGACCTTGCAGTCCACAGGCCGACGCTCTATCCACTGAGCCAAACCAGTCTCGACAATAGAGCACTTCTTAATTGCAAAAGTATATTTCTTCAAAATGTTTTTTAATTAAAGAATTCTAGTTCTATCCACATTCATCTATAAATTCAATGTACTCCCCTCAAAGAAACATTATTGAAGTCGATGAGGTAATTAAACAGCGACATAGAAGAACAAAAGACCAAGGATAACCAATATATTTAAGAAGAGAAGGAAGAATCTGTATCAATAAGTTCTGTATCTAATGTTCAGTTTTATTATAAAACTATAGTAATTAAAAGTGTGATATTGGCACAGGGATAGGCAAAAAGAACACCGAAGCACCATGGAGAGCCCTGCCCATCTGGCACCTTGCAACAGGACAGAAATAGCATCACAGATTAGTGAAGACCCAAACCTTAGTAATATTTAGGAAAAAATTTTAGAGAATGTATTTATGATTGTATGGTATGAAAAATATGTCTTCACAATAGGACTGACACAAACCACTACATAAAAGAAAAGGTTAATTTACTTTTCCAAAGGATCATGAATAAATATAAAAGATAAGCATAGAAAGAAAAGATATATAAAAGAATCAATGATTATTTATAACACATAGTTTATATCAATCAATAAGAAAGATACCCCCCAAATCAATAAAATGGACAAAGCATAAATTGAGAGATTTAGGTTATCCAAGTGACAAACAAATGGAAAAAAGTTCACGCTCAGAAGTGAACAAGAATATTCAAGTTAAATCAATAACAATAAAACATTTAATATTCATGAGATTGGTAAAAATTTAAAAGTCTGATAATGCCAAGTGTTGGAAAGAATATGAACAAATATAAAATAATGTTGATAATGTTATTCCCCTGATTTAATATACTAGAATGATTAATAAAATAATTTATGAACAACTGAGAAGAGCAATTTGAAAATATGTAATAAATTAAAGGTATTCAAACCCTTTGACTTAACACTTTTTAGTATATACCTTGGATAAACTCTTGCTTAGGTGCACAGGAATCACATAGAAGTATGCCCATTATGAACTCTTAATACAAGTTATTTATAAGAAATAACCAATCAACAAAGGACTGGAAAAATGGTGACTTATGTTCACATGCAATACTATGCAGCAGTTAAATAAATGCATTCGATCCACATGTGACAAAAATGATTAAGTTAGGAGAATAAAGTCAAGGCAGAGTAATAGGGACAGCATGATGTCATTTATGAAATGTTAAAAACACACAATTCAATGCAATGTAGCTTATAGTTGTGCAAGTATATAATAAAAATGGGTTGCCAAAAGCTACCACCAATTCCAGAAATCCATTACACCCCATATACAAAATATGTTTTGTGTATTTGCATTTTCTGGGTAGCTTTTGTCAAGAATCTAAGACATAAACAGCAGCCATCTTTTCCCTGGGAAATTTTTTCCACATCGTGGTTTTAGTGAATATATCCTTTGGATATAAGAATATGTATTGTAATAGACAGTTCCACTTGGCTGCCCACCCACCACCTATAACTTGACATGTGAAAGACTGAACTCATCTTTCCTCCCAGTGCTCACCTGCCTCAGGTTCCTATCTCAGAGAAGGGCTCAGCCATCTAACACAGTTCTCAGGACAGAAGAGGATCTGGTCCCTACCTCCTCCCTCTTCCTCAGTCCCCACATCCAATTAACGAAGTACTCCCAATCCCACTTGTCAAATATTGATTTCAGCCTTCCTTTTCTCTCCATTTCAACTGTGAAACCATGCCCAGGCTTCCTTGAATTCAGACTAGATTATTGCCACAGCCTCCTAACTACTAAGCTATTCACTGCAAAGCAAATAAAAAGAAATTCTAATCCTGTAAATTTCTGATGCAATGTTTCTAACATGAAAATCTTCTCTATGTCCCCAGCTTAAAAGTTTACAATGGTATCCATTTGTCCTTAAAGGTTGGAATTCTCAATATGGCTACAGGGTTCTTTACAGTATGACTAGAGGCCTGGTGCATGATATTCATGCCTGGGTAGGGGTGGGTCTCTCAGCCCAGCCTATGCTCTCTCACAGTCCAGGAACCCTGTAATTGATCACCCCAAAGAAGTAGGCCCCGCTCCCCCAGCTGGGGCTCCTGGATGGATCACCCCTGGAAAGAGAGGTTCTGCTTACCCACCTCAGCCCACCTGTTGGTGGCCTGGGCCTCCCTCTGCAGGGCAATCATAGGGTGATGGCCGGGCCCCTGACCAATTGCATTGCACCCACATTGGCTCGCCTGGTGCCAGTGGGTGTCATAGCCTGGTCATCCAGAGGGTTGTCTGGAAGGATGTTTGGCTGTCTGGTCTAATTAGCATATTACCCTTTTATTATTATAGATGTTGGTTTGTCTTTTTCTTTCCTCTCACTTCTCATTGTCCTTTCCTCTTCTGTTCAGAATTCTGCTAAAGTGAACTTCTTTTCATTCCTTCTGTTTGTTCTGGCCTCTAGGCCTTTGTGCATCTGATACTTATTTATTCACCTCCTCAGCCTTTACCTAGCTAACTTCTACCCACTATTTAGATCTCATTCTGTGTGTTATTTCTTCTAATTCTTGTCTGAATCCCAGGCCCCACTTTTGTGCTGCACAGGCCCCACAATGAACAACTCCAAAGGGAACCTTTCACATCATGTTCTATGTGAATGCTGCCCCTTAAACTGTGCAATGCAGTGGTCATGTCTATAACATGTCTATCACAGTGGTAACCAACCACACACTGTAAAGTGGTTGTCTCCTGACTTGTCTTCCTCACTGCCTCACTAAGTAGACCAGGGACATCACATCTGAGATAAGAAGTCAGTGCATAAAAAAACCTCTGACATTTCACCTTTGTCATGAGGCCATATTAGCACATACCTCTCCTGATACACCAGGATATCATCTTAGGGAAAGATGCTGAGGAAGGGCAGGCCACCTAAGAAAATGAGTAATTTTATTCAAGAGAAAATTCATTTTTCTTAAAAGATACACAGTAAAAGTACATCCCTAAGCAATCTATTCTATATAATAAAGAGGTAATAAGCAAATTAACTCTCACTTCCTCACAAGATGGCTGCCTACAACCAGCCTGGCAGGGGAGTTGGTGAAGGATGACTAAATGACTGAACAATCAGTTTGTGTGGGGTGACCAGGCCAGCAGGGGGTTGGTGAGGGATGACCAAATTATTGAACAAGGAAGCTGCGTGGGGTGACCAAGCCAGTGGGGGGGGGCATGAAGGGTGACCAGGCCAGCAGGGGGGGCAGTTGAGCGACTAGGTTGGCAGGATGGCAGTGAGGGGCAGCTAGTCTGGTGGGGGTGTGGGGGCAGTTGGGAACAACCAGATTGGCAGGGGTGGCAGTTAGGGGCAATCAGGCTGGCATGTAGAGGTACTAAGGAGCTATCAGGCCAGCAGGGAGGGCAGTTAAGATTGACCAGGCAGACAGGCAGATGAGTGATTAGGAGCCAGCAGTCCAGGATTGTGAGAGGGATGTCGGACTGCTGGTTTAGACCCAGGATCGGGCCTAAACCGGCAGTGGGACATCCCCTGAGGGGTCCCATATTGGAGAGGGTGCAGGCTGGGCTGAGGAGACCCCTCCCCATGCATGAATTTTGTGCACTGGGCCTCTAGTATATATATAAAATCCTAATACGCAAGTAGACCAAACGGTGAAACAACTGAACAACTGAACAACTGAACAACCGTTGCTATGATGTGCACTGAGCACCAGGGCAAGTGTGCAGCAGGCAGCAGAGCACAGAACATGGCAGGTGGCAGGATGGTGGAGCAGGTGAGTGGGGGTGCCAGACCAAGGTGGGGCACCAGTCGCTGTCATTGGGGTGAGCCTCTGGTGGTTACTGACAATTCTTTGCTTCCGCATGCTGTGATTCAGCCTGGTGCCCACACCACTTGTTGCCAGTGCTGGCCCCACTCGCACCCACTACCAGTGCTGAAGCTGGTGCTCGCATCTGCTGCCAGTGACCAGTGCCAGCCCTGATTGCTCAGAGCTGTCAGTGGGTGCAAACAGTGGCTGCCAGCCCTAATTGCCCCTCAGGGCTTCTTCACCTCCCCAAGCTCCTGATGGGCGATTGGGGCCGGCAGCCACCTCTCCCACCTACTGCCAGCGATGGCTCTGTTGCACCCACTGCTGGTGCCTGGTGCTGATCCCATATGCTCCGCATCATCAGGAGTGGCAGCTGTCATCCCTGATATCCTCTGAAGGCTTCTCCACCTTTCCCTGCACCTGAGGGGCAATTGGAGCAGCAGCTGCCACTCGCACCTGATGCTGGCAGTGGCCCCAATCACTCTTTGCTGTCAGCGGGTGCAACACGGGCCAGTGTCATCAGTGCATGGGAGCAGAGGAGGCGAGAGTAGGCTGCAGGCAGAGAGGGGGCCTCAGCAAGTGCAGCTGGGTGGGGGTGCTGAGGATGGGTCAAGACCCACCCCTGTGGCCACAGCAGCGTCGTGACCCACAGTTCCTTTCAAGGTACACAAATCCATGCACTGGGCCCTGGTGGAATATAAGTTCCATGATTGCCTGTTGTATTTTTGCTTTTTTCTGTTTGGTCCATTGTTGATTTGCTCCCCTTAAGAGAGTGTTTTACTCATAGTAGTCCCTGAAGAAAGGTTTCCTGAGTGAATGAAGTCAAGTTGTTTTATGATTATGGTATTGGACTAAACTTAAACTGAACAAGGAGGGTCCATGACAGAGACCGGAAGGGGGTGAGATAAGCATCCATGTTGCTGCATTGTGTTAAATTAGTGCAACCTCTACAGGTGACAGGGTAACAAATTGTGATTATTTAGCACTTGTCAGCTTTGTAAGATTTTTTTTTTTAAATTCATTTGGGAACAAGGCAGGGGAAGAAAGGAACATTTTAGAGGGAGTGGAATCCCAAAAATGATACAATGGATTGCCTGGTTTTTTAACGAGTAACATTTCCATAGCACTTCACAGACCCTCCCTTAGAACTTAAGGTTCATAATGCCTGCTACTCACCAGGGATGATGGAGACAAGAGGCCATTTCCTTCCCGTCAAGATAAGAAAGAATCTCTCTACCCTAAATAGAGTTCCTGTTGAAATTTCTTTTTATATCTCAAGGGTCAGGCACTAAAAGTTAATTGTCAGAAGCTGTTTATTCTCTTTCAACTGTGTCAATTTTAAAGAAGTTTTCTGCCTATTAGTAAAGAATAAGAAAAACAGAAGGAAAGACATTTTTATGAAATTGGGCTGTGAGGTTCAGGTCTCAGAAACTTTTTTTTCCACATAACCCTTAGAACTCCATGAGAACATATTGAGATTCATGGAGATCTATCAAGAAGGTCTACCTCCAGATATTTAGTTACAATTAGGATTGATTTCATCTTTTCTATTGAAGATACCCCTGAACCCAGCCTTTCCTCATTTCCCATTCCAAACTACATGTTTAAGGTCACTCAATGGTGATACATTTCTTCCCAAATGCAACTGACATCTAAACCAAAGAGATTATAGAATAATGCAATTGCTTGGTCAAGTTTCTATTTTTAAACCTGTTTAAACTATGTGACTTTAAACACTGGGAAACCCCTGAATTAGTTTTTTGCTTTACTTCCACCCACATTAGTATGTGTCAGCTACTGTTAAATAGAGTCCATTTTAACTTGTGGATCTTGAAAAAATGGATTTCCTTTAGGCAGAATACTCTCTAACAGTTTCAGTGATGGATTACATGTTTGGGAAAATATGATCTTACTTGTTATACCATCATTTAGTACATATTCAATAATATTTCACTCGGTTGATTTGATCTTGGAATAATTTAAAGAGATAAATGAGATAAATATGTTTCAATGCCAGCTTAAATGAATTCTATTGATATTTATCTGCTGCCTCTGGTAAAATGTATCTCGAGGCAGGTGATAGAATGACACAATGTCAGACGACTTTTTATTGGCTTTTAAATTGCGCTACCTTAGACCAACTGGGGCCTTCCATAAAAACTCATTTTTTTCACAGCACCCAAATGTAGCACATCCATTCTTAGGGACACTGGGAAATGTGGCCATTCCCTGGTGGTGCAAGGAGATTTCTTCACTGGTGTCCATAATTGTGAAAAATAAAAACATGTTTATTTTTTTTAGCCTTAATTAAAAAATTGCATAATATTGACGTAGGCACCCCATCTCTTTAATTCACTTACTTCTATGACACATCATAATGAAGTAATTTAGAAAGCTTTTGCCCAGCTGTAACTCTAGCTGTTTGCAACTGACAGAGATTCTTATACTGAATCTGGTAGCTGAGCTTTAATTTCTATATTAGTCCATCTCCCTGAAGGGTTGATTTTTTTTTTTTTTTTGCTACAGCTCAAGCTCAAATAAACTGTCTTCCACCTGAATGTTGTTTTAATTATGAAAAAGCAGAGTACAACTTCGTATAGTCAGTGGTCATCACAGCATTTGCTACTGTTGATAGTTGCCTGTTTTACACATTAGTTCCAGCTCTGTTTTGGGGAATAAAATAGCGAAAAAGAACTTAATAGATAAGCACTAAAGAAAATAGATTTCTTCATTTACCTTCTATTTTAAAATCAGTTGCATGAAATTAAGAATAGAGCTACCATACAACCCAGAAAACCCTCTCCAGGTTATATTACCCCTCCCCCCCCCAAAAAAAACCTCATTGTCAAGCTTGATATTGATTGTGTATGTCTCTAGTGATAAATTTCATAAATTATTTTCTCACTATTATATCTCCTGAAAGTGACTAGTATACTTAAATTCATTCTGTATAGAATGACAAATTCAATCAGCATAAGGAAATTTCCTAGGAAAAATAAATTTTCCTATGATGTGTGACTATGGAAAACCTCTCCAACAATTTAAAAAAATACTCATTGAATAGAATTGGGTTCTTCTTTAGATAATATATTAATAAATTAGATCTTAGCTGACTTTCCTATCTTCTTTAGATAATATATTAATAAATTAGATCTTAGCTGAATTTCTTATGACGTGAGAAGCCACACAAGATAATCTGGAAAACATCTTCAGCCACAGATAACTGAATGGTCCTGGGGCTTGATGAACTGAGAAAGGGAAAACAGGGAAAGGTCACTGACCTAAAATACACAAGGTATAGCCAAAATAAATGTGCTTAGCCAGGATTTTACACACAAAGCAAAAAGCAAATAAAAACAACAACAACAACAAAGATAATGGTTTACTCAATCATTCCATTGTTTCATGGCCATTTAATACACGGTGGGAAATTTCAATAGCCATTTCCATCACCATGAGATACATAATGATAATCCTTGTCATTTCATAGTACTCTTTCTAAAAGAAACTCTTACCATAGCCATGGCAAGGGAAGTAAATGGCACATGATTTTTAAGCAGGACCTACAAATAATGAGCAATTGCCTTTCTTGTTAAAATATAAAAATCAATCAGACCATCAAACCTCAGAGGGTAAGTAGGGGAGGGTGGGGGTAAGGGGAAGAGATCAACCAAAGGACTTGTATGCATGCTTATAAGCCGAACCACTGGACACAGACAACAGGGAGAGGGGTGTGGGAGGGCAATGGGGGGATAAGGACGCATACATAATACCTTAATCAATAAATAATATAAAATAAAATATAAAATACTTTTTCTAAGTACAAAATTATCATTTTTCTTCCCCACAAAGAGAACTAAATAAAGTCTTCTAATTTCTCATTTTAAGTAATGGCAAAATTGTTCCTTCAAACTCTCTTACACCAATAGTAGATTTATGCTTCTTTCTAATGTGATAAATACATTCCCAATTAGATTTTAATAAATTTAATTATTATAATAAATGAAGAGTGACATGCTGAACTTGATTAGCAAAAAACATTAGAGCATATTTAGAAAAGAATTTTTATAGAAAAACTCATATTTTCTTTTAAATATTTAAAAATATCAAAAGAAGCAACTAGTAAGGTGGACTGATATTTCTGAAAATCCAGAGGGGACCACTTAAATATTGTGAAGGTCATGGGTAAACATATAGAAGTATCAACCACAACTTTTACCTATTAATTCTTAATAAACTCATTATAACACCTTATTGTTTCAATGCTTGATTGTTGAAAATTGAACCACACTGGGCAAATACATTTTCAAGTTACAAAAATATATGAGAAGAACATATTGACTGGGGTAGAAAATTAACAGTAAAATTCAGAATTCCTCACTCCACCTCCATCTCCATACCATTAAACCACCTAAAAGATGTTCAAGAAAGCAAATCGTTGACCATGCAAGGAATTCTGCCAAGTCTGGAATCTTTCGCTGTTTCTTTGGGATGAAAAATGAGAGCAGAAAGGCCAAATTAAATGTGGCAGCAAGTTGGTAATGTGCTCATTATCATTTTTTCTGACAGTGATTTATTCTTGAATCTGTAATGCAGAAGTATAATGACCTTTTTCCAGAATTAGAAGAAAAAGTGTTCTGAGAAAGAAAATACTTACACTTGCTTTCTCTCTAACAAGAAAAACAAAACAAAACAAAACATAACACCAGGAAATGAGAATGTTTAAATAACACAAATGCTACTATTCAACCCAGTGCCAGGACAGAATACTTTCAAATATTTGATTGGGTGTAATGCTCAAGTTGTAAACACATAATATTGTTTTAAAGAGAGAGTATTTCTAAACACATTTTTATGATGGTCTAAAAACAAAATAAAACAAAACAAAAACAACCACTGGCTATAACATCTAGAATAATTTCTTCTAAATTCATTGCTAATATAGTAGTATTCTGACCTTTGTCTCCATGTACTTCACAAACAAATGGAAGAAGATGTATATTATGGTATATCATGTAAATGATTATGTGGCATAGCAAGGAATGGCAAAAAAGTGTTATGTATGCTAAGAAGATGCATACACATTTAAAATACTTTAAAATCTCAGAGTGTAAAAATCTAAACATGCTTTTTATCATTCTACATTCTCATCTTCATGTTGGCACCTCCTTTGTACATTTATTGAATACTAAGCCACGGTGTTACATGAACTAGCACTAAAGGTTGAAACAACACTGCATGCTAGGCATTTTTAACTCACCCTATAGATGAAGAAATTAAATCTAGAGAGGTAAATTGATTTGTCCAAGGTTATCATGTTGAAATAAGAAGTTAAGCTTTTAAAGGTCTCTAGCGGTATGATGTGTGCTTCCACCATGTTATTGTAAAGGTACTGTTCATTGAATTAATATGTGCTCTTTTTGAGACTCCCCATGTTGATTTCATCTAAGCCTCATAACCACCATATGGTACATCCATCATATTATGAGTTTTTCTACAAAAGTAGAAACCCAACAGAGAAAGGCTAAATAAGAGATCCATATTTATATGCCATTAAGCACTGGTGTCTCTTCTATAGGTCAATAGCACAAATTTTAAATTCATTTTTCTATATGAAATGTAGAACAGCTTCTGCTTCTTGAATTAATTTAATTCAATATCACTATTGTTATTATGATGTGGCATTTTAATGCGTTGGGACTAAGTACAGTTATTATCATGTCCCCAGTAGGCTCTAGGTTTTCAGTGGATACTTTTCTTTGAACTTGATACTCTACCTATTTAGAAAAATCCCTCTTAAGTCTATGGTTCACTGGAATAGACTCTAATGAAAAACAAAAGGCTTAGTAGAGGTCAATTGTTACACTAGGACAGGATAAATATAGCACATTTGCCTACCATTTGCTAATCTGCATGTGGTTTATAATTTCATATATTGTAAACATTAGTTCTCTATTCACTTTAAAATGTAAAAATACCCAATCTTCACTCATTTATTTGAAGGAGATTGAATACATCTGTCAATGTAAGAATTCTGATTTTGGGCAAAAACCATATAAGCTTAGCAATTACACAGTTGTTGATTAGTCATTACTTTTAAGTTGGACACATTGATCATTATCTCTCCCCCCCTCCCACTATGAGTCATGGAAAAGGGAGGAAAATATGCTTGGATGAGCTCTACTTTGTACTATTCAATGAGATGTTGAGATTAGGTGTTGTAAGCCAGATACTGGATTCATTCTGTCTTTCTTACCTACATGCAAAGTACTGCTTATTTTGAAAAATTTTTAAATATAATAGTTAACGTTGCAAAGTACTGTGATTAGCCCAGTGCCCAGCAAAGGCACACAGTGAAACTGCCTTCTGTCTGCCTGGCTCTCTCTCCATGAACAGCAGTTTACCGGAAAGAGGGTAGTCTTTGTCCATGCCCAAGGGTGGCCAGGGCATTGTATGCGCTTGTCCCTCTCAGAAACAGATGTCTTCCTGGTGGAACCCTGCAACTCGGTATCTTATCTGTAGGCAAGCTTTTGTTTTTGACAGTTCAACAATATTTCTCGTCTCCAAGCTTGTTCCTCATCCACCCCGCTGACCTCATAGAGGATAGATTTTCTTCAGATATTTTTGTTGCAGTGCATCTTCAACTCTCAGCGATCCTGAGAGAATCAACCAAGCTTCTTCTCTGGGTATATAAAGTTCAACCTTGCTGTGATGTTCACAATCCCATACAAACTAGGCAAGCATCCAAGAAATATAATTTTCGTAGATGACGGATCAGAGAATGTCAGAAATTTAGAACCTTGAGACAACTTATCACTCGTGTAGATCAGCTCCTTTATTTCTCAGGGAAAGACACCCCAATCCCAGAGAAGGAGCATGGCGTTGCTCCCCCCATGCAGTGGGTGAGGAGCAGTTTTGGCTGCTCTCACTCTGTTTCACGTCACTAGGGAAGAATGTTTAGAGCTGGTAGTCACCACTCTCTCCTCCTACCTATGGGTTGTGACAGTTTGGAAAAAAGTGGAGACCCCTGAGAGAGAGACTCAGATGCATTCTGACTCTATGTTGTTGAGCCTTGTCAGTATTAGGCCTCTCCAGTTTTGGGGGTGCACCCTCTGTCTTTCTGTTTACGTCTACAATGTATTTTCAATTGACATTGTCTTTCTCAGGTCAAAAAATGACTACGCTGCAGCACAGGAGTTGATACTTTTGTCTGTTTGTCCTTGTTCTAAAGTTGAGGCCACATAGGGGTCATTCTGAATGTGAGTGGATATCAGAGTGAAATCTGAGAACACTTTTCCAGATGAATCTGTGTTTAATTAGGCAGTCAAGCCAATCTAATTTGACATCTGACAGCTTAGCTTTCTGAGCCTAAAAGGCAATTTGTGAGGTAAAGCATTTATTAAAAATAAACTTAAAGGCCAGACTAAGATGTTAACTTTTAAGATGATGGGCAGTAATATGGTGGTTCTAATCCCAATAGCATTGTAATTATCATATTAAGTATACCAATTTTATCACCTTAACTTTTTTCAACACTTATCAAAAGGATATTATAATAGAAAATTTCATAGGTAATTTTTAAATAAAAAGATATTATAGCAAAAAATACCATTTAAGCTTTCTAGATTATTGCACAGAAAAAAATGTTAATATAAAGATGAGTTCAAACCAAAAAAAAACTATATATTTTTATAATATTTATCCACCATATCATATATATATAAATTGGATATTGCTAACTGGCAATTTTTAAACTAGTTCAATTATATCAAAGCAATGTTGACTTTATATAGACGTCCTATATAATAAAAGCCTAATATGCTAAGTGTCTGATGGTCCAGTCAGCCATTCAACCAAAGCATAATATGCTAATGATATGCTAAGGCTTCTCAACTGCTTACTATGACATGCACTGACCACCAAGGGGCAGACACTCCGACCAGTAGGTTAGCTTGCTGCTGGGTCGATCGGACTGAACAAGATGGGCCAGACACATTCTGCAGTCCTTCCACTGTCCCTTCCCAGCTGGCCAATCTCCCACATCCCTCCTTGGCCCCAATCAAGTACCGGTGGGGTCTCTTGGCCTGGCCAGTTCCCTCCTGCAATCCGGAACTCCTTGGGAGATGTTGGAGATCTGGTTTTGATGTGACAGCAGAAGGACCAGTCACTATGATACATACTGACCACCATGGGGCAGACACTCAATGCAGGATCTGCCCCTGGTGGTCAGTGTGCTCCCTAAGGGGAGCACTGTTCAGCCAGAAGCTGGGCTCATGGCTGGTGAGCACAGCAGCAGTAGTGGGAGTCTCTCCTGCCTCCACAGCAATGCTAAGGATGTCTGACTGATGGCTTTGGCCCATTCTCTGTGGGGGGTAGCGGGCCTAAGCCATCAGTCGGACATCCCTGAAGGGCTCCTGGACTGCAAGAGGAATTATAGGCCAGACTGAGGGACCACCTCACCCAGTGTATGAATTTCATGCACTGGGCCTCTAGTTAAAATATAATTTTCAAGATTAGATAGTAAAATAAAAAAAACATTTATGTTATAATATTGGGTTAAAATAGAATGCTGTTGTTAAAAGTATATTTACTCACGAAATGGGAAAACTGAAGGGTAAAATAGAAAATGAAAACTACTAAGTTACTTAACTTGACTTTTGTTACTCTAAGTATGTTGCTTAGTTCAGTCAAAAATATAATTCTCTCCCACTTACTTCCACCTTCCCCTACCTTCCCTCTAAGGTTTGATTGTCTGATTGATGCTTCTCTGTTTCAGGATCTGTTTTTGTTAACAGTTTATGTTGTTCATTATAATCCACAAATGAGTGAAATCATGTGATATTTATCTTTCTCTATCTGTCTTAAGAATGCATGTATAATGCCTTAATCAATAAAAAAATGGAATTCTATGGTATCACAAATAAGATGAAAGACACAAAATAAAAGTGAAAATTAAAAAAAAATCATAAATGTCTCTAAGAAATGAATTAGATAAAGAAATCACTTCCAAAATCATGAAAGACCAAATGAATTCCTATGAAAACACAAAATCCTAACCAAAGTCATAAATTTAAAAAATAAAAAAATAAGCCATGGAACAAATAATGCACTATTTTGATTTTTTTTTCAGAATTCCACTGACATTTTATAGGCAGACAGTGATATCATTTAAGTAGTATCCAAACTGACACGTACATATTCAATTTATGTACGAAATTCATTTTTCATTCCTCCATTCTTAAGCTGTTTTAGAAAAATACTTTGAGCTATACTAGCTGATAAATTCTTAAATTTCACTTCCCCAGTATATAACTTTTTGCTACCTTTAAACTATGACGAAATCACTGAAGTATTTAAATGTAGCTTTAGAGAGTCTACTTAACAAATTAGCAATTCATGCCCACATGACAACTCATTTTCAGGTGCTCTTTTCAAAAAAAATAAACATGTAAGTATTTGTTGCAATTAAGATTTAGGCAGAGAAAATTATGTCTGTCATGTAATAAGGGTTAGCGTAACACATGGCATCTATACCTCAGCTAGGTAGCATTTTATATATATATATATATATATTTTTAATATATATTTTATTGATTTTTTAAAGAGAGGAAGGGAGAGGGAACATCGATGAGAGAGAGACATCAATCAGCTGCCTCCCTGCACGCCTCACACTGGAGATGTGCCCGCAACCAAGGTACATGCCCCCGACCGGAATCGAACCTGGGACCTTTCAGTCTGCAGGCCGACGCTCTATCCACTGAACCAAACCGGTCTTGGCTAGGTAGCAATTTAAATGGATGTAAATGCAAAACAACATTCTATGATAGCTTTACAGTCAAAATCCTTAGTAACTGTATGAAATTCAAGAACAGGTAATTGTATGAAATTCAAGGGCATCTGTGCATTACTTCTAAGGCAGACATTCAAGAATAAGGGGGACAAAGACTCCAGAGAAAATGACTTTAGTTATGGAGGTATATAGTCACGGGGCCTTAAACAGATTCAGAGATTTCCTGGGTCCCAGGAGCTGCAGAAGGATTTCTGGGCTCCCAGGAGTGGCAGAGGAGAAATAAGGAAAGCAGCAGTCGGCCTTGAGGGAGCCATAATACCAAGAATAGATGATGTCTTACTGGTAACATCTGAGGATTGTGGGGCTGAGTCCTAAATAAGCCAAAACATGGCCCCACAGATGCTAATTTGGATAGATGACTTTTAAAATGAGGTGGCTATCTATTCCCTAGTCCCCACAATACTTAAAACCAAATGAGAAACTAGAAAAAAAAATAAAGAGGATCCCCAAATTGACTGCGATTAAATAAATTGTTGTCACCTTGACATTGCACAGTAGAGGCTTTCTGCATGAATAAGCCCGTAGATGTCCTGTCCTTCTTGGACAAGTTAATTCAAACTTATTGTGAATTAGGAGAGTTTTTCTGGCAAACTTTGCAGGAAAATCTATAACATGGTACTCAAAAGAAAGATTCTAGCATTCTTTCTAGTGATTTATAAGGATAATGATCTGATGTTAAGAGGGAAGATGCAAGAAAAATAGGAACAAAAAAAGAGAAAGCAAAGAAATTAATCAAAATTAAAGCAATCTGTAATTTTTAAAAAAAGGAATAAAAAAGACAAGGAGAAAATCTAACTTCTAACTATTAAATATTACAAAATTATTTTTCATGGAAAATGCCAAATTCAACATGATCTTTATTTTCAAGGAATTTTTTTTCTTTCTTTCATGATTTCCACTTCAAACTCCATAGTTTCAGTTAAAATATGTTATCAAAGAAACAAAAGGATGAGAGAATTTGCAAATTAGAATGGCAGTTAAGGTTGTTCATCTCATGGTTTCCCAAACTTTCCAATGATAAAAATCACCTGGAAGTTCTGTCAAGCACGTACGTGCATAGCTTTCCAGGCTACCTTTTGAGAGAATGCTGCATCATGGGTTTGGAATGAATCTGGGAATTTGTACTTAGAAATGCAACTACCCCAGGTGATCTATATCATGATGAAAGTTTGGAAGAGATGGGAGCTTTTAGCCCAGTTTCATTTCTGCATAGAGGAAGAAAACTAATCCAAAAGTCATCTCTCCCGTAAGTCAGCTGGGATGTTCAACTCCCATGGCAGACTTCTCTTTTTTTCCTAACTTCATTGTGGCCTTCAACTGTGATCTGAGTAAGAGTGCTAGATGATTTCAACAAAAAGTCCAAAAAACAAAAACAAAAAACAAAACACTTGATGAAATATATGTGGAATAAATAATGAAGAGCACATGCATTTTTTTATTTACAAAAAATCTATATTTAAACATGTTTTACAACAATTATCTACATATTGACTACTTCCATGCCTCTGTTGCATCAGAGTATAATGATAAAGCTACTTAGTTAAAAATTACATATATACATATTTCCCAATACCAGTACATTTAGTTCAAAGTTAGACATCTGAGACCTTCAGCTCTTAGACTTCCTGAGTATCCTGAGGGTGACTGGGTGAAGAGGGAGTGAGAGGTATGAAAGGTCAGGTTGAAAAGTTGCAGAGTGGAGATCCCTGATATCCTACTTTTCACAACGGGTTTCTATGTTATATTTTATATACCATCTTTAGTCAAAAAATTTCATGTCAGTAAAATTTTGTGGCTAAAACTCAGCAGCAACCATTGTACTGCAGTAGGTTAACCACATAGAGATAGATATCTCCATCTTCAAGAACTGCATTCATAGCAATCCACCTTTCTTGTAAGTGTAGATAAGCAATAAGCAGGGGAGATACAATCATATCCTCCCCAAGCTAGAACATTTTAAGATAGGCTTTCTATCTAAGGACAATCAAAAATCAATACTAAAAGAGATGATAAAAGGCAATCAATCTAATAATCTAGGTTGCATACTCATCACTTTATCCTCCCCAAAATATATATATATAGCCATCCTTGACTGCTTGAAATTAAGTTATATGAACTTGTTGGGTAGAGAAAAATGATGACGCCAATTAGATTACAGCTATCATTCTTTAACCCGTGAAGCTAATAACTATACTAGTAAGTGCTGTGTAATAGAGTTTCCCAAAGAGTTTCTAGCACTGCTTCACAGTGGAGCTTAATGACCATCATCAAGGTAAAAACTGGTCATTAGCACAATGAGTTTACATAAAGTCAAAACACTCCTCAACCAAAGAGTTTTTATAACTAAAATCAACTTTCTAAGAGATTGCACATTTTGAATCTTAGACATACCAAAGATTTTAAAACGATAGTATTTGGATCACAGCTCTTTAAAGTTTTCTTGTTCTATTATTGCTTTTTATCTTTTCATCCCCCCTAAGGTCATCAAGTCTTGTTGTTGATTAGCTTCCAGAGTCATAAAAAAGTTTTGCAAGAGAAGATTAATAATGCTAATGATTGTCAGTAGTTTTTGAGTTTCTAGTTGTCTTGTCAGATCTTACAGCTTAAGTGAATAAGTTGTTTTTGAAAGTCAAACAAATTAGTGTGGACTTGATTCTCTATGAAATCCAAAGCCAAGTGGCTTTTTAACAGGACCTTGTACAGAAACCCAGCTTAGGCTTTCTAGTTGCAAACAACAAAAATGACTAGTTAATTGAAGTCACAAAAGAATATATTGAAACTATTTCACAAGTGCTCATAGAACAGACTGACATTTCTCTTTAGATTTTTCTAAATGTGAGTGATCATATCTTTGGTCAACAGAAGGCTAAAAAAGTATACCAACCTCTTGTAGACTGCTAATTGAATTTATTTTAAATCTATACCAAGGGAAAGGTCTGGGAGAAACTCACAATGTCAACTTTATTATTTTCGTATTTTATCTACGGTCCGTGCTTTCTCTCAAACTAGTAAGGAGGTATGGCTATCACTGGAAGCTTCCAGTTCAAAAGGCTAACTCTCATTTTAAACCATGAAAGACATGCATAATATAAAGAAACTAGGGGCCCAGTGCATGAATTCATGCACCAGTTGGGTCCCTTGGCCTGGCCTGCGGGATCGGCCTGAAACCAGCTCTCTGACATCCCCTGAGGGGTCCTGGATTGTGAGAGGGCGCAGGCCAGGCCAAGGGACCCCACTAATGCATGATCAAGGCCTCCTGCATCCATGAAAGGATGCAGGAGGTTGGCCAATCAGGGAGGGACTGTGGGAGGGCTCCAGGGTGTGTCTGGCTCCTCTTGCTCAGTCCCAATCGGCCAGACCCCAACAGTAAGCTAACCTACCAGTCAGAGCATCTCTCCCCTTGTGGTCAGTGCACATCATAGTGAGTGGCTGAGTGGCCTTAACATATCATTAGCATATGGCCCTTTGATTGGTTGGACAGATGACCAAATGACTGGACACTTAGCATACTAGGCTTTTATTATATAGGATAATCTTAAAATACACACTCAAAGTGGAGCAGAAGCATCAGTGACAAGAACAGATTTACAAAGATCAACCTCCCTTTTGCCTAACTGAGCTACTGCCACTACCTTTAAAATCTTGTACAAAGTCAGTCAAATGCTCAAGACCCAAGAGGTTGTTGAGGCATACTGGTTGGATTAGATTAATTTGGACTTTTTAAGGAATTATCATCTATATTTTCACGAATGCTACTTTTTGATGATATTTTGAACTTTAAAGTTCATATCAATTTTGATCAACACATCTGTCTACTATGTTAGAGCTGATATATTATTTAAACAAGAATGAGCCTCAGCAGCTAAGTACTGACCTTTGTTTTAGCTTAATTTTTTAAAGTTATGACGTTAGTTTAAGACGCAAATGTCTGCACAGAAATGAAGAGGGAGACATCACAGCTGGTCCTAAAGGCAGCTCCAGTTTTGGATATCTAGCTCACCAATGAAATAGTGCACCAATTTCTAAGAAATTTCATTTTGAAATTATTCATTACGTATTTAAACTAATAGTTCCTGGTAGAGGATAAAAGGCATATGTTCTTATTGATGTTACCACATCTGAAATGTTCTGCATCTCTGATAATGCACAATTAAGCCTTAATACTAAGTATGGCATCGTACTTTGCAACTATTTGGTTGTGTTTACCATTAAATTATTTATAATAATAAAAGTGTAATATGCTAATTAGATCTGGACAGCCAAACAACCTTCCAGACATCCTTCCAGATTACCTTCCAGGTGAAGCTGGAGCTGCAAAGGCCAAGCCCCTAGCACATATTTCCTGAATTGGGATTTTAGTTTATAATAATAGTTCATAATTATTGAAAATAAACCCATATGCCTACCTCTTTACTTGAGAAGAACTTTAATTGCATTATTGCATTCAATAACCTTCACAAGTACCATATTATTATTGCCTTCACCTCAAAAATAAGGAATCGAAAGCATGGTGTTTTAAATAAGTTACCCAGAGTCTCATGACCCATAGACCTTGGTCCACTAGCTTAGACTGAGCTCCTGATTGCTATAGGTATACATCCATAGAGGAAGTTTGCCAGAAATAGGCTTAGTCACTGCTGTATCAGACCACAGACAGCACTAATAGGGGGTAGATTTGTTTAGGATATGTCACTAGCACTGTCAAGCAAGTTTTTTTTTGTTTATATATTTCACCATGTCTTGTC
Organism: Lasiurus cinereus; assembly: GCA_011751065.1. NCBI lineage: Eukaryota > Metazoa > Chordata > Mammalia > Chiroptera > Vespertilionidae > Lasiurus > Lasiurus cinereus. Next base: position 9,558,778 of record JAAGEH010000045.1, on the reverse strand, counting down.
CTCCACAATGACCATGCTAAAAGGAGATTCTTCCAGTAGCTTTGGTAAATGACCAATTATTTATCCTATAATATAAATTGTTCTAATTAATTTTCAATAAGTGAAGCCCAGTAGTTCAACACATGCTTCAAAATAACCTTATTAGCTTGGATCGTGTGACAAATCTTAGAGTACAGTCTAATTAAGATCCTTGTAGAACATACAAACACTTCTTCACTGGCATTGGAACTGCTGATTAGTGGCAAATGGCTTTTTTTACATAATGAAACTTGGCTTTCTGTGCAAGGCTGAGAAAATTTGAAGGGAGCTAATGGAAAACCCAGACAAAAAAGTGCTTTATGGCCTGACTTCTCACAAAACCTTCAATTACATTCCCATTACATTCATTCTTATTTGAAGAAAAAGACATAGGTCTTTTTTTTTTTTTTTAATCTGGGTCTTTGCAAAGGGCCTGATTTTTAACAAAAAGGGAATTAGATGTTTGAGAATATTCCAACTGGCTATATTTTCCCAGGCTTATTCAAAACTTATTTCAAACATCTGAAGAAACCTAGAGGAATATATGCCAAACAAGTCTTTGGTTTATTAGCTTAACTTTTGACAAATAAAAATAGGAAATGTATATACAATATCTCTTACTTGCCTAAAATGACCATCTACCAAGGAGTGCTTTAAAACATAAAAACTTATAATTGCTCACCCCAGCTCCAAACATATTTTTACCATTGACCTTTAATATACATATTTTCCATGTTTATGTATAAATGATAGACATGTCCAATTCTATAGAATTTTATTTATTATAAACCATGCACAAATATAGAATCTTATAAGGATGAGATAAACTTATAGTGAATAATTATCTATTTTACTTTTAATTGCACAAAAGCAAAAAACCTTTTGCTTGTCACTAAAAATAGCTTTGGATACTCAGATTTTGAAATATTTGTCAATCAAGGAGCTTACTTAACATTATTAACTGATATAAAAGACAATGCATATACTTAGGATGAGATTTTTCATTAACAATGGTGGATATCATGTTTATTGCGATGATCTTGATAATTTCAACTCTGTGCCTGACATCTTGACACATGTCATTTGATCATCATTGTCATTTTATGCTATAACTAAGCAAGAGCTTATACAAGGAGTCGAGGGAATGTTTGTTCTGCCACTTTTTTTGCACTTGGTCTTTGTACTCAGTATTATCTTCTATCCGGTCAAGGGCATGTACTTTGGTTGCAGGCACATCTCCAGTGGGAAGTGTGTAAGAGGCAGCTTATGGATATTTCTCTCTCATCGATGTTTCTAACTCTCTATTCCTCTCCCTTTCTCTCTGTAAAAAAAAATCAACAAAAATACATTTTTTTTAAAAAAAGAAGGAAAATAAATTTATAGTTTTATTTATTTGTTTGTTCTGCCACTTTTTTTTGCACTTGGCCTTTATACTCAGTATTATCTTCTATCTGCAGCTTCCTTGCAGGAAGCTTTTTGAGCCACTAGTCCATTTGTTAAGAGTTTAATTTAAACTGGATAATGCAATCTGCAAGTCCATTTACCCAGGCACATGAACTCATTAGAAGCAGAGAGAGAGGAGGTGAAATGTCACTTTCCAACACTTAGCATCATGGCCCTCCCATTTTCCCCTAGGATATCATGAATATGTGACAGTTACCTTACGACATAGGGAGCTAGCAAGGGTTCCAGTGTTCATCCATCCATCCATCCAAATAAGTAAATAAATAAATAAATAAATAAATAAATAAATAAATAAAACTATAAATTTATTTTCCTTCTTTTTTTAAAAAAATATATTTTATTGATTTTTTTACAGAGAGAAAGGGAGAGGAATAGAGAGTTAGAAACATCAATGAGAGAGAAACATCCATAAGCTGCCTCTTACACACTTCCCACGGGAGATGTGCCTGCAACCAAAGTACATGCTCTTGACCGGAATTGAACCCGAGACCTTTCAGTCCACTGAGCAAAACCAGTTAGGGCTCCTTCTGTTTTTCTTTTTTAAATAAATAATAACTGTGAATTTAATTTCTGATATTCTCCTCTAACTCCCTGATAGGATCACTGTACCAGAAAACAGAGACTTTTAAATATAATATGTAAGATCTTATATAAAATCTTCTGCTATGTAGGGAGACCTGGGTTACCTGTGACACTAATGCATCCTTCCAAAAAACAGTAGAATGCAATAAAAGGTGGTGATTTGTGCGTTTGTTACAAATGTGTGCTTCATAATGAGACTATTGGTTTTGGACCCTAGTTTTACCACATGTAGATTATATGATTTAGGACCATGTATAATTTCTTCATCTGCAGTTTGGGCTAATAATGCCAATTCACATGGTTGTTCAAAGGAATAAATAGTCATGGTTTCTGGTAATGTTCACTAACTGATACTTGTAGTATTGAGACATATACAGGATTCTTTTTTAAAAACATATATTTTATTAATTTTTTTACAGAGAGGAAGGGAGAGAGATAGAAAGTCAGAAACATCGATGAGAGAGAGACATCGATCAGCCGCCTCCTGCACGCCCCACAGTGGAGATGTGCCTGCAAGCAAGGTACATGCCCCTTACCGGAATCGAACCTGGGACCTTTCAGTCCACAAGCCGAAGCTCCATCCATTGAGCCAAACCGGTCTCGGTTATATACAGGATTCTTGATGCCCTCAAAGAATTGTTTTGAGGACACACACTTGCATCCCGTACTTGGCTTACTGCGGATAATTTAAGCTTTGTCTCTCACGGAGAGACAATGGGAAGAGTGCAGATTCTGCAGTTAAGTGAGACTGTGTTTAGAGTTAGCTTTGTCACTATCACTTGCCTGATTATGTACAAATTCCTTAGCCTACCTCTTCTCCAATATGGGGATAATAAATCCCATAGTCTGAGTTGGGAAAGGTAAAATATAAACAAGGAAGGTAAAATATAAACAATGCCTGGTAAGTATGAAAATTATAGATATCAATACAATTATTATTACTACTATTACTAAAAGGTGGCATAAATAAAAGTTATCATTTTTACTGTTATTCTATACACCAGGTGCTTTTAAATCATGTTAATCATTTAATATTAGGAATTTGTTTTTAAAAACCAAATTAATAATTCCATTACAGATATTAGAATCAGTCCAGATTATAAAGCTTCTGCACATAGCATGATATCAGGAGTCTCCCAGACACTAAAAAAAACCTAAAAGCAAATTTTGAATAATCAAAGCCATAGTTTTATTCGTGTATTCAATGTATTTTGAGTGTCACGGTGTACCAGGCACAACACTGAACAATGAACCCAAATTCCTTACCCTCAGGGAATTTAAAATCTAAAGGAGGAAGAGAGCCTGTAAACAAATTAAATAAGTGAAGTCGTACATTAGATAGTGATGAGCAGCAGTGGAAAAATACAGCAGGGAAGAGGAATAAGATGTGTCGGGGTTGGGTTTATTCACATTTTTAAATAGAGTGGTTAGGAAATCTCCCACTGAGAAGCTGACATTTGCATAAAGATCTGGAGCTGAAGAAGCAAGTCTTGTGATTACCTGGGGAAAGGGTAGATTCTCCAAGTACAAAGGTAAGTGCAAAGGTCTGAGGCTGGCTTCACGGGGAAGCCTCAATGTGGCCAGAGGAGCTGGAACAGACCAATCAAGGACACCCAGGGGGAAATGAGGACAGAGATGTAACAGGAGCTATCAGCTCTTGAACATCATTGTAAAGATTCAGGATTTTAAATCAAATTACGTTGGATGCCCACAGCAGACTCTGAGTAGAGAAGAGACATAATTGAACAAAACCATTCTGGTAGCTATGATGATACTTAAAAAAAAAAAAAATAGGCCAAAACCGGTTTGGCTCGGTGGACAGAGCATCGGCCTTCGGACTCAAGGGTCCCAGGTTCGATTCCGGTCAAGGGCATGTATCTTGGTTACAGGCGCATCCCCAGTGGGTAGTGTGCAGGAGGCGGCTGATCAATGTCTCTCTCATCGGTGTTTCTAACTCTCAGTCCCTCTCCCTTCCTCTCTGTAAAAAATCAATAAAATATATTTTTTTAAAAATAGGAAGAATATGTAAGATAATTTTGCAATCACCCAGAACCGTGGTAGGCAAACTGCGGCTCCCGAGCTACATGCGGATCTTTGGGCCCTCAAGTGAGGCTCCACCACAAAATACCATGGCCTGGGCGATTCTATTTTGAAGAAGGGGCGTTAGAAGAAATTTAAGTTAAAAAAAGTTGGCTCTCAAAAGAAATTTCAATTGTTGTAACTGTTGGTATTTGGCTCTGTTGACTGATGAGTTTGCTGACCACTGACCCAGAAGAGCAATGAACTGGGGGTTGACCCCCATTTGGAGGCTGTGAAAAAGACCTGAAGGTGGATATAATTTTTAAGCAGAGACAACAACATTTGGTGATAGACTGATGTGGAAGGTGAGATGGAAAAACCAGGAGGAGCAGGTTTTAGGCAGATCATAATCTTAATTTGAGATGCATATTAGAATTCCAAGAAAGTATAGTAATTTGTCAGTGTCTGGAAAGATCCCAAATGGAGATATAAATGTATTAAATATAGTTAAATACTAGATATGTTTCATTTTAATCCTATGCAAATCACTTACCCAGTTAGATTAAGGTATGTCATGGCAACTCTCCTTTAAGTAGGACAGTAAATTAAACAGCCAATTTGGATCAATAGTGAGCTGCCCAACACAAAACTCAGGAGACATCCGAGCATCACCTTTTATGTATTAAATTGAACTAACATTTGAGAATAAAATTTTGTGTTTTGTTTTTGTTTGCTTGAAGGCCTTAGAATGAATAAAAAAAGACACTGGGGTGGGCGGACTTTAGAAGAACAGATTAAAGACACAGTTCGATTATTATTTAGCAGGTTAGTAATATGCTAACTGATGCACTAAAACAAAGTCTATTTCAGTATTTAGGTGTATGGTCTGCACACATGTGAGCATATATATGTACAAACTGGCTGTACATATGAGGTGCCAGTCTCAAAGCAGAGATTTCATCACGCTATTGCAATGGTCCCATTCCATGTAATTTCATGACATTCAATAGGTGTACATTAATCCTTGTCTATGTGCATTTGCTAGTCATGTATTTCTAGTTCCCAGCAAGCCTCTCCCTCAGACAAGTCTGCTTATCATAATTCCACTCATTATCAGAGATCCTTTTCTTCTTCCCAAAACTTTCTAAACCTTTGTGATCCTCCAATTCTCCATAACTGTTGAACTTTTTGAAAAGGTTTATTTGGCACATTGAGAACAGATACTCTAGAATCATGTATTGAATGAGTGAATAAATAAATGAATTAAAAAACAAAGCACATTCTGCACTCTCTTTGCAATTAACAAGGAGTGTTTTCATATTAAATGCTCTGAAAGTCCTACACTAAATACCTCCACTTAACTTTGCCATTCCCAAGCTTATTTGACCTCCTTATCCATTTTCTTTCTTTATCTACTTATCTAGAAACTTTCTGGAAAGCGTGCTTTGGGGAATGTCTAAAATAGGAGATGGGCTACTAATGCACTGTGAAGTTTCATATTTAAAAAATAGGGGCCACTTTGTAATTTTAAAGTTCAATGAAAATAGTGATAGCCCAGGTTTTTGTTACATTCTCTATGCCATCACAAAAATATTTGTAAACTCCTAACATCTATCTCTCTTTTTTAAAAAACATATATTTTTATTGATTTCAGAGAGGAAGGGGGAGGGAAAGACAGATAGAAAGAACAATGATGAGAGAGAATCAGTGATTGGCTGTTTTTTGTATGCCCCTGGTTCATAGGTCAATGCTCAATTACTGAGCCACTGTGGATGGGCTATGCCTCCTTCTTTATGCGCATGATGCATTAGTGGTGTAAGAAGAGAAGAAAATATGCATTTCTTTGTACTGCATTAGTAGTAAATTCCCAGTATGTTAATTCATCAGTCCTTAGAAGTGATTAAAGGAAACCAAGTAAGAATTGATTTGGAGTTATATAATCAAGACAATAACTACAAACTCTCATTCAATTATAACTATTGTGTAGAGGCAGCAAGATTTGAAGATGTTTCATATGACCATGATTCATTCCTTATTGCTTTTTAAACAAGATTTCCTTGCTAAGTATTCAAACTAAAAGTATTAATTGTTCTGTTATACAATTGAAGAAAAATAAGTTGAAACAAAAAAGAGAAAGAGGAAAAAATAACATAAAAGATTTGCCACACATTTCAATATCATTATTTCTAGAGATCAAAGGTTCAGCAAACTCTTTCTAAAAAGAGCCAGAAAGTAAATATTTTAGCTGCAACTACTCAACTCTGCTATTATAGCATGAAAGCAGTGAAGGAACTAAGAAATGGATGTGAAAGTGTTTCTGTTCAATGTTATCTGCAAAAATAGGCAGTGGGCTGTATTTGGTTCATGAGTCAAATAGTTTTCTGACCCCTATAATACAAGACAAGATCTCCCCATTTTTAGCTCTAACCGTGTGTGATGGAGCATGTGACCTCTAGAATGTAGGCATTTAAGAGGTTTGGCAAAGTCAAATATTTTCTCACATTTGTTCTACCTTAGTGCCCTAAGTTCTTTTTCGGTCTCATTATTTTAGCCATTTCTTTGGTTTAACAAACTCCCACAAAGACTCTTCTTAAACACAGGAATAGATCAACACTCAGTAACTCATTCATGTATTCACTCATCTAGGGGAGATCCTTTGTAGAAGGCCTATAGATGAGTGTTTTTGGGACTTGTTGGCAGGGTGAGGCCGAGAAGAGAGAGCTGAGGAGCATCCAGGCCCTGACTGCAATTTCAGGCCAGCTGGAAAAGAACAAGGAAAGGGAGAGATAGAGTTTGCCAAAATCAGACCTCCCTGGTCTAGTTTCCCTCAAGCTGTCTCCGGCCTTTCAGTAGAATGCAATTTGGGCTCAGTTCTGTTTCTGTATCTAGAGATATAGAATGTTGTTTGTGAAATATCTCAGTGAGGGGACAGGAGAGAGAGGAGAGTAGGAATCAATGTTCTACTTTGGCACATGGGAGCTTTTCTTTATTGTCTGACATACGGAGGTCACTAAATACTGGTAAATGCTTGATGCTTTAAATTATTCACCTCCACTTCCAAAGAGATGAAAATTTCTCCAAACTTGTTCCTACCCTTTCGCTTGTTAATTTTATCACTTTCTTTCCAATCCTTGCTTCTTCATGACCAAAATGAAAGGAGGAGGGTGAGAAAAGGGGACAGGAAGGTTGTAAGACAGTGGTTGGGTTTGAAGGACAAGAAATAGGACAATTTTGGTTTTCCCATTCTAATCTCAACCTCTTCCCTGACATGAAATAAGCAAAAAAGTTTGCTTTAAAATATCATAGCAAGGACTATCTTAAACATCAGAAAAAAATATTTTGGGTTTACTTAATTTGAAGACAGGAAAGGGGCACTCCAATAAAAAGTTAGAATTACTCATTTTTCAATATTCATATGGGATTTGAAAAACCTGTCTGTTCTTTGCTGTTGACAACTTTCAACTTTTCAACATTTAAATTTCATTATTATGTATCAGAACTTACGCATTCTTGTTTTTAAAGACACTGTCTTTTTGTGACCAAAGTAAACTAAATACAGACTCTCATGAACCATATATGTTAATAAGTTCAATATAACATTTAATATAACATTTACATCATAGCATTTCAAATTCATCTTGCCTGACCAGTGAAGACACAAAAGATGTTTAGTTAATAAAATAACCTGCAAGAAAATATGTAATTTATTTTTTAAAATGATCTAACTTTATGGAACATAATCATGTATTTATAAGTACTTGGAAAATGAAGTTCTTTGTTCAGCATTTCATAATGTAAATGAATTGCCGTGGATATGAGTACTATCCTATCTAATAAAAGAGTAATATGCAAATTACTCCAACACACAAGATGATTGCCCCCATGTGGTCAAAGAAGGCTGCCGACATGTGGACACAAGATGGCCAGCAGGGGAGGGCATTTTGGAAGGACCAGGCCAGCAGAGGAGGGAAGTTGGGATAAACAGGGCCTGCAGGGAAGAGTAGTTGGGGGGTACTAGGTCTGCAGGGGAAAGCAGTTGAGGGTAACCTGGCCTGCAGGGGAGGGTAGTTAGCGTTGGCCAGGTCTGCAGGGAAGGTCAGTTAGGGGTTACCAAGCCTGCAGGGGAGGGCAATTAGGGGCAAACAGGCTGGCAGGGGAGTGGTTAGGGGTGATCAGGCTGGTAGGCAGAAACAGTTAGGGGCAATCAGGAAGGCAGGCAGGCAGGCAAGCAGTTGGGATCAGGCTTAATGGGCAGTTGGACACCCCTTAAGGGGTCCCCAGATTAGAGAGGGTGCAGGCTGGGCTGAAAGACACCCCCTCTGCCCCCCTGCATGAATTTCATGCACCAGGCCTCTAGTATATAATATAAATAAAACATAAAGGTTAATCTAGAATGCCAATGAAAACATGGTTCATAAATCTCCTATTTTTCTTAGTTTCAAGTTTCTTGAGTGATGTCTCCTGGCTTCTAAGTTACAAATACTTAGAACTAGAAACAATACCATTCAGCCCTGCAAATTAGTCCAGATTTTCATCAACTACAAATCCCTTTTCATTTGCTTGCATATGTTTCTGTTTTATTTTTAATATTTTTCTCCAGATTGAATTTTGGACTTCTCCTTCCTCGTTTTTGTACAGTGTCACACTTAATAATGAGCTGAAAGAATCCATGTGCTAAATACAATCACAGACCTGAGTTAATTACCCTATAATGCTCTCAACCTGGCTGGTGGGAAGATGTGTGTTTTTATTTGGTGCACAATTTTGCTCCAGGAGCTTACAGGCAGTAGCACCACGGAGTGTTTAAGATGAGAGGTTTCACTTTGTCTTCAAAGAGCAAAGAATTCTCAGGTGGATAGGAAGAACTAAAGAGGTCACTTCGCCCTCCTTTTGTCATAATGACACAGAAAGTAATCATCAGATGAATCCCCAAAGATGCTCTTATCCAAGAAAAGAATCCAAAACATGTTTAATGCATGTGTATTTAAAATGCTTAATGTGTGTATATTTAAAGTGAAGAGAGAGAGAGAGAGAGAGAGAGAGAGAGAGAGAGAGAGAGGCAATAAATACTAAATGACCCTGTAAAGTCTATTACATCTACCAATCTGGTCTCCCTAGCCAGACCCCAAGAGCCTCAATAAACAGGCCATGGACATGCTCCTCTAATGACCTGATTCACCACTGTTAGCAAAGGTGACATTGAAATCAGAACAGCATATGCCTTTGCTATCACCAGTGGTAAAAAGATCCCTCTCTCTTGTGCAGTGATGTGTTTGGATTTGCAATATGGTTTTTTTACTATCAGAAGGTGAACGTTTCACTTTCATAAGACTTACATTGCTTGTGGTGCTCACCTAGTTTCTCTCACCTCTGATAACTTCATCCTTTTCATATTCTTAAGCTTCACAAATCAACCTTATATATGATACGGCCCCACCCTGAAGCCACTTTCCATTTCTTAATCCCCTAGAAGATTTACTGTAACACCTACATTAGTACTTAACATCTGATGTGCTTTTGTCTAAATCTTATCTTTCGAACAAATGGAAATTGCATGTGTTTCGAGTTTCTATCTTAAAATAAATATGGATTTTGAAGCAGATTGTTTTAGTGGTTAAGGCATAATGTTTTAGGCAAACATTTTAAAACAAAAATGTAGGAGGAAATTTTTGGACCAATGGCTTCTCCTTTTCATGCCTTTGTACGCTACTGACATCAATAGATACTGGCTGACTAATGGAATGGAATATCACTACATTTAGATGAAGTTGTATAAGAGGAAAATGCTAAAGAATTCTCAGAACCACTTCTTGTTTCACAGAAACAGTGTCTGTCTCTGCAAATGTTTAAGGGTCTTGTTTTTCCTCTTTGTTCTTGGTATTTCAATCTTTGGCATTTAACATGTAGACATTTTGAACATTATTTATATGGATAACTTTGTAAAGAGAGTTAGATGTAATTTTAATTTAAACACACCATCTAATTATTATTTCCCAGTTTCTTTTGTAAATATTTTTTTCTTTTTCTTTAAATTATGTTTTTATTGATTTCAAAGAAAGGAAGGGAAAGAGAGAGAAACATCAATGATGAGAGTGAATCATCAGTCTGCTGCCTCCTGCATGTCCCTACTGGGTATCAAGCCCATAATCCAGGCATGTGCCCTGACAGGGAATCAAGCTGTGTCCTCCTATTTCATAGGTCAAGGTCAACCATTGAGCTACACCAGCCATGTTTATTTCCCAGTTTCCACTCCAAAATCCCACTGACTAAAATGACTAATCATAAACCTTTTATTGCCACACCCATCCCTATTATGAAGAGAAATATTTAGGAGGGAAATATTTTCACAGATCCATCAATATACAAAACCATCAATGGCTTGACCTCTCCAGTATCCAATTTGTAGACCCTGGGAACAAGGTCTTTCTAGGAATGCTTAGATTTAATAAGTAAACACTTAGGATTGCTAACAGTGAGGTCCTCAATTTACAGAGATATCCATCTACAAAGAATTGACCTCACCAGCATTGCCATTCCTGTGAATCACAGCAGTCCTTCCTGCAAATAAGCATGTGCCTTTCACTAGACAGAAGGAAAATGAAAGGCAAAACTGGGATGGCAGTCACCCCTCCATTCAGCATTTGTGGAGCATTTGTGTTCATCACCCTGAGAATGTACCTGTCATCTGCATAAATGAATAGTATGCCCTATCTGACATTGAATAGATTCCCATTTAAAGTATAGAATCTCATTCATTCATTCATTTCCAAATACTTATTGTGAACCTGCTCAATTCCAGGCTATGTCGTATGTGTTAAAAGATGTAAGAGGAACCTCACCTTGCCTTCCCTGAACTGAAAGTTCCTTGTAAGAGGATGATACTAAAACCTGAAGGAGAAAAGACAACCTACCTTATGAAGATGTTGGGGCCAGCCATGGCTGGCAAGAGAACAGTGAGAGTGGGGATCCAAACTACCCTCCAGAGGAGCTGTAAGGGAGGCACTGGCGCAGTGTGTTTGAGAAACAGAAGACTAGTGTGGCCTGAACACTAGTACTGGACACAGGGAAGCTTTCACCGAAGGAATTTCCTAAAGCGAAAACTCATGAGATGAAAAGAGGGTAGAAGTTCAGAGGGTAACAAAAGGCAGAAGGCGTTCAGACAGAAGGCGATGCTGGACACAGGCAGAGATGATGGGGGCGCGGGATACAGCTAAGAGTGTAGAGTGGTGGCAAGTGTGGAGCCAGGCGGTGAAGAAAGGGAGGCAAGTAGATGCCAGGCTTGCTAAGGGCTGTAAATAACAAGAATGTAACCCTAGCTGGCTTGGCTCAGTGGATAGAGCGTCAGCCTGTGGACTGAAGAGTCCCAGGTTCGATTCTGGCCAAAGGCATATGCCTCCCTTGCTGGCTCAATCCCCAGTGTGGGGTGCAGGAGGCAGCCAATCAATGATTCTCTCTCATCATTGATGTTTCTATCTCTCTCACCTCCCTTCCCCTCTGAAACCAATAAATATATTTTTTTAAAAATAACATTAATGCAAACAACAGTGACTGGAATAGTTAGGAACTCAGTTTTCTGACAGGAAGTTTCGTGGTAAGAATTTACTGACAGCCATCCAGTCGCTTAATTATATTAAGGGCTTAAGCTCTGTCTCTAAGTCTTCCCCTCACGGAATCAACATGGCTAGCACAGCTGTGATCAGATCATCCCTACCCCGTGTTAAATGCAGGGAGTGAGGCACTGGATGGCACAGAAAAGAACTTTGTCTCTTGGAGTACCTCTTCTGAATGCTGGGAAAATAATGATTTCCCAGTCCATTCTCCAGAAAACTTCCCCTTATTCCTGTGTACTGTGCCCACCTTAGAGGAAGAATCCAGGTTTCCTCAAATCATGAAATCTAATTAATCAACATTTTCTTCGCAAGGAAGAGGGAGAGGAGAAATATCTGTTGTGGTGGCAAGCATAGTGTCTGCCAGAGCAGGAGCTAATGATGGAGGGCCCGATTTTCCTTTGTGGGAAACAGGCCTTTGGCTGAAACCTCACTTATGATCGCTTAACGGTCATCACATTTTTTTGTCCCTTTATATTTCTCACTGGAAACATTTTTTTCTCTCTGTCATTTGTATGTAACTTGGATTTTTTTTCCCCCTTACTCTTGGCCTCTTTCTATCTAGGGGTTTTGTGGATGAAATAAGCATTGCTTTAATTCTTTTATTGGTTTTTAAGCTAATACATTCAAATCCAATAAATAAAACCTTACAGAATAGGTGTTGTTGTTGTGTGTGTTTTTTTCCTATACAGTTTACAATATAGCTTTCTAATAGATTTTCTCAAGGGTCACAAATGTAAACACATATATTATTTATACCACCAGATTAACCATTATGTAAGCAGTGAGGCATACGTATTAATTTTTCTTTCAGGAAAAGTGAAAATGGGTCTCATAGGAGAACTTAGAACATTTAAAGATAGATATCATTTTTGCTTTCCTAAGCCAAAAACCTAATAACTGGTATTTGTTATTTAGCCAAGAAAAGATACAAGACTAACAAGTGCTCTGCTGATGAAAATCATTCCCTACATTTCATTTGCTTGGTTCTTTTATGCTACATTAAATGAAGGAGTCTAAACAAATGCCTGTCTGCTCAGGAAGTTCTCCCAATTATGCTACAGGCCATTTATTCTGGGGTTTGTTCCTTCTGCCTTAAGGAAGAAAAAAAAGTGTTCAATTCTTATTACAATAATTCTGCTACAAATGAATGCTTTGTCCATCTACTATTTGTAAGATAGTATTTTTTTGATATATGGACTAGAGTAAGACACTGTGCTTAGTACTGAGACCCATTAAGGACATACAAATGAGGGGCAGAATAATGCCTACTGTGAAGTTCTAGCTTGTGGCTGAAGCTTCCAGAAACGGTTTAAAAAAAGGTATAACCAAACACAAGCCTATCGCTTTGAAAATGAGATATTGCACTCTCCCCACTACCCAGCTGTAGAGGCTGGAAATGGTGGGATGGAAGCTGAAAAGACACCACGCTCAGCTTGCTAACCTTTTACATGGGCTCTAACCTTGACTGTCTCATTCACCACTGTCCTTGCCTGCTTCTCCGGTTGCCTAACAAGGCACCTACACTCCTGCTGTCATTACTGCCTTGGCTTTTTGTGATCCTATCAGCATTGACCTCTCAGCAGAGTAGAGCCCCTCAGACTCCATGGTGGGGCCCCTAGGACTCAGCAGCCACCCCACATGCCATGTAGGCATGTCCTCAGGAAAGCAGAATGCAATGCACATCAAAATGAACCACAATGGAGTTTGATTGATCCACTTATTGCCTAACCGGTGCTCAGTTCAGCAGTTTTCTTTCACTTTTAATGTTAATTGAGATTTGGGAGGGAACTATCATTTCTATCTTTTCTTTTCTTTTTTTTAAAAAATATATTTTATTGATTTTTTACAGAGAGGAAGGGAGAGAGACAGAAAGTCAGAAACATCGATGAGAGAGAGACATCGATCAGCCGCCTCCTGCACACCCCACAGTGGAGATGTGCCTGCAAGCAAGGTACATGCCCCCAACCGGAATCGAACCTGGGACCTTTCAGTCTGCAAGCCGATGCTCTATCCACTGAGCCAAACCGGTCTCGGCAATCTTTTCTTTTTTGAACTTGAGTACTGTCCAGATAATAATAAAAACAACCAAACCTCCTGTTAGCTTGAAGGACTTATTTAATGAACCAAGTTGAAAGGTTAGATTCACATGATGAGAGCTGAGAAACATCATTTCAGAAAGAACAACGTTCTTCCCCTTTCCTAAGCAATACCTGGCAGAGCTGTCGGATTTTGACCAGACGGGGTTAAGGGGTCAGCCTGAGGGGCCCCTGCCCAGGGCACCCATCTCTCAGGGCAGAGAACAATTGCTGTCTCTGCTGAAGGAGGTGTATTGATGGGACTCCTCCCCGTGCCAACATAATAGGAGGTGGGAAGGACTATTTTGTTAAGCTACTTGGGATCACGCTGTCCCAAATGTGTTGCTCAGAAGCCTGGCAAAGAGTAAAAGCAAGGCTGGCATTCTGCCCAGCTGGGGTACAAGTCTGGAGGCTGAGTATCATGGCACATGGAAATGGACCGAGGGAGAGCCTCCCCAACACTGTCTTTTCTTAGTTTTCTTTCCTATAAGGGGTTCAGCCTCATGAATTCTGTTGGACAGATAATGAAAGAAAACCAGTATGAAAGGGCATATATTTATCTGCTGATGCACAATAGTATGAAGGCACCACACATCTTGGTCTTACACTGGGCTTCAGAAGCTCCACCTTTGTCTGTCCAGCCTTCTATGACTGAAGGACAGCAATGCCAGTAAGGTAATGTTTGCCTGAATAGCTCTTTAGATATTAAATCTAGTGAATAATACAAAATTACATTGTAGCACAAATAGTACAGTGCAGGTGCTCAATAATTACCTTTTAATAGGTTCATTCCACCTGTCCTAACATACTGTCTAATCTAACAGATGAGGAGTAGTACAGTGTTATCCTATGCATTTTAGAACATTGCCTAACTGCTACTTGATTTGTGGTTGAGTTGTAAATGGAGAAAATCTTCCAGACTGGATATCAGTGACGAAGTAAGGAAAACCTTTGATATTTCCAGTATCCAATTGGCATCACACATAGTTGTTACAAAATTATTGATTACTAGAGGCCCAGTGTATGAAATTTGTGTAGAGGGGGGTGTCCCTCAGCCCAGCCTGCACCCTCTCCAATCTGGGACCCCACCAGGATCAGGCTTAAATGGGCAGCCGGACATCCCTCTCACAATCCAGGACTGCTGGGTCCCAAATACTCACCTGCCTGCCTGCCTGATTGCCCCTAACTGCTTCTGCCTGACATATTTATCACCCCCTAACCACTCCCCTGCCAACCTGATTGATGCCTAACTGCTCCCCTGCCAGCCCAATTGCCCCTAACTGCCCTCCCATGCCAGCCTGGTTTCCCCTAACTATCCTCTCCTGCAGGCCTGCTTGCCCCCAACTACTCTCCCCTGCTGGCCTGGTCACCCCCAACTGCCCTCCCCTGCTGGCCATCTTGTGTCCACATGGGGGCAGCCATCTTTGACCACATGGGGGCGACCATCTTGTATGTTGGAGTGATGTTCAATTTGCATATTACCTCTTTATTATATAGGATATTTCCAGTGCAGTACTTTATATATGTACTTCTCAATTCCTTCACCTTTTTCACCTGGTCCCCAAATGTTTTTACAGGCTCATTTTGCTGCCATGTTAAAGCTACATTGCAGAAGGGAGTTTGGAGCTATTTTGATAACCTCCAAGAGGAGAAATGAGAGCATGGACCAGGGTGTGGAGAAGCAGCTGGATACATGCTGAAGAAAGAGACCACATACTTTGTTGGAGGTTTTGATAGGAGGTTGGTTTTGATAGGATAAGAGGGAATGAGGAGTTAAGGAAGAAAGACTCCTAACAGCAGGGGAGGATACTTATCCTCATTTAAGATGTTTCCAAATGTAATAATTACCAGTTTATGTAAAGCCTTCCTGAGAAGGAGCATATATCTCTGGGGCAAGTTCTCCTTTTTAAAGATCCATGAAATTGTTACTTAGTGAGATATTGACAGTGGGAATTTGAAGTGAGTTGCGAGCGCCAAATAAATTTATAGGAGCAGTTCAGTGAAACCTTGAGACTGTTTTAGGGAATATTTTTTATACAACTTCAGTAATCATAAGAAAGGATTTCACTAAAGAAACATTAATCTAATATGATACACACATAGGGAAAAAGAGCAGTTTGTTTGTTTGTTTGTTACAGTCAGTTAAAATTCTGTGCAAAGAGATAAAAGTAAAGTTTTTTTTAAAATACCGCTATAAATTCAAAGTTGTTTGGACATAAATCTGTATTGTTACTACTTTTCATATTTGAATGTACATTTAACATTTTTACTTTATTTCATCCTTTCCATACAATAAAAACTGGCCGTAACACACACAAAATTTATGTAGGATCATGGAACCAATCAGCATTTTTCTATCTCTCCAGAGATGTGAGAGAGTCTACTTGCTTTTATTTTGCTTTAAAATGTTTTAATCACTTGCAAACAAGTTCAATAATGCTGAAGGAAACTAAAATTACAAGGAAAATAAAAACGAGGTCTACATAGAAGCCAACAAGAACCACGCGTTGGGGTGGATTAATAGAGAAAAGATTGTGGTCAGTTCAAGGCTAAGTTAACAGTTGTTCTTTCTTTCACCAGGAAAGAGACCTAAAGAGAGCTCGCCTATATTGACTTTAAAGCTAAAGCAAAGCAGAGTACAGAGTAGAAACTTCCGCATGTTAGCAAAGGGTATTTGTTTCCTCCAGACGGTAAGAATTTAATTTAGGGAAGCAAAATGAATAGCATAAGGCAGGCACTGGCCTGTGGAAGAAAGCTCAAGTCTAAATGCAGACAGTAAATGGAATGCGTGCCAACATTTCAGCAAGAAGAGGCAGGTGACACTTTCAACCGACCAAATTGTTGCTAGCACCCAAAAATTCAAAAGAATCAGACAAGGGCAGATTTGGCAGATGTTGCTCTGTTTCTATGATTTCTTGGCCCAGGGAGTAAAAAACAAACAAGCCATAGGTTAATCTAGGTAATGTTGAACTTTCGTTAACCATTATGTGTGAAGCACGTTACAAACATTATCATGTTTCATGTTTCAGCAAGTGCATTATATTTTATTTCAATATTGTTAGCAGAAACTCAGAAAATCCAAGTGTTTTTCATGCATTTAAACAAGGAATATAGATAGTGAGTCCAGTATTTGAGCACCAAGCTATTTCCTCTAACACATAGTGCTTCTTGCTACAACAGGCAACTTTTTAATATCAGGATTTAGTTACTATTTTAGGACCAAACGCTTAAAAAAAAAAAAAAGAAAGAAATCAAATGAAGGCTTGTCTGTATTTCTAGCTTTCATTTTGAATCTCCTTTGCATATTTCTACATAGTTCTAGTTGATTCAGTGAAAAAAAAGTATTACTTGTAATAAAATACACTGTAACAAATATTACTTAAATATTACATGCAACAAAATAGAATAAGCGTAAAACGATAGGTCAAAGTAACGAGAGGCAAGATATGTGGAATTATTGTATGACAACCTTGGATACAGGAAACAGTTAAGTACAAAAGTAGGCACAGAGCTTTCTAGTAAACACAGATAAAAGGGCAAAACACTGTTGTTCTTGTCCAATTATCTAATAAAAAGATAGATGCAGGATCATTAAGGCTCTATTCTCTAAGACGAATTAGGAGCATGGAGAAATTTTTCACGTGGTGGCATTAAGCAATTTAATAAGTGTGCGTTATTCATACATCAAACAGAGAATGCTTTGGAGGGATCCCATTTAGTTTTTAAAAGTGGAGACATAGGTTCATAGGTAGGCTCCCCAGAAGGATGTTTTTCTTCTCAACATGTAACTTGTCAACAGAAGGAAATCGTCAGCTGCCAAATTGTTAACCCTGTGGGAATGTCTTCTGAGCATCACTAGCGTATGTTCTCAGAGTCAATGGCTTAGGTTTTAAGAGTAATATCCCTTTTGGTCAGCTTTATAGTCTAGCTCCTTAGGTTTCAGGTAAATTTGATTTGGGCATGAAAAGAATAGATTTACACGTTTTTTTTTCCCCCAATGCATAACTTAAAGCTATTTTCCTACAGTTTCCTTCATCTGTTTTTCTACGGAAGTAAATAAGCAACCACATAGAAAGTCCAGGAATCAATACTTGTAAACACACTGGATCAAATTTGGCAAAAAAAAAAAAAATAAATAAATAAATAAATAAAAATAGAATGTCTGCAAGAAAGGGAAGTAAGTGCACTTGCACATTTCCTTATTGCCCGTTACTTTGAGTCATTGTAGCACCAAGACCTGGCCTCTGCAGAGGTGAAGAGGTTAGAGTTGGGACCTGAGTTTTGTATTCTGACTGGGAGTGGAATAAATCACATCATGCCTCTTACTCATGGTCTCAACATATATGTGAACTGTTGGTAATACAAACTTGGGCAGTTTTAGTCATATTTGTCCCACTCCTTGAAGACATTTGTTATCTGTTTATAATGATGACTGCAGACCACAAAGTGATTTCCATCCAAAGGGAAACCCACACATTTGAGGCTTTTTGCCAGTTCCTTTGACGGCCGGGGTTGAACTTCGCATTGTTCCACAGGAAAAGCAAAATTTGCTATGGTGGACAGTTGCATTTTCCTGCAATGACGGTCACGGCGAGTAACGAAATTCTCAGAATGTGCCATTGTGCTCATCGAGTAGGAGCAGACTGTTGTCAGTCAATTTGAATGCCTGGGTCTCCAATGGGAAACTAATCTATTTCTTCCATATTCTTGAATGTCAGCCTCAACGATGTCTTATTGAAATTACAGATCTAGTCACTGTTACTTGAGAGAAATACTACCCAGACACGTGATAGAGAAAGAAAATGTTGGTGAAGAAAACAAATAATGTTGCTTGCAGAAAAACAAAGTTTTAACTGAGCTTTGGCTCATGTTGTTTGAGTTTTGTATTCAAAGTAGCCATGATCTTGAATGAACACCATTTGTTAAATAATCACCAGAAGTGAAAAAGAAACAGTCTGATTCAACTGCCCTCTTTACATTTCAGAAAGTACTTTAGGACTTAATTCTAAAACTGGTTTATAAGTTGATATATGCAAGCTAATTGAGAAGTTTTGTAAAAATGTATTGCTCACTGGAATGGGTATTATTGATTTTTTAATATATTTTATTGTTTTTTGTACAGAGAGGAAGGGAGAGAAATAGTTAGAAACATTGATGAGAGAGAAACATCGATCAGCTGCCTCCTGCACAGCCCTTACTGAGGATGTGCCCACAACCAAGGTACATGCCCTTGACCAGAATCAAACCTGGGACCTTTTAATCCAAGGCCGATGCTCTATCCACGGTTTTGGCTGGAATGGGTACTATTATTATTTCACCATATAAGTCCTGTGATATGAAAAGATAGAATTAGAATACAGAAACCAAGGCCTATCCTGCACCACGTACATAATAGGTAACCCTAGAGCAATAGAAGGAGAATGTATGAGACTTGAAACCCTCTCAGGCTCTGCTTCAGAGGAATCCAATGTAGACATCCATCTTTTAGCTGAGATATCTTTCCGTTCCATTCTAAACAAGTTTTGATAAGGCAGCTGAATCCTGTATTCTGAGCGCTTCACTAGGTCCTTGGTTTGTGCATGCAAAGATGTTTATTTGAGGTAAATATTACCTTATTATAAACAATTTTAACCTGCTAATGTTTCTTTAGTTTGTTTCCATCCTCCTCCAACATTTCCTTTAAGTCCCCACCATATGGAAAATTAGAAACTCAACATGGGCCTAGCCAGCTTGGCTCAGTGGTTGAGCACTGACCCATGAACCAGGAGGTCACGTTTTGATTTCCGGTCAAGGCACATGCCTGGGTTTCAGGCTGGATCCCCAGAGGCAGCCTATCAATGGTTCTCTCCCATCACTGATGTTTCTATCTCTCTCTCCTTTGAAAGCAATAAAAACATATATTTTTAAAAAGTTAAAAAAAAGAAAACTCACATGGACATTAAGTGCTTTGGGGGAACAAGTTGATAAAGAGTTAATAGTAAAAATACCAATTTACCAACAATAAGTCTCTCTTTGCACCTTTATTTAGCTGGAATCTCAATCAGTTTCTGTAGATTGATATTTGGTCTTTTGACACTTCCATTTACCTAAATAACTTCAGGACCAATTGATAAAAGTTTTTAGCATATATTTTAAGAGAAAAATTTAAACACAAAGCTATATTAATATTCTTTCCAATATGACATTTTTTACAATATGGATAACTTTAAACTCAACAATTCCATTTTAGAGTATATTATGGAAATAGTTTCCAATATGCATGAAAATCCATGTATAAAATGTTCATTACCGCATAGTTTATATGAAGGAAAGATCTGTAAGATATATTTCCTAGTGAAAGATTCAGGACTCAGAACATTGCAACAGAAAATACAAACCAAATTATATAAGAATCCATACTATACAGTTAAATAATTAATCACTCCCCTCACCCACAAGTACACATATGTTAACTGTATAGAGAAATGTTTGGGTGAAATTCATACTGATTTATAAAGATTAGTTATTTTTGATGAGAAGAATGAAATTTGGAGAGGTTGATAGAAGGAAATTTTATTATTTTACATGCTTATGCATTGGTTAGATTTTTTTTTACAAAGATAATGCTTATGTAGTCTTTGTTTTTGTAAAAAACTTCAAATACATAATTATGGAAAAAATGAAAATTATCACAAAGAAAAATGAACCATATTTTACTATCTATCTCAAATACTGCTACTTTCAAAATTCCTCTTTTCTATTAATTCCTCTGTGATTGAGTATGTATCATTCTTACAGTACTTTTTCAATTCAATATTGATTAAAGCCCTACTGAGGTTTAATTATGAAAAAGATATTATCCCTATCACCAAGGAACTCACAACTTAGAGAATGAAGAAATGCATTAACTGTAAGACAATGACCAGATAGCTAAAATATACAGGTATGAACAAATTGTAATGGGCCTTTAGGGGGGCAGCATTCTAACATGACCCTCAAAGTTATCTTCTGGTTTGTTACTGGCTTTGGACCTAATGAAGCACAAGTTGGGAATAGGAGACGAAGAGGAGAAGTTCATGATTTCCTTCCCCATTTTCTCTCTGCTTATTCACCCTGCCATTGAACACATACTATGTTCCAGGCACTATCCTGAACACATAACATTTTTACATATTTAATCTACCTTTGAAGTAGAAATTACCATTACTCCCATTTTAAAACAATGTTAGATAAATTGCTTTGGGTCCCAAGGGAAAATATAGTGGAGCCAGAATTCTAACCCAGGAAAATTCTGACTCCAGAGCCTAGACCCTAACCAATCTTCTGTGCTATAATCATCTTGGATAACCTAAAGCTATTACTTCCAAGAGGAAACATAACAAATTTTACTCTTTAGTCCATGTATTAGGGCTTCTTAAAAACAAACAAACACATACATGTCTCCATCATTAATATATGATTCTTTCCCACACTTGGTAATTTTCTGTATTTATCATAGAAAGAATGAGATGATCTTATTAGGTATATTTTAAATCACCTACTATTGAAATAAAACATGAAAAATGGATAAGAGCTCTATTTGCCTCTATTTCTGACCTCTACACTCTTCAATGGTATACATTTGTGTCAGAGCTTCTAAGATGATACTGAAAAATAGTCTGTGATAAGTAATCTGACTATACTTTTTTAAAAAATAAATTTTTATTGATTTTAGAGGAAGGTAGAGGTAGAGAGAGATAGAAACATCAATGATGAGAGAGAATCATGATTTGCTGCCTCTTGCATGCCCCACACAAGGCATGGAGCCTGCATCCTAGCCATATGCCTTGATTGGGAATTAAACCATGACCTCCTGGTTCCTAGGTCAACACTCAACCACTGGACAGGCTTGACGATACTTTCTTATGATACAACTATCTAGAACCATATCAGAGATTCATCAAACATATGTTGCCTTCTCTGTATATCAGTATTGTGACTTAGGAATTTCTAACTTAAAACAAATAAAAAAAACATAGTGGTGATGTGGAACTTGATTCCTGACCAAGAACCAAGAAGCTCTCTATCATCAAGATTTATAGAAACCTCACAGCATGATTACATATGGTATCTTACTTCTCGTTGAGGTTGTTTTATGATTTGTGTTATAACTGATGTTCATTTTTAAAATACTATGCTTTAATAATTGAAATTGTAATATATCTCTGTAAATGTATCCAAGTATTGTGGTCTGGATATATATCAAAAGCCCATTAGGTTATTCATGAATGCCAAAAGTTTGAAATGCCTTTCTATGGGCCCATTGGTGGTAACAGGGAGAATAAAACCATCAATATACATAAAAGCCTAAACGACTGCACTATTGAACAAACAAATGACAGGTAGACTGGTTGCTATCATGTTTACTGCCCACCTGGGGTCATATGTTCAATGCAGGAGCTGCCCCCTGGTGGTCAGTGTGCTCCCACAGCCAACCTCCCATGGCTGGCCAATCTCCTATGGTACTTCTAACCTGGCCAAACAGTTCCAATTGGCCTCAATCACCAGCCAAGCAGAGGAACCACACCCGTACACGAATTCATGCACTGGGCCTCTAGTCTTCTATAAGTAAGCTAGAGTTGTTCATTGTCCGGAAGCTAGTCTCATGATATTAGAACTAAAACTTACTTATTTAATACTAGAGGCCCAGTGCATGAAAATTCATGCAGTGAAGTGGGGGTTCCTCACCCTAGCCTGCCCCCTCTCACAGTCCAAGAGATCTCAGGGGTGGAAGGTGACCCAGCGATCAGGGGAAGGTAATGCCCCCGTCATACCTCTGCTGCTACCACTGCCAACAGCGCAAGCTTTGGCTGGCCCCGGTTTCCTGAGCCTCAGGCATTCCTGGGAGGCTGGGCAGCCACCATCTGAGGCTTATCTGCCCTTCAGGCCAGCCCTGGGTGGCTGGGGGACCGAGGAGAATGAGGAATTCCAGAGGTAGGTGTGCAGAGCAGCCGGGCCCAGCCATGCTGCGCATCTGCTGCCCTGGTGGGGCTGAGAGGACTGGGTGCCACCATCTTGTGGCTATGGGTGCCACTATCTTTGAGGATGTGACAGCTAATTAGCATATTTCCTCTTTCTTGGCTGTGGGCACCATTATCTTTATGAGAGCGCGGGGGTTAATTAGCATATTCTCTCTTTATTAGATAGGATAGGAATCTATTCTGTACTATCTAGCAGGACAGATAATGGGAATAAAAGAAAGTTTACATCAGGAAATCCCTAGTCCAGAGGTTAGACAATATTTTTTTAGTACAGTTGAGGTTATTTAGACAGACAAGCAGGTAGAATAAGCATATTCTGGGAAGCCACAGGATAAACATCTATTAAAGGAAAAGTGACAGGTGTGCTGCATCTTGAGGGACAAAGAGGAGAACCTTGTACTGGGCAGTTTGCTATTTATTCTGGAACCACCTGGGAACTTTCAGTGAATAGTAAGCAGTGGAATAGCACAATTATGTATTATGTTACATACTTAAAAAGCAAAACTCTTTTATGTTATCACAGAACTCATACCAATAATGTGCAACTCTGCAGACCACTTTATGGTAAAAAGCACTGAAACTAGAAATAGAGGGGAACTTCCTCAGCCTGGTAAAGGGCCCCTCAGGGAAACATCACATTTCATGGCAAAAGATGGAACCCTTTCTCCCAAGACCAGGAACAGGTCAAGAATGTCCACTGGCATCATTTTTATTCAACATTGTACTGCAGAGTCTATCCAGGGAAACTAGACAAGGCGAAGAAATAAGAGATATTCATATTGCAAATGAAGAATGGAAACCATCTCTAATTGCAGAGGACATTCTCTCCTATGTGAAGATGCTAAGTATCATCAACAATCAGCTGTTAGATCTAACCAATGAGTGCAGCAAGGTTTCAGGATACAAGATCAATACACAAAAATCAATTGCATTTTGTACTTTATACATTTACATGAATGATCCAAACATGAGATTAAGAAAATAACTTTATTTGGAATAGAATTCGTAATATGAAAATAATTAAGAATATATTTAACAAAAGAAATGTCAGATTGGTACACTGGAAATTGCAGAATTCAAATGTTCGTTATTGATGAATGGATAAACAAAATATGGTATTTCATAAGTAGGGATATTGTTCAGCTACAAAAGGAGTCATTGATATATGCTAAAACAGAATGAACGTTGAAAATATTTTGCTAAGTGAAAGAAGCCAGACATAATATGCTACATACTGTATGAACATATTTATATGAAATGTCTAGAAAAGGAAATTCCATAAAGATATAAAGTAGATACAGATTTCTAGGAACTAATAAGATAAAGGAATAGGGAACGGTCGCTAATGAGTTCAGGATTTCTGTTCAACGTGATAATACTCTGAAATTAGATAGTGCTCATTGTTACATAATCTTGTGAATATATCAAAATCCACTGAACTGCATACTTTAAAAGGCTTAATTTTATGGTAATAAAAGTGTATCTTAATTAAAAATCATGTTAAATAAATTACATAGGAATAACATTTACTTGTAAATAAGTGATTTACTAATAAAGTATTTGTTGATGTATAGGTGTTCTATAAATATTTCTTAAAAGAGTGAATACATCATGCACCTACGATTAATAATATAAATTATATAAAACTACAACACACTAAAAATAATTAAGAATTTAAATTAATCAACAGAAGTAAACCACAGATTTAAAAAAAGAATTATTATTTGAAGATGACAACTCTTATAGATATTTAACCATTTCCCTTATAAAAAATGAGAATACTCTATCATTTATTTTCTAAGTGTTAATATAATGTCGTCAAATATAGTATTGTTAAAATTACTTGATAAGGATTATTCACAATGGACACTGAGAAGGTTCAATAGGGTTCCATTTAACATTTTTCATCTTATGGCACTCATAAACTAATCACTAAAATTCTGCATCACACCAAAATATATTTTTTGCTGATCTGACAAAAACTAGGTATAAATTTGATTCACAGTGGACAGCTGTTGTCATTTTTTTACATGACAATCTAAGGGGAAAGAGGTCAGTGTCCCTGACAAAATATCAGGTGTTGCATGTTTTAACAATTCCGTGGCACACCAGTGGGCTGTGGCACCTCAGTTGAAAATCGCTGTTTTTAAGATTTGCTATTTTGAAAAAACTTCAGGTTAATATGGGATTTTAGGAGCGATTAATCAACTCCAATTGTAAGAAAGACTGTCATCATGCTAATCCAAGACTGTTCTGCAGCACATTCTGTACCTAAAGTTGATGAAAAGACTTTTTTTTTTACTTTCAACTTTCAGTTAGGTGACATATTTTAAGGATGGTTATATTCCATCCAAACTTATTTAGCTAAAGATAGTGATCAATTTTGACTTCATTTAAGATGAATATGACAGAAAGTGGAAGTTTGATAAAATTGCTCTTGAAAATATTTTATTCATAACCTTATTCGTTCCTTTAAAAATGATCTCATCTGAGATATATGTAAAACATGCACATATAGGTACATGTGTGATATATAAGCTAATAAATACGTATTTACTTGTGTATATTCAGGCAATTAAAAACAAAATCATACCAATTATCATATATTTTAAAGAGAACAGAATTTTAACTATAAATTGCTATCACTAAAAATAAAATTAAAATGCCTAGGCTGCAATCTGTTAGCTTATCAGAGAGCATTGCTGTGTTGAAATAGACAATCAATCAGTTTCTATTGAATGCATGTTCACGTGAAGTTTAGTGTTCTTGGTGCTGAAAGGTGCATTTTCTTGGTATATGTTAAATAGTGCTGAAATTCACTACTCCAATTGCTCTAAAATAAAACTAATTTTGTTATTAATATCTTTGTTTCATAAAAGAATGAGACCAAATGAACATATTACCTAACCTGGCTTTGGTCTCTTATAGGGTGATTTTAGGATGAACACACCATATGGACCTATTTATCTGCCAGATTTATAAGTGTCTCCGACTTATTTAACTTACTATTTTGAAGCTCTTTTTTTTTAATGTTAACATATTACCAATAGTAGTACATATGTCTCCTTTTTTTTTTCACTTGACCTTACCCCAGCCTCCCCCAGCCCCTGGCACACGCCCTCACCTCCCTTCCAGTGTCTTGCGTCCATTGGTTATGCTTATTTGCATGCATATAAGTCCTTCAGTTGATCTCTTACCTACCCTCCCTCAACTCTCCCCAGCCTTCCCGCTATAGTTTGACAGCCAGTTTGATGCTTCTCTGCCTCTGTATCTATTTTTGTTCATCAGGTTATAATGTTTTTTATTATCCATAGATGAACGAGATCATGGGGTATTTTTATTTTGAAGCTCTTAATGATGACATTCACACCTTCTGTGAGGATGTGGCCTTTCCTAGGTGACATCCTTAGGATCACAGTCATTAGCATAATAGGCTATTTTTTTCCTACACAAAGAAAAAAATACAGCAATGTTGCCAAAAGAGGATTGTGGAAGCCTAAGCACAAATGCATTTGAAAGAGACAATATCCACTTTTATACCCATAGATATCCTTAGGGTACATTTGTCAAACCATCTTACTTTTCCAATCGACAAGCTGAGTTGCAGGAAGGTTTGTGCAGGATCACACGTGGCACAACTGGGTCCTGAGCTCAGGCTCCTGACATCTGCCTACTACATGCCCTTTCTGCTGCAGCTGGATTGAACATGCATGTCATTTCCATAATAGCTTTCCCCTTACGTGTGGTGAAGAAAGCACCAGAATGTTTTCCTTGAAGGTATGCATGCTGTTTTAATTGACATGATAGTACCAACCCAGCAACATTAGCATACTGAGAAAATTCTCTCAAGGCCATGCAAGTTACTACGTGAAACTTATCTATCCTCAAACACTTCTAGGCTCTGCAATAAGTAAGCTTTGCATTTACATAATTGCCATCTCAATGTGGTCACAGCTTTGACATCTGCTTTTCTTATATGAGCATATAGAGTTCCTCTGTTGCTATACATATTTCATGTTTCTCATCTTCAAAAGCTGCCTAATATTTTACTGTTCTGGTACTGGAAAGAACTTCGCACTTCCACAGATGGACATTTAAATTTCTTACATTTGTCCTCAATTTTTTTTTTTGGATAGTGTTGCAGTGAATATATGTTTTAGATTTCCCCCCAAAATTTTATATTAATGCCTTAGGTTCAATACCCAGATATGGGATTAACTTGATGAATAGTATCTATAATTGTAATTGTTCTTGATGATTCTTATAATATTGGTTCCCAAAAAGAGAGTTGTACCATTTAAATACTGTCCATGATACATAAGGATATCTTTCATTATGTCTTCACCATCAGTGAGTATTATTATTAAAACTTTTTTTCAAATAGTCCAAATGCTGATTTTATTTATTTATTTTTTAAATTTATTTTTACATATATATGTTTATTGATTTCAGAAAAGAAGGGAGAGGAAGGAAGAGATAGAAACATCAGTGATGAGAGAAAACCATTGATTGGCTGTCTCCTGCACGGCCCGCACTGGGATTTGAGCCCACCACCCAGGCATATGCTCTGATCAGAAATCAAACCATGACCTCCTGGTTTGTAAGTTGACACTCAACCACTGAGCTACAATGGCCGGGCCAAATGCTGTATTTTATATTAATTTATTTTATGTTTTCATATCTGCTAACTTATAAAATATAGAAAACATTACATATTATTAAAATAAGTTTAAATATAGAAAGGTATATCATTATGATATACATAAAAATATAACATTTTTAATTATATATATTATTGATTATAGAAAATATTAAAAATAGAAAAATGACTATTTTGTTTTTATATGTTTACAGTTTCATTACTTCTTGAATGTTAATTGCCTCTTCCTTGATCCATTAATATTAATATATTTAATATATTCTACTTTCTTTGAAATTTTATTCTCTAATTATTAACTCAATCAAACAACTGCTAAATGCTTAGTGCCTATTCTTAGCCCTGTATTAACCCTGAGGACTTCACAATCCCTACCACCAAGGACCCCCCAGTCTGCCTGAAGAATGGAATAGGAAAAAAGATGGAAGATGAATAAGCCAAATATTAAAGTACAAATGGGCATAGTTTTCAAAGGAGCTTCTTTGCTGCTTTTTTAATGTCCGTGTTTGACAAAATAGAGTCACACATATGCCAGGGAGGAAAGCTTTAGTTTGATACTCTTTGCTGCTCCTAAAGGACTGTGTCCCAACGTAGACTCAGTGCCTTTGAGAGTCAGAGGAGACCTGGGCATGTTCACGCTCAGCCAGGGCAGGTAAAGGGACCTGGGCTTTGATACGCTGGACAGCCAGCTCAGATCCCCAGACCAACTGAGTCATTCAGTGAAATTCTCTGAGGATAGCATGGCGACATCAGCCCTTCACTGTTATCATCATCTCCCATCCCCTTACGTGTGGTGAAGAAAGCACCAGGAAGTTTTGTCTCCATGTGAGGCTGGCCATGTAAGAATATGGTCATGGGCTGCATTTAAAAATGTAATGTGCATAGACGTGTTTTGAAACTGAGATACATCACACACACTTCGCTAGTAGTTTTTACTTCAGTTTTTTGAGTTATTTCTGTTCTAGATTGATGAGTTGTGCTCATCCACTTACACATTCTCTTTTTTTTAGAGTCCAGGACAACACAACCAGATGAGTAACAGCTTATACTGCAGTTGCAAAAATTGGACACACGTTTCTCCTTCCCCTTTAAATGAGAGGATCACTACATGTGGCAATTGTATCTGTTTTTCATTCATTTTTAATGAAGAAAAATAAAATAACTGTCAACTGGAAACGTGTTTACAATATTATCAAGTGTTTGGAAGATTTGACTCATATCTCTTGAGGTGGTAATATGCCATATGAGAAGAAAGAGTCGTTAGTTCTTGAGCTTTGACATGGTCTAAATTAAAATTTCATTTTCTAAGTTTGGATAATGAGGCGAGTTCCTGGAAAGCAAAATGGAACAGTAACAACTTAATTATTAACGTCAACACCAAGAGAAAACATTCACAAGTGCAATAACTATTATATTTAATTTTAAGAAATGAAGAAAACAGTGTAAATTATCTAAAAATGCACAAAAATTTTTATATGTCAGAATTGGAAACTCATATGAGAAGTATGATAATAACAATAAATTATACTTCCTAACCTAACTATTTCATGGCCCTTTATATTTTAAATAGTCCCTGAGACTGATATTCTGATGGGCAGATGGGTAAAATATCTTTAATATTAATTAGATTTCTGGTAACTGTTTTAAGGAAAAAAACATATAGAAATGCACACTAAAAAACACACTTTAGAGATGAAATGGCAGTATTCCATCTTTCCTTATGGCTGAGTAGTATTCCATTGTATACATATTTTTCCAATCATCTAGCAAAATATATTTTGGTTGTTTCCATGTCTTGACCACTATGAATAATGCTGCAATAAACAAAGAGAATCAAATATTCTGATGAGTAAATATTTTCAAATGTTCATGACAACGTGGATGGAGCCTGAAAATACCATGTTAAATGAAATAAGTCCCATGGAAAAAGTCAAGAACCATATAACTTCACTCATATGTGGGAGAGAAAACTGAAAGCAACAAACACATAAAAACAAACAAAAACTCATAGATACAAGCAACACTTGGGGAAGGGAGGATGAGAAGGAGGTAGTAAAATGTAAAAGGGGTCAAATCATGGTGACAGAAGGAGATTTGACTTTTATGGTGGACACACACTATGCAGATGATATATTATAGATCAATGTCAGTCCAAAAGTATTTTGCAGAGACGAAGCTACAATTGCAATTGAATATTATTTTTGAACATGGTGAAATATAGCTTGTGGTTAGGAACTGAGGCAAGGAAAAGTCATAACTTTGCATGGAGGCCCAATTTCTGGCAAATGAGCTGGATTTATTCCAGAGGTGGACCACTCCACGTATCCAGCCATAAAACACCAATATCTCTAACTGTCCTCACTTTGTAGAAGGCCTAGCCCTCTTTTTGGAGTCCCACGAATGCAATTGAAGGTGCTGGAATTAACCTGAAGACTGAAACTGCAAACTTCCCCTGAGCTCTGCCTGATGTGATGGAAGGTCAGCTGGCAATTGTGTTGTGAGAATGTAATGAATCCCAGGAGCAGAAATAATCAGTCCTGGCGCTTTCCCCCTTATTTAAAGCATGGTTTATACAGTAATATGAGCAGCAAGAAATCCGTTCTCCTCCTCCAGCTGGAATAGTCACGCTGGGCTGATCTATTTAATAATTCCTGGCTAAATATTTACGATGGGCTGCTTTTGTTTTAAAGCTTGGTCAACATATTTAGAAACTATGATGAGTTTATTTCCAGCAGTAACAAATTGAAATTCTTGACTTCAGGGGAAAAAAAAATCACTATATCTGGTATAACATTTTGATTCATGTCGGTATTCTCTTAGAACACAAGTCCTGATGGGTGTGAAACACAGCTCTCCTTCCCCAATGCTCACAAGAAAAGTCGGTGATTGTTTTAATTGTTAACTTAACAGCTGTTCTCTCTAATATGTACTGAAGATGATAAAACTTGAACTAATTAATCAGCACATAAAAGCAGCATTGTGAGATTATCATCTAGTGTTTTAATTAGATTTCATGAGAAAGTAATTTTGTTTCTGTGAGATCTCGCCGGAAAAAAAAAAAGGGGGGGGAGAACTGTATCTAATTATGATTCAACTTTTTGTAATGAGCTTTTCACAAAACGAAGCACGTCTTGAAGAGAATACTAAGAGTAAAGATATTGAGTTGTTTCAAAATAACCTACCACACACTAACTGTGTTTTTCAGCACCGTTGCCAGACAACCCAGAGATGGGGCCTAATTTGGGGGCTCCTCACTTCACCCTCTGCACTCCAACCGCATTGGACCACCAGCATGCACTTCTTCCTTCCTCTTTAAATAGCATGAAAGGTCCTGTGCTCTCGGTGTGATTTCTCTCTTCTCCGCCCACCCCTCTAAGTCCTTGTAAGTCACCCTTCCAAGTCTGTAGCCCTTATGTGTATGCAAGTCTATAACATAAAGCACATGTGTGGAGAACAGCACAAAAGTGTACAGCTTAATGAGGCATTGTTTTTACTCTCTTATTGGTATCTATTGAGCAACAAACATTTTTTATTGCAATGGACTCAATTAGTAATCTTTTCTAGTTAGTGTTTTCTGGGTGTCATATTTCATAGTTTTTTTCTCAGCTCAGATACTTTCTAAACACTATTGTTTTGCCCTTTGCAAATTGTTCTGCCTTTCATTATTTACATAGAACTTTTTTTTTTTGTATCTGCGTTTTTATGTCTGGTATGAGATAGAATTCAATATTCTAGCCAGAGCAAAGACTTTGAGATTTCAGGAAGTTGGGTTTGATTAGGAGAAGCGGGGGCCAACGAATGAGGCAGGAGGAGGGGACAGTGAGGTTGCAGAGGCTGACATTGGCCGGGTAGTAGAGAGCATGGTGGCCTTTGGTAAGCATTTTTTATTTTATTCTAAACGTATGGGAAGTTATTGAAGAGTTGGGAATGGGAGGGATAGGTGAGATTGACATTTTTATGAATGGTTGAGTACTGTAATTATAATGAACAGAGACTCCATAGAAAATGCAGGTGGACGGGGCCATTCGGGAGCTTCTGCCCTTTGCCCTTTGAGGTGATGGAGCCTGGAGTAGGATGTGGAGGTGAGGAAAGCTGGACAGACCTGAGGACTGTTTTGAAAGGAAAGACAACACAATTTTCGGATGGATCAGATCTATGTTTGAGAGAGAAAGACTTATGAAATATAATTCCAAGGTGATGAATGTTTACCAATATAAGAAAAATATCAGATATAATTTCATTGACTTCATGAAACTTTGGTCCTGCTTATGAATGTTTCCAGAAGTAGTCTATCCCACCAATGTTACATTTGAAGGTAATCATTCTGCCTACAACTCAAGGGGGTGCTGGAAATAAATATAGTAGTCCTCCCTTTTCAATGGGGAAATATTCCAAGATCCCCAGGAAATGCCTGGAACCATGAATAGTGCTGAACCTTATATGTATTGTGTTTTTTCTTACACATACATATCTATTATAAAGTTTAATTGACAAATTTGATAATGCCTTCCTAATAATTGTATATGCTCATCAATTCCTATATCTTCAAATGAACATAATGAATAATTGGTATGCTTTTATCAAATATTCTCATAAGTCTACAGTGAACCCCCTTATCTGTGGTTTTGCTTTTTGTGGTTTCAGTTACCTGCTGTCAATGGTGGTCCAAAATATTAGACAGAAATCACAGAAATAAACAATGAATATATCTTAAATTGTTTTGTGTAGTGGTGAAATCTCGGGTTGTCCCATTCCATCTCACCCAGACAGGTATCACTCCTTTGTCCAGCATATCCACAGTGTTTATGCAACCCCCGCTCCCATGTTAGTCACTTAGCAGCCGTGTGAGTTGTCAGATCAACTGTCGCAGTCAGATCAACTGTCGCAGTATCATGGTGGGTGCTTGGGTTTAGGTAATCGTTAGTTTCCTTATATTGTTACAATTGTTCTATTTTATTATTTGTTACTGTTGGTAATTGCTTATTGTACCTAATTTGTTAATTAAACTTTATAATAGGTATGTATGTGTAAGAAAAAACACAGTATGTATGTATGTGTGTGTGTGTGTGTGTGTGTGTGTGTGTGTATATATATGGTTCAGCACTATCCACCATCTAGGCATTTCTTAGAAAAATGGTCTTGGAAAAGGGAGGACTACTATATTTGGTTCCAGCACACCTTGAGTTACAGGCAGAATCATTAGTCCCCTTAATTTTCAGCTGAGGAACATCAGGCGTGATTGATATTTAATAAATTGTGAAGCTGGATCTTCATCTAAGTCTTATGACTCTGGATTTCCTAACTTCTTTGGTGTGTCTCATGTAACCTCTGTAACAGCAATGTCAGCAGCTGAGCTCAAAAAAATTCTTGTAAAGTGTTTGCTAATTACTTTATAGAATGGGGCACACATGCTGTATCTAGGCAAGAAAATTTGAGCTATGCACTGATATACCAAGAGACTAAGACCCTTCTACTTAAAGGTTTTATCTGTGTGTGTTTTTAATTAAATTTATCTAGAAATATTTTAAGGCCTACATTTATTTTCTAGTGAAAGTTTATGGACTTATCCTGGAATATGCCCCTCCTGAATTTTCTTAATCTGTTTGTTTGAATTCTCTTTATTGAGTGTGAATTGAAGCATGAATGGCAATGAACAAAATGCTATTTCTACCTGAACTTAAAAATTCGACAGAAAGAGCAACTCATCATCAGCAATTAGTGTAGAAACCCAGGTGGTCAGATAAGACAAACTATTAGTTGATTTTATCAATTTCTTAAGGAAATGCTTAATGTTGAGATGGGGTCTTCAGAAATGTACCCAAAATATGGTATTTTGCCAATAGGCTAATTAAATTAATTCCAACTGGGTTAATTTGGACACATTACCATTGTTTATCTAAAGAGAAAGAACAAGTACAGTAAGTTCTAATGTAGTGGAGTGAACAGCACAAGACTGAATTTTTAAAACAACATAAGGTCAAGTAATAAGAATTTATCACCTGATTATGTTGACTCATCCCTCTCAGAGTAAAAATAACAAACTTAAAATGACTGACATTTATAACTTGCACAAAGTACCTGTGCATATCATTCTAATTTGATCTTCTCCATCGCCCTTGATAATATAAATTATTTACATTCATCAAAATGTGCAGGTCCAAGCTCCAGGCTTTGCATACATTATTTATTTTTCCCTAATAATCTGTAAATTCAGGGAATTGATGAAGGTTTTGGTGATAAGCAGGCCAAATGGACTTGGTCTAACATGTGTAAAATAAAAGACATGCTAATATTGAAGACTGAAACTAAGGAAAGCAATTTGGAGCACCTTCTTTGAAAGCAAGAAGTTTCAGAGTTTTCTCAGAGTTATGAGCTTCTATCTAACAGTCATATTCTTAGGAGTGTCTATTTGGCTTCATTTGGATATTATTCTCATCTCCTTGTCCAGGTGTTCAGTCTAGCTAAGACTAATTTCTTAGCTTTGAAGGTAGAACTAAAAGGAAGTTTCTTGTTTATTCAATTTAACATTTACCCAGAGAATACAGCACAGCAGATATAAGTTAAAGAGATAAAATCAAACAAGAGTTAATGCTACCTTCCTGATTTCCAGACTCAATAGAGGAAAAAAAAAAGGAGAGGATTCCCAGGTTATACACAGATGGCAAATAAATGGTTGGATGATTTCTAAAGTCTACAGACTACTGAAGAGATGGATCAGTCAGGACAGCTGGGTGGCCATGATGCGAATGTCTAGTCTTTGACCTGGAGAGATAGTCAATACAGGCCTTTCTTCTGTGGGTCACACTATACGAAGGAAATATAGGTTCTAAGATATAACAAGTAGTTATGGAAGAAAACATTAGGAGAGGGGAAGTGATTGAAGGGTGTCTCTTGGTGGATCAAGGAAATGGAAAGCCTGTTGTCAAGGATGGCTAGCAGCAGCGGAGAAAGAGAAAATCAAATTAGGTTTTTCTATTCCCCTTGGGACAATCTTAGCGAGTCTCCTGGTGTCAGAATTTTATAGCAACTTGTACCGGGGCTGGTGTCCTCAGAAGAACTATCAAACAGCACCAAAGCCTGGTTAAGCATAGGAGTTGATGAAAACACATGCTACCTACCAACCCTTGACCCCTAACCCTCCATATCCCAAGGTTGATGGATTACTCCTTGGGTGACAGCTTCCTACAATTATACTTTTTCCTAAGCATTAAGATATAAGCAGTAGTTGGTCACAGGATGACAAATAGCAATAATTCCTTAAGAAGTCTATGGTCTATCCTTCAGATTTTCCCTAATATTCATTCCAGATAGAATAACTGATACCCTTAGGTAACCCTGAGCTAAGATAACAAGGAACTCAGTAAATATAACTAATTTGAATAACAATAAAAAAACTGGAAAACATATCTCATCTGAAGCAAAAGCAATCATTATGAACCAGTCATATACTATTTACACATAGCTTTCCATTTAAATTCAAACTACTGCATTTAAATGTCCAAGTAAAGTTTATACCAATATGAAAGCTATCACTAAAAATGTAGATGGTAGTGAGGCAAAAACAATGGTGTTGTAAAGATTGAAATTATGTAAATTAAGTGCCTACCTGTCTAGCACATTATAGTTAGTAGATGTAAATTCTCCCCTATTATTTATTTATTTATTTATTTACTTACTTACTTACTTAACTACTTATTTATATATTTTTATTTATTTAAGAGAAGAAGGAAGAGGGAGAGAGAGATAGAAACATTAATGATGAAAGAGAATCATTGATTGGCTGCTTCCTGCCCACTCCACAGTGGGGATCAAGCTCCCAACCGGGCATGTGTCCTGACCGGTAATTGAACCATGAACTCCTGGCCCATAGGTCGATGCTCAACCACTGAACTATGTCAGCTGGGATTCCCTATTTTCTAGCTATTTACTTAATAAGTGAGGAACCAGATTTCTGTCTATTTGTGTGTGTTTGTGTTTGTTTGTGTGTGTGTGTGTGTGTGATTCCTAGTGATATAATTTCAGGCACTGTATTAGTTTTCTGAGGCTATTGTTATAAATTATCACAAACTGGGTGGCTTCAAACAATAGAAATTTATTATCTCACAGTTCTGGGTGTCAGGGTTTGAAACTGGTATCACTGGGCTGAAATCAAGGTGCTGGTAGAAGCTCTGGGAGAGAACCTGTTTCTTTTCTTTTCCAGTTTTCTTCAAGGAATGGCTACTGACATTGCTGAGCTTGTGGCCATGTCACTCCAGTCTTCAAGGTCAGTCTTGTACTCTCTGCCTCACACCCCCTCTCGCTGTGTATCAAATCTACCTCTACCTCTTATAAAGACACATGTGATTACATTGAATCCACCAGGAAAATCGAGGATAAGCTCTTACTCTCGGGATTTTAATTTAATCACATTTACAAAGACACTTTCATGTCATATTAGGTGACATTCATAAGTTCTAGGATGCGGGATCTATTTTTCTGCCTCCATCATAATTACTTATATTAGCACAGAAAAATGCTCAATTAATATTTGTTAGGAAAAAGCTCTTTCCATAGCCTTTTTAAACTTTACTTTTATTGTTTACACTATTACAAGTCCCAAGCATTACCATTGTTATTGCAGATATCAATTTGTTTTCATTCCTCCCTTTGTCCACCTCCTCCTCACCCCTCTCCCTTGCCACCTGTGACCATAGACACAGACAGCAGTGTGGTGATGGCCATGGCCTTTTTTTTTACTGCCTTTCCTAGCTCCTATGATCTGTATTACTGATAGTACTTTGTTCTCCCTCCATATACTTTCTACATGTGTTATTTGTACATGTTTATAGTCTCAGTGATCTTCTAACAAAAGTGTTTTTGAGCAACATAATTGTGATGTAGTAACAATAGACCTGTAGTCTGGAACCAGATGTTTGTCTTAAATTTTTGAGTTGGGATGGGAAGTAGCAAGCAACAGGGAGATGGTTCACTTTTAAATATATTATTTTACAACTTTATACATTGTGCTAGTCATTTTTTCAACGAATTAATAAGAATATAATTAAAGACTTCTGTAACTTGGAAGTGAACAAGTTTGCTATTGGAAGTACAAGTTATAAGGTTGACATATCCTATATAACTGCAGAATTGTCTTTAAGATAATGGCTTCATAGTTAAATGAAGAATACACTTATCAAAGGGATGCTGTGGACAACAATAAAATATCTTTTGTTTTTAATATATCTTATTGGTTTTTTACAGAAAGGAAAGAAGAGGGATAGAGTTAGAAACATTGATCGGAGAGAAACATTTATCAGCTGCCTCCTGCATATCTGCTACTGGGGATGTGCCTGCAACCAAGGTACGTGCTCTTGACTGGAACCGAACCTGGGACCTTTCAGGCTGCAGACCGATGATCTATCCACTGATCCAAACCAGTGAGGGCTACAATAGAATATCTTAAACACAAGAAACACTAGCAGAAGTAACTAGACTCTTGGACAGAGGATATGCTCTGAATGATAAGTCTCAATAACTGGGGCTGTGGGTTGGGACATAATTTACTTTCATACTATTTAAGAAGCCTGTTGCAGTTAGGAGAATTTTATAGTCATCACTCAATACTGAAGACAATTATAGTTGGTCTTTGTCGTCTCACATAGAACTGTTCACAAAGAGATAATGAACTTGTGATGGAGACATAGCGTTCATAGTTCTCATCATGAGCAAATACATTAGAATTTTGATTGTTCATTCATCATCCTACTATGTGTTTTCTGAATCCATTCGTTGAGTCAGGAAATATTTATTGAGAATCTATCATGTGTCTAATACCTAGGGAGGAGCTGGGCATACAACAGGGGAGCAAATGAATCTTTCTCCTTTCCAAAACTTCAGCCAGTTATGGAAAACAGCAAGTAAGCTGATGGATTCACAAAAATACTAGTATATCATTAGCACCAAAATAATCTTCATTAAATTCTACACAATTTCACAACTAAGTTAACACAGCCATGATATCAATATTTATTCCTTTATTTATTCACTAGAGGCCCAATGCATGAAGATTTGTGCAAGAATGAGCCTTCCTTTCCCTAACTGCCAGCACTGACTTCACTCTGGCTGGAGCCACCTTTTCACTATGGCCCGGAGCTGCCTTTTTGCCTTCCCATGCTGCCCAGAGGCCCAGAGTGACTGGGGTGCTTGGCACCTGTGTATGCAAATTAACCTACCATCTTTGTTGGGTTAATTTGCATACCCACTATTGATTGGCTGGTTGGCATAATGAAGGTATGGTCAATTTGCATCTTAGTCTTTTATTAATGTAGATGATGAGTATATATTGAACATCTGATGTATGCCAATTGTTCTATAGTTATTAATAATATAAAATAATGAATCAGAAGACCATTATAAATGTTTGCTTAATTAATTAGGTAATTAGGCTCTGAAAACATTGAAATAAATGCAAATATCAAATAATAACATCTTGCTTACAAAAATAAAGATGTGATAGTATGTAAGCAATATGATTAATTAATGCAGATAAATCAAAGATACATGTTTTCAAATTTTTGTCATTAAATTAAGTGAAAAATGAGGCTTAGTATAAAATTGTAAATCTCAAAAGAAAAAAGTTTCAAACTTGAAAGACAACACACTTCAGTATATAATGTTTACGAGTGATAAAGAGTCTAATCAATAAAACCAGGAAGAGTTCTTTAAGAGAAAAATCTTTAAAAGAAGCTTCAAATTAAGTAATTTCTGCATCAGACAACATGTGGGTTGTGTGCCATTGAGTTGGCTCTGACTCCTGGTAATACTATGAATGAGTGATGTCCACCATGTCCTGTCCTCACTGGCCCAGCTCAGTTCCTGTAGACTCATGCCTATAGCTTTTTTTTTTTAATCCTCACCTAACGATATTTTTCCATTGTTTTTTAGAGAGTATAGAAGAGAGAGGGAAATTCAGAAAGAAATATCAACATGAGGAAACCACATCAATTGGTTGCCTCCTGCACGTGCCTTGCCCAGGGCCTGAGCTGGGAAAGAGCGTGAAACCAAACTACAGGCTCTTGACCAGGACCCTCCCTTCCACAGACCGACACTCTATCCACTGAACCAAATCAGTGAGGGCTCTATGGCTTTCTCATGGAGCCAATCCTTCTCATATTTAGTCTTCCTCATTTCCTGCTGCCTTCTGTTTTCCCCAGAATTATTATCTTTTACAAAGAACTCTGCCTTCTCAGGATTTGCCTGAAGGAGGACTGCACAGTATAAGTAAAAACGCAGAAACTGTAAATGTAATAAAAATAACATTGGATGACTATCTGAAACACACACACACACACACACACACAAACAGGTGAAACTGCTTCTGGAGAAGTGGTGACTCATGAGACAAACTAATTATGCAACAAGCATGACTCATTGTTATTTCAGGCTACTGAGAGTGGGAGCAACAGGTATTCTCAGTCTCCTCACTAAATGAAACATTCTTCAGCAGCCTATCTTTATGTTCACCCAACACTTCTAGATTTAATTGTGTCATTGGGCCATTTGATAGAAGTGTAGCAACCTCAAAACTCCTGGCAAGACATACCTACAGGAAGCAGAGCCACAATTCCAGATCCAGCTGGGTCAGGATTGCATATAGGCTTGTCCCATGTTCTCCTTGCCTGGGTATTTTATTTCACTTGATAACCTGGTATCTTTCCAATTTACTCGTTACAGATGAGATGTGGTCAAAACTACTAAAGGCATAGAAGTGACAGCTGACAGTAAGGATGGAGACAAAAGAAATCAAACAAAAAAATCACAGTTGTCCAGGATGAACCTGTCCACATGTCTCAGAAATCCCCAAAGGCAACGCTAGATTGCAGCTCTTTACTTGAGTTCATAAGCAGCAACATGAGCCATCAAGAAAATAACAATCTATGTTCAAATACTCCTATTTAACTAAGACTTGGGAGTTTGCAATAATCTACACTAGAAAGCTTTGTCATTTAAGGGAGGGGTCAAACTTCACTCTCAAACTTAACTTGTTGAAACCTTCATTTCCTTATGAAAATGCTAAAGATGCCTCACTAAGTGCTTTAAGATAGTTTATATCTATTAGAAGTTGAAATAGCATGTGATGAAGTCTACAGTGCTCAAGTCCCAAACATTATATTCAACATATAAAAGAATATTATAAATAAGTTTCTGATTCCAATGTACTCAATAGTAATAATAATAGGAATAAGGGCAGATAACACTTATGAAGCATTGATTATGTGTCAAGAACCATGATGATTTCCTTACAGAGATCATCTGTTTTAATCTTCTAACAACTCTAAGAAGTAGACATTATTATAACTCCCAAAATATTGCCACTTTCTTGGCGAGCCTCAGGTCTTACTGTTGACAAAGGGAGAGCTGAATTTGAATTCTAGCCATTTAATTCTAGAAACAGTGGAAATCTCTGATTCAGGCAGATTTATTCTTCATTGGATCAGATATGCATATTGTTTCCAAAGATAACATTTCTTTTTCAAAATGTTACTCTGCATTTTCTAAAACCCACATTTATTCAGGAAATATATTGATGTGCTTTCAAAGTGCACTTGAAATTCTTAGTAAAAAGTGTGCAGGATCTCAAAAAGCTACAAGAGAGAAATTGGCGATTTTAAGGTATGCTTTTAACTAAAGAAATCAGTCAAACAATGTGTGGTTTCATCAATTTCCTGAATAATGCTGCAAAACCCATAAAGATCTGTATATCTTTCAAGATGTTTCTTGAGTAAAAACTGCCTTAAAACAAACTTGCTGCTGAAACTGGTTTGGCTCAGTGGAAAGAGCATCAGCCTGCGGACTGAGAGGTCCCAGGTTTGATTCTGGTCAAGGGCATGTACCTTGGTTATAGGCACATCCCCAGTGCGGGGTGTGCAGGAGGCAGCTGATCGATGTTTCTCTCTCATCGATGTTTCTAACTTTCTATCCCTCTCCCTTCCTCTCTGTAAAAAATCAATAAAATATTTTTAAAAATCTTGCTAATTTATGGAATGAAGACTCTAAATTAGGAAATATATTAACTATAAGGAAAAATAGAGAACTTTAGGTCAGTTATAGGAAAAAATAAAGGCTTTCATATGGATAAAGTATATATGTATGGCTATCCATATACATAGCTATTATACCATTTTTTGTAAGATATTTTTAAGTAAAGAACCTATGTTTTGAAGTTCTGCTTCAAAAAGGAAGACTCAATTGTTATTGCAGTTATCAATTTGTTTACAAAAAACAGTTGTTTTTGGTGTCCTGCAGTCCAATTTCTTCTCATCTGTGCTTAGCAAATGTGTATGCAGAGAGATTACAAAGATATGTTTAATCCAAATAAAACGATCACATATCCCTTAATTAGCAGAACCTGAGAATTTATGTGAGTTCTCATTCACGCCATTATTAAAACTCTTTAGGTAATTGACTGCCTTGTGATTATGCTTTCAGATGTCAAAGCCAGAGCAAGGGAGGTCATAGAAAGAATCCAGAATTATCTGGTCATTGGGTGTTTATTTGAATGTTATGCTAAGGAAAATTTTAATGAATACAATAGCAGCAAATTGCATGCTGATGATTCATGCTCCTGTTTAGTGTGGTATTTTCAGGAAACTACAGTTACCTTAGCAACTAGCATATCACATGGGACGTGCTGTAGCATGCAGAATGTTTCCCAGTCAAAATCTTGTCCCTCGCAAGAAATCATACCAGGAAACAGAAAAATAAATAAACGAATCTCTACTCCTAATGAAGTATGCTTAAGGATAAGTAGAAGATAATCTATATTTAAATAAATTTTCCTTTGCTACCATTCTATCAAAATGGAAATATGCATATTACATAAATAAAAATATATAAACTACATAACTTAAATGTACAAAGTGAATCTTCAATTGAATCAATCTTTATATTCTGTTGACTGACATAAGCCCATATAACTGAATGATCTTTTTTTTGGGGGGGGGGAGGAAGAGAGTGTTATAGTTAAAATACTCTTAAAAATGTAGCTAATAATTTATTATCATTAAACAGCAAGAAGCAGGACTTTTATCCTCATGATAGTAACTCCAAAGTTGGTAAAATTATCATTTTAACACTATGCCTTTACAAGCCTGAAACAACCAGTTTGAATGTGAAAGATGTAATTAAACTGATTGCTATCTGAATTGTTGAGGCCCGAGTTTTACTAATTTAAAGACAAATAAATGCCTTAAGTTTTTTAATCCTTTACATGGGCATTGCAGATGAAACAAATGTCTATTACTTGCCTCCCAAGAGCTCCAGTTTGTCAGGAAAAATGCCTGGCTTTGCAGAGTTTACGTTCTCATGGGGAGAGATGCAATAAAAGAAATACACAGGATAAATTACACTGAGTGGCCAGATTATTATGATCTCTGAATGATAATAATCTGGCCACTCGGTGTATATCCTAAATACTAAAAGGCTAATATGCATATTGTTCCCTAACCATAGTTCGACCAGCAGGCAGGCCAGCCAACTGCCCATGTTTCCTCCCCCTGGTCAGGCTGGCTGGACCCTATCCATGCACAAATTGATGCACTGGGCCTCTAATTATATATGTATCCTGAGTGGCCAGATCATTATGCGTTCAGAGATCGTAATAATCTGGCCACTCAGTGTATAGTGTGGTGACTTCCATTAGAATATGGAGCAGACCAACTCTTCCTCTACCTCTTTCTCTTCTCTTCCACTCTGAGACAGTTCAGTCCTCCAACTGGATGGGGCAGATGGGGCAGAACGAGGAGGGGAGAGGAGTCAGGCCAGGCAGTGGTGTTTGTCATCAGAACCTGTGCAGGGAAAGACCACCTGCTCAGCCAGGAAGATTCACAGAAGAAAAGGCACAGAGGGTAGCGGAAGCCAGGTTTCTCTCTGTTGGAAAGGGAGTTTCAATTTAAAAATTGGGAAAATTAGAAAAATCCCGCCTGTGTGGTGGGATTGTATGGGAAATTTATACTTGTTATTATATGTGTAGAAAAACATAGAAATAAACACATTTGTAGAAATACAGACACTGTATCCTATCTAATAAAAGAGTAATATGCAAATTGACCATCACTCCAACACACAAGATGGCTGCCCCATAGGGTAAAAAATGGCTGCTTTCCATGTGGACACAAATGGCCACCACAAGATGGCCAGTGGGGAAGGGCAGTTGGGAGGGACCATGCCTGCAAGAGAGGGCAGTTGTGGGTGATCAGGCCAGCAGGGGAGGGCAGTTGGGAGGGACCAGGCCTGCAAGGGAGGGCAATTGTGGGTGATCAGGCCAGCAGGCGTGGGCAGTAGGGAGAGACTAGGCCTGCAAGGGAGGGCAGTTGGGGGCGATCAAGCCTGTAGGGTTGGGCAGTTAGGAGTGACCAGGCTGGCAGAGGAGGAAAGTTGGGGGTGACCAGGCCTGCAGGGGAGGGCAGTTAGGGGCAATCAGACTGGCAGGGGAGTGTTTATGGGGTGACCAGGCTGGCAGGAAGAAGCAGTTAGGGGCAATCAGGAAGGCAGGCAGGTGAGCAGTTGGGAACCAGCAGTCCTGGATTGTGAGAGGGATGTCCGACTACCCATTTAGGCCCAATCCTATTGGGCAGTCGGACATCCCTCAAGGGGTCCCAGATTGGAGAGGGTGCAGGCTGGGGTGAGGGACACCCCCTCCCAAGCACGGATTTCATGCACTGGGCCTCTAGTAATATATAACAAAGATTTCTAATATATATAATGTGTATTATAGAGAAAATACATAATTATATGTTAAGTA
Organism: Lasiurus cinereus; assembly: GCA_011751065.1. Lineage (NCBI taxonomy): Eukaryota > Metazoa > Chordata > Mammalia > Chiroptera > Vespertilionidae > Lasiurus > Lasiurus cinereus. The sequence continues at coordinate 9,515,573 of JAAGEH010000045.1, read as the reverse complement.
TATAATTATGTTTTATATTAAATAACATAAAAACATGTTTTATATCTCTTGGTAGAAATAGCTAGGAAATATATTATATGATAATGTATACTATATACTATATATTACATAATACTTTATGCTGAGAGAGATCAAGCACCAAATTCCAATCACAGAGAGCACACATAGAGCCCAGACCTTGTGTTCTAAATATTATTTTTCACTAAAACAGAAAAGGGCCCCTTGAAAAGTTTGTTGATTCAAAGATTGAGCAGGGAAGGCACAAGATGAGCCCAGAAAGCACAGAAACCCTGAAATGATGCTTGAACTATGTCAAAAGGAAAGAGAAGTCAGCTTGGAGAGGCTGCTACTAGTCAAACCGGGGAGTGTGAGCATCAGAATAAATGACAACAATAGGTTAAAACATATGGACTAAGGTAGCAAACATTAGTTTGAACAGATATAAATAAATAACTGAAGAACTAAATTTGACAAGAAAAATTATATTTACAGTGTTGAAGTCCCACCCCACAAAATGCTTGTAAATTACAAAGGAAAAATGAGTAACTTTCTCGTGGAGAAGCTTGACAGACACCACTGTAATCAGAGAACATCACTTACAAAGGGCATAATCAACCTCCTGTGCCACCTGGGAGGGAGCAAGGAGAGGGAAACAGCATCATTTCTGTGATGTTTCTGCCAGTGATTCATAACACAATCTAATCATAAGGAAAGATCAGGTGAATCCCAATGTGGAAGGACATTCTACAGAATAAGTGGTTTGTAATGAGGTCATGAAAGTCAAGAGAAGACCAAGGAACTCTTCCAGATGGAAGAGGCTGAGAACAAGGAAATGCAATGCATGATTTTGAACTGGACCGTTCTGTTATAAAGGATATTATTGGCACAATGTAAACACAGCCGAAGGCTTACATGGCAGAGTGTATTGATGTTAATTTCCGTTGTGTTCCTTGCATTGCAGCTATGTGCAACTGAATGCCCATGTTAGTAGCAAATAGTCCCTAACATGGCAGAGTGACTGGGGCACCAGGTCGGTGGCATCTTCTTACCAAGTCAGTCAAGGAACATTTTCTTGGAACCATGTTTGTATTTTTTTTTATCTGTTTGTGACTGCCCTATATAACAAAAGACTAATTATATGCAAATTGACCCTACAGTGGAACAACCGGTCGCTATGACATACACTGACCACCAGGGGGCAGATGCTCAACCAGAAGCCAGACTCATGGCTAGAGCCTTTCCTGCCTCTGAGGCAGCACTAAGGACGTCTGACTGCTGGCTTAGGGCCACTCCCTGTTGAACCTCCCCTGAGGGCTCCCAGACTACAAGAGGGCACAGGCTGAGCTGAGGGACCCCCACACCCCTCCAGGGCACGATTCTTGTGCACAGGGCCTCTAGTTTCAAAATAATGACTATACAAAATGGTATCAGAGTAGATGGTGGCTGCCCATGAGCAACTCTTCTAAATTTGCATTGTCAGGAAAATATTCTCAGAAGAGGTGGTATTTCAAGCTGAGAGTTGAAAACGTAAGAGCTAGCTATTCAAAGATCTGGCAGAAGAGCCTTCCAGGCAGAGGGAACAGCTGGTGCTGAGGCCCTTGGGGCATGAAGGAGTTCAGTGAGTTCCAAGAATGAAGAAAACGAGTGTCCAGCAGAGTGGGGCCTGGTGAATGAGAGAGAAGTGATGAAAGGAGTATGGACAGCCTCTGGAGAAGGGCCTCACTGGTGATGATAAGAAGTTTGGAACTGGATTTAAGGAGCCAAGGAAAATCATCGAAGGACTTGAGCAAGAATGGAACACAAACTCATTCATAATATTTAAAAACTACTCCGCAGAGAAGGGGGGACAAGAGTGAATGTAAAGAAATAAATTGAAGAGCTATTTGTTTTAGGAGTAAAAAAAAAAAAAAAAAAGGAGAAAGGCCTTATATATTTTGGAAGTAAAAAGAATGTGATTTAGCCGAAACCAGTTTTGCTCAGTGGATAGAGCGTTGGCCTGTGGACTGAAAGGTCCCAGGTTCAATTCCGGTCAAGGGCATGTACTTTACTTGCAGGCATATCCCCTGAAGGAGGCAGCTGATTGATGTTTCTAAATCTCTATCCCTCTTCCTTCCTCTCTGTAAAGAAATCAATGAAATATATATATATATTTTTAAAAAGATGTGATGTATCATAATTACTATGGAATGAGGATATTGAAGAAAAGAGAAAAATAAAAGGTAGAAAGAGTAACTAGTCCTTATTTAGGGCTTACTTATTTAGTGATTAGTGGCAGGCAGCCTCTAATCACTTCACCTAAATATATTTGCTCATTTAATCCGCATAACCTTCCTGGGAGACAGATTCTGTTGTTAGCCCCACTTAAAGACTTTGAGGTAGGAAGAGGTGAAGTGATAAGACTCAAGTCACATGGACAGTAGGTGGCAGAGCTGTGATTTGATCCATAATGACATACTTAACTATACAGTGTAGTTTTTCTTCTTCTTAAATCAACTTTTTGCAGTGTAATTTATATATACTTTAATACACCACCTGTAAGTGAATAGAGTTCAATGAGCTTTTTTTACAAATGTCTAAGACTATGTAGCTACCACCTCAATAGAATATTGCCATTGCTTAAGAGTTTCCCCTGCGATGTTTCAGAATTCATTTCCCCACCCCCATGCCTGATCCCCCAGCTCCAGGCAAACATGAATCTGCAGTCTTTCATGCTCATTTAGTTTTGCCTGTTCTGGAATTTTTTTTTAAAGTATGTACTCCCTGTGTCTGGCTTCTTTTACTTGGTTTAAATATTTTGTAAGGCTCCACCATGTTGTTACATGAATCCAATTTTGTTTCTTTTCATTGTGGAGTTCTATTCCATCATAGAGACAGAACACCATTTGCAATCCATTCACTATATGATGGACCTTGTTTTGTGTGTGTGTGTGTGTGTTTTTCCCCCCACTGTTTGGCTATTTTGAATAAAGCCACCAGAAAATTTGTGTCCAAGACTCTTTTATAACACTTTTTTTCCCCCGTTTCTTTTTGAATAAACAACCTAGGAGTGGCATTGCTAGGTCAGATGTGTGTGTTTTTCTATAAGGAACTGATAAAACAGTTTTCCAGAGTGGTTGTGTCATTAGATATTTCCTTCAATTATGTATAAGAATTCCACTTGCTCCCCCTCTTTGACTGAAGTTATGGGTTTGTGGGGAGGGAGAATGCAGAGGTAAAGTGGCATTTTCATCACTCAGATCAAGGGCACATAATAACCTACCACCATTGATGTTGACCTTGATTGCCTATTTGAGATAATGTTTGTGAGGACTCACCACCATAAAGCTACTCTTTCTCTCCTTATCACACTGAGTTCTTTGGAAGGAGGTGATTCTACACAGTCCTGGTTAGGGGGTGGAGAGATACACTTCACTCACTGAGGGCAGAATATCTACATAAATTACAATGATCTCCCTTTATTTAAGGTTTTGCTTCAGTTACAATCACCCTTGTGCAAGTCTTAAAATGTCGAAGGGAAAAATCCAGAAATAAACAATCCGTAAAGTTTAAATTGCATGCAGGGCTGACGTGAAATCTCGTGCCAGGCATGAGTGAATCACCCCTTTGTTCTGCGTTTCCAAGCTGTATATGCTTATTAGTCACTTAATAGCCCGCTCAGTTATCAGATTCACTATGGTGATGTTGCAGGGCTGTGCGCAAGTCACCATTATTTTACTTAATAATGGCCCAAAGCCATTGACATAACTTCTATTGCAGGATATTGTTATTTTGTTTTCTTATTAGGTATTGTTGTCAATCTCTTATTGTTCCTAATTTATAAATTAAACTTCATCATAAGTATGTCTGTCTAAGGAAAAAAAAAACACAGTAAATAAAGGGTTTATTACTATCCATGTGTCCAGGCATTCAATGAGTGTCTGGCAATGTATCTCCAAGGATAATGGAGGAATGCTGTATTTGGAATTGTTCTACGACAAAGATTTGTCTCTTATCCCTCATTATTTATTCATTCAATTATTTATTTATGTTAGTATGAACCCATGAATATTTATTTTATACTTTCAGTTCTAATGTGATCCTACTTCATTTATTTTGTTGCTCAAATCATTCCAGCTTTGGGTATTGGGAGTTCTTTCTGTCCGCTCCTATGTCACCTTGACAAATACCCATTGATGTAAGGGTGCTTTTCGTTGTTGTTGGTGTATGTGTGTGTGTGTGTGTGTGTGTGTGTGTTTTAGCACTTCTTACTTTTTGGAATTATACATTTTTCAGGTTCAGCTAGTATATTCCATGCCTCAGTTTAAGAACTAGTTATTTGCCCTGACCAGTTTGGCTCAGTGGATAGAGCATTGGCTTGCAGATTGAAGGGCCCCAGATTCAATTCCTATCGAGGGCATGTACCTTGGTTGTGGGCACATCTCCAGTAGAAGGTGTGCAGGAGGCACTGATTGATGTCTCTCTCTCTCATCTATGTTTCTAACTCCCTATCCTTCTCCTTTCCTCTCTGTAAAAAAATCAATAAAATATATATTTAAGAAAGAACTGGTTATTTATCCAAGAAACTCTGGGTCCTTTGATTAAGAAATGGTGTTAAAATCAAAATTTGGATGCTGGGTGTGCTCCTTTTTTTCAATATTGTCTTAGGATTTTATAGGCTTTACATTTCTATAGACAAACCCACTTGTATTTTAATTGAAATCATACTGACATCCTCCTAGGTTTTAGATTGAATCCAATGATTGCACCTTTTTCTGAAATTGGAAAATCTGAAAGACAATTAGATGGAGATGGGAATCAAAAATTCTATTTTCAGCACTTTAAATTTAACATCCAAATCTTCTAGTGTAGCCTCCATCCACCCTCCCAGCTTGCAGGACCAGAAAACATTAGTGCTGTTGTGAGATAACAGGTGCAACATGGGCATAATTAATCAATTAATTATAGAGTGCCTTAAATTTTTGGCTGCCAACATCCAAATTCAGTAGTTTATCCATGACTAATTTACATACTTCCTGACATGAAGGACTGTAAATTTATAACTGCTGCTATTTCCCTGTGGCTGGATAGAGTCTAAGAAGAAAGGAAAGAATCTCACATTTTCTAAGTACTTATCATGCTTTAGACATTATTCAATATTTTTTGCATACAATGTATATATCAAGTCTCCAAAAATGGCTATTATTCATCCCAAATGGTAAATGCAGAGATTAAAGTCTGAGAGATTAGTTAATTTTTCAAATCCACATAGTAGGAGAGATGGTCCTGAGCTCCAACGTAGGATTAGGTGGCCTGATAGAATATTGCATAGGATAGATGTAAAAAATTTTATTTATTCTTTTAGCTGAAATAACTAGGCATTCTGTATTTTTACTTGCTAAATATTGCAACTCTAATCCAGGAATATTTGGCCTCAAAGGCTGTGTTTCTTCTGACTCACAATGCAAACACAATACATTAGGAGATATATGAGAATCTAGAAAATATTTTTTCCATATTCTGTACTTTTACATATATATATATATATATATATATATATATATATATATATGTGGTCTATTGTCTACACTGGAAAAAGCATGATATAGGACTGACGATAGAAAAAAAAATGTTTTATTTTTTATTTATTTGGGGTTTTTCTTGATAGCTACATGAGCTTTTAACAAGGTTAACCTTTTGCTTCAATCAACTGTCATCAAATTGGAATTTTTTCTAACCCAGTAATTCCATTACACATTTAAAGTGTTTCAAAGCACTTAAAAGTACAATCTAAACTATCTAAAGAAATAGACACAAGGTCTTATGACATTTGATGCCCTCGATCTCTAATTAAAAATGCCAGAGAAGTAAGATTACTGATGAGACAGCAGCTGCTCAGTACACTAGAAGATATAATCGGTACCCTCTCAGAGTAAATTTAAATATTTGATCCAGTGCTTCACGTTTTTATGACAATAACTCTTCTTGTTTTAGTCTCAGAATCTTTAAAGTTATGATTTTTTTTTACTTTATCATGTCTCCTGATTTTTATTTCAATATACTAGTATGTGCATTCCTAGTTACCACATTAATGACTTTACATGCTATTTTTTTAAACAGGAAAACACTGTACATTTTTAAAAATTACATATTTTTGTAACCTTGGAGTATGAATTAACTTCCTAAATAAAATATCAAATAAAAAAAACTGTAAAAGAGAAGATTGATAGTTTTACCATACAAAAGTGTAGAACTTTAGTATAGTTAAAAACACAGTGTTAAAATTGTCTAAAGCCAAATTGGTAAAAAATAATTTGCGTGTGATAGCCAGTAGTTCATCAACTAATTTATTCAAACTATTTTTGACTAATTTATTCTGAGTTATATATTTTTAAGACATTCGTCATTGTATATACTGTTATTTTTGCCAATATATTTAAACTTTTCTGTGTTTTTTTTTTATCATTGCTTACATCCTAATTATTCTATCAGGACTCACATTTCTTGTTTTTGAGATATATCCTTTATTAACTACAGGAGGAGTCATGGATGGTACATTGTCTTCATCTTTCTATATCTGTGTATTATTCTAACCCTTGAATGATAGCTAACTGGGCAAAATTTTCAACATTCAAGCTAATTATTAATTTAGTCTTTTCCCTCTAATATCTTTTGATGCTTTTCTGTAGCATTAATATCCTTCAGTTTCACTATATGTATCTAGATATCTTACCTAATACAGTAATAGAAAAAACATGTAAATTGACCATACCGCTGCTATGCCCACAGCCAATTAGAGTGAGTATGTAAAGTAACCCAACAAAAATGGTGGTTAATTTGCATACATACCTGGGTCTGGGAAACCTCCTTGGCACCTAGGTCACTCCCAGCCATGATCAGAGGGTCCAACCCTGAGATCGGAGGGCGAGGGCGGAAGTTAGGGGGAGGTGCTTCCTAAGCCTAAAGCCTGGGGCTTGGGAAGGGGCCAAGCCTGCAACCAATCGAAGACCATCTGGAAGTCATCGCTGCATTGCCCAGTTGCAGCCTGCTGACCCAACATTGACTGCTCAGGTGGCTGAAACCCAGAAAGTGAGTCAGGGTCTGATCTGTATCCTCAGTGGAACCTATTGATCAGTGTACTTGCCTCTCTCTTTCTCTCCCTCTTTCTTTCTGATCTTGGCCAGCAGCCAGGCTTTTCTTTCTCTCTCTGCCTCTGAGGAAGCTGCTGTTAAGCCCCGCCTTTTTGATCAGGCCCAGAGATAGGCCTAGAGATGCTGACTGGCATAGGAGCCAACCAATCAGAACCAAAGGTGAGTATGTGGGGAACAATGGCTGCCTAGGAGGCAGAGCTTCTGACACTGACTGGCATAGAAACTGACCAATGAGAACCAAATCTAGGTACTGTGGAGAGCCAATGGCTGCCTAGGAGGTGAAGCTTTTGACACTGGCTTAGGAAATGACCAATCAGGATCAAATTGGCCAGCAGGGGAGGGCAGTTGGGGGGTGACATCAGGTCTGAAGGAGAGGGCAGTTAGGGGTGACCAGGCTTGTAGGCAGGTGAGCAGTTAGGAGCCAGGGGTCCCAGATTGTTAAGAGGGATATCTGACTGCCAGTTTAGACCTGATCTCTGGGATTAGGCCTAAAATGGCATTTGGACATACCACAAGGGGGTCCCCAATTGGAGAGGATGCAAGCTGAGTTGAGGCAATCCCCCCTCCATGCATGAATTTCATGCATTGGACTTCTAGTCCTATCTAATAAAATAGTAATATGCAAATTAACCATCACTCTGCTACACCCACAAGCCATGCCCACAAGTCACGCCCTACAGCCCATCAGGAGCGAGTATGCAAATTAACCACAACCAAGATGGCTGTGGCCACAGAGCGAGCAGGAGGGAGGCGTAAGTTTCCCCAGCAATGGAGGAAGCCAAGCTTTCCACACACTCTGGTGGGCCCAGGCCTCCACTCAAGCCTACAAAGTGTCAATTATAGAAGATAAATAAATCCCAACAAAAATGTGGTAGCCACAGAGCTGGAGAGAGCAGGAAGCTAGGGTTGCCCCCAGAGATGGAGGAAATCAAGCTTCTGCAGCCCTGGACTGTCTTGGCCTTTGCTTAAGGCTACAAAGTTTCAATTATAGAAGATAAGTAAATCCCAACAGAAATGGCTGTCACTAAGGAGTGAGCAGGAGGCTTGTCTCTACTCCAGACTACAAAGTTTTAATTGTAGAAGATAAATAAATCCCAGATACCAGGGCCTTCGCTTGGATTGCTGGGGGTGGTGAAGTGGAGGAGGTAGGTGGGGGGGAAGGACAGCCTGCAAACCACCACAGGTCCCTTGCCCAGGCTGCCCCATGCCCCAAGGGAATCCCCACTATGATCCAGGACACCCTTCAGAGCAAACGATGCCCACAAACCATGCACCCATGCACCAGGCTTCTATCCTATCTAATAAAAGAGTAATATGCATATTGAGCATTATTCCAACACACAAGATGGCCACCACAAGATGGCCAGCAAGGGAGGGCAATTGTGGGCATCAGTCCAGGAGGGAAGGACAGTTGGGAGCGGCCAGGCCTGCAAGGGAGGGCAGTTGGGGACAAATAGGCTAACAGGGGAGCTGTTAGGCATCAATCAGGCTAGCATGGGGGTGGTTAGAGTGGTAAGGCTGGCAGGCAGAAGTGGTTAGGGGCAACCAGGAAGGCAGGCAGTCAAGCAGTTGGGAGCCAGCAGCCCTGGATTGTGAGAGGGATGTCCGACTGCCAATTTAGGCCCAATCCCACTGGGATCTAGTTGATATATATGTGTACTAGAGGCCTGGTGCATGAAATTCGTGGATGGGGTGTGTGTCCCTCTGCCCAGCCTGCACCCTCTCCAATCTGGGACCCCTCAAGGGATGTCTGACTGCCCATTTAGGTCTGATTCTACTTGGATAGAGAATCCCTTTAACAATCCAGGATTGTTGGTTCCCAGTTGCTCACCTGCCTGCCTTCCTGATTACTCCTAACCACTTCTGCCTGCCAGCCTGATCACCCCCTAACCACTCCCCTGCCAGCCTGATTGCCCCCAACTGACCTCCCCTACAGGCCTGGTCCCCACAACTGCCCTCCCCTGCAGGCCTGGTACCCCCCAACTTCTCTTTCCTGCAGGCCTGGTACCTCCCAACTGCCCTTCCTTGCAGACCTTGTCGCCCCCAACTTCCCTTCAATTCTGGCCTGGTTACTCCTAACTGCCCTTTCCTGCAGGCTTTATTGCCCCCAACTACCCTTCCTTATAGGCCTGGACCCTCCCAACTGCTTACCTCTGCTGGCCATCTTGTGGTGGCCATCTTGTGTCCACATGGGGGCATCCATCTTTGACCACATGGGTGCAGCCATCTTGTGTGTTGGAGTGGTGGTCAATTTGCATATTATTCTTTTACTAGATAGGATTTCCTGAAGAAAATTTTGCTTTTTAAGTTAAATTACAAAAAATGAAAATAATATGCTACCTTATATCTATATATTAATATGTAAGTATTGAAACCATAAAATGTAGAGATCAGAATCTATAGGCCTTAAATGGACCCAAATTTAGAAGTCATGTCATTTTTAATTGAAAATCAAGATTCTGCAGGAGCAACCATATGCAGAAATAGATGTGGGGTAACCAGCATATAGCAGAGAGATTGGGGCTTAGAAAGGCATCTTTTTGGTTCCCTGTCTCGGACTTTGGACTTTTAAAGGACTCATCCTAGAGGGGAATTATAATTTCAGTAGCAGCGCCACAGGCAAAGATGTGGTGAGCTGGGCACATTTGGAGTCTATTTCAGAGCAGGATAATATAGCTGAGCCAGAAAGAGAACCCGCAGCAAGCAATATGGAATTTGCTGCCTGATGGGAAGGTCACGGGAAACACAATGTTATTTCATGACTTTACCTGTACTTTTCTCCTTTATTTTTTTTAATATATTTTTATTGGTTTCAGAGAAGAAGGCAGAGGGAGAGATAGAAACATCAATGATGAGAGAGACTCATTGATTGGCCGCCTCCTGTACACCCCATACCAGGGATCCAACCCACAAGCTGGGCATGTGCCCGGACCTGGAATCAAACTCTGACCTCCTGGTGCATAGGTCAATGCTCAGCCTCTTAGACACACCATTCAGGCCCTCTCTCCTTCTTAAATGAGGTGTCTGAGGGCCAGAAAGATCACAATAACTTGAGTGAGGTGAGGACATGGTGGGAGCTCTGAGCTGGATGTCCTGCTATCTTTCATCAGATATAGATGCTGACTTCCTCCTCCGGTGTTGAAGACTTGTCCAAGCCTTATGCCATTTGAGAGGAGACTTGGCTTACATTTTTGGCTACCCTGTCTAGTGGTCATGGAGGTCATCAAGGGGAAGTAGGATGGGACCAAGAAGCTCTGCGTCCTGGAGAAAGGGTGAGGATTTGTGTGATGCCTGGTTTACCCACCTGAACTTGAAGAGATGAGAGTAATAACGTCTGAGAAGATACCCTTTTGAAAGGGGAAGCTATCCACAGGCTCTGAATGTCCTTTGTAGGGATGCCACATTTTCTAAGGGGAGACTATAGCAGGAATAATATTTTAATTTACTACCCATTGTGTTTTTATCATTAGACAAACCTAGTTCTTGGTCTTCAGCTCCATATAAAAAGCCAGGCTTAGCAGAAACCGTTTGGCTCAGTGAATAGAGTGTTGGCCTGCGTACTCATGGGTCCCAGGTTCAATTCCAGTCAGGGCCAAGTACCTTGGTTGCTGGCACATCCCCAGTGGGGGACTTACAAGAGGCAGCTGATCGATGTTTCTCTCTCATTGGTATTTCTCATTGATGTTTCTGGCTCTCTATCTCTCTCCTTTCCTCTCTGTAAAAAATCAATAAAAAATGTATATTTTTTTAAAAGCCAGGCTTAGGTGACTCTATTGCTCTGTTTTTATAAGTTATAGAGTAGGGAGGAGTGAGGATGTCATGTAAATTAAGTTTCCCCAAAACAAGAAGGAGGAAAGTGCTGTTGTTTGGAGTGGGAGATAATAAAGAAGGGTGGAATAGGAGAGAAAGGAAGGGCTGGAGGAGAGACCAGGAGACAGAGAATCAGATCTCAATATCTATTTCTCCAAAACAAAACTGAGGAAGATTTCCAAAGCAGCATTGCTTGGGTCATATTGTCTTTGGGACTTTAAGATAACATGGCCTCCAGTGTGCCCTGGACTAGAGCAATGTAACAAAAATTGAGATTTTGGGCTCAGAGAGGGCCTGAGTTTGAGACCCAGTTCCCCACGGAGATGTGGGGTTTGCAGGAGATTCCACAGTTAGCACATGCCCATGCAAAGTGAAGTGAAAGTTTAAAGAGGACCAGGGACCAGAAGAGGCAAATCCAGACCAGTAACTGTCAAGAGCTGGGACCTTGTGTGGGCATTAAGTGTAGAGTGCACAGGCATTAATAATAGATGTCAGCTGCTTGGAGACTGGAGATGGGAGATGTTAGGGATGGGTGTAGGAAGGAAGGATGCATTAACCAGGTATGTCTGACATTTTTTAAAAATGTATTTTATTTTATCTTATTATTTTATTTTTATTTTTTATTTATTTTATTTTATTTTATTTTATTTTATTTTATTTTATTTTATTTTATTTTATTTTATTTTATTTTACAGAGAGGGAAAGAGAGTTAGAAACATAGATTAGAGAGAAACATTGATCAGCTGCTTCCTGCACATCACCTACTAGGATTGTGCCCTCAACCAAGGTACATGCCCTTGACTGGAATCGAACCTGGGACCTTTCAGTCTGCAGACCTATGCTCTATCCACTGAGCCAAACCGGTGAAGGCGGTATGTCTGACATTTTGACATCTGGGTCCCTGTTGACTCTGTCCCTTTGGGGCTTGTCAGTGTGTGGGGATCCTTACAGGACTCTGTGGCTTGCAAGTGCATCTCTCACATGCAAACCAAGCAGTATGAGACCTATCCCAACAACCACCTCCCTCATTGAGCTCTTACACTCCAGGCCACTAGTCGCCTGCCCTAATCACTCCAGGACCAGGTACCAGACTACTAGGGACAGCCCCTACACCCAGAACCCGCTGACATTCATTCTAGCCAGTCCTAACTCCTGTACCCTGGATGGTTTATTCCTTCCCTGCAGAAACCACAGTCAAGCCTCTTGCCTACCTTTGTCTTTCCTGACCTAGCCTGGTGTCACCATGTGACACCTCCTCTTGGAAACGGTGAGTACAAAAACTATATTTTCAATGACAGTAGTCTCCTGATCTGTGGCTTCACCATTCCTGAAAAAAAACCAAAATTTATTTCAAAAGAGGCCAGTACCCAGAAACCTGTGCAGCAGAGCCCACCGCCTAAGCTACATCATCTTCCTTCTATATCTTAGAAACATGTGGGGAAGGAGCAGGAGCAAGGGAGACTCTTTGACAGGGGATAAATTATCTTATTTTGAACAAAATAATATTTATCTAAAAATGACCCCTTAAGCCAGAAGAAATGTAATTAGAAATGTTTAGCCTCTCCTGAACCACAATAAATTTGCATTGGCCATTCGGTGGACATATGGGTTCAAGAGAAAGGGAAAGTAAATTAGAGAAAATAATGATATTCTTTTATCTTTGAATTGAATTTTCTGCCCTAGTTTAAGATTCCAGTCTTTAATAATTTTTAAAGAAATAAATCCAGTTCATTGGGGTTTATTTGTAATTATAAAGCAACACATATTTATTGCAGATAATTTGGATATTTATAATTCACCTGAAAGAGAAACAAATTTTATTTGTTCTCCCATAATCTTTAGAATGTATTTATCTATATATTCATTTAGTGCTCACATGATGTGCATATTAACTCTAACACATTTTTCATTAAATAATATTTAATTAATTAAACAATTTAAGATCAATTAAGAGATCCTACTAGTCACTACTTAATTCATTTAACCAATCCCCTATTATTTATTTAGATTATTTCTACAGTTTTCTACTCCAAATAATACTCTGACAAACATCTAAGTACATTCAACTTTCTGTGCATCTTTATTATTTCTAACTAAATCTATTAATAGAAATAAAATCATCAGTTCTATTTTCAAGACCTTTAGATCTCATGTACATTTTTTATGGCTTTTTATTTATGTTACCAAATTTTCTCCAGCTGTACCAATTACATACCTGCATTTTGTTGTTTGCCAATAGAAAAAATTGCACCCTGTTTTTTAAAATCTCTTTTCCTCAATAACCAATAAAAATTGGGAATAAAAATTTCTCCTCTTTCTGGGTTAACCTTTTATTTAAATGGTTTATTTACATAGTTTATTACTTTTCTCAGGATACATATTTCTTGCCGATTGATTTCTAAAAGTTCCCTCTGTTGTAAGAACTATTAACCTTATTGTCACCTATGTCACAGATTTTCTCCTGTCTTGGCATTACCTTCTAATTTTGTTTTTAGAGGCTTTTTTTTCATTCTTATGAACAACTACTCTCTGCACATGTATTTAACGTTGAAATACTGAGATGGGTTTATTTCCAGTACATTTCTCTTTAATTTGCAACTCTCCAAGAACATGGAGACTATGCCTTTCCTGGCAGGGCATAATGGTTGTAATAAATTAAGAAAACAAGTTTAAACAAATATACACTTACTCAAATGCTGTCTACCAGCAGCTCTGATCTCCCAGCTCAGGGGGACTTCATGTGAGCTTCAGGGAACCTCAATGCCCTAAAACATCCTCAGACTGAGAAAATAGTTAGTACAGTAATAACTGACAATGTCCATGGTTTTATAGTTCTTTCACATTCTTCACAGGGAGGATCTTGTTTAACTGTAGAAGCTTGCTAATGTTGCTTCATGATACAGGTGAAGAATCCATCTTGCTGATTTGCCCAATGACATTCGGGTAGTGAGTGGGAAAGGCATGGCCAGTATACACATATGGGTCTTTCCTCACCTGAAATTCCAGGCTTTTTTTTTTTACAGGACTATTTCCTCAATGTAAAAAGACTATAAAAACATCTATCTCTAGGTTGAGAAAAATGATGAGAAGTAAAAATATTATGGCTGGGACAATATGTGAAAAGTAAAATTTGAACACAGGTTACATTTCTATAAATTAAATCTTATTGTCAATAACTATGCTTGAGCTGAAAAATAAACTGAAAAATAAAATGTGGAGTCTTGCCTTTCTCATCCTAGAATCTAAGTCCTGTGGAGGGTCCAGGTTTATGATTCTGCAGAATGCCCTTGGGACAAGAATGAGAGAGTCATTGGTGTGTTGTGTGCTCATCTGTGAAACTGCGGGCTCTGGCACATAGTAAAGACAATGGGCTAAAGCATATGGTTGTTACATCTTTGTCTTATTCCAGAGCAAGGGAAGACCTATGAATTGTCACCTCTTCTCCAATACACACTCAATTCTACTCTATTTCTTAATTCTGTCTTAATTTTCTACGTAAAACATCTCTTCTCACATATTATGTATTTTTGTATTCCTTATCCTTTATGTCCAGATACTAAAATAAAGGTTTCATGAGAGTTGCAGCTTTGTTTTAATCATTACATTACTGTCATCCCCTAAGACAGTACCTCTAGCACCGTGGGCATCAAATACATATTTGTGGCAGAAATCATAGGTAAGGACAGAGATGCTGGATTTACAGGTAGACCACAAGATGCCCCATGTCCTCCCCTAAGTCCATACAAGGACATCTGGAATACAGTCCCCTGTACCACCTACTCCATCCCTGGCCATCTTCAGGGATATTTTTTCTGATTTGGCAATTTTATTGGAAATTAATATTTAAATGATGATACACTAATGTGACTATAAAGCACAGCTAAGTTTGTTACCAAATATATTTTCTTTTACCATTATTCTAAAAGTATTTCTCAAATCAAAAAAAAAAAAATAACGTGTGATACTTTGAACAGACACACTCAAATGTATTCACCCATATCACATAACATGAAATTCCTTTTGAGTATTTGAGACCCCAAGTGACAGTGACAGAAGAGATATACCTATTCTCTTACATAAAAGCTCTCAGGCAAACAGTTGAAGACTTGACAGGGCTCAATTCCATAAAAATTTTAAGTGAATGGATTTTAACTTGTTATTCTTATTGTTATATGTCCTACAATCCCAAGGTCATATCCTGGACCAAAAATAGCAGCTTTAGCCTTAGCTAGTTTGGCTCAGTGGATAGAGCATCAGCCCACAGGATCCAGGGCTCCATTGCAGTCAAGGGCACATATCTTGATTGCAGGCTCAATCTTCGGTTTTGGTTGGGGCATGTGTGAGAGGCAATCAATTGATGTGTCTCTCTCACATTGATGTTTCTTTCTCTCTATCTCTCTCTTGTCCTCTTCAACCCCTGCCCTCCCATTCTCTCTAAAAATCAATGGAAAAATATCCTCGGCTAAGGATTAACAACAACAACAACAAATAGCAGCTTCGGTTACAGCAATTGTGTCACAGTCTAACCTCTAAGAAGGTAAAAGAGACAAAAAAACTGGCAATAGATACATGACAACTCCTATTAATGAAGGTTCAAGGCTACCACCTGACACTTCTGCTTAGATTTTATTGGTCAAAACTACATGATAGGGCCCTAATTGGTTTAGCTCAGTGGATAGAGCGTTGGCCAGCAGGTGGAATGGTCCCAGGTTTCATTCCATCAAGGGCATGTACCTTGGTTGTGGGCACAATCCTCTGTAGGGGGCGTGCAGGAGTCAGCTGATCAGTTTTCTCATTGATATTTCTGACTCTACCTCTCCCTTCCTCTTATAAAAAAAATCAATAAAATATATATTAGAAAAAAAACAACAAGTGATATGGTTTCATCTTGCTTGAAGGGAGACAGGAAAATGTAGTCTTTATACAGCTAAAATATTGGTGATTTCCCTACTACATAAGAAGGAAGAATGGACATAGCAGAAAACTAAGTTTTTATCAAGGCATTCAATTGATGTTTTCTTATTCAAATATTTATACCTGGAAACTGAGTACTTATTCCAATAATGCTGTCATTGCCACTATTTTGATCTATCTTCAGGGACTACAGTGCATATCTATATATCTATATCTATCTATCTACCTATGTATATGTACACATACTAGTGGCTTGGTGCATGAAATTCATATACATTAAAAGGGGATTAATTAGAGGAAATAATTTAATATTAATATTGGCCCTTTCTCTATAATAGAAGTGTCAGAGATGAAAGGAAATTAGTAAAATGTATATGAAAACCTTCCTCCTGGCAGAGCCTGGGGAACACCATGAGACCCAGAGTCAAGTGCCTGCCCATCCACATGTGCCTCAAAATCATGTGAGACCCAGACCTGGCCACACACCCCTATTGGGCTAGATCCAGATCTGGCCAGTCCCACCCTTGTCAAGGCCTGCCAGGCAGGAGGCATAGCTTCAGGTCCCCTAGCCCAGCACCAGGATGGGGGACATGGCCTGAGGTCTCACAGCCCAGACCAGGGCGAGGGATGTGCCTTTAGTCACCCAGAAAGCCCTGCTGGGTAGGGGTCATGGCCTGAAGTCCCTCATCAAGCCCCACTGGCAAGAGGGCACAGCCTCAGGTCCCCCGTCAAGCCCTGCTGGGTGGGGGGCATGGCCTGAGTTCCCCTGACCCAGCATATGGGGGTGCACCTAGAGACCCCCATAAAAACCTGCTGGGTGGGAGGCATAGTTTGAGATCCCTTGTCAAGCCCCTCCAGGAGGGGGGTGTGTGTGCAGCCTGAGGTCCCCTAGCCCAGCACTAGGACAGGAAGAGCACCTTGAATCCCCAGTCAAGCCCCACTGGGTGGAAGGCATGGCCTCAGGTCCCCTGGCCTAGCACTGGGTCAGGGGGTATGGCCTGAGGTCCCCCAACCTGACACCAGGGGGTGGGACATGGCCTGAGGTTCCCCTGTCAAGTCCTACTGGGTGGCAGTCAAGGCCTGAGGTCACTGTCAAACCCCAGAAGGGTTGAGGAAGCAAAGCCTCAGGTCCCTGCTGATTGTTCGTTAAGGCCCCTTATGGGAACTTGGCCTCAGCTGTGGGTGCAGCCATGTGACGGAGTGATGGTCAATTAGCATATTCTCTCTTTATTAGATAGGATATATATACATATATATATATATATATATATATATATATATATATATATGTATACACACACACACACACATATATCCTCAGAGGTCTCAAGGATTCAATCTTGAAGAATAAATTTGATTTTTTGAAACATCAAAAAGTCATCTCAGATGAAATTGTATGGGTAAGATATGTGACAAAATTAGTAATGTCATTTTAGGACAAAAAGTTAGATATGACTTCTAATTTATAAATCCAGGGTGTCTCTGAAAACAATTTCCAATGAGATGGTCTAATACAAAGGCCCCACTGAGCACCATCTACTCCCCTCTAGTAACACCAACACTATCCTTAGTACTACTTCTTAGTAAAGACTGGAAACTTATGAGGATGACACTTTCTAAACATAGTACTCAAGTAAATCAATTTGATGTCCCTCAACTTGAAATCCCCAGGCTTACATTCATTAGTCTGAATACTAGGCTATAATAACCAATGGCATATCATTAAACATTTCCATATATTTGTTGTTCTATATTCCTAGGATGGAGAGAAACTCATCTCTAAAATGCACATAAAGATGCTCTAAAATTAAGATCATAGAGTAGAAAAGCTACTTGGGACTTATTTTAAAATGCCATGTGATCCCGGATAGAGTGAATGTCATCCTTGCTGGTTTGATTCCTGGTCAGGGCACATACTGGATTGTAGTTCGATCCCAGTTGGGGCATATACAGAAGGCAATTGGTCCATGATGCTCTCTCAGATGAATCTCTCTCTCTCTCTCTCTCTCTCTCTCTCTCTCTCTCTCTCTCTCTCTCTCTTCCTCCCTCTCTAAGCATGTCCTTGGGTAGGGATTTAAAAAAAAAATGCCATGTGATATTGAACTTCTACCAATTAGCTGGAAGATATAAACCTCTGAAGGTGAAGTGTTAATAATTTTGCTGTTTTGGTAAGACAGTTCAAAGCATTCCATTTTGTTCTTTCAAAAATCTGACCTAGGAAAAATTACAAGCGCTGTCTATATTTCAAATAGATCTGTAATTTGATATCTAATCTCTTCTTCTTTTGAATCTTTATCAACTGTTACAAACCAAGAAAGTAGTTCTTTGTTGGTTTTTCTGAACTCAACTAGATGTTGAGCACTTCGGGGTCTTTCCCAGACAGCGGTGGCCCTCCTGCATGTCCTAGTAACATGTCACCATAGTGTATCACATCTGCCCCTTGGTCTCTGATCAAACTTAAGGTTCCTTTAAGGTTGAAACTGACATAATCATCATTTTGGCAATATACCTAGAATTTTTCAGGCATTTAATAAATCTTGAATTGCTTTAGAATCTCCTACCTTAATTTCCAAAGGCACATGTATATACGCATTTGCATCTGTTCTTTTAGTCAAATTTCACTAGGAGTTACTCATAAGTACTCACTATAAGGTGTCTTGAGATGTGATTCTCCCACTAATATTTTGCAAGGGATAGGGCAGGAAAAGGAACAGGGAGAGAAGGAATAATAGAGAATGGAGAAATTGTAGGAGAGATAGATAACACTCAGAAAATTGATTAAGTATATTAATTAAATCTCAAAAGTGTTTTTGGTCCCAGAATAAGTTTTCTTATTTTGGAGATTAGTATGACCATGAAAAACCACAACAAAATAGACAGGAAGAGGCATTAAGAAGAAAGGAAGAGTGCAATGATGAGTGAAATATCTGAAAATAATTGGATGTATTTTAGAAATTCTGTTAAAGCACATCATGCTAATAAGTCAAAAGAGAAAATTATGATATTTTCAAGTGATCCTAAACCTCATTTGATGAAATTGAATCTGTTTTTACAAACATCTCTTTGCTAGTATAAAAGTAGATACTTTGAAAATAATAATGGTTACTATTGTGTAACACCTCTCTCAAATCAAAAGTCACCCCAAGCCTGCAGCACCATATTATTTACCGTGAACCACTGGTTGAAGCATTACCATTAAAAGCACAAACAAGGCAAGAATACCCACCAATATATCTATTATATCCATCTATTATGTACATTGTTCTAGATATATTAGCAAAATAAATATACAGCAGAAAGAAATGAGCTATATATACTGAACAAAAGGAGAAAATTACTAATGTTTGGAGATATAATAATTACATACTTGGAATAGTGCTAGAATAGAACACTAGAGAAATCAGTAAGTTGGAGATAAAAAAATAAATATAAAAAGTATTGGATTCCTTTTATGCAAACAGTAACAAAATATAAAATACAATAAAAAGAAAAACCATGCTTAAGGCTCAACTTTTATGTACTAAGAGCCTTGAATAACATATAAATGGCTGTCAGAAAAAAGTCTTGGCAACAAACTTCATAGAATTAGGGAAAACCTAGGATTGGATGAGATAGAGAATGAAGGCTATGAAATTAATTGACATTAAGGGCAACACTATGGTAGGCCATGGTAGACAAATAAGAGTAGATAAACCAGTTATCACATGGAATAATCTAGAATTAATTCAGAGGCTTATTAGATATCTTCTAGAAAATTAAGACATTGTTGTGGGGAGTGGCGGGGGAGTCCCAGTAATTAAATGAGAGACTAACTTTTTTTTTTATGCTTTCTTTACAAATAGATCTATATATTTTTCTTTTTTGTTTTTTCTCATTATTTTTTATTTTTTGAAATGGGAGACTTTACATAACAGTTACTTTGGGAACTTCAGGGTTTCCCAAATCCCACTGAGTATTATTTGTGATCAGAAGCAATTTTTTCCTCTCCAGCCTGTTGTACAGTTTTTTCCTGCCTTGCTGAAAGGCCAGGTAATGATTTTTACAGATGAGGAAACTAAGACACAGAGTGGAAAAGTAGCTCACTTACCTATCTACTTTGTGGTAGAGATGAGATTTTAATTCAGGCAGCCAGATTCCAGAACTTATACTTCAATCACTGCACCCTATTATAGAACAAAATACAGAGTAAACTCACTTATTTCCCCTCCTTTCACACACACACACACACACACACACACACACACACTTTAGCAAAATAAACGGGAAACAAAGGACACTGGGTACTTTTGATAAAAGTGGCAGTGGTGGGAGAGAGAGAAAAGATTTTAAGTTTATAGATTTCTGTACTGTTTAATTTTTCTTAACATGTTGCTATTTTATCACTGCTTTAATATGAATAGAAACACGAGAAAAAGTGTGTGTAAGGGCCCTGAAGTAGGAAAGAACATTCTTTGAGAAACAAAAGGAAGCCGCATGATTGATGCATAGAGAGGGATCCAGGAGAAGAAATATAATGATGAGCTGGAAAGGAAGGCATTTGAGATATATTTTGGAGCTTGTCCTAAAAGTAATGGGAAATCATTTAGCGTTTTAAGCATGGGAGTGACATGATCAGATCAATGCCTTTTGAAAGGATCACTGGGTCAACAGTGTGAATAATAGATTGGAAGGAACAAAAGCAGATGCTAGGGACTATTTATGAGTGAATTTAAGTGATGCAGAGAAGATGGGGTGAGTTGGACTGTGACAGTGGCAGTGGAGGAAGAAATAAGTGGATGGATTGCAGCAACATGACATAAGCAGGAACAATGTGATATGGTGATTGGCAGGATGGGGAGAGAGAGAAGAAATAAAAATGACTCCGGTGTGTTTGTTGCAACCAGCATATTCTGTGTGCAATGGTGCCATTCACTGTCAAGGAAGAAGAAATGGAGAAGAAGTTCAGGTTGGACTATATGGAGTCAAGTTACCAGTTAGAAATGCAAGCAAAGATGTTGAGCAGGCAAAGGGTAAATGGCTTTGGAGCTCAGAGAGAGGTTTATGTTAACACAACAGTGGTACCACGAAAGCAGACAAGAATACCTGGGGAGAAAGTGGCTCAGGAGCAGAGACTCAGTGATCAAGACCAACTCTCAGAAGAACTTAGTCAATAGCTGAATGCATGGAGCAGTCAAGAAGGAAAGGGGAAGAAAGAAGAGGGAAGTCAGATAGACAGCATAAAAGAAAGAGGGGAAAATAGTATTCATTAAAATCAGGTCTATCAAGGGAGGTTAATGAATAAATTTCATCAATATAGGTTGATAAAGAGATTTCTCTTAAAAGAATTCTAGAGCTTTCACTTCGAGCTGATCTAATATCTGATACCTTTTTCCAAGAGAGTATTATATAAATGACAATATTAATTATGATATTGCTGGGATAATGTATGTTGCAGAATAAAAGAAAAAAAATCCGTTTGGCCACTTTGCTCTGTTGGAAAATAGAGATGAACATAATTCTGACATTCTTTCACTTATCTAAAAAATTAAGATATTCATATTATCAAAGTTTCAAAACAGATCATTTAATTAAAAGATTTTCATTGAACTTCAAATATAATTGATATAATCAAGACGCAACAACATGATTTCCAGGTGGTCAAATATGTGATTTTTTTTAAATGTGTGAAAGCAAAATGCTGCCAGGATCTCAGAATTAATGACATATAATTGATTAAGTTTATGGTATTTTCTCAATTTTATTTTTTTTAGTATTTGTAAAGTGTGTAACACTCAGCAAGCAATGTTTTGATATGGGGAATATTAAGGTAATTTAACCCAAAGTTCTTGGCCTCAGGGACCTTGCATTCTGGTGGCGGAAAGTGGTGATATAATCATTTATTGCAGTAATGCAAATATGCACATTTTATTGAGGGATCTCAATACCTGATAAAGAGATTTTCATGGGAAGATGATAACATAGGCACTGAGCTTTGAAGGCTGAGTAGGAGTTGGGTAGAGGAAGTTATGAAACAAGCATAGTAGGCAGAAGCAAGGGCAACATAATTAGACCAGTGAAGGAAAGGTTACTGTGTTCAACAGAAACAAAAGCTGTTTGGTATTACTGCAGGTTGATTAGGAGGACCAGAAGTGAAAATCCTTGAAGTTGGATTGCCCAGGATGGGTTTAGGGGTCATGTAGGCCATAAGAAACGTGGATTTTAACCTGGAGGAAATGGGACCTTTGAAGGGTTTGGTGTAGATGGGTAATGGTTATACACTCACACACACACACACAGGCACACACAGGCTTATATTTTTTTAATTATTTATTTTCTATGAAATCAGGCCTCTGTGCTCTATGTTGAAAATTGATTTAGAGAGAATATGACATAGTGTCAAGCAGGTAAAAAAAGGTAAGAGTAATTTAGGAGAATAGTTTAAAAAAAGACAAACAAGGGAAGTAGATGGGTAGCGAGGTATGAATAGATTTGTAGTGGATATTTATTAATTTTTAGCTGCACAGACCCCTTTCTCTGATTCTTCTAATAAAAATCAGCCTCTTTATTTGGGGAATGGATCCCCACCTTCCTCTACCCCCCTCCCCAGCATCACCACCATACCATACGTGGCTGGATACCGGGCTGGGTCAAATCTGTTCACTCCTCTACTTTCTCACCCTATACACACACGCCCCTCCCCTCCCCCACAGCCACCACCACAGTAACTGGACCAAGGAGAGGATGTACAACACAAACTGAGCCAAAAAAAATAATAATAATAATTCTTAGGATTGGAGTTAGGGGGGGAAAGAATTTTTTCTCTCTTTATGAAGCTGTGAGCCTGGACTCAGTGGCCAAAGAGGATTCAGCCAAGACACAGACGGAAGCAGAGATCAGCATGGGGTGGGACTAGTATCGTGAATTCCCTTGTTCTCCAGATGTAGTTCTGCAGGAAGCCACCGCTTGCCAATTCTGTCATGAGCCTGCACCAAGGAACGCAGGAGGCCGATGGACCTTGAGCATTAGCTCAAAGCAATTTCCTGACATGATAGCCTCCAAGGAAATGTTTACTGGACTTTACTGATCTTTACTGAGCTTTGAGATGGAGTGTCTGCTACCTGTTTGCCGCGCTTTACTAAGGGCAAGACGTATATCTGAAACTGAATAAAAGCAGACAAGGCCAGATCTCAGTGTGTCTCTTCAAGAAAGAGGCTCCACCTGGCCCCCATTGCCTTCTAAATTCATATTTCTTGTATAGCTTTTCATTGTGCACCAGCCCCTCCTTCAGACCCTGAACCCCACTGCGAAGATCACAGCATAGTTCCATCAGTCAAGATAACACAAGGGTATACAGCTTCCTTTTTGCTTCAGGAAAATTTAAATGGGGTTTCTATCTCTTGTGATTCAAATGTCATCACTCATTCAAGATTCGGGTAATTATTTAGGAAATACAATAAGAAGTTTTTGAGATGTGACACTTTGCAGGGATAAGAAGAAAGAACAATACTATCCATCTGGTTATCAATGGGTGAAACTTGTGCTATTCACTGAGAGACAGTACACAGAAGAATGCCTAGGTTTGGGGGGAAACACGATGAGCTGAACTTTCCGCATGGCATGTTAAGTTTAAGGTGGCCTGTCAACCATGCTGGGGGCGTTCAGTTGACAAGCAGAGCTAAATAAATCTGAATATTGTATCCACTTCTGGAAATTTACAGACTGTAAAATTATCACATAAAGATGAGTGGTGGAAAGTTCAAAAATGATGACATGAGACAGGGATAATGTGCAGTGTGGACCAAACAATGGGATGGCAATGAAAATCTGGAGCATGTCACCTGTTAAGTGTCCCGGTGGAAGAACACATTAAGCAGGTAGAGAAAGAAATACCACACTAAAACAAGACTAAACAAAACAAGGATGTTCCGGATTATAGAAAGTAAATGGTAAAGAATATCAAGAAACAAGTTGATAACTCTTTAAAAAGTTACAGAGTCCCAACAACAGAGAAGTCTCCATGGGAACTGGAAGAGCTATCGGTGCTCTTCTAGAGAACCATGTTAATAGAATGATGAAAAGAAAAGCACAGTTCCCATGGGCTGGGATGAACATATGAGATGAAGTTTGCTGCAAATTTTCGTAAGCAGAGAACAAAAGTTGGAGAGGAACACAGACAAGAGGAAGCCACACATATGCATACACATACACATGTGTGCATATAGTATTAAACTATATATATATGCAATATATGAATACTATAAATAAATATATTAAAAAAGTTACAGGTGCATATTTACCTTTGGGTGCAGAACTCCTAGGTTTAAGTCTTATTTCTTACAATTAGAAGTATTTTCCATTTGCACTTTTTAATGTATATGTGAAAGAGCTGGGGAAAAACACAGAATGTTTAGGGCTGTGGTTGGCAAACTGTGGTTCGTGAGCCACATGCGGCTCTTTGGCCCCTTGAATGTGGCTCTTCCACAAAATACCATAGCCTTGATGAGTTTATTTTCAAGAAGTGGCATTAGAAGAAGTTTAAGTTTTAAAAAATTTGGCTCTCAAAAGAAATTTCAATCATTGTACTGTTGATGTTTGGCTCTGTTGACTAATGAGTTTGCCGACCACTGGCTTGGAGAAAAATGGACCTTCCCCTGTGGTCTAATACTATCTCTCTGAGGTAGCATCCCACGCTTCCTGGTGGCTGCTTCTCCAGACACCTGGAAGCACTTCTGGAACTCTGGAACTAGTGTCTGATGACCAGATGGTCCTTTCGGTGCTCTTCTCTTCCCATGGAAAGTCCTGCAATCCCATCAGCAGAGAAAGATGCCCTGTCATCGCTCCCAGGACCCCCACAGAGGACAATCTGTATAACATCTCTTTGCCTCCTTGACCTTCCTGAGATATGAGGATAATGGGGTAATAATGGAAATTATTTATTGGAGCCATTGTGAGGATGAGATGAGTTAATGGGTGGAAAGAACATAGAACGGATGCCAAGACACAGTAAATGCTCAATATATTAGCTATCATCATAGCGAAGATAATCCATCTTAGCTTTTATGTTCCCTTGAAAATCTCTTCCAGCTTGCTCAGGTGTGTAGGTAGAAAAGGATGCCAGTGCTCACACAGATTCATCATTACCTCGAATCCTTAGTTATAGACCGAAGTTCCAATGCCAAAAGCACTTTGGACCCGCCAACAGGGCATTTAGCACTGATTTTCCCACTTTCCCTGTCAGTCTTCTCTCTCAAAGTCATATCTCTTCCTTTCAATGCCAGGCCCTCAGGTGTCCTTTTCATCTACTCAGTCGGATGCCCAGAAGTGCTACTTTTCAGCACCACAGATAACATGACATCATTATCACAGGAGGTGGGGCAGGCACATGCACTTCATTTCTGAGCCAAGCATTATTGCTGGCACCTGCCCAGGGCTCTATTTCTGCGATGCATCTAGGCTCATTCCTCATAAATGTTGGATACGCATTCCATAGGGTATGCAGCAACTTAAAAAATTATGAAGACTGATTAGGATGAAGTGCTTATAGCATGATGTAATAAGAATCAGAATTCAAAAATCCATCCACAGTGTATTTCAACTCTGGAAATGTATGCAGGTGTGGGAGAGTTTCTATTGTGCTTCAAAACACATAGAAAAACTGGAAGAAAAAAAAACACATAAACATTTTAAAAATATATACCTATGAGTGGAATGATCCTATTTTCTCCCCTATACTTTTACAATTATTTACAGAGGTCTCTTGTTGCTTGATCATTAAAAAATCTATCTATTTTGTGAGCTGGATACACAGAGAAGTTGCACTGACATTCACAAACTTTCCTTCCTTATATTGTTCCCAGGCAACTTTATCGACAATTGGAATGCTCTCAGAGCAAAGCTTTTTGTAAAGTTCACCTTGGAAAACTTCCGTGGCAATCCAGAGCTTAAGTCATTGAAAGAGAAAAGTTTTGCTCATTCTGGTCTGGTTTAAAGTGACAACATTGCTTGGTTTTAATATTCTTTCACAAAACAATGATTTGTGTGTCTGCCTTCTATCAGGCTTTCTACCCTGGCCATGGAGCAGGGAACAAAATAGATGGGAATACCTGTCCCGGGGAAAAGGACATCTAGAGGATAAATGTTTTGTGATTATTATCTCAGAATACAATGTTTATCAATAACTAAAGCTGGATATTGTAATACAGAAGAATGCTCCTTTACTTTGGATCACATAGCATATACTCATTCTTCCCATGACTATACCACCATTTTTTCACCCTGTACTTATTACTATCACACTGTCCTGTAATCACCCACTCCCTATGGTTCTCTCTCAGGATTCCTGTTGGCAGGCCTGGATGGAATTAGGGACCAGGTGTGACTGACGGTCAGGAAAGGAAAGGAAAAGGAACTAACAAATGTCAAGCATGTTTTTATTTTATTTCATGGAATCTTTATAAAAATGCGATAGATCATATAACTGCTCAATGCAGATGGGGAAACAGGTCTAGTGGGATTGAACATCATTTCAAGTGTCATACAGTTTGTAAGCGGCAGACCTGGGATTCAAAGCCATGTCTCCCTGACTTAAAAACCTGTGCCCCTCACTGGCTGGGATTCTTCACTCTTGTCTTATGCAGGGTGAAGCAGGCACAGAATGAGGGGCCCGGGCAAACTCTTCCCTCCAAAATCTCTTTTACAGTGACCAACTCAGTTAATAAATTTTAAGTAATTAATCCACCAATATTCATTTTTTAAATTCCTTCTCATTTTCTAGAACAATAAATATCTTTCATTGAGATCATTGTCCCACCGGAAATTGATTTTTAATGAAAAAAGAAAACGAAACACTGAGAAAGATAATTAGTTTATTATGAGAAACTGATTCCTTAATATAAATTGTTTAGCTACCTTCCTTTCTTTCCTCCTTCCTTTCCTCCCTTCCTTCCTTCTTTCCTTCCATCCTTCCATCCTTCCTTCCTTCCTGCCTGCCTGCCTGCCTTCCTTCCTGCTTTTATTCACTCAATGTATATTTGTAGAGCACATGGGTGCTGGAAATGCAATGATGAATAAACACACCAGAAGATGAAAAATGGGAAAACAGGGATAAGAATTTTGTGGAGAAGGGAGAGAGCCAGTTCTGCCTGAGGAGTCTGAGGGGTCCTCCATGTAGGCGAGGAAGAGCAAGAAGACCCCAGGGTCCAGAAGAGGGGCATTTCCAGGACATACTTTACCTCCCTGTCTTAGGACACTGCCTCCAAAGACAGTCACTCTTCCAAACTTGATTTCCATTTCTCATCAGCTTTATTGAGATATAATTTGATTTAGACACAATAAAATTCATCTATTTTGAAGAATTTTCAGATCCTGGCCAATCTTTGCAAACTCATCCAGTTAGCTGAGTTTTGACAAATATATAAACCCATAGGACTAACTTCCAGTCAAAGTCGAGAACACTTCCATAAGCCCAGGGAGTTCATTGGCAGTCCGCTCCCACCACTGTACACTCAGTGATCTACTTTCTATCACTCTAGATCAATGGTTCTCAACCTTTCTAATGCCACGACCCTTTAATATAGTTGCTCACATTGTGATGACCCCCAACCATAAAATTATTTTTGTTGCTACTTCATAACTGTAATCTTGCTACTGTTATGAACTGTAATGTAAATATCTGATATGCAGGATGTATTTTCATTGTTACAAACTGAACATAATTAAAGCATAGTGATTAATCACAAAAACAATATGTAATTATATATTGTGAAATATTTATTTCTAATTACAAATAAATAAAATTTTGTCTTGAATCGTGGTGTAGCATGGGCAACAGTCTTCATATGACAACAGTAAACTACATTGCTACACTTTGCTATACTGAGGAGCGGTGTGTTTGTTCCTAAGACCATGGGAAATAGGTGTTTTCCGTTGGTCTTAGGCAACCCCTGTGAAAGGGTCATTCAACCCCCAACGGGGTCGCAACCCACAGGTTGAGAACCACTGCTCTAGATTATCACCAGGCCTGCTCTTAACCAAACCTCGGGTGGATGCCATCCACGGTGACTGTAATGTCCCATTTTTCTAACTGTGGCTTCTTGGTTGCTCACTCTGTTTCTCAGAAAAGTCATCAAAATAAATGATACCTTCTCTGGAAGTGATGTGTCGCTTTTCACAAATAGCTACAAAACCTATTATCCCATAGACAGGGATTTCATAGAGACTGAACCTGGCTCTGGAGCCCTGGTTTCTGGGAATGCAGCTGCACTGGTTAAGGAGGTCTTCCTTTGGTTTCTAGGAATGACAGTCACCGTTGCTCAAATAAAATTTCCCCTGTGTATGAAGTTTTGTTGGATGCTAAGTACTGAAGTTGTGTGTGTGTGTGTGTGTGTGTGTGTGTGTTTTACCTGTCTTATAAGAACTTCAGTAGGACATTTGTGGGCTATTTTAGCTTTAAGAAAATTGTTCTACGCAATGATTTACTGTCCTGGAGTACCAGTCACAGTACTAGAGGCAATATGTTGGTAATGGTTGTAGAAGTAACATCTGCTATTCAAAACAATAGCAACTGGGGAGAAACCAAGATGGTGACATAAGTAAACACCTAAACTGTTGCCTTGCACAACAATTTCAAAACTACAACTAAAAAGCAAAACAGACATCATCCAGAACCACAAGAAGGTTGGCTGAGTGGAAATTCAACTAGAAGGAAAGAGAAAAGCACACTGAGACTCACAGGAGCTACAGAAGCAGAGGTAGGGAGGTGCGTGCAAGGAGAGGGCTGTCAACTGAGTAGGTGGTTGGCTTTCTCAATCAGGAGGGAGACAAAAACTCCCCACTGCTCTGAACTCCAGGTCTGAGTGAGATTCTGGGGACCCAAATACACAGGGGGAGAAACTGGTCTGTCTGGCAGTGGGAGAAACTCAAGGGTAGCTTTCTCTCAGAGGTGCTTGCAGCGATTACCAGAGGACACTGAGACCCAGGGGCCTCTTAGGGCAGAGCTGATGGAAAACCATTGTTGTTTGCTCTACCCTGAGATTCTGCCCATCCAAGCTGAGTGCAGAGACTGGTCCTTTGAATTCTAAACTTACCTAAAGAACTGCAACTGAGTCAGTGAGAACCAGAATATCCAAAAGAAGGCCCAAGGCCCCACAGCAGTTTGCATTGCTTCATAGCTGGGCCTCATCTGGGCACCTCCAAAACATAAATAAAGAAGAGGAATCTGCAGATCTCTCCATAGCTCCTACTGGGTGGCCTCAGGCAGAAGCTAAATTAGCACCTCTTTGGAGATCCAAGAGCCAGTGTACCCAGGGGTCAGAGTGGAACCATTCAGATTACAACTCCTCAGTTATAAGGGACACACTTATGGGGCAGACTCAGTGAGCACCAAAGCCCCACTGAAGCAAGTCTTATCTCATAAGGGTGTCTCCAGCACAGAAGTTTTCCAAGAGTAGACACAGCTGATCCTCAGAGCCAACTGGCCTGGAGGTCAATTCCTCCCAGTGATACCAACAACAATCAAGGCTTAACTACAACAAGACTGTGCACACAGCCCACCAAGAGTGTCCACCTCAGATAACTGAGGAGGCTGAGCCACTGGGCCCTATAAGACACCTAGCACACAAAGCTACTCTATCAGGGAAGCAGCCAAAATGCAGAGACAAAGAAACAGAACACAAATGAAAGAAATAGAGGAAAATAAACTACTGGATATAGAGTTCAAAACCACAGTTATAAGGTTTTTCAAGAATTTTGTAGAAAAGACTGATAAATTTAGTGAGACCCTGGAGGATATGAAAAAGTGGCAACTAGAAATTAAACATAAACTGACTGAAATAAAAAATAATATACAGAGATCCAACAGCAGACTAGAGGATCACAAGAATCAAGTCAAAGATTTGAAATACAAAGAAGCAAAAAACACCCAACCTGAAAAGAAAAAAGAAAAAATAACCCAAAAATATGAAGATAGTGTAAGGAGCCTCTAGGACAACTTCAAGTATACCAGCATCAGAATTATGGGGGTGCCAGAAGAAGAGAGAGCAAGATGCTGAAAACCTATTTGAAGAAATAATGACTGAAAACTTCCCACATCTGGTGAAAGAAATAGATTTACAAGTCTAGGAAGCACAAAGAACCCCAAATAAAAGGAATCCAAAGAGGACCATACCAAGATACATCATAATTAAAATGCCAAGAGCAAAAGACAAAGAGAGAATACTAAAAGCAGCAGGAGAAAAACAGTGAATTACCTACAAGGGAGCACCCATACGATTGTCAGCTGATTTCTCAATAGAAACTATGCAGGCCAGACGGGAGTGGCAAGAATTATTCAAAGTGATGAATAGCAAGAACCTACAATCAAGATTACTCTACCCAGCAAAGCTATCATTCAGAATTGAAGGGCAGATAAAGAGCTTCATAGATAAGAAAAAGCTAAAGGAGTTCATCAACGCCAAACCAGTATTATATGAAATGTTAAAGGGTATTCTTTAAGAAGAGGAAGAAGAAAAAGGTAAAGATAAAAATTATGAACAACAAATACATCATATCTAAAAATCAAGTGAATAAAAATCTGATGAACAGGATAAAATGGTGAATATAATAGAATCAGGGGCATAGAAAGGGGATGGACTGATAATTCTCAGAGGGAAAGATGTGTGGGAGGTGTGGGAAGAGACTGGACAAAAATCATACACCTATGGATGAGGACAATGAGAGGAGGTAAGGACAGAGGGAGGGGTGGGAACTGGGTGGATGGGACTTATGGGAGGAGAAAAGAGAAATAATTGTAATAATCTGAACAAAAAAGATTTATTAATAAAAAATAGCAACTTGTACTTCTGTGAGATAATTCATAGGCAGAGGTGTGCATTCACCTGCTGAACTATAATAAGAGAGATGTCACATAATCTTATCATACAAAGTTCTGTTTTAAAATATGTGTGATTTCTATATGTATATACCTCTGTTAATATTTTTGTTATGGGAAGTAGAAGTAGATGAGATATCAATGCATATACTAAAACACAAAGGGGTAGAATTTGCCAGATTGTATTACTTTTACTTAGCATCCAAACCCATTGCTCCTCTTATAAATTAAAAATTGTAAGGGACACAAAGCAGAAAGGGAAAAAAATTATACATATGTTTTTTATTTATTGAATTAGAAATATTGATAACATAAAATTTTACCAACACCAGGAAGTTCTTCCTCTTATCATTTTGCTATTTACATATATATGAATAGTTTCTTTCTATTAATCTATAAATTATAAATCCACAATTTTTGTTATAACGAAGTTGTAGTTTAGAAATAGACATCTTGCAGTTTAGAGTTTTAAGAATTCTTGAATCTCAGCCAATTTTTGTAAGCCTGTATTTTGATGAGAAAATTAAAATGAACAGAAATTTAAGTGTGTTAGCAATAATTTATCTAACAGATTTGCAAGAAGACTCAGACCCTATATCTCCACCCTAGCTTTTAAAATCATCAACTTGTCTTTAAAAACATTACAGGTCTAATATGGGGAAAACATAAAACAAGAGAGAAAGAGAGCAGGGAGGAGGGGGGACAGGCAATCAAAGGAATCCCCGAATTCTAGAATGCCAAGATCCTATATTTTAAACCAGTCCAAGAATCCACCAAATATCCGAGCTTTGTTTTTCCAGGCAGAAAACATTCTCAGATGCTCTAATCAAAACCCTTAAAAACTTACATTTTGGTTTTCATTTTACTATTTTTCCCTCACACAATGTTCTTCCCTCTTTACTTACTCTCACAATTAATATGGAATACCCAATGCATTTTAATTAATTATATAAGTCAGCAATTCACTAATGGTGTGCCACGCCATGCATCCCCTACATGCCAGGATCTATGGTGGGTGTATGTTACTATGTGCTGCACAAGATAGATAGTTGGAGGGAAACCTGTAGGTTAGCAATTGCAAGTAAGTAAGTTACCAATGATTTGGTAAAGGTTATTAAGAGCTAAGTATAAAGGGTTACCAAGAAGACAGAGGAGGAAAGATTATATACTTTTACCTTTTTTTTTCTCCCTAGAGAATATGAGATTTTAGCTAGGCCAACAGTAATAGAAACCAATTTGAGTTATCCTAATAAAAAAGCAAAACATGTTGTATTACACAAATTAAGTGTATTGGGATGACCATTGAGTAGCATGAGAGGGGTAGGATGGCCCAGCTGGACTGCGTGGCACTAAATCTTAATTCTGCTGCCCTGAGCAATTTACATGACCTCTCTGAATTTTGCTATACAAAATGAAGTCTGATGTATAAATTGCTCCCTGAGCAATTTACATGACCTCTCTGAATTTTGCTATACAAAATGAAGTCTGATGTATAAAGTGCCCACATGGCTTGAGGGGCCTGGAATTGGGGGAGTCAGTGGGGCCCACATGACCTATGTCTTTACCACTCACTGATGTCTCTCTCTGGCTTTCTGCTTTTTGCTCTGTTCTTTTTCAGGTGGCAGATCAGGTGGTAAGACAAGAGGAGGAAAAGCAAAATGCAAAGAGCTTTTTATATCATGCTAAGACGCTTAAACTTACTATCGGATAATAAGGATCCAGGTGTTTTCAAAGTACTGAAGTAACATACTCATTTATAGTTGTGACAACATTGAAGAAAAAGTATGTATGGGAGCATAGAGTTTAGAGAGAAACATGGATGAGGCCCTATATCTATCATCTGTATTTGTTTTTCTGTCTTTTCTGTTTCTCTTTTTAATCTAACCTAAGATGAATGGATATATATATAAAACAACATTTATTATATACCATATGAAAGAGAGAGAAAGAAAGAGAGAACATGACTTCTTGGAGATCTTTTTTTTTTAATATATATTTTATTGATTTTTTTTTTCACAGAGAGGAAAGGAGAGGGATAGAAAGTCAGAAACATCGATGAGAGACATCAATCAGCCGCCTCCTGCACGCCCCCTACTGGATATGTGCCCGCAAGCAAGGTACATGCCCCCGATCTGAATCGAACCCGGGACCTTTCAGTCTGCAGGCTGACGCTCTATCCACTGAGCCAAACCGGTCTTGGCTTGGAGATCTTTTTAAGGAAGATGTATTGGTCTGCTAGGGCTGCTGTAACAAATGCCACAGATTTGGTGGCTTAAACAACATAACTTTATTTTCACAGTTCTGGAGGCTAGAATCTTGTGATCAAGGTGCTGGTAGATTTAGTTTCTTCCGTGGTGTCTCTCCTTGGCTTGCAGATGTCACCTGCTAGCTGTGTCCTCACAATGGCCTTCCCTCTGTGCACAGGCACCCTGGTGTCTCTGTGTGTGTCCTCATACATATTCCCTTCGTATAAGGCACTGACAGATTGGATGATCGCTTACCCTAACAATCTCAAGTTGATTACCTTTCTAAAAGCTCTGTCTCAAATACATCCGGAATTACAGCGATTAGGGCCTAAATGTATGGATTGGGGTGGGAGTGCAGTTCAGCCTATAACAGAAGATATAATACTTTCGTTATGGAGGACAAGAATATACAATGATAGTAATAGAAAGAAATGGATTACAGATCATTCCTTCACATAAAATTAAGATTCTATGATTGGCCGAAACCGGTTTGGCTCGGTGGATAAAGCGTCGGCCTGCAGTCTGAAGGGTCCCAGGTTCGAATCCGGTCAAGGGCATGTACCTTGGTCGCACGCACATCCCCAGTAGGGGGTGTGCAGGAGGCAGCTGATCAATGTCTCTCTCTCTCATCGCTATTTCTAAACTCTCTATCCCTCTCCCTTTCTCTCTGTAAAAAAATCAATAAAGTATATTTTTTTAAAAAGAGTCTATGATTGATTTGATGTGGAGGGTAAGATACAGTATAAGAAGAATTTTAAATGTCTCTGAGTTTTACACCTTGGCCAGCTGGATGTGTGGCAGGACACGTAACTATAATAAAAATACGGATGGGGAAAAAAGCAGAATTGGGGCAAATTAAGGCAATCACTTATTCATTCATCCAACCAATACTTAGCATGTTTTTACTGCTCATCTAGCTCTTTTAAAGAAACAAAGTCCATAACATGATCCAGTTTACATTCAATGCCTCTCTAAATATGTACCATCTGAGGTATCTATTAGATATTGACAAGGTTAGCTATAGAAGAATGGAGATGTTGAGGGAGCAGTTTAAGGTATAAATTCGGAACTTGCTTCGGGTGGGCAATGTGGCTATAAATGTGAGTTAGGCTAAGAAGTAAGGAAGTTAAGAAACAGTCTCTGAATCAAACCAATATGCGTAGGTTATAAAGAAGAGGAAGGACCAGTCAAGGAGATAAGACATAATGACTTAGCTTTGACTTTGTCCAGCTGACTTTGCCTGCGGAATTTTCACATATGTACCTTCCAATCAGCATTATGGAGTAATACTTTTAAAATACACAGTTTATATACTCAAGTCATAACAGTAACTCTAGCTAACTGTTTTAAACATAGAAGTTCTAACAGAGGGCTTTCATGCATTATCTACACCAATCTGTGGTCAACAGGAAACAACTCCAGTCTTCAAGGAGTCTGTTCTCTTGCAGACATTACACTGCCTCTGGCAATGTTGCTTAAAATCCTAATTTGTTTAGCACAGGCTGTACAAAGCTAGACTGGATAGGCCGTCCGCAGCACCCACGGTAAGCATCTTTACAATATTGACAGATATTTTCCCACCGACTTTTGATAAGCATCTAAGTAAATTTCCCTTGATTCCCACTCTTCTCACTGAGTCCCCAGGATGCAATAAGGATTTCTCTCTCTTTTCCATTTAAAGCCTTTAATTACTCCCACAGACATCCTTCCCAGTTTGGCAGTGCCAAAACAGGCTTCAGGGAAAGATTTTCTAGAATTAAACAAACGAATTACATCAGTGTTTTCCTGTCTTTCAAGAATTAGGGCAAAATTATGTCTTTGTCATGTTAGTCCCTGCGAAGGTTGGGCCAGAAAGGAGGTTGGCGATTATTCCTTGGGGAGAATGTTAAGTGGTCCTTCACCATCCATCACAGCTGATGATGATAATTCTGGGGGGAAAAAAAAAATGAAATCTCTTTGGCTCCTCGGATAAGACCTTCATTTCCTTTCAGACACTGTTCTCATTTTGCCATTACCACATTCACACCGCTAGTCGAGTGCAGCTAATGTGCCCTCGTCAGCTTTCTCCCCAGTCTCTCTGATTCCCAGACTCATTATTCCCATTTTGTTTTTAAACACAACCCATCTTTTGATTAGTAATCACCTTGTCCAAATCTGTTCAAAATATCCCTTTTTTCAGAACACACACACACACAAAAAATGATTTTCTTTAAAAAGATACATAAATATAATCCTGGCTTCTTTTTTACTTCCTCTTAGTAATAAGACTGTTGTTACACATTCTCCAGTTTCGATTGCGGCCAACTTTGGAGGAGGAGTCAGACTTTTGAGCCCTCGTCTCACTGAGTGGCACGTAATAAATTAAACACAGACCAAGTCCGCATGAAGTTGGTCAGACCGATGAGGGATAAAAGCCAAAACAATGGGTGTGTGTGTGTTTGCCTCTCTATTATTTTCTGTCAAGTCCCCATCTTTTTCTTCTCCTTATTTTTGTCTCTCAAATTTCTCACCTCCATTTGGGCACAAAGTGCAGACAGACTGCCGCCCTCACCCATGATGTACACCCTGGTCCACACACAAGCTACAGAAGTCCTGGTTTCCCTCCAAGAGCAGGGACGAAGCAAAGCCTGGCACAGTTCAGCAGGGCCCCGGAGGGTGTCAGGGCAAGGAGGCACCTGGGAGATCATGTCACTCAGGAGGAGCAGACTCTGCTCTCTTCAAGGCCAAGATTGGGGCATACGTGAGCAGAAGAGGGTGCAGCCCACTGCAGAGAGCATGCTCCATGCAGACAGTGCTGATGCTACTCATCTCCAAATGAATATCCAGAACTGTGGGATCAGTGTCGTCAGAGCTCCTAATTTGTTATTATTTTTGAGAGAATTAGAAATGTGTTGTTTTTCTATTGTGTGTAAAATAACTTGAGTTTATAAATCAACCTTTTTTTTTTCCTTGAGACCCTTGTGCTTAGGGATCACCGAGATGCAACCTCTTGTTTTATAACAAGAAAATGTTTTTCCAGGCCTAAGTCACGTGATGATTAGCAGGCAGAGCCCAGGCCAGAATATACAACCTGCTCTTCTGGGATGTTGTCCAATTGTTATAGAAATTAATTTTCCAATTTCTCAAATTGGGAAAAAGAAAATATAGAAGGTGAAAGTAATAAATAATTTTGAAAGATAATAAGAACAGTAATATTTATAATCCATGTACAATATTTTGATGTGCTTTTTATGTTTCTTTCATTCTGTATCTTTTTCAAAGGAGAGAGAGAGAGAGGAGAGAAAGAGTTACGGTGAAAGATAGAGAGAATCTATTTTTGCAGGCTTGATGTGACAAAGCCAAAAACTCCTTGGGATTTTGCATATATTATATACTTTAATCTTATTTAAGAAACTGGAGACCAAAACAGGCAAACAGTAAATGAAATGAGACTCAAAAAGCATAATTGATGTAAAACTCCTTTTACATAAAAATTTTTCAAAGAATTCAATAACTGAGAAAATTGTGTGTTAATTTAATTCCTGAAACATATTGTAAGGCAAGTGTTGAAATCTGAGACAACTCTAAAAGTGCACCAGATGACTCAGACATTGAGGGTAAGAGTCCTAACCTCTCCACCTGGGGAATTGAAGGCAGGACATATACAGGATTACGATATTTCTAATACATATTTGAATGGTGCTCTGCTAGGAGCCGAGTAGAAGAGATTGAATGTGTTCATCCCACTAAAGGCTCAACATGCTTTGTGAATGTGAGCACAGTGTATGGGGCAAGAGGAAAGTAGATAGTCTTGCCCACTCAAAATTACTATATCTAATTTACTTCTTTCTTTCACTAATTCAACACACGGTTACTAAGGCAGCAAAGTTTCAAGAATAGCGGAAGATAGCATTGGACCAGCCACAGAAGACCTTGCCCTCATGGAGTGTATAGTCCATTAAGCAGACACAGACAATAAACAAATAACAACCAAATAAAGGAATGATTTAATTTCCAATAATGCTGCATGCTAAGAAGAAAAAGAAAAGTGCAATAACAGTGTGGTGCGTGATGATAAAGGGGAACTATGTTTAGATATTTATACCACAATGAGTATAACCCAGAGGTAAATATATGAGAAAAGAGGGATAAAGAGCGCCAAGTTCAAAGGCCCTCAGGCCAGAATGAAATTGAAAAGTTCAAGGGACAGAAAGAGGTCTAGGAGGCTGGAGGTTACAGTAAGTGCCAGAGAGGTCATGGGGAAATGTTTTCCATCAGGATGCCAGAGGCTCCCTGGCAGAAGGGAGAAGGAAACCATCGCTTCTCTGCAACTTGGAACGAAAGAGGAACCCCAGCAGTAAGAGAGTCCCTAAGCTCTAAGCACAAGTAACACAGAGAAACCTCCAGGGAAAGAGTCTTTGGCTTATTGAGTAAACGCTGGACAGAACTGGAAAAATGCCCAAGTCTTGCTGATACAATGCCACTCAGAGCCCATTCATTACACAGCCGATTTGCTTCAGCAGAACATGGACCTTAAGACAATGGGAAGAGCACTTCTGACGGGACAGGCTGCCTTCTCCAAAAGCAGGAGGCCTCAGTGGCTGCTTGGCTGCGATTTGTTGGTTTGTTGATTTTAAAAATCACAGAGATTTTTTGGTTTGCATTTGTTTGTGTGTGTGGTTTTTTTTATATATTTTATTGATTTTTTTACAGAGAGAAAGGGAGAGGAATAGAGAGCGAGAAATATCGATGAGAGAGAGACATCAATCAGCCGCCTCCTGCACACCCCCCACTGGGCATGTGCTCCTTAACCAGGATACATACCCCTGACCGGAATCGAACCCGGGACCCTTCCATCCACAGACCGATGCTCTATCCACTGAGCCAAACCGGTCTTGGCTGCATTTGTTTTTTTAACATAACCTCTGTAGTGTTGGCATACATGGGTGGCAGGAGTATAAATTGGTACATGCTGGCCATAAGCATCAAAATTGATAAAAAGTATGCTTTCATTTGAACCTTCATTCTTTTTTTAAATTTAAATTCTTTATTGTTTCAAGTATTTCATATGTCTCCTTTTCCCCCCATTGACTTCTCCCAGTTTGTCCCTGCCCTACTGTCTGTGTGCATGCATACAAGTCCTTTGTAAATTCATTCTTGCTTCGTTCACTTAGTCAACAAATACTTATGTAGTTTGTTGCCAGACACTATTCAGGTATTGATTATAAGAATGAACAAAATGGACTTTTAGCTGCTCTATGGAGCATAATGCTAGTAGGAAGAGGAGAATACAGCTACCAAAAGCACAAAACTTTACGCCTATGCATTTATCTTAAGGAAATGAGCAGAGGTGCTGAGAGGAGATAAACAAAAGGACAAAACATAAATATCCAACATTAGTACATGGGTTAGTGCAGGAGGAGACTTTCATAGCAGTTTGCTATCTTGTTCTAGGAAAAAACTTCAAGACAGAAAAGAACTCTACGATATAATTTTTAAGTACAGAGGCTACAAATTACTATGTGTGACATCAGCCTGATTTACATGTTCATGTTTTATTTACATTATGTACATTAATATATGAAAGTGTTCACAGTGGTTCTCTCTTGATTGAGTTAAACTATCAAGTTTTCTTTCTTATTGATTTTCTATTTTCTGAGGGTTTCATAATGAGCACTTTAGTTTTGCAATTTAAACAACTCTCTCAAAATGTGCTAATGCCTTTCTTGGAAGCTCTGTGTTCAAAATGCTGACCTGAGACTTTCTTAGGGCTAGCTAGCCTTCTGCCTTGTGGTCTGGGGGTCATTCTGATCAAGAGAATAGTGGGAGACCTGAAGGGCCCCTCCACTGGCCATTTGTCACAAGATCAGACATCCCAATGTTTGTATGGTCCCTAAGTAATTAAAATAAAATAAGAGAACAAAAACAGGTCGTGACCCTCTCCTACATTGCAATTCCAAATATTCAATGTATTTTCATATTTTTAGATTAAATTGTAAAAGGTTTGTGCTTTTGGTGGCTGTATTCTCCTCTTTCTACTAGAATTCTGCTCCACAGAGCAGATAAAAGTCCACTTTGTTCATTCTTATATTCAGTACCTGAATGGCGTCTGGCAACAAACTACATAAGTAATCCTTGAATAAATGAAAGAAGAAAGAATGAATTTACAAAGGATTTGTATGCATGCACACAGACAGTAGGTGGGTGAGGGCATGTGCTGGGAGAGGGTGGGAACAGACTGGGAGATGTTAATGGGGGGGAAAGGAAACATATGAAATATTATAAATAATAAAAAAATAAATTAAAAAAAAAAGAATGAATTTAAGCCCTAATATGGGGACTCAAAGAGAAACATGGCATAAAGGCCTTGATAAATATGCTTCCATTGAGGTCAATGATCAGTAAGAAATAAAAGCATGGTACTTAGGAGATCTGAATTTAACGTTTTGCATGGGTATACTATCTTACAGATGTAGCTGAACTTTCTTTTTGCTTCAGCAGTATTTTAGGAGCTACTAATTTATCATATGAATGGCTCTCAACAGTGGTTTCTTTTTCACAACAAGCAAGAAGATTAAGACCTATGGGGGGTTGGGAATTATATTTATAGACTAGCTTTGCTGTCAACTTTTCCATGAAGACATAGAATGAAAGGTTGTGGGGGGACTTCATAGAGAAGAAAGAGAAGTAAAGTAAATGTGTCTAGGCAAATTGTAACCATTCTATAATTATTTCTTTTATTCTATTCAAATCAAAAAATTATAAATGCAGGGACTATGCCACAAAGCCCCATGGTACTTTATACAATCCAAGTAAGTTTCCAGGATCTTGAAAATATTCTTATCACTAAACATAGTAATTCCATTTTATGGATAAAGCTAAGGACAAATAATTAATGTGGACAAAGATTTATGTATAAACAAGTTTGAGCCACAGGTTTAAAGAAGAAATTCTATTTTATACATGAACCACAAGCTGATAGAGCTGAAAGGGAGCTTAGCCATATTAGTCAGAGTTCTCCAGAAGATCAGAAAGACAGAGGAAGGGAGGGAAAAAGAATGAGAGGAAGGGAGAGGGAAGGAAGGGAGAGAGAGAGAGAAGGGAAGGGAGAGAGAGAGACAGAATTACCTTTTCCTCAGCGACAGTTACCTGCTTTACCCAAAGTCTAGTAATTTAACTGATAATATCATCTTTAAACAGTACCTCTAAAGAAACATCCTCTTGCATTTAACCAAACATCTAAGTACCCTGGCCTAGCCAACTTGACACATACTATTAACCACCACATTCACCCATATGCCCATTTGTAAAGACTCTCAGAGAAGTGAACTTCCTAAGCTTTTTGACAAATAGGCCATTGAAATGTTTCCTTAGTATTGATATGTATTTTTTCCTAAGATTTGCAAAATGTCCTTGAGGGTCATATCTAGAGCTAGAAAATATCTGACAGTATTTTTTACTCTTTTTATATTATTTTTAAGGATAGCATGTCTTGTTCCAAAAGAATATAGCTCATTTTTCAGAAACCTAGATGACCTTATTCACTTTGCATCCCAGAAGTTCCTAGCACCATGCTTTCCATATCCTAGCCAATCAGTCTCTGCTCAATCAATTAAAATCGGGCCTTGTTCTAAGTGAGCTCAATCAGAGTTGTGTTTCATCACCAAACTTCTCTAATTTTTATTTTCACTTTCTAAAAAATAACAGAATGTACTAATAATCTCTAACATCATGGAAGTGCTAGCTACATGAAGTATGAAGGGGTTCAGAGGAGAGAAAATACAGGGAAGGCTCTTCATGGAAGAGGTGAGATTTTGAGGAAGGGTATGGTGCATGTAGTAAGAGAGGAAGGTAGAATATTGCAATGGGAGAAAATTGTGCATGAAATGAAGGTGAAAATGGTAAGGTGTGCTCAGTGGGCAACAGATTGCACAGAAAGTTGTTGAGAGAAGCTATGGGAGATGTATCTGGAGAAGTACAGAGTGACACACTTGGAGACAATATACATAGTTTGTACTTAAAATGACTGGGTGCTATTCATAGTCTTCGAATTGGGGAATAACATAATAAAATGGCATATTGTGGAGGGGAAAAAAACCTACACTGGACATATAAATGTATTCTATTAAACTAATCCACATGTTATTTTTTTCTTATGCAGCTCATTTTCTCCTATTTTTGTAATCAGACAGACTAACCTAATTCCACATATAAATTATACAATACTAAGCTGAAAATCCATGCACTACCAAAAAACAATTTAGAAGTAATTTTGTCATGAAAATTATTTCAGTTCAGTTGTCATAACTAATACCTGTTATTACATTTAGACGCGATTACTTGTCAGGGGAAGAATTTAAACAGGAAAACGTGGGCTGCTGAGAACCCCATTAAACTGAGCCATAAATCTAGGGTGAAGGGAAGAGCAGGTTTCAAAGTTAAGACAGAAGAGGCACAGGTTGCATCCAGATGTCACATTAAATATTCCAGGGAGGAAGTGAGGATTGTTGGCTTGCAGCTTGTCTCAAGCAGTAAAGAATGGACTGTTTCAATGAACCTGACTGTGTGGCTGGTTTTGGGGAAAGACAGAACGTTGTTCTGGGAATAACAGGAATTGCTTTGGAGACAGAGCCCTGTCTGTTCCAATCTAGTTTGGAGACTGTGAATATATCTTCAGTGCTAGGCTCCAGGTTCTTCATCGGTAAGAAGGCACAACCATGTCATAGAGTTCATCTGCCTAGCATATTGGGTAAACATGCCCAACCCTCCCACCTCCTTCTCTACTCTGGCCATTATCATCTCTACGTGTGAAGGTGTAGACAACACCACCAGACTAAGAGGGATGCTGCAAAGAGAGGGAACTAAATCCCACAAAGTAACACCCAGGAGGCTCTCATTGCTTATAAGTAGAAGGCTCAGACCTCAGTAACTGAACCAAGAGGGCTGGTGGAAGGAAAACTGATCAAAGAGGAATGGCATCTGAAAAACAAGGATATAACAATCAGTCCTCGCCCAGGCTCTCGGGGAACAGTCAGTCAAGCTG
Source organism: Lasiurus cinereus (assembly GCA_011751065.1). Taxonomy (NCBI): domain Eukaryota; kingdom Metazoa; phylum Chordata; class Mammalia; order Chiroptera; family Vespertilionidae; genus Lasiurus; species Lasiurus cinereus. Next base: position 9,473,609 of record JAAGEH010000045.1, on the reverse strand, counting down.
GGGAATACATAGCATACCCAGCATGAGGAGGTGAGACTTTAAACCTGTAAGAGACACTATTCTCTAAAAAAGATAGGAGCAGAAATCATAAACAATTTGAAAATGTATTTGGGAGACACTGGAGTTTAAGGAAAGTGATCTACTTAAATAATAAGAGTACAAAAGACTGAATTTGTAATTCTTTCCTTAACATAAAGTAGGAATATGGTTGCATCATGACCAATAGGAATAAATATATTTTACTGATCCACAGAAAATTTATCTAAGATGTCTTGTCGAGAATATATTATCAATTTCCTCTCTACAGCTTTGTAATGAAGTCTATGCCCACTACCACTTGCTTAAATATTACTAAAAATCGACTCAATTCCAAATCCAGATAGTCTTTTCTGCTTTGATGAGAAAGAAAAGATGATGAGAAATATGAGACAAATGTCTGTCAATTGAGAAGGCTGTTGGATTCCAAAGCATACAGTGAAAGGCTCTATTTATAGACGTTAAGTTCTAGATTTTCATAGTCTGGAGGAATTTCAGATGAGGCTGTTTGCAGAGACTAATTATATATATATTAGTTGGTGTTACTCTCGAGGCTATGATTTAAATAGTGGATTAATTTCTCCCAAGAACCATCGCCAGAGAAGATGATTTATTTTCTGTAGCGTTGCCCTAATATGGCCCTGACGAGGAGTTGATTTTTTCTTGTAACTTGTTCCTTGGGTTGCTAAAGGCTTGCTTTACTCATCCGGGTAAAAGTCCCTGCTTGTTCATCTCCTTCTCTGAACAAAGGCATTTTCCTCATAAACCAGTTAGTGAATGTTTCCCCTCAGGCCCTGCGACTAGCTTCTCCCAGTGAAGAGGGCTGTGCCACTGCTTTTTGTCACCTTTCATCACAGAAATGTTTCCAAAAGGCAGCAGAAGACAACCAAGTTGGTCTCTGCTTTCATGAAAAGGGTGACGGAAATGGATTTCTAACAACGTTGGTCATAAATATTCGCTGGCACGTGAATCTGCATTTACAGCAATTCCAGATACACACATTTCCATAGAATAGTTTAAGCATAGTCCTTCCAGGGTTGGTGTACTAAGAGCTGAGCACCAGTTGTTTTGGTTTCCCTGTTACAGCTGATAACATCAAACATTTAAAACGGAGCTGCCCATGCAGCTCCAAGCAGCTTCAAGTTGGGTGATGTTATCGGTGGTTACAAGAGTAACAGAGAACTCTGAGGTCTGGACTCTGTCTTGGCTTGTAATTTTCTTTCAGTTCTACCTCGAATCTATTTTTATGGAGAGAGAAGCTTGGTATCAATATGTGACTAAACACTAGGATGTTTTTTTCTGAAAGGAACAAAGAATTTGCAGACATTAAAGAGATGGTGATAAAATGGAGACATACAAAATTATATTTGCCTTATGAAAATCACCCTAACCCAGTGGTTCTCAACCTGTGGGTCGCGATTCCTTTGTGGGTCAAACCACCCTTTCACAGGGGTCGCCTAAGACTATTGGAAAACACCTATTTTCCATGGTCTTAGGAACCAACAGGCTGCTCCTTGGTGTAGCAAAGTGTAGCAATGTAGTTTACTGTTGTTATATGAAGACTGTTACCCATGCTACACCACGATTCAAGACAAAAATTTCATTTATTTGTAATTAGAAATAAATATTTCAAAATATATAATTACATATTGTTTTGGTGATTAATCACTATGCTTTAATTATGTTCAATTTGTAACAATGAAAATACATCCTGCATATCAGATATTTACATTACAGTTCATGACAACAGCAAAATTACAGTTATGAAGTAGCAACGGAAATAATATTTTGGTTGGGGGTCACCACCACATGAGGAGCTGTCTTAAAGGGTCGTGGCATTAGGAAGGTTGAGAACCACTGCCCTAACCCTTCACCTGTACACTAACAACAAATTGCAGACATTCTGCACAACAGTATCTGCTTGTAAGCATTGTAAAATGTAAGGGCATCCCTTACCCCTCCTAAGGAAGTCTTGTCTCATGATGTCTGCATCCTTCTATACAGCCTGGCTACACAAAGCAGGTTAATTGCAGAGAACAGAGTAGCTGAAAGGATGGAGTTGAGGGGATAGAGAGCATTTTCAGGAGCGCTGGTGTTCGTCCTTCCTGAAAATCTGGAAGCTTCAAAAAATAAATGGGAAAAAATGAGAACATGAATCCTAAGGCTCTAAACATACTTTCCTAGCTCCCCTCTCCATCCTACTCCCAGCCAGTGACCTGACATTTTGCATCAGCACCAACAATAGACAGCCAGCTGCTTGGAGGCTGGCTGGGAGGCAGCCATAAGGAGAAAGGCTAAAAAATAAACTGAGAACACGTAAGTTTTCCTGGAAAAAAAAAGAAAGATTGGCAAGATAATGTTAAAATATATTAATCCAAGAGTAGTGTTGAGATATTTAAGTTTGTATAGCATTTGTATGAAATGGAGTACCAGGGAGAATAATGATGGGGGAAGCAGAAAGTGATAAAAACTATTTTTTCCTCATGCAGTTGACCTAGACCGGGGTTCAGCCAGGTGGGTACCATGAACATATACTGAAGGCTAATTAGAAAAGAAAATATTAAGAAAAGAATGCCCAATTTGAAAATATTTTATTTATACCATTACTAGAGGCCCGGTGCATGAAAATTCATGCACTGTCCTCTCTCACAGTCTGGGAGCCCTCAGGGATGGGAGGAGACCTTGTGATTAGGGAAAGGCAATGCCCCCATCACACTTCTCTTGCTGCCACTGCCAGCAGTGCAAGCCTCAGCTGGTCTGGGTTACCTGAGCCTCGGGTAGCTGGGCAGCCACCATCAGCACCTCAGGCCGGCCTTGAGTGGCTGGGCAGCCACCATCTGAGGCTTGCCTGCACCTCGGGCTGACCCCAGGCAGCTGGGGACATGAGGGTACTGGGGGGTTCTGGAAGCAGGCACACAGCATGGTCAGACCAGCCTGGTGGTGGGCCCAGCCATGCCATGAGCCTGCTGCCTTGGCAGGGCTGAGAGGACTGGGCACCACCATTTTGTGGCTGTGGGCTCTGCCATCTTTGAGGGTGTGGCAGTCAATTAGCATATTCCCTCTTTATTAGATAGGATTATCTTAAAATATTACTAAAATTTTTATAACTGACTATTTAAGTGTCTTTTAAACCTGGCTCGGTGATTGAGCATTGACCTATGAACTAGGAGGTCATGGCTCAATTCCCAGTCAGGGAACATGCCCAGAATTGCAGGCTGGATCCCTAGGGTAGGGCGTGCAGGAGGCAACCAATCAATGATTCTCTGTCATCATGGATTTTTCTATCTTTCTCTCTCCCTCTCCCTTCCTCACTGAAATCAATAAAAATATATTTAAAAATATAAGTAAAGTGAAAGGCTCTTAACTCTGATTTGATTCCCTGCCTAGGTTTCAATTTTATTCTTTTTCTTTTGGATTTGAGAGGGGAAACAGGTGATAAAAAATATATTATTTGAATTCAAGCTACTGAGATTAAAACAAAAGTTTGAAAATAATAGCTATCAAACGTTGACCTTTCTTGGGTTAGGCTGGTTTACTTTTGGCAAAGTGCATAGACAATTCATCTGTAGCGTGATCAAAGGCATTATCATATCCCAAATCCCTGAAGTCTGTCTTGTCTCCTGCAGCAAGGTGCATTAGCTGACTAATAGTATTTCCAGAGAGAAAAGTGGAGAGGAAAAATGCTGAGCCTGACACAGAGCAGCGCTTAATAGACTTGTGTACATACATTAGCCTGTGACTCACATTGATTAGCAGAGCACACTGCCAAGTGCATCTCAGAGGGTCCATCATTAGCACTCCCTCCGATCCCACCAGCCTTCTCTCCTCTCCAATTATCTTACAGGCTTTCCAAGCAGATGCTTTAACTTAATATTTCTTCAAGGATGAGAGGATTTAAGCAGGTTCAAGCAAACCAATTGGATGTCTCATTTTCTTGGCTGGTTTCAGCAAATACTAAGTTCCAGATTTTTGCTTTATTTATAAGGTATCTATCTCTGTTAACACTTAAAATCAACTAATATTGAGTCGTTAGCTGAGCTTTTGTGATTTTTTTATAAACAAATAATTCAGGCAACACTAGGCTAAAATGAATAAAACACACAAAAATGGGACAACTGGTAATAAATCAATTTCATTTTGTTATCCAAGTTGCTTCCCCCTACCTTGTTTTCTCCCATCTATTAATATGGAAATTGGAGATATGACTGGAAATGAGTTGTTTCACTTGCATGATGAAACACTGATCATTTTCTATTACCCTAAATCAAGTCCAGAAATGAAACAGATTAGGATCCTCAAATTTAAACATTCACTGAGATTTGGGTGATGGTTTCTCATTCCCCTTTCACATTTTCAAAAACATTCTGTAAAGACATCACTCACAAGAATTGTTTAGACTGACTTCCTACTCTATTTTTCTCAGTGTGGGGTTGATAACCTGCATTATCACTACACTAACCATAGACAGGCTAAAATGATAATAATCTAAAATGTAAACAGAAATAATAAGAAACTTCTACGTCTTACTTATATGTTCTCGAGCTACTCATGCTATTTCTGAAACAGTTGGAAGAGAAGTCTGTTTAAAACGGCTCCTATTAGGATGAAAAATTGGTGTTTAATAATTTATTCACTTGAAGATTTTCAGGGTTCAGCTAGGGAGAGAATTTTTCACTGCTTCGCCAGCCCTGTCTTGTGCCTGCTCACCTTGCCCTTGAGATTTCATCTGAGCTGCAATATATCATTCTCATCCCGTTATTCCTTCTGCAGAAGCCCTCAGGACTTGGTTCTCCTGTTGTTTGACCCTCTCAGGACGCCATCCAGGCTCTGTTGTTTTATAGGGCACATGGCGAGAGCCCACTCCCCCTTCTCCTTTTTTCCTTTAGCCACTTTTGCTGCTTTCCCATTTCCCTTCCACACCTTGCCCTCCTCCCCAACTCTTATCTTTATACAAACCAATATTTCAGGATCCTAAATCCTACTGGAGAAATCACACCTCCGTGCAGACAGTCACTGGCCCAGATGCCCCCTCTGGCTAACTATTTTATGTTCATAATGAGTGGCCTCTGGCATCTTTCACAAGGGCAGGTCAAGACCATCAACAAACTGTCCAGTTGTCCTTTGCTTCCCCACTGTCCCTATACCCTTTCTCAAGCAGTAAGTACTTTTCTCTCCTGTTTTCCCAAAGATGTTCCAGCTTGACAGGTGGCCTCCCTTCTAAGCTCCAAAGCTCATGCATCATTCTCTCCTTTGGATGGTCTTTGCTACTTGTCAAACGTTCTCTTGGGGAATTTCATCAGCATTTCCCGCCTCTCCTGTGTCTTCAGTGTTTTCCTTCAGCGTTTCCTGGTTTCTGCCTCCACTTTGAAAAAGTTTCTGGGGGAAGTTTGTCAATGACATTCGATGCTGTTCCACATAAACTTGTTTTAATTATTTCAGCTGATATCCTTATAATCCTTATATATTTGACACAGCTGATCATTCCATTCTTCCTGGAATTCTCTCCCCTCTTCCCTCTGTGACCAAACACTTTCGTGCTTCTCCTCTGGCATTTCAGGTTTTTCTATGTCAGTCTTCTTCTCAGATCTTTTCTTATTCATCTCCTCGATGCCTGTGATGTTGGAGGAAGCAAAAGGGTGGCGCCAGGATTCAGAGCCAGACAGTAGAATGCCAGCTTCACAGGCTCCACATTGTCCAATGGCTGACCCCACGGGCCACCTCTACCACTTACTAGATGGATGCTTTGGGGCCAGTTACTTGACCTCTTTGAGCACTGGCTTTCTCATGCAGAGGATGTAGGCAATCATACTTTCCAGGTAGAGTTGCTGTGAGGAATAGCTCTAGGAATAAGGGCTAAGTGTCTATAAATACAAACTTTTCAATAAATGATGTCTATTATTATTTTATTAGTTTTATGACCTCTCAAATATTTATCTGTATATTCAAAGCCAAGCATGAGATAAAAAAAAGTAAGGTAGGAAGATCTTTAGGGCAGCATTAGATTAAGAAAGGAGAGAGTGGGCCAAAACTTGTTTGGCTCAGTGGATAGAGTGTCGGTCTGTGGACTGAAAGGTCTCAGGTTCGATTCCAGTCAAGAGCATGTATTCTAGTGGCGGGCACATCCCCAGTAGGGGTGGTGCAGAAGGCGGCTGATCCATGTCTCTCTCTCATCGATGTTACTAACTCTCTATCCCTCTCCCTTCCTCTCTGTAAAAAAATCAATAAAATATTTAAAAAAAGGAAGAAAGGAGAGAGTGGGACATTCTTGGTACAATTCAAATGAACCAGTGTAATGATTATTTCAGCAATTTACCTTTAGCCTGGTTCTCCATGAAGTTGAAGAGATTCTATTTTATGGAGAGGCATATAGACTTGAATGCCTCGGCAGCACTGTGAACCAGAGCCTCCAACAGGCTCCTCCCTAACTGAGACTCCGTAGGGACCAATGAGCCCAGAGTCGCAGTTAAGGATTATTTTTGAACACCGAAAGCAGAAATATATTATAAGAATCTATTAAAGTAGGTCAGCACATTGCTAACTTCATGGTGAGTTTCTCTACCTATGGGTTTGTAATTCAAAGAAAGAACAGTCTCTTGACTCTAGAACTCTTGACAAAGAGTAAGTTTTTAATAAAAAAAATGATAAAATCATGATTGTCATATAAATCTAAAGTAAACATGTATCAAATATTTTATTTAACTCAGTTAATGAGGGAGCCAATGAAATGTTATGACCAAGTCAAAGAAGAATCCTTAGACCACACATACAGAGGCCCCTGGGAATGTGGAAAAGAATATACGGTTAGATGGGAAACTAGCCGTATGCACCTGTAATAACTAATTAAGTTCCACCACACACAATTCATTTGTATTTCTATGGGTAAATTTTTAAAAATTAATATTAAAGATGTAAAATAGGCCAAAGACCATGAGAAAGAGAGCCATAACCCTAACAAAACACTTAGCAATTTTTCTGCCCATTTCTAAGTTTTTCACATTTCTTCCTGACAGCTTGTCTCATAAAGCTAAAAAGGATTTCAACTGTACACTTCGCTATGTATTGATACTGTATACAGACAGATAAGTGGTACTCAACCAACCAGACAGATGTAGAATATGCTAAGGGGTTCCAATAATAATATATTCCAGAGCCCATAAAAGATAGAGAATGCCAGATTTCTCCTGGAGCCAGTACTTTGAACACTGTGTGTCTCCATTCCAAAAATGACAGTGAGGTTTGCTCTATTCTTTTATAGTAGATGGCAGAAATTACAAAAGCAGGAAGAATAAGGTTCCTCTCATTGGGGTATATATAATTGAATAACAGCCTGGCTGTGGTGGCTCAGTGGTTGAGCACTGACCTATGAACCAGGAGGGGACAGTTCCATTCCCAGTCAGGGCACATGCCCAGGTTGCGGGCTTGATCCCCAGTAGGGGGCATGCAGGAGGCAGCCAATCAATGATTCTCATCATGGATGTTTTTATCTCTCTCTCTCCCCCTTCTTCTCTGAAATCAATAAAAATGTTTTTACAAAAATAGAATAACCACTGTTTTGACCTACATTTCCCCCCTCCTTCTTCCTTTCTTCATGCCCCTTCTGGGTTCCACTATATCAAGCTTGACACAGAACCTCCCTGGGAAGGAGAGGGGTGGGTGGTGGTGCAATGTACATGAAGCTCCAAGGAGCATCATCCTGGCATTTGCATAACCAGCTCACAATGGGATCCTTGTCAGAGCACCCTACGCTTTGACCCTGATGCGGAACGCCACGTCAGGGCACATGCCCCACAGTTCATCCAGCTGAGCTGGAGGAGAGCAAGGACGATGATGTCAGTGCTGGCACTCTGCTTCGGGACAACAAAGCCCCCGCCTGGTGAATTGCATGGAGATAGCTCACCACCCTCCGCTCTGTATTTACAAAGACATCAGCAATAAACTCACATACCTTTCAGTCAAAGAAAACCACAGCCACTTTCATCCTCCTGACAAAAGGAGAATCGATTTTTTAAAAAATCATGGATAATTTAGAAAAATACTATAAATATAACATGAACCCCTTCTTTCTAATTTGTCGATATCGTAAGCGCACAAGGAAAGGCTGTTGTCTTTACTTTTCACCAACTACAGCCCCTTGTCAATTGCAGTTTTAGCTTTCAACATCAGTTATTATGTCCGCCTTTATAAAAACTTTACAACTTTCACTTTAATAATAATTTAGACAAGAGCACAGGTTCTAGTTCTAGAAACAATTTGGGTCAGGCTCACCGCAAATTCCTAGAACACTTCTGAAGAGGCTCCAATCTTTCTTGAAGAACAGAGTTTATATCTGATTTCACCACCCCTGAATAACAATGGCCGTAATTAAACGGTGATTTTCAAACTCTTTATAAATACCTTCCATTGTTAAGCTGCTCTTTCAAAGAGATAACTAATTACTGTTTCTTTTACAACCCATCCAGCGTGGCTTTTAAAAATAAAGATAACACGTTTAGGTGCCTCATTGGTGAAGATTTCCCCATAAAACAGGGCGTATAGCCTGGTGGAGTTTGGGAGTCAACCCTTCCTTTATTCATAAAAAGCAAAATCCTATTATTCGTTTGAGAGTATTGTCATTTACTAAGAGACAAATGGGTATGTGTAATTGAAGATCCAAGTCAGAAATCCTGGTAAATATATTGTTTCCCTAAGCACACATACACACAAAGCCTCAGAGAAGAAGGCACTAGTATATTGTTATTGAATTTCTATAGGAAAAAAAAAATATGCTGGGAGAGATAATAGCTTCTAATCCTTGCAGAATGCACTAAAATCCTACAGTTCCAGTTCTGAAAAGAAAAGCAATTTTGCATTTATGCTCACTAATTCTTGCCTTTCATCATAATAGATAATATGGGATGAGTGTTTGATACCTGCCAAACACTGACCGAAATCTTTTACATTCATTAATAATTAATTATTTATAGCTCTTGCGACAATATGTGAGGCAAATAGTAGTATTATCAGTCTCTTTTTATGGATAAGAAAAATTGAGGATTTGAAAGGTTAAAACTTGGGCAAAGTCACAGAACCATAGCAAGCTTTATCTTTCCTATGTTTTACAATAATGGCTTAAAAAACTTAGTAGTGCCAAGACCGGTTTTGCTCAGTGGATAGAGCGTCGGCCTATGGACTGAAAGGTCCCAGGTTCGATTCTGGTCGGGGGCATGTACCTTGCTTGTGAGCACAACTCCAGTAGGGGGCGTGCAGGAGGCGGCTGATTGATGTCTCTCTCATTGATGTTTCTGACTGTATCCCTCTTCCTTCCTCTCTGTAAAAAATCAATAACATATATTAAAAAAAATTAGTAGTTACAGTGTAGAGATTCTGACACACAAGTCACCATATCTGGAAATGCTTCTGAGGCTCTGTTATTAACATATTCTACGCCCTTTGCAGTTTACTCTAGGGTTGCAACATGCACAATACAGAAATTTCTCTGTCTTTTATCAACTCTTTAGCTCAAAAAGTCCAGTTTCCCTGTAAAGGTCCTTTCCTAGGTCCTCCTTGTGTTTTTCTGTATTCCTCTGACCTCATTAAATTTTTAAATAATACTGTCCTTGGCCCAGGTGCATGGCTCAGTGGCAGAACATCAACCTATGAACCAGGAGGTCAAGGATTGATTCCAGGTTGTGGGCTCCATCCCCAGTGTGGGTCATGCAGGAGGTAGCCAATCAATGATTCTCTCTCATTACTCATGTTTCTATCTCTCTCTCCATCTCCCTTCCTTTCTGAAATAAAGATATATTTTTAAAAATAATAATATTGTCTTAGTGTCCGTTATTTTACTTATCCTATTATTATTATTATTATTATTATTATTATTATTATTACTAGAAACATGCATTCAGAGGGGTTCCTCAGCCCACTTGCGCCCTCTCACAGTCCAGGAACTCATTGAGGGGATGTTTGACTGATGGCTTAGGCCCGCTCCCCAGCCGTCCGTCAGACATCCTTAGTGCTGCTTCAGAGGTGGGAGAGGCTACCACCATCACCACTGTGCTCATCAGCAGTTGGCCCAGCTTCTGGCTGAGTGGTGCACCCCCTATGGAAATGCACTGATCCCCAGGAGGCAGCTTCTGTGTTGAGCATCTGCCCTCTGGTGGTCAGTGTGTGTCATTGTTACTGGTCATTCCACTGAAACTGCTCTCAGACATCCCCCAAGGGGTCCCAGAGTGCAGGCCAGGCCAAGGGACCCCACCAGTGGACGGTCAGGGCTGGGGAGGAAAGTGGGAGGTGTGCTAGCTGGACAGGGACTGCAGGAGGGCTCTAGGGCATGTATGGCCCATCTTACTTAGTCTCTGATTGTCCAGACCCCAGCAGCAAGCTAACCAACCTACTGGTCAGAGCGTCTATCCCCTGGTGGTCAGTGCATGTCATAGCGAGCAATTGAGTAGCCTTAGCATATCATTAGCATATTATGCTTTGATTGGTTGAATGGCTAATTGGACGACCGGACACTTAGCATATTAGGCTTTTATTATATAGGATTATTTTTCTGACTTGATCTTTTCCATATCTTTTCAGTCTGATTCAACAGGAGCTGATGTAGACAAACAACAGTAAATGCTAAGGCTGTAGGGAATGTATTAAGAATATTTTACACTTGTTGCTGACCTAATATTTTAATTGTTTAAACTGTTAGGCAATAGGGAAGAAAATAATCATTGTCCCAAACACACACACACACACACACACAAAAAAAATAAAATAAATAAATAAAATAAAATAAAACTTCTATCTTGAAAGAGCTAACCCTCTTCATGTATTCTCTTTGGACCTATATATTGGGGAGACAGGCAGCAGATGTTGCCCTCCCAGAAGCTCCTCAAATGTGTGAGCTGTTTTTAAGCTGTGTGGACCTTCCATTAAAACTGCAAGAAGGAAGAGCTGAAGTTTGATCATTACCATCTTAATTATCCTTCTTTCTCTGATGAGGTTACAACCTTCAGGACAAAAATAGGATGTGGACTTCCTGCATAAGGGAGGTGGAGTCTTCCTTTAACCTACTGACACTCGCTGTTAGATTGCATCCATTTCCTGAATTCACACACACACACACACACACACACACACACGCCCTCTTCTGTTATTCAATAAACCTTCTTAAGGAGTCATTACTTTGTCCTCTCTGAGGGCTGAGATCCTGCCTTCCTTGATGAAGAGATAGTCTCCTGCCCTTAAGAAGCACACAGTTTAGTGGATGAGGAAAGTGAAACCGGGAACATTCAAATATAACTCAATGTGCACCATGGGATTTTTGAAGTACAGAGTAATTTAGAAGTTGGTGAGACTCTGGAGGCCTAATGCAGAGTGCGAAGAAGTCATTCTATTCCTCTCACCGTGTGCTCCTGCCTCCTCACAGTGTAACCAGTTTCCTCCCAGCAACAGCAGAATGATTTGAGAAGGCCAGTGCAAAATGAAAATGTAGAGATACCAAAATATGAAAACTTTCCCTTTCATCATGATCTCTCTCTCTTCATATCAGGGTGTCTTATATTTACTATTTAGTGTTATATTCCCTGGGCACAGAGTCCCTCCACCCCATCAGAAGTGCTTCACCCCATCACTCACTCAGTTTCTATGCTGAACCCAACAGCACTGGGTTCCTTATCCTACCCGCCACAGGACCTCTGCCTCTGGGAATAAGTAATATGCCATGTCCCAATCAGGAGCAGAAGAGTCAAGCCAGACATTTTTCCTTCCCACGGGGTCTCCTCTCAAATCTGTGGTGGACAGTTGTCCTTTAAGAGGTAGCAATCTCCAAGATAGGACCTCTGGGTAGCTGGATTGGGGTGGCAGAGAGAGACTTGCACCAGGTGAACACAGAGCACTGCCAGCTTCAGGCAGTGACAATCACCGTCCCCTTCTGCCTCAAGATGCCATTGGACACTTGCAAGTGATCCTCTCTCCTCACATCCTTAACCAGATCACAGGGGTAAGGGAGTCGGATGGGAGGATAGCAACATCAGTAGGGGTAAATGAGGTCAGGGGAGCAGGCTGCTTCTGAGAACGCTGGAAGGCAGGGAGATCAGGGTAGAAGGAGGCGTGTGAGCCCAAACTCCAAGCTTACCACCTCTACTCTACTGTTCAAAGTTATAATTATTATTTTGAACATCAAGGCAGCAACCTCTAAGCATGAAATTCTTACTAGGAAGCCCTTCTGAGGACACGGTGCTGGACCTGTGTGACTGCACTGGCTTCCTGCTCAGGTGGTCCCTGATCCTAGCCACCAATCTCCCAGCTATCATCCTACTGATGTCACTTACTCTAAGAAAGAATGCTGCTGTTCATCCTTCTTGATTTTTCTTTGTCAATAACATCTAAACAATATTAAGTCTTCCAATCTATGAACAAAGACTATTTCTCAATTTATCTAGTTTTTTTTTCCCATTTCTCTAAGAAATGTATAGTTTTCAATATATACATCTTTTTCAGACTTACATCTAAGAAGTTTACATTTATGATGCATTTTAAATAGCATTGCCTTTTAAATTTTAACTTCCCGGGAGATTACTTGTTTCCCTTAGGTCAGAGCACCTGTTTTAATTTTCTAGGTCACTGTGTTCGCATCCCCATTAATTTAAAATTCCTGCAGAAATTTTCCAGGGAGTGTACTGCCACCTTTCCCTTTCTCACATAAGTCATTGAAGAGAAGTTCTGCTCTTCCTCACACAAGTATACCCAGCCTGCTGGTGCACTATATAATAGGAGATTGGGCAAGGTACTTAGTGAGGAACTAAACGAAGTTATCTACTCAGTTGGGAGGATAGCTTTAAAGGAAATTTCTTTTTCTAAACTTCTGAGGGTGATCCATTTGACAACAATACCCCAGATGCTGAGCCTCTTCAAGGACAGAACAGAAAACAAGAATATTTTGCTCAGCCAATGTGGCGCAGTGGTTGAGTGTCGACTTATGAGCCAAGAGGTCACAGTTCAATTCCTGGTCAAGACACATGCCCAGATTGTGGGTTCTATCCCCAGAGTGGGGTATTCAGGAGGCAGCCAATCAATGATTCTTTCTCATTATTCCTATTTCTATCTCTCTCTTCCTCTCCCTTCCTCTCTGAAATTGAAAAATATATATATTAAAAAATAATATTTTGAGTAGGCTTCCTTTGAAGTACCATGGATCAAACTCTCTAGAGGACATGTGTATATCTATATGTATTATATTAATTGATGGGAGGCCAGAGTGCCATTTAGGAAGTCACTTTTTCCAGAGCACTGGATAGTGTTTGGGTCTCTAATGGGATTAATTTAACTAAGACAGTTAATTGAATCAATTCATTCCCCCAGAGAACTTTTCACTCACCCCCATTTTCCACTGAATTAAGGACACACGCATTTCCTTTCTTTTCTTGTATTTATGTTTTGCATTATTCCTTTGGTAGCTTAGCATTTAATTTACAAAATGAATTAAGAAAAAGATTAATTATGGATTCTGGCAGAGCTGTAAAGCTTTTGGTAAAAGCTTAGAGTGCAATTTATTTCTAAAATCACATAAGAGTATGGTCTTAGGAGCCACTGAATCATATTCTGGAACGTGGGTCTGGAAAAACAAATCTCTATCCAAATTTAATAGATTTGTTTAAGTCATGTAAACTGGGGATCTGAAAAAAAAATAAACATTTGTGTGTGCGAATTTTAGTATGTGTCATAATGCTGTATTCAGCCTCAGAGTTAGAACCATCTTTATAGCTTGGTAAGCACACCCAGAAGTTTTAAGTGCCATGCTAGTCATTCACATTATTAACCAAAATAGCACTCAAAATAGCATTATGATTCTCATAATACATATGACCCAAGTTTACTGCTGTGTGTATGAGTCAGACTGGGACTCTTTAGATTTGGATTTGGGTCCAAATTTGTCATGGTTGACAGTGCAATGTTGAACAACAACTATTACTCTTTTGTACTAGTTTGATGAAACTGCCATAACAGAATGCCACAGATCAGGTGGTGTAAACAATAGAAATTTATTTTATCACAATTCTGGAGGCTAGACATCCAAGATCAAGGTATCTACAGGTTAGGTTTCTTCTAAAGTCTCTCCTAGGTGTGCAGATGGACACAGTCTAAGCCAGTTCAGGATGCTATAACAAAGATACCTTAGACGGTAGCTCAAACAATGAAGATTTATTTCTCACAGGTCTGTAAGCTGAGAAGTCCAAGATCAAGTCACTGGCAGATTCAGTATCTGGGGAAGGGCCACTTTCAGGTTCATAGTCTTCTGGCTGAATCCTCACATGGAGTCAGGGGCAAGGGAGCTCTCTGAGATGTATTTTATAGAGTATAAGCCCCTTTCACATCTACCTTCATGACTTAATCTCCCCCAAAGGCCCCATCTCCAAATACCATCACACTCTAGATTAGGTTTCAACATAGGAGTTTGGGGGTGGGGATCAAACATTTAGTCTACAGCAGGCACCTTCTCTCCATGTGAGTTCATCTGATAAGGACACTAGTCAGACTGGATTAGGGTCCATCCGAAAGACCCCATTTTACTTTAACTGCCTCTTTAAAGGACCTATCTAAAGTCACATTTTGAGTACAGGGGGTTAGGGTCTCAACATGTGAATTTGGAGAAAACACAATTTGATTGATAACACTCTTTAAGCCTTTTCTTCTTCCTTCATAAAATGTATGGATCAGCTAAAAGAACACCAAAAGCTGTTCAACATTTAAGGGTTAATGTTATTTTGAAAAGACTGCCGTTATCTTTCCTGCAAACAAATACTGTGGTATTTAGTATCCTTGGTTGCAAATATCATACAATGATTCTAGCTAACGTAAGATGAAAATCTGTTGAGAAACTGGAAGGAAGGGGTGCTCAGAGGGTAAGGGGAGAGCAGAGGCTTTGACTAATGAACTGGAGGACCCTATGAGATATTCTCTGATTCTTTGCATTCAGGCAGGAACAGGAGATCTGGCCCATGGGGTGTCCACTGTGGGAGGCTATACGGAGTTCCCACACAATGAAAGGGAGGGGGCATGGTCCTGAAAGGCAGTGAGAAACCACAGCAAAATAGTGATGGAAGGCACTGGAAGGCACTGAGAAACCACAGGATCCCCCCCCCCCCCGCCCTCAGACTCTGAAAAATGACAGATAGCCACTAAAAACAACTTATGATATTTAATTAATGTTAAGTTAAATGTGCTAGGAAGAGCTGATAAAACAATATAACAAGCAATCTCCTGATGTTTTAATGGCTCTTAACAGTCATATTTTGAAAATAAATCGTCTAAATCACATTCAAATTAGCTCAGCTGGCATGGCTCAATGGTTGAGCATTGACCTATAAACCAGAAGGTTATGGTTGATTCTGGTCAGGGCACATGCCTGGGTAGCGGGCTCAATCCCCAGTAGGGGGCATGCTGGAAACAGCCAATCAAGGACTCTCTCTCATAATTGATGTTTCTATCTCTCTCTCCCTTTCCATTCCTCTCTGAAATCAATAAAAATATATATATTTTTAAAACCCTCAAATTAGAATGACAGTTAGAGAGTGCTACATTAAAAAGATTCACTATCATTTTTTAACTTGGAAATCTTGCTAGGCTTTAGTTATCTCATCTGTGAAGTGGGAATACATCTGCTTTATTTGGTAAAAGCAAGACTTGGAAATAGATGAATTTGGGGCTTACGCCTTAACAGCTGTAAGCTTTAAGATTACATATTAACGATGTGATAGATTTTTTTTACTCTATCTTTCATCAAAGTCCCCGTTCTTCATCTTTCACTGGTTCCTTTGCAAAGGTTAAGTCTCCCAAAGGAAGAAAACTGCTCATTATAAATTGATGTTCTTATTGATTTTCACAACCTCAATTTCCTTATAGATATTTCTTATGATTAATTCTGTTATACAGTTCTTCCCCCCTAAGCTTCCTGGAAATTGCTATCTGTGTTGTACTAAAATGCTAATAATCACACTTAATTACTCTTTTATCCATAGTTTTTTTCTTACATGCTCTATTTTCCTCAACTCTACTCTGAAATATAAAGTGCTTGGCTTTTTGTTTGTTTGTAAATATGTTCTCTTTTTGGTCCAAACTTCAGATATACAAGATTATCATGACAGCCTAGCTATTCAAAACTTCTCTTTAGATATGAAACATTATTTTGGATATCCTAAGAGTTTCAAGTTTTTATTGACCTCACTGTAATTCTCGTGTTAGTTCCGAACATTTTGAAACCTCTTTATGCTGATTCCTATTTTGCTCATTTTTAGTTAAAGGATCTGAAAAGCCTGACGGCAGTGTGTTAGGCTTTTCCTTTCCATCCCCACTAGGAATTCATATCCCCAAATGCTCACTCATTGAACATTAATGAGTAACAACATGTCCATTCTGTTCCAGATGTAAGAGTTAGTTCTGATTAATATTCCTTCATAAACCCTGGTAATTATTGCACTGTCTTGTTTTGCTTTAGTATTTTTTTTCTTTGTTAACAAAATTTTAATAGTGAAAACAAAAGACTACCTTTGCTCTACTGGTTTTATTTTATGCAATATTAAAGGGGACACTACCTAATTACTTCTTGCAAACACACATCCAGATGATGACATCACCAAATTACCTGGAAGGGGTCTCATAAAAGTTTCCAAACTTTTAAATCAGTAAATTTTTTTCAAGGAAATTCATACATAGGACTAAGAAACCGGAGGGACAGAATTGCTTTCTTTTTTTTCCTAGTACAAAGATTTTGAAAAAAATCCAAATGGATAACTTTTTAAAACTTCGCTAAATGAGAACAATGAGTCAGTTTTTATAAACATCAGACCTTGAAAAGTGGAATATCATTATAGGTGACAGTTGCAGTCATATGAACTTCAGAATCTCATTTACTTTTGTATTTCGCTAAAGTTACGTAATTTCAGGAAGATCTGGAGTTGCAAACAGTAATCTTTTATTTTCCAATGTGCCTCACACTAATATTCTTCAGTGTAATCTGGACACTGGAAACAGGATGTATTTGGTTGTTTTTATTTAAAAGTTAAATCCCCGATCACATCTGCCATCTGCTCACCTTCCCTTCCACAAAAATAAAAGCCAGACAAGAAGTTTTCAGGTAAAACCTGTAAAAGATAATATCACACCTTGGCAGGCGACGCACTCACTCGCTATTGCACAACTACTGCCAGGCGATGTGAACGCACGTACAAAGCGGAGGCATCTGAGCCCAGGCTAATGTTTAATTGGAGTTGGCACATGTGAGCTATGGCAGTGTACTCACTCCTACAGTTTTATTTGAAAGAGCAAGCACGGGCCTGAATTTTTACAAGAAAAAGAAAACAAGTCTTCCTAATCTGTGCACATTTGCAGGAAGTTCAAGCATAAGCGGGTAGATTGTAGGTTCTTCTTCCAAGGACTATCCTCCAACAGGTTGACCTAGAAGAACTACTTAATGAGTTAGCTGTGTCTCAAGAGATGTGGTTTGAGAAGCCCTAATCTCGTCCAACTCTTTTTTCATGGATGAGACAGTGAGACCAAGGGAAATCTAGTAAACACACAACACGCTTCCTTCCCATTGCTCATGCTATTGTCTTCACTTGAACTCCATATCCCTTCAATTTTAACTGGCAGAATCTTACTTGTTTATGATCTCTCTCTCTCTCTCTCTTTTCTCCTCCCTCTCTCTCTCTCTCTTCCCCTCTTCCTCCCCCGCTACCCCCTCACTCTTTCTGGAACCCAGAGCATTTGAAATGCAGTTGCCATGTTTCCTTATTTCATCCTGCATCTGAGAGCATACACCTCTTCCTCTCACTCTCTTATACTACTTGCAATGCCCAACAGCCAACCTATACATTGTAGGTACCGATTCACTACCATTTATTGAATTGTTCACCCGAAGACATGATCCTCAGGAGGTCATTCACATCAAAATGGTTTATATTTTACTTGATTTAATGGAATGGTTTTCTGCAGTCCCTTTCACATTCTTAGAACTCTGTATATTTCTCCCATAATATAATATTTTTTCAGCTGCTTTGGTTCTTTCTCATTGAATACTCTTAAAAATATTACAGTTTAAATTGGCAAGTTTTACAGTATTAGAGGAAGTGCTATAAGAAAGGTAAGAAAGTGTCAACAGTGTCTGATTCCCCTTGTGCTTTGACTGAGGGGTTGATAAAAGATTAAATAATTGACATTACGTTGTTTTTTTTTAATTATAATAAATATATGTCCTTTTGTGTGTTTGATCACATAACACATTCTCTCATAATTGTGTATAGATATGTATTTTTAATAATCCTCTCAAACCATACAGCATGGTGTATATCTATGTAAAAGTGTTAGTCTATCTTTTGTGGAAGGTTTAATTTTTCCAGAAACAGACACTGAGATGAAATTTGGCAAACACAGTGTTATTAGTCATCCATATCATCCGAAGGGAAAGGGTTAGAGCAGGGTGGGGCAGAGGTAGAGGTCCCCATGGAGAGCCCAAGGTGTGTATGGCACATCCAAGATGACGCACATTGGGTGGAAGTGGCTGGGCCTTTATACCCCTGTCTGGGTCAGTCATTGGCTCTGTCCGGCCTGGGAAAACATGTGCTGCAGTACATTGGCTCCCTGCAGATGGATCAAGTCCTGAGGAAGCTGACAACTGGAGGCAATCTGCTCAGACAGAAACCCCTTCTTTGGGGTGATCTGGGTGGCAATTCTCTGTGTTTAACAGCATCTCTTTATACAACCTGAAACAGGGACAGAGATGATGATGATGATGATGATGATTATTATTTTGAAATTTCAAAACAAACAGCTAAATTGACCTCAGTCTGCAGTCCCAGCTAGGCGTTCATTGTTGAGTCCATGATGCTTTCGATGTACACGGGCTGTTTATTTCCCCTACAGTCTGAATGCCGCAGTTTCACAACATGGATTACATTCTACACAGTGAATCCTGGCATCACAAGATACTAGTGATGTTGAAATTTACAAACTCAAAACCTCCAAGAGTGTCTGCCTTTCTTAAGATTTCAGTTTCTGAGATAAGTGGAAGTGACTAATTAGCCAGACTTCCAGATGATTTGTTCAGTTTCTCTGAGCAGATCAACCATTTCAGGACTTGGGGATTTGGATCACTTGTCTGCCTGATGGCAGTTATGACTGTGATAAGAATGATGAGAAATTAAGATTGTAAACTTCTTTGTAGGAATCACAAATCAATATGACTTGTAACAAGACAATCTCTAGTAATAAAAGGTCTCTTTTCTGAATCTAATTGTATTTAGATGGTGTCAGATACCAAGTTTAAAAGAGAAAATCTTGCAATGCTTCAAACTAAAATATCTCAATAATGACAATATGTTCATTGGTAGCTGAAAAATTTTGTTTCAAATTTTTTGCTTTCACATCATTTATACCACATTGAAAAATTGTACTTTTTTGGGCCTAAACCTATATTTATGTTTTAAAACTTTAAGAATAAACCTTTCTTTTACACAGAAGTAGTTTGAGGAGTACCCAACTTTTACTAGAGGCCCATTGCATGAAGACTCATGCAAGAATAGGCTTTCCTTCCCCTGGCTGCTGGCACCAGTTTTCCTCCAGCACCTGGTACCCCATCGTTCTTTCCAGTCAGAGCGCTGCTCGCTCCTGTAACTCTCTCCGCCCCCCGCCCTCCCCCTCATAACAGGTGTCCTACCCTGCCTGGCCATGCCACACCTGCATATGCAAATTAACTCACCATCTTTGTTGGGTTAATTTGCATACACATTCCTGATTGGCTGGCGGACATCATGGAGGTGTGGTCAATTTGCATATTTCTCCATATTTCTCTTTTATTAGTGTAGATAATAGTTTTTATTACTAAAATATTTTGGTTCTTATTTTTAAATTTCTTGTTGGATGTGAAGGATTAAAAATGAAAATTTGAATTAATTTTAAGACTCCTCTCACCATTTCAAGTCCTGCCTTTACTGCCATCAAACCACTACAGTGTAATTATTTTTTTAATAAATGAATAGTACTTTCAATATGGTAGTGAATATATATACCTTTGCCTAGGAGATTAGTGATGTGTGTGTGTATGTGTGTATTGTGTGTACTTTATTAAGAAAGATAAATACAAGCAAATACTAAAGAATATGTTGATTCACTGAATTGCAATATTTTCTCAAAGCAGAACTTATGACTTTTTGGGAAAAATATGACAAACTAGAAAGATGGACTTATTTTAGATATCAAAGGAAAGTGAAATATTTGTTAAGAGAGCAACACTATAGTAAAAATATAGAAACTATGAAAAACACAATTAAGAAGTAAATTTTAATAATAAACAAATGTCTATGACCTCATTACTAGAAGTTTAAAAATTATGTACACATAGATGCTACTCAAAAATAATCATATATTAGTTTTCAAAAGTAGTTTCATCATATTTTTAAAAATTAGCATGTAGACTTTCCTGACTACCATTTAATTAATATGTAAATCAATGATAAAGGGGACAGTAAACATTTATTTTTAAGCTACAAAATATATGGCAAAGTAACATATGGATTAAAAAGGAGTAAATCATAATGGAAATTATAAACTATTTAAAATAGAGAAAAATTAACATACAATTTATAAAAACTTAAGGACACAACTAAAAATAGTTCTTATAAGGATTTTTATAACTTCAAATGTATTTAAATACTAATTATAAAAAAAGTGAAGATTGAAAATCATTTTAAATTGAAGAACCAAATAATAAAGATAAAGGCAAATATTAAAAAATTAAATAGAATAGAAATAGAAATAACATAAAATCGGGTTATTTGAAATAAATAATAGATAAATGTCCAGCAAAACATGTCAATGAAAAATGACATAGCAATATTAGAAGAAATAAAAAATTTGAGGAGGGTATAACTATAGATAGGGGTTTCTTAAATCATAAAGAATACTATATGAATGCCAATACATTTGAATACTTAAGTAAAAGGGATACTTTTCTTAAAAAACATATTACCAAACTTGATGTAAGAAGAAATATAAAATATTAATATGTCAAGGGCTGATGAAAAATTCCTCTGCATTTCATTGAAGAACAAACGTAATAAAAGTTTTGAAGTAAAAGCATTCAACTCAGGGACAAGAAAAGGATACCTCCTACCATGGCTTCTGGTAAACTTTACAATGGAAGTCCTAGCCCAGGCAATAAGAAAACCAAATGAAAGAAAAGATACAGGAATTGGAAAGTTAAAGAAAAGAACTTTCAATATTTGTAGTACTTCATTGCCTAAGATATCCATAAGTTTACAGACTACAAGACATAGGAGTGCTAATGAAAGAACTAACAAATTTTGAAATGTAATCTAAGACAACATAGCAATAGCTACTAAAATATGGAGAAGCTAGAAAGGTATGTGTTTTTCAATATGTAAAGTGTGAATGAAATCAAAGTAGTACTTAAAGACACCAAAAATAACTTCAAAATTAAGAGATATAACCTGTCCTTAGAATTTATGATGCCCTTAAGATAAAGCATCTATAATATTAAAAGTAAAATGTGCTAATTAGACTGGACAGCTGAACAAACTTCCAGATGTCATTCCGGACATCCTTCCAGACAAAGCTGTGGCAGTAGGGGCCAAGGCAAAGATAGTTAGAGGTGATCAGGCAGACAGGTGAGCAGTTGGGGTGATGAGGCAGGTATAGAAGTGGTTAGGGGTGATAATTGAGGCAGGTGAGTGGTTAGAGGTGACGAGGCAGGCAGGCAGAGGTGGTTGGGGATGATCAGGCAGTTAGGCAGGCCAGTGGTTAGGAGTTAGCAGCCCAAATTGAGAGAGGGATGTCCGACTGTCATTTTAAGCCCAATCCCACAAGGATCCCTGCAGGATTGATCCTAAACCAGCAGTCAGACATCCCTTGAGGGTTTCCAGATTGTGAAAGGGTGAAGGCAGGGCTGAAGAGCCCCCCACCCCATGCACAAATTTCATGCACTCTGCCTCTAGTAAAAGCATATAATGAAATGGGAGAACTTGCTTTTAAAATATATACATACACAGTAAATTTCTCTATAATATCATAAGAAGTTAGTAGTGTAAAAGGTGAGGAAAGGGGAAGGATTGATGTATGTGATTGGGAAGGGCTTAAAACAGTTATCCCTAGCAGTATTGCATTTCTTTAACCACTTTAGTGACTATATAGATGGATATTATTATTCTCCTATACCATCATATTCATTATATATCTTAAATAATAAAAGCCTAATATGCTAAGTGTCCGGTCAACCAGTAGGCCAACCAGTCAGCCATTCAACCAATCAAGTGTAATATGCTAATGATATGCTAAGGCCACTCAGCCACTCACTATGGTGTGCACTGACCACCAGAGGGCAGATGATCTGACCAGTACGTTAGCTTGCTGCTGGGGTTCAGATAATTGGGACTGAGTAAGATGTGTCAGACATGCCCTGGAGCACTGTCTCAGCCCCTCCTGGCTGGCCAACCTCCTGCATCTCTCCCCAGCCCTGTGCACCAGTGAGGTCCTGTTCCTGGCCTGCATGCTCTTGCAATTTGGGACCTCTTGGTGGATGTTAAAGAGATATTTTTGGCCAGATCGTGCAGGCCAGGCCAAGGAACCCCAGTGGTGCACAAATTCATGCACTGGGCCTCTAATACTAATATATAAAAAGCCAGGAGCCATCATGACCAAAACAACCAGATGGACAACTGAACAACAGGCTGCATGGGGTGACCAGGTCAGTAGGGGGTTAGTGAGGAATGACCAAAAAACTGAACAGCAGGCTGCGCATGGAATGACCAGGCTAGTGGAGGGGGAGGGAGCAGTTGGAGGTGACCAGGCCAACAGGGGTGGCAGTTAGGGGCAATCAGACTGACGAGTTGGAGTGATCAGGCAGGCAGGCAGACAGGTAAGCAATTAGGAGCCAGCAGTCCTGGATTGTGAAAGGGATGTCTGACTGCCGGTGTAGGCCCGATCACGGGGATTAAGCCTATACCAGCAGTCAGACATCCCCTGAAAGGCTCCAGATTGGAGAGGGTGCAGGCTGGGGTGAGGGGACTCCCTTCCTCTCCCCTCCCGCCCCAGGCCTCTAGTATTTTATAATTCTCTAAACCATTATTTTTACTTTATCTATCTATCTATCCATCTATCTATCTATCTATCTATCTATCTATCTACCTATTTATCTATCTATATAATTTTAAAATGTTCCTGACAACTATGTGCTCCTTATATGGGGCTTAAAAAATACCAGCAAAAACTGTGAGTTATGGAATTTGGAAAGTCAATGGGCTCACTTGTCATCATTGTACCTCAGTTGTTCTCACACATTCAAGACCTAAATCTATAATACATTCAGGTACAATGATACAGGCAATTTTATTTATTTCAAATGCAGTGATTCTTTGATTAATAACTCTTAAAATTTGACAGGAAAAAAATGTCTTTCTAGACACAATAATCTCAGAGTCCTCAAGTTTCTTTTCATTTGACAGCTGCCATTGCAGCAATGATTCATTTTTATCTCAAGGGGGGCACAGGGAACCTACTGCAAAATGTTCAAATTCCAGATTCACTGAAGCGTGAAATACAAGCTACAAATCTTTTTAGTACCACAAAAGAATTAGTAAAGTCTATCATTAGAGAACAAAAGGTAAAAATGAGCATTTTCCTTTTTAAAAATACTATGTAAAATATTGAGCCAGAGTGTTAAAAAGTACCATACATAATAAAAATGAGCTTTTTTGTTCTGTTTTGTTTTGCTCTCTTTTGTTTGCTTTCATAGCATATGGAATAGAATAAAATTACCCAATTTGAAGAGCACTGATACAAGAAAAATCCTAGTTTTCTAACTATATAAAAATGAGTATATTAAAAATTATTTATCAACATAATTCAATGTCCTGTGTTGATTTTAAAGTATGTGACATAAAAACCCATTCCAAGTCTCATATCTGTTCATAAAGTGACTTATGATTCAGTATGATTATATAACTCAGATTTTAGAAACTTAGAAACCAAACAGAATTCAGGTTCCCTTTGTGTTGAACCCTGGAAAAGACACCTACTCTGTGCTTTCTGCTGTGTTGAAAGATTCCAAATTTATAAAACACTTCCCTACTTGGGGAAAGTTCTCAAAATTCAGAAAATTCATAGTTTTTAAGAGAAGCACTATTCAGTTGATTTTGCACATCAGGAGTGGAATTGGGAAGCATATTGTTCATTGTATTGTTTCACAAATTGTTGATGTTACTATTTCTCTTTCTGGCCTTTGGGTCTGTCTGATTCTGATAGAGGGAACTAAAGTCTCCAACTATAGTAGTGGATTTCACTATCTTGCCTTGTAGTCCTATTAGTGTTTGCCTGACATAATGTGATACTCTGGGGGTGCACTGTGATGTCTTCTTGACCTCTTTATTGTTAGGTAATCTCTCTCTTTATCCCTGATAGGTTTTCTTACTTTAAATAAAAACTCTTTTATTTATAAAACTAGAGGCCTGATGAATGAAATTTATGCATGGGTATGGTCCATAGGCCTGACTGGCAATCAGGGCCAATCTGTGGGCAATAGGCAGGGCAATCGGGGTGCCCCCACCAGCACCTGCCTTAGCTGGCCTGGGACCTGCAGGCTGGAGCAGCTCCTGTGTTTAGCGTCTGCCCCTTGGTGGTGAGGGCACATCATAGAGACCAGTCATTCCAACGTTTGTTTGATTTGCATATTAAGCTTTTATTATACAGGATAGTAGGACCCCAAACATCCTATTTATGTTTTAAATTTTATGGGATTTCATATTTCTCAGAGAGAAGACTTTATGGTTATAGCATCTAAAAATCAGAGTTTCAAAAACAAACTAAAATTCAGGTGTTGAAGGTTGCCAAAAATATGACAAAATCACAAAACCCAGACAGTGTGAGTAACCATGTCCCATTCTTTTTCTTAGTCATGTAAAATTTGACACATGACTTCTGTTTTCCTGGGTCTAAATTGTTGAGCCTTTGGAATGTTTCAATGGTCTCTAATAAAAAATTAGAAATCTGAGTAACCTGAGCATCAACTTTAAGACAATTAAATGTTTGCTGCTAATCACCTATTTGATTTAGTAAAAATAAGCAATACATTGAATACTTTGGAATACATAACTTTACTAATAATACAGTAACTTCATTTCCATGACCTGTATTAAGAGTCTAACCAAAAGTACGCAGTGACATGACTTAGTTTACAAATAAAAAAATGATGTATCAATGCAGGTTTATTGAGTGTAACAAATGTACCACTCTGGT
Source organism: Lasiurus cinereus (assembly GCA_011751065.1). Lineage (NCBI taxonomy): Eukaryota > Metazoa > Chordata > Mammalia > Chiroptera > Vespertilionidae > Lasiurus > Lasiurus cinereus. Next base: position 9,448,298 of record JAAGEH010000045.1, on the reverse strand, counting down.
ATAAGATATTTATTGTGTGGGAGGTTGTACTTGTGCAGGAGTAGAGAGTATGTGAAACTCTTTATTTCCACTCAGTTTTGCTGTGAACCTAAAACTGCTTTAAGAGATAAAGTCTATTAAAAATAAAGAAAAAAACACCTTCTCTTACAAACAGTTGGCTTGCCATTTACACAACGCGTAAAGCGAATAAGCCAGAGAAAGACGATTAATTTTCACATGATCTCACCTCATGTGGAACCTAATGAGCAAAATAAACTGTTGAACAAAATAGATTGAAAGACACAGAAGCATGGAACAGACTGTCAAATCGCAGAGAGCAGGTGGGGGAGTGTGGGTGGGCAGGAAGAGATCAGCCAAAGAACTTGTATTCATACATGCATAACCCATGGACACAGACAATAGGGTGGTGAAGGCCTGTGGTAGAGCAGGCTAGAAGAGGTCAATGGGACTTAAAGAGGACCAATGTAATTTTCAACAATAAATATTTTTTTAAAGAAAAAGAATATTTTTCTACAAATAACCTGAGATGTAAGTATGTAATATCTGCCATTTTCCTGCAAATGGAGAACACTATTAGTGGATTTGTATACACAAGATGTTGGCTGTGACTGTTTTCGGAAGTAAACTTTTAGGATTAAAGTAGGCACATTCTTTACTTCACCCCAGAATCAGATTTAGGGCGACTCTCATCATTTCTTTATTTTTGTTTTTAAAAATAGAGTTAAAATGAAGAAAGAGTCCAAAATACTAGGGGGAGGGAAAGCGAAAGGAAATAGACTACAGTATTTTGTTCAGAAGGAATGTCACCAGGAGTGGTAGCCATCCTGTTTCAATACAACAAAAAGGAGGCACTGATCCAGTGCATTGCTACCCTATTGAAAGCAATGTCATCTCTCCAGCCCACTTCAATGATATTTTTTAATCAAATACATAATGTGCTATCATTCAGGGTAAAGAAAACGTTGTAAAAGCTATGTGCACCTGCACGGAGTTCATAATTTAGGAAAGATCACAACTACCTTTCTATTTGTTTGCTTGTTTTTAATGCTTCCTTTTCTCTCCCACACTGCAAGAGGGTTCCCTAATGCCTTACTCTGCTGAACAGATTTCTTTGGTTGGCTGTTGCCCAACCCTCAACTTGTGTGATCAGCAAAATGTGAGGGAACTTCTCTACTGTCTTGTTCTACTTCACAGGCACTTTTGACTTCTTAACAAAATAAGTAGGTGGCTAACTAAAGATGGACATTGGGCTTATTGGTTCTGTCCCAGAAGCCACAGGAAATTGAAGATGTTGGCCAAGCATTCAATTTTCAGTTCTTAATACATAACTTTGGTCAATCTTCTGATTATTTTTCAACTCTTTGTAGACATCCCAAACTTTTTATCTCAGAATTTCCTGAAATAACCAATGCAATGTACTGTCCCCTTAGTACACACAGTGGCTTTGAGTCATTCCTGCAGATTCCAAAGCAGCCTAGAAGTTTTAAAATTGTTTTAGTTTAGTATTTCTATATCTCAGACATGAAAATCACTTACTGCTGTCATTAAGGGCTGCTTAAAGGTTTACCAGAGCAACCTCTACAGAAATTCTTTATCTGATTAACTCTGTACCATCCTCATTCAAAAATATTTTTTATTGATTTCAGAGAAGAAGGAGAGAGAGAGAGATAAAGAGAAAGAGAGATAGAAATGTCGATGGTGAGAGAGAATCATTGATTGACTGCCTCCTGCATGCCCCACATTGGGAATCAACCAGGAATCCAACTGTGACCTCCTGGTTCATAGGTGGGTGCTCAACCACTTAGCCACACCAGCTGGGCATACCACCCTCATTTTTATTCCCAAGTTTCTTTCTTCTTTTTTTAAATATATTTTTATTGATTTCAGAGAGAAAGGGAGAGGAAGAGAGAAATAGAAACATCAGTGATGAGAGGGAATCATTGATTGTCTGCCTCCTGCATACCCTCCACTGGGGATCAAGCCCGAAACCTGGGCATAGGCCTTGACCGGGAATTGAACTGGTGACCTCTTGGTTCCTGGGTCGATGCTCAACTGGTTAACTACACCCGGCTGGGCTATTCCCAAGTTTCTTAACCTTGTTTATGAATTGACAACTCTGATCATAATCATACATTGGATTATTTTTATTACTTTTTGTGTTGTATTGATTTAACTTGTGTTTTGTCGGAAACCAAATATTGTTCTCACTAAATGGATGTAAACAGGAAGCCAGAAGGCTGGTCAACCTTAACTGCTCTGAAAGGTCAGAGCTAATTACTCACTGTTTAGTTGAAACATTATTGGTTGAAACAACCTCTATGTTGGTTTCATGTTAATTTCTGTCTTTGTTACCTCCTGCCTAAAAGGCTAGGGGTGTGTCCCAAAGCCTTAATAAAAGGGAGAAAAAGGCCAGAGCAAAGGGCAGTCCTTTCCACTAGAGGAAGGCTCCCGCCTGGCCCCCCAATATCGCCAAATTTATGCTTTCTAGTCTCTCATTTCGTTTGCGTGCGGCCTCCTTCAGAACCCGAACCCTGACCGGGGATCCCTGAACCACGCGGGACGTGGAAAGAGGTTCCCACAGTGTTTTGTTATTATTTTGTATGTTTTTGCATCATTTTGATTTCTGGGTTATTTTTCAGGTAGTTAAAAGATATTTATATATCTACCATCACGTTATCCAGTTCTTATGACAATAAGAATATAGTGGGCAAATATTTATCCTGAAAGAGAGATGACTCTCTCAAGTTGTTTGTATAGTGACTGTCTGGCATACTCAAGAGGACTTAGACCTGTTATCCCTAGCCCCCAAGCTACAAATTGAACCAATGAGGGAAAGTGGATAAAGCATAGATGTAGGTTTGGTCTAAAGAATGAACCTTCTAATAATTAAATCTGTCTGACAATGCACTAAGAACAGGAAGTTGTGTGTATGAAGTCCCAAGCGCTAGAGGTGTAATAACCAAGACCAAAGAGGGAGATAGTCCAAGGAGAAATTGGATCCCTTACCAATCCTGATTTCCAAAGTTCTCTAATGCATCAACAGAACCACATACAGAATATGTGTGCATAGAATATTGGTAGAAGTCATGGGGAAGTCAGAGACCTTCACTAAAACTAGGACTTCACATGCTGTTTGTCCAGCCCTGGCTCTGTCCGGACTTGCTGTGGAGGGATTTGGAGTAAGGGATTTAATACGTCAGTGCTTGTTATTCATTCTTAAATGAAAAGGTTGACCCCCGGTGTCACAGTTACTGGGAGAGAATTCTATTCTTGTCTTTGCCACATGTTACTTGTGGGCTAATCATCTCACCTATATAGGCATTATTTTTCTCACAGGTAAAATAATTGGGTTAGTAAACCTCCGAAGTCCTCCCTGCTTTGATATTCTAGAGCAGCGGTTCTCAACCTGTGGGTCTCGACCCCTTTGGGGGTAGAACAACACTTTCGCAGGGGTCACCTAAGACCATCGGAAAACACAGATAGTTACATTACGATTCATAACAGTTGCAGAATCACAGTTATGAAGTAGCAACAAAAATAATTTTATGGTTGGGGGTCGCCACAACATGAGGAACTGTATTAAAGGGTCACGGCGTTAGGAAGGTTGAGAACCACTGGTCTAGAGTAAGAACATATCTCAGGGCTCTTGATTCAAAAGCAACAAGTTACTATGATGACACTTGGACTTAGGAACTAAGCAACTATTGTTATGTATATAGTCAATCATTCTCATAGAGTAATAATGTCAAAAGATATAATTGCCTTACTTGTATGGCCTCAGGAAATAGTTTACGCGTCAGTAGGCAAGCAGGAAAAAAAAAATATTTCTAGATTATTAACATCTATTTAAGCCTGGCTGGCATGGCTCAGTGGTTGAGCACCAATCTATGAACCAGGAGGTCACAGTTTGATTGCAGGTCAGGGAACATGCCGTTGCAGGCTAGATCCCCAGTGTGGGGTGTACAGGAGACAGCCAATCAATGATTCTCTCTCATCATTGATGTTTCTATCTCTCTCCCTTTCTCTCTGAAATAAATAAGAATTAAAGTAATAAACACACACACACACACACACAAACACATTTGTTTAGAGGTGTGTAAATAATTTTCTTCTATTAGCAACCATGTTTTCAAATACTCATTCACTCAGCAAGTATTTATTGAGCACCTAGAAAGTTCCAAATACAGGGGTGCCAAGGACTGGGGACAAAGTGGAATAGACACAAGGAACCAGACATAACTTCACTACCTTGAACTTCTCCAGGCAATAATAATAAACTAGTATACCACATGGAGCAGGTAATAATAATAATAAACTAGTATACTACATGGAGC